>BTRK01000002.1:11711566-12367816 GCA_036245805.1 Pristionchus mayeri
TGCTATTGCGTTTTATGACACTTTATAGTGCCTAGGGGAAAAGCTATTCAGGAAGTGCTGCTGTAATGATACTTGAAGGCTACGATAAAAGTCATCTAGACTCTTTATTCCATGATAAGCAAGGCAAAATAACAGCGAATTTGACGTAAATTTGAGCCGGAACCGAACAGCCGGCGATTAGCAAAGTCAAGATGCAAGATGGGGAAGGATACTGTACCCGTATCGGCGCTTACGATGCTCACTTGGATCAGGGGAGATAATCAATAATCTGTGTGGGGGATAGGGTAGGTCACTGGACTACGGTAGCTAGCAGTTCCTTGCGTGTATCAAATACTTGCAACAGTGGGTGAGCAATTGCTTGCCGTTGATCGTCGCCTCGTTTTGCCTGCAATTATCGATTGAATTATTGATCATAAATAACACGTAAGCTGAGTGATGAAAAGGCATTTTTTAAGCAGTGACTATTGTGTTTCAGCATTTCGATTAATATTGGAGAAATTGAGCTTCACTGATAGCATCACGCGTCGTTGTCCTTTAAAAGTAATTCTACCAAGATTTTTGAGCCTTACTGGGGCTAATGCTTATGATAATTCTAAGGCTCACCTGGTGTAAATATCCAGTCCGTACTGTCCCTCATCGGGGAAATCGATCTGGATGATCACCGTGTCGCCTCTGATGGCAGCGATGCAGCAGTGCTGCAGACTCCTGCAATTAGTCCATCGATGATAACCAAAGTTGATTAGTGATTTCAAAATTGAGATTTCTTTGCTCCACCTATTATCATCTGTGCTACTGTTCAACAATATAATGGTATTGCTAGTTCATTCACACGCCAGAAAACCTACGCAATCGATCATGACAATTTCTACTAGCACTTGAAATATCTGATTGTGTGCCATTGTATTCAATCATATTCATATTGTTGCCTCTTTACTCTTCACCTGTCATCGGTTCTGTTCCTGTGCAGCGAGGCGACAAACTCCGAGAGTGGTTTGCTCATTCTGAATCGGATCTCGACATGACGACCGGCGTTGATGATTGCTTCGGGATGCGTAATCGGGTATAGACCGAAGAGCCGGGTAGCCTGGAATATCAGGGGTCTATAAAGGTAACAGTGCAACCACATCAAGCGACATCAAGACACTATAATGCTAGTGGACTATCAATTGACATTTGTGTCTTCGATATTGCATTAATCATATCATCGATTGGCTGTGATTGGCTGAATACCATAATTGTGCGTCTCGAACAGATCAGGCTACTGTAGATTATCGATTGCTCACCTTGGCGGGTCCCCATTCTCCTGACGCGCACTCGGGCAAGGGGATCATGATGACGCCGAGGGACTCGCAGACGATCTGAAAAGAATTAAAAATTATTTAAATTTATTTTTCAAATTTTCTCAAATAAAATTACGAAAACTTGTGATTTCGAACACATCTTCAGCTTGACTAATGCTAGAATAAGCAGTATTGAAATTGTTGTTATTTCACACAAACCTTGAATTTGCAGACGCTCTTGAACTTGATGGGCTGCCCGGTGAGGTAGTGGCCGGAGGAGACTGAATCGAATCAATTTGCTTTCAAATGCTTTTAAGTTTCACGAAGGACTCAAAATCATCTAGCCAGTGAGAGATTCGATAGTAAGCTACTTTCCCTTCGAGAAAACAAAATATTAATTACCCGAATTGGCGAAAATGTCCAGCAGGAGTGGCCGCGTGCAGGGCGAGTGGACTCGGAAGGACACCACGCGGTCCTTTAATAATTTTCTGGATGACAAAAAAATATTAATTAATTACCTTTACGGCCTGCATGACGAATCGCTTGAGGCTGAGGCCCTCCATCGTCGTATCGTCGTCGTCATAGAATCTGAATGACATCAAAGATCAAAGATCGACACTTTGAAGTTGAGTAAACATTCACAATTCAGCCAAATGAGACGAGAATTGTTCGAAAATAAATCGTTTGTTTGGTAACGGGGACTAACAATCTGCAATAAGAGTGCAAGAAATTAGCCAAATTAGCCAGTTTGTCTCACTTCAGATTGTAATGGAAGATGAGGTTATCGGCGGCCTCTGGGGGAATTTCGATGGCGATTGAGGCGGCGCCAGATCGGTCAGTCTGTAATGGAAACAAATGTGAAACACGACACGACTTCATGTGGCGGCACTGAGCTTGTTGATCTGAGGAATGAATACTATGATCTCGGCGTTATACAATGATGTGAAATCAAACTCACATAGCAGACGCTCTCCAGCGCGGGATTCGTGAAGTGCAGGCCGTATTTGAAGAAGAGAGACCTGAATTATTTATTATTTATTAATTCACAACCACGCACAAACAGTGCGAATCAACAGAATTTGCATGAGTGTATCGCGCAAATCTATGCATGGAGCCAATGAAAACACTGGAAAATTGAACAAAATTTTTTATCTCGCTCATCTAGTTCACTCACCTCACGAATGGCACTCGCTCGAACTGCCTGAGTGTGAGCGGTCGCTGCAGCAGCTGCCAGGCGGGATCCTCGGGGAAGAACTCGTAGATGAACTCCTGTGGGGAAATATACGATTACGGTAACCTAGTCTTTATCACCCTCGATATTTCATTGATTGTTATAAGAAAATGGGGCCTGAAAATGTGGACAAGCATACTTTCGAAGACTACCGCAAATCAGAAATCAACGATCGAACCTCGGGATCCGTCATGAAGTAGTGATCGTCGTACTCATATCGCAGATTTCCGTCCGCCTTCGTGTCGTACGAGGAAGAGTCCTTTGCATTTCTGGAAAAATCTCCCTTGATCCAAACACAAGAACGAGTCCGAGGCATAGGTTACCCGAGTTTAGAATGATTTCAAGAAAAAATAAAATGAACTGAAGTCAAACTCACACAAGATGTCTCGCACCCCAGTTGCACTGGACGAACCGCCAACTTCCATCCAAATATACGGCGTTCCACGTGTTGCGGAAGCGATTGTCCTCGAAGGCCAGACCGGGCTGCGAAATATTGAGCATACCAACTAAATCTTTGACTGTTTTTCACCCCAAGTACATATTCAAGCATCATCCCCTTTCCATCTTTCAGACAAGCATCCCCTTTCCCTGGTAGCATCTCTAATGGATACTACAAAGTAATGGAAAAATCCAGGGATGAACCGAGTGTACCTGGTATCCAGCCGACTTGGAGAAGCCTCGGATGACCACGCAGTGCAGTCCGGCGTACGCGCATAATCTGGGAATGCAATATTGATTTTCATGAGGTGAATTTTCGAAAATTTCTTGAAAATCTGGATTTTTTGCATGTTTGCTCACGGCCTGATCGTTCAAAAATCGCTCAAAATGAGAAATATCTGGAAGATGGAAGGATCGGAGTCTCACCGCTTGAAGAGCACGTGGTAGCTCTCGGTGCCGTATTTTATGCCGCGAAGCAGGCCCATTGGTGTATCCTGGTAATTTTTTTGTTGATAAAACTAATTTTTCTTTTAAAAATGTAGTAAAAATATGTTTACTTTTTCGATGCGATCGTCGAAATTCATCAGATTCAGATTCTTGATGGTGATCCAGCGATAGATCGCCCTGATAATAAAAAATAGTACCAGGAATCACATGATCAACTCGTAAAATATGAGAAAGTTTTGGATTCGGGACAACGCATGCAATATCAACCAAGCTGACGGATAGTTACACACAGCTCTAGTCGTGTTTCGATTTTTTTTGTTTGTTCACCCAGCTGTTTACCATAAATCAAATAAAATGGGCTTCTACAACTAATAGCCACGCGATGAAACCTAATCGAATCACAGGATGTCGCGTTGGGAAAGGAGAAAGGCTGGAGCAGATATTCAAATTAATCATTTTCTATTACTTGAATAGTTTCGTCGACAATTCAAACGTCATGGAAACAGACTCCATCAGTAGTCATGTATCTGCTAGTCGAACAAGTAATATCTAATATGCCTTACCTGGCCTTCTCCACATCGTTGCGGGCCTCGTAAGTAAGCAGGCGCACCTGAAAGGAAGATGTTCGTGAGGAGCTATCATAGCCTAAGGCATGCCAACGAGCGAGATCGTTTGATTTTTCTTCGCGCTGTGCTAACTAGAGAAGTGCATGAGAGAAAATATAAAATCAAAGATCAGAGATCAAATACCCTCACCAGTTTCGTGAACGATGTGATGTCGGACTGCGCTGTGTGCACGGCGATCTGATCAACCGCTTCGAAGACCTGGAATTAATATCCGGATTATAAAATTAGTATTTAAATGCTATGCATGTTCCCTTGCATTTTCCCTGTGCATTTTCCCTTGCGATTGAGGCACCTCTCTCTCTATTTCGATTAGGTTTCAATTAGAAATGAATAGCAAGCCAATCTATTCAAGCCAATGTTCTTCCGGAATCTCCGCTTTAAAATAGAAAAAAAGTAAACAGAAAAAAATAGAAAAAAAAGTAAATCGATATTTACTTCCGTGCTGGTGTAGATCTCGCGCTTGCTGCAGTGTGGGGGCTCGGGAGGGGGAGGAGAGGGCGGATAGGCGGGCACGTCCTCGGCCACCTCCACTTCCTGATAGACATACTATTAATATTTATTATTATTATATATTATTAATGATATGCTTTTAGCGTTGTTATGAGATGGCCTCATTCTTGAATTCTGTCAAGATCGGAATTTTGGTTGTTATGATCTCGCTTACATTTCTCTTCTGCTTGAACAGCTCTAGCATCTCTTTCGCTTGTCGGTCGACCAACTCCTGCGTCAGGTACCGCTCGCGATCCTAGAATTAAAAGGTTATTTAACATGCGATTTTTATTATTTATAAAAAAATCACCAAAAAGTAACATGGATCGGCTATATTTCATAGGTAAATCAAACACATCGGAATTGCTTATAAGTTGATTTTCTTCACTTCCTTTTTTAAATAAAAAATGACACAAACACATGTAATCATCATCTTAAAATGCGACGAAATCGGAGCAAGTGGACGAATAATTGAAAGAAAACAAGAGTGTAAAGATCGTTATAAAGAGGGATAAGATAATGGAAAACTGGTCGACTTTTCTCCTCGAGTGCAGCGTCTCCAGCTTCTTCTCTCGCGTGATCGTCAGCTGCCTGAGGAGAAAATGAATTGTTCTTTGATATATTGTCAGATAAAAAAGGTTTGGTGCTTCTACCGTGCCAAGTGACATGCAGGTACCATCGGTACACACAAGATCCACGGGTGCAAGTGAAATTACCTGATCAGATCATCCTTCTGCTCTCTTCTCGCCTGTCCTCGCTCGAATTTGCGCGCGAAATCCGCCAGCGCCTTCTCCCATTCCTCCTGAAACCATTTTTGTTTCCCATCGACGCTACGTTTGCAGAACCAATGCAATATCTTCCCTGGAAACATCTAATGATCTACATTTTATTGATGATCGCAAAATATAAAGTTCTCAGCACTGTATTGCCGGAAACTCTGGTGTGCGCGCACAAGTTGTAAACAAGTGCAAAACAAGTATAGAACAAGTATGTGCACAAGTTGTAAAAAAGCACCCCTCTCCCTACTCTAAATAGAGTTTGCAAGTTGTAAAAAGTAATAAAATTAACAAGTTGTAAACAAGTAATAAGTTTACAAGTTGTAAACAAGCAACCGAGAAAAACAAGTTGTAAAACAGTTTGAGCGTAGGGAGAAGGGTGCTTGTTTACAACTTGTGCACATACTTGCTCTATACTTGTTTTGCACTTGTTTACAACTTGTGCGCGCACACCAGAGAAGGGCACTTATTAATCCCGAAATCAGAGTGAGAAGGATGGCTAACCTTGGTTTCCTTCTCGAACTCCTTGTTCTCCTCCTCTCTCTGATGGCTGAACTCGTCGTACATGAGGTCCTCGTGCTCACGATGGATCAATTCCAGACGAGTTTGGTCGTCGAAGTCCTGCGAGGAGCTATTAAGAAATGGTTTAAAGCACTATTTTTGTATTTCAAGTGCATGAGTTAATAAAGAAACATAGACAAAACGTGAATAAAGTCCTGATGTCGTAACTTGCTACCACGAGTTCCTCGAGCTGAACAACTCACCGCTGCACGGAGACAACGCTTTGAATTCTCTGTATGACATAGAGACACCTCAAGAATAAACTGCTCACCACGACATAATGGGCGCCAGCGTGGGTGATCTTCGGGTAGGGCTTGGCCACCTTCGTCGCCTTCAGGGCATGTGCAATGCGCATGTCGCTCAGACCGGCATCGCTGAAATATTTGAATTATTAACAACAATAAGCGCTTTGATGCAAAAATCCATGGTTTTACTGCGTATGTAATTTTCGTAGAGTGCAACGGACAACCATCGAAGGAGCCAATCGACGAGGAGATATGAGCTAGCGGTGAAACAAACTTTCTGTCGATAAATGGGGACTATGAAAATCAATATTCTAATGCATCTTTCGACACCGTACCTTCTAAACTCCTTATCGTGCCCGTTGTGTCCATTGGCCGATCCGTTCGCGTGTCTCTTCTCCAGAGGGAGATCGTGAGGAGAGGCGACGGGCACGTGGTTGGAGCAGTAGACTTCCTAAAAAATCGATTGTTTTGATATTTTCCATTTTTTGAACAATTTCTACAAATACAAGCAGATATTTCGCGACTTGACATTCGAAGTTCACTCATGTACAAACGTCTGAAGATGTGAGAAATTGAATTACGCTAGATGAAAAGCCAGACCTTGTCGTCGATGTTGTTCCTGTTGTTGCAGTAAGTCTTGAGAGCGAGACGCGTTCCGCAGATGTAACATTTGAAGCAACCCTGTCATTTCAACGTTTATTAAATGCATCTTTTTATTTTTTTTTGCGCCGAAGAGACGAGGAACGATTGTGAAGCATATCTCGCTTTTGTTGAAAGTTGAGCTCATGTTGCAACCAATGAGCTCATCTTGTGTTCAATATTTTTAAAAAATTTTGTACAGGAGGAAAGTGCAAATTCTAGTAAAACTCAATTAAAATGCTTCCGTTATAAATTAGCGCAAATTCAATGTGTGTTAACTTATTCTCTAAGTGATGTAAAACACTTACATTATGGAAGAAAGTGCCGTCCTTGAGTGGGCCGACTTTATCCGTTGGGTAGACCTTGAATAAATCAATGATTACCTTACAATATTCTTAAAAATCTAATGAACACTTGCTCGACCGTCTTGTTCATTAGATACTTATGCTAAGGGGATTTATTTCAGTAAAAGTTGAAAGAGGAAACATAAATTGGTTACCTTCTTCGTGCAGCGATGGCAGCACTGATCGCCCAGCCTGCAATTTAAATTATTTTTAAAAATAATTTTGTTTTTCATATTTTCTCCCATTTCCATTTCACGCCCCAGGGAGCTAAGTGTGTTTTGCAGTATTCATCGTTGGCAGTTATTTTCGAGGCACTCTCAGAAGAGTCTTGCGGAAGTGCTGATGTGTGTTTTCGATGCCTCTCATAATTCTACTTGCTGTCTAGCTGCTCATGCAAAGACATAAAGTGATGGCAAGTGAGAGTCAACGGATTGTTTGTATTTTCGGCGCGCGCGTGAAAGTGGGTATTGACTCTTCCGCAGTCAGTCACACTTGGCCATATTTGTCCGATCTCCAAATAGGCATGCCCTCTACTCTCTCGAAAGGATATCTTCGCATGAAATCTTCTTCCTCTCACTAGTCTAGTCAAACACAGTCGCGAAAGAGCATGTAGACTGAAGAGAATCATTTCTTGCCAAACGGTCCCTGCTTTCTTTCCTAACGCTCCTGAAGCGCAACTCTTTCGAGCGGCCAGGATGAGGATATCTTCTCCCCTCATAGAATCTATTCTGATTCCCAGTCGATCATCAACCTCATCTTCATCATCTCACTCTCCTTCGCGCCCCTCTGGAAGATCGACCAAACAAAGCAAGTATCCGCCCTATGATTCTCTCCAGTTCGCCTGCTCTCTCGCTTTCTCTAACCAGCGAGAGAGCCTGCGATTCGAGGAGGGTCAACCCGCGCGAATAAGGGGACAAACAGAACGATTCGCACTCACATTCTGGAAGAAGAAGGAGAGACGAAGAGAGGGTAGACTATCGATTTCCTTGCTTGGTGATTGACCTCTCTGTAAGGAATAGGGGTTTAGATGGATCGGTAGATCAAAGTACACGAAAAAAACGATTTGGTGATCAGAAAAACGGACTACAGACATCGATAGAACGCAAACATCAAAATGAGGCAATTTGGCTGTCAAATGAAGTTCAGAAATTGTCTTTTTGATACAAAGAAAATGGCTCAACGATTTGTGTTTGAACTTTTACTGGACGTATAATGCGATTCCCAACTCTAGAACAGTACAGTAAATAATAATGCGATTTGCGCGAATCAGACAATGGCAGGAGGGCAAGTAAATCGATCGTAAAAGGGAACACCAGGGATACGCGGGGGGATATCACATATATCCGGTTTAGTAAGCCGAGGCGAATGAGCATCACTCTGCCTTTACTGTCTGGCTCTCTTCATTTTGCTCACTCTCTTGAGTTGTCTGATCAACGAGATATCAAGAAAAATGGGAGAATCGCGAACTGTGCTTTACAGCAGCACACCTACGGGGGCAGAAATGAACATGTTAATATGAAAGCAATAGAGAGGTCGCGGGAAGTAATGGGCTCATTGCCTGGGGAGGAATCGCAAGCAGCCCATCCCAACTAACTTTGCGGCTCCTGCTTTCATCCCGAAAACTCACCTCCGAACGATGAACATGCAGCTATGGATATAATAGAGACGTTGTGGGGTGGGCTGATTTTAACTTAGCGGAGTCTTTTTCATCTTGATAGCTCATCGCCGCCACTAATATGGAAATAATAGAGAGGTGATTCCCAGTAAACGCCCTAACTTCGCGGCATCCAGATAGTTCTTCGCTTTGCTTTTTTGGTCGTTTGACTAGAGTGAATGTCAACTGAAGAGAGGTGCTTCACCGGAAGAGTAGCAAAGCTCATCGGTGCGTGCCCTCTCTTGTTACTATTGTTATTCACTGACTGGCTTTGACTTGCACGGTTCACCGGGCTTGTACCTGCCAATCAGTGAGCACAGTACATACTCAATAGAGCAGCTGGGCTGATTGCCAGGTTGCTTTTCCAAATCGGTGGGATTACTAATTGACAAATAGATAATTCGACTCTTTCTGACTTCAATTGAACTATTCTATCTAAATATATCTTACTTAGTGGTAAAACTTAAGTGTGCCGAAATGTGCTCGAAAAATGACATTGGGAAGGCACAGGTTGCAAATGTTCCTCTAAAACACCAAGGTGATCATTGAAAGCTCTTACGGATTCAAGTGACATCGCTCGCACTCAAGTGACCGGGCTACACACGGATTTCCGAAGAGATTTGCGCGGTGCAAAAGAGCAGGGGAGAGTAGGCATACAACAACAACTTAGAGAGAGCAGCATCAGCTGAATTGAGAAAGAGCGAGCATTCCGATCTGGATTAGGCAGGACGGGAGGAGTAATGGTCTGACTCTCTTCAATTTGCACGCTCTCTCGCCGGTCAGAGAGACGAGGGAGCGTGCAAACTGAAGAGGGTCAGACGATTGCTCGACGGGAGTAGGTCTGAGAGTGGAGCCATGCTTGGCCCCTCTCCCATTCCCACACTCTCCAGTCTATTTGATGAATCAAAATAGCACATGCGATCGAGAGGGTCAGAGAGAGTATGTGAATTGAAGAGAGAAGAGGGAGAGAGGCTAAGCCCCCTGGATAAGTCGCGGATTGGCTGGCCCATCATCAGCCGGGCCGAAAGTATGTGTACATAGCTGGAGAAGCGAGTGCGAGGCGCAAATCAGGACTGGTTTACCGCCTTGGCGACTGTTAATATGCTAGTAAGCACTAGGGTTCACTAGCCAAGGTCTGGTTGCAACTTTGCGAAGCCTTTTTCTCGCCTGATTGCGAACTCCGGGGAGAAGGATGCGGTATAACGTGATGTCGAATAGCCAACCCAAGTAAGCACTAGTATATTAGCAGGTCCAGGGCAATAGACAAGTGACAGTTCGAGGCGGGTGAGTCTAAGTCTATTGGAACCGACTTCGGTCACTAAACTATGTCATCAGCTGAATCGAAAGAGCCAGATAGTCTCAATTGAGAATCACAAAAAGTATAATTTTAGCCAAAAATCTAAAAATCTAAAGATGAATCTTACAAACAAAGGTTATTTTGAATATCACCAAGCATAAGCAAGAAGAAAAATAAGGAGGAATCCGCAAATCCTACCAACCTCGTGAGCTAACTTGATAAGCTCACGAGATGGTAGGAGAAAGTCTCCTCCGGTGAGTGAAAGCAACGGGTGAAACCGATATCAAGAGGGAGGGAAAATGAGGGAGTGAGAGGGAGAGAGGGTCAGTCAGTGAGTCAGTTAGCTTCTGCGCTCCCCTATTCGCCCTCAGGGGAAGAAGGGTCAATTCTCGATTGGAAGAGGCTGAACAACCGAGCAAAGAAGAATCGAAGGCAAAGCTTCTTCTCGCGATTTCGCGCGCACACTCGAAAAACGGGACGGAAATCAGGAAAAAGAATGGAGGGAGCGAATCGGGGAGTCGAGTGGTGGTGATTGGCGGAATGTGCAGCTTTCGCTAGGAATCCTTGCTAGAATCGATATCTTAAGATCTTCCCGAATATCCGCACATCACGCGAATTGACTTCAGAAGAGGAATTAGCAGTTCAGTGCAAACGAGTCGCTTTCGCGATCAAAATGTTTCGTGATCACTTATAAGTGCTCGCTTAAAGAAGGGTAACACGAATGAATGCTAGGGAGTCCCACCACGAAGATATTGCTCTCGCAATTGGAAACTGTAGCGAATTTACCACGAGAACGAGGCGAAAATTATGTAGAGCGAGTGAAACATAAACGAGCTAGCCACAACCCTGCGCCGTCAATGAACTTTGCGCGTATGTAAATAGCCTCAGAGATGTCTGCGAAACTTCGGATAAAGTGATTCATGATCGGGCTGCCGGCTTCTATTACACACACATAGTGGCTAATTAGACTAATTTTTCGTGTTACTCCTTCTTTAATAAACAAAAGGGGGTGACAGCTGAGATGGTTCTTGGTCTAACAAATGCATATGCTAGAACAACACCGCTCTTGACCTATCAGCAGCTCTCTAATGTGAAAGTACCACACACTTTAAAACCGTGTAACAGTGGGCGAGTCAGGAGGGATCCTTTAGCGGTCGACCTTTTTGTACGGGAAGAGAGGGAAGAGTAAGGAATGAGAGCGGAATTCGACTCACGAGAAAAGAAACGGGTGAATTACCATTGGGAGGTCAGAGCACCGATTGGAACAAAATAACCAGAGGGGATCTAGCGATTAGGGAGCAGTATCACGGGAGTACACTGGAATGAGTGGAATGCCAACTAATCGTAGGTAAAAGAAAGGTAAAGGAAAAATGGAGGCAACGTCAACCAATTTTGCAGTCGTCAATAGAGAAGACTATGTCAGATGCTGCAGTGCGGTGATGCCGACTGTTGATTGTAGATACCATTGCAAATATTCAGAAGAGATCTATACCATCGAGTTATCGTGGTACTGCACGCAAACAATGGATGGAATGGCACCTGATCATGGGTAAGATCGCAAATAATCAGAGATCCAGGTCGAGTGATGCTGAGAATACAGTGAAACAAAGAGCGGAATGCGATCTCTGATAAGATTTGCAAATATTCCCCCGGAAGTTGTCTAGGGTGAAATTAGTCTGCCTGGTTAGACAGGATGCTGAAAGCAGGTAAGCCAACTCTTCATTGAATTCTATCAAAGATGAGATGAAAACTAGAAGCAGAAGTAGTCTGGCAATAGTAAGACTATAAATTTCCAACTTCATTCAGCCCAAGAGGTCTCAAGAGCTGATAGGATGAAGCAAGAAGCATTGCATAACATTTTCATGTTCTGACATTCTATCCTCTACCTATAAATTTCGCAATAGAATCAGACCAATAAAGACCAAAGTAGCCCAGAAGGAACACCTTCAGTGTAGCCTCTCGACATCCCCGCACATTTCGGGGGCGGATAACTTGATGGCAATTTGATCCACTCGAATGATGTGTCGAGAGGAGCGGATGTCTCTTGCATTCCCACGTTCTTTCGGCGTTCAGTGCGCTGGAGAGATGACAAGAAGGGAGAGAATCAGAGGCAGAGAGTGAAGGAAGACAAGGAAGTCCTCTCTCTCCTACGTGAGTGTCAGCCCGATCTCGATCGGACAATCGAGACGCATTCGTGTTGACGATCTGGCACGAGTTCTCTCCGTTTCACCGCTGCTACCAGTCAGAGTGAGCGAGAGATCACGCGCTATTGAGAGAGACAGAGTAGATCGGCGGGGACAATCCACCCCAGGGAGGGAAGTCAACAGTGGTGTGAATGTGATGGGTTAGCAAGAAATGATTTTTCAATCTGAGTGAAGAGGCGATCTCTTGCAAAGTCATTTCTAGCGTAGAGGTCTCAAAGATTTGCAAGGTATGGGAAGAGTCATGAAAAGGGCTTTAAGAAGGCCGAACACAGCAGAAGTTGAACGCTTGGAAGCGCAAGGGTGATTGATAGTGTGACAATAGAAGCAGCCGGGGTGACTAGGCGTTAATGCGATTGAGAACATCAGTAGCTTGCCGAGGCGCGAGAGGTATTGCCATTATTGGCATTGTGCGAATACAATAAGAAGAGTTGAGTCACAGCTGTAAGAGGATTGCCCGAATCGGAAGTGGTGTTCCGGTAATGGAGGCGCGAAAATCAGCAATATTAGATGGAGTTTCAAGACAAATGAAAGCGAGTGGGCGCAGCATATGCAGTGATCAAGTTCAGGATCAATGACGACGGTTGTAGGCTATGAATTTTTGCCTACAGAAGAACTGTGGTTTCACAATGGAAATAATGTTCTCCTATTCATATTAACCAACAAGCTGAAAAAATCATACGAAAGATCAAGAGCAGTGAACTCTCCGGGTGTCGCAATGGACTCCACTAGGGGGATTACAGTCACTCGATCATAATCTCACTGGCTGTCACACGCGCTGTCAGCTATCGAGGCCAGCAGATCAGTGGGCCGGAACGAGAGCCGCCGATTAGCGGGAGCGAACCAATCTCCGGTCCGGCTAATTTCCGGAACTTACAGAACACAAGAAGGTCAATGACTGGCTAAATGACGGTTCTGAAGTCAGAACAACGGCTGACGAAGACTACGATCAAATGAAATACTACGAATTGTAAGAATCCGTAGTTCTGTATGAATTTTATAAAAACGGCGTTTACATTAGGGGTATGCATGTTAGAGTGAAAACACGAGCGATTCTTCTAAAGAAGACTTGAAGAACGAGATCAAGCGAAATATTATAAATTTTGAGAATGCCTCCAGCTGGTATGCATGTTATTCTAATAGTTCGCGTCACGCACTACACTCGGGTCCACTCTGTAACTCTCGCTCTCTATTTTCCTCGAGACTCTCGTGCCCTAGTACTCGGCGCTCTCTCGTCTTTGCACGCTCTCTAGCCAGACAGACGAAGTGAGAGAGTACACGAAATGAAGAGAGCGCCGGTACTACTCTGGGGCTATTGTCCCAGTGTGAATAGTATGCGCGAAGGTCGAGATCCGAATTGGATTGAGAGAGAAGGAGGAGGAATCGTGAACAAGGAATCGAGAGGGAAGACCTTCCTTGGTTCTCAGTGGAGTGAACACGAAAGAAAGAGACCATCTCTTCTTTCGACGGTCTAACAAAGAAGACCTTCCGCGGTTCTGACAGTCTAGCAAGGTGTTGTGGGCGTGCGAACAAGGAAGAATATTGAGAGAAGATCATGACAAAGACCTACACCATCGCAAATCCAAGTATTGGACCTTCCTTGGTCTTCACAGTCCAGTATAGATGTTCCCTAGTGTTAAGGGAGTGCGAGCACAGGAAAAATATTGAGAAGAAATCAAACAATGAAAAGATGAAAGTGTTGAGGAACTGTGTGAATGGAAGAATGAAATGCTATGCGAAAAGATGAGTTGAAAGGTTCGCAGAGCAAACGTGACCTACCATTGCAATTCAAAGAAGAGGAGGAGGAGGTTTTGATAGCCTCACTCCGCCTTCTTTTGGGCAAACATAAAATTCTCGAATAGCCTTACTATTACTCATCCCTCAAAAGAGAAGAGACGAGGTTTCGGGTGAACTGGAACGATGCGTCATGCTGATTGGATGCAAATTAGGGTGAGATGACGAGTAATTGACTAATGGGCGAGAGAGTGTGGGAAATGAAGAGAGCGAGGAGGTGGGCCCGGAGGCGAATGTTGCATTAGCGCTCGAAGAAAGTGCTCGGGGCGGCTGAGAGTTTGACCAAATAGAGGGGAGTTCGAGAGCGAGTGCGGGGGTGGGAGGGATAATCAGGGTGGATTTTGATGGGAAATTAGTCAGATAAGTTGAATGATCTTCATGAAAGTGTCTGATCAGCATTTCCTTCACGCAGGGATGAATGAATGGTGCAGTCCACTCTAAAGGGGAGCAGAATGGGCGGGAATTTGGCTAATTTAGAACCGAATGGGAAATGGGTGAACGACCGAACTTCGAATGAGGAGATGGAAAACTAGAGTGAGAGCAAAGCGGTCCCCGCTCAAAACAAGTCATCAGTCGGGAACCGGTAGTGCGTTCTTGCTGTCCGTTAGCGCGCCTCGACATCCCCTTGATGAATGGACTGTACTACGGAATGATACTCGCAATAGAGAGAATGATGGGAATTGCCAGGTTTCGAATAGAGCACAGGCTCTTGAAAAGCTAAACTGCAAAATATGAAGTCTACAGCGCATAAAGAGGTCAGGAAGTGCACATTCGTTCTTATTGCTACCAGCGGCCGCGCATGCACATAATGTGACCAGGTGACCAATTACTGGGACCCCACTGAGGAGGGGAGGGAGGGGGAGAAAGGAGGAGGAGGAGGAGAGGGCGAGGCAGGTCGATCGGAAGAGAAAAGAGTGCAGGGAAGAAGTGGCGAATTCTCTAGAAGCTCTGATTCGACCTAATCTCGGACAGTGATCTACCAGGGGTCACCGATCATTCTAGCTGGTCTTGCTGCGTTGCGGAATGCGATGATGGCTATCTAGTGAATTCGAGCACGATAAGGGGCAAGATATGCATTTGACGGTAACCATTTGAGACGATTAATTGCTCAGATTCACTGAGCTCGATGGTTTTGGTGATGCTTATTGCGTGGGAGATAAAGGCCACAGATCGAGACAGTGAAAAAAATACAGGACCAGGAAAAGCAGATTCTCAAAGAGCGAATGAACACGGAGAATAGAACAATGGTCAGCGACCAAATGCGAATAGCCCAAGGTTCGGACAAGCCAAAGGCGGGCCAGGAGTGTTTTCCTGTCCGTTAGGCACTTGATGCCCATGCCGAAGGAGCTGCGGTAGTCAGAGCAGTAAGTGGAGGAGGGGGGAAGAGAAGGGACCGAACCAGTTACCCGCCTTGACTTGCCTGTGCTCCTACTCCGCTCACAGTTTTGTCCTGTGGCTAATGAAGAGGAGGCGCTCGCGCTCTTTGGCTCGCTCATGAGCTGGTTTTAAGGCCCCCAATCGGGATAAGTTGGCAGAGAAAAATATGGGGATGTGCACGGAAGATCTGGCTAACGGGCCTCTAAAAACATGCTAGGGTGCAGCAAAAGTAGCGGAATATGGGCTATCAATGGATTCAAATTAGCTCAAATCTGCCAAAATATACGTTCGTATCACATACTGGAAATGGGCATCATAAGATAGATGGCATAGTGACTAATACGTGCATCCAATCAGGGGCGTAGGTCGCCATCTGTTTGATCTAGGGTGTCATCGGTAACCCATCCCTGTCTCCCTAGCTATCTCGCTTTTCTGACTCTACTCATTCCACACTTCCTCTTGGAGGTCAGAGAAGTTAGAGAACGTTCCAAAGTTGAGAGACAAGCCCATTAAGGGAGAGATGATGATGCTCTGAGTCACGCAATCTTGTCATCGAACCGCGCAACTGTAGGTCAACAACCGTGCCTCTATTTAGCCTAGCCTCTCCTTCTTTCCCACGCTCTCTGATCGACTAGATACCTAGAGAGGTCACGCTAAATCAGGAGAGTCGTATGCCAAAAGGCAACAATATACCCGCATTCCTTTATGGTTGACGCAGCGCAACACGACAAAGACTGGTACGTACAACACTCTCGGCCATATGACTCCGGCAATTATCGTGTTACAAGCCATTGAACTACTGCCGGGGCAAGGGAAGAGAAGAGACGGTTAGGCACCGACCGCAGATAATAGAGCAGGGCAGAAAGAAAGAAGAAGCACGGGTATAATCGGAATGACGCGATGCGAGGAGGGGCAAGGCCCGTTCAATGAAGGCAAACCGGAAGACACGCAGCTCTCGAAGTTATTACCGCGCATTCCGCAGAGAAAAGGCCGGCCCATCAACTAAATGAAAACGAGAAACGACCAAGGTAATGGACTATCTTAGTGGTTTTCCAGGAATGAGCTAGAGAGGAAATTCGAATAGCATCCGCTCATCCAGCTCATCCAGAATAGCATCATACGGTATTCGTTACATTTCCAGCACTTTTACCCACTTAAAAACTGCAAAAAGGTGGTGAAAACGCGTGAAATCGAAGCGCAAACAAACAGGGAAACGATTTGAACATGAGAGTGGCGTCCCTTTCTGAGAACTGACGACCTTGAGAGCGAGAAGAGTCCGATGGAATGATGGATAGAGAGGGGAAGGAGGGGGAGACTCTCTTTATTTCACGTACTCTTTCGCTGGCTAGAGAGGGCGAGATAGTATGGGAATCGGAGAGAGACAGGAAAGAAAAGGGGCAAGAAGAGAGGGGAAGAGAAAGAGGATAATGGACGGGGTACAGGTGGGAATTAGGAGAAAACAATGGATGAGTAATCAATGGCGATCCAGATTTCCCATTGTTAATTAGAAAGATGGAGTTTGTGACTCATTACGATCTTCAAAATCTGCTCTTCGCGCCAATAATTACGCGGAACTGCCAAATCAGCGATCGAAATGTTATCTTTAAAGAAGTTCTCACTTCCCCCGAAGCGGCGCCTGTGATACAGTAATCAAACCTCGATCGCAAAATGAAATGAATTCACAAAGATCAACTGTTCAATATTTGTCTGTTTTTTTCAAATACGTGCAAGAGCAAAATTGACGAAAGCTCATTAAATCGAATCAACAACTCGTAATTCAGTCAAATGAAGAGATTCCTCTCTCTCGCCCTCTGATCCCCCACTTTGACTGGCGATCTCCAATGCTAATCGATCCACTCTCGCCTATATAACCACCTCCGATCGGTCTCTCCCTCACACGTCGCCGTCACTATGGCCCAGTCCGTCCCGCCCGGAGATATCGCCACCCAGCCAGGCACCAAGATCGTCTTCAACGCACCCTACGATGACAAGCACACCTACCACATCAAGGTACGGTACCCTACATCCCTCTGTAGGGCACCCTCCCCATTCATACCGTATCCCATTCGCTTTCCTACAATAACCCTTCTCATTCCAGGTGACCAACTCTTCTGCTCGCCGTATCGGATGGGCCTTCAAGACTACCAACATGAAGAGACTCGGAGTCGACCCCGCCGCCGGAGTCCTCGACCCCAAGGAGAACGCCCTCATCGCTGTCTCCTGCGACGCCTTCGCCTACGGACAGGAGGTATACTGCCCCCCCCCCTCCTCCCACCTCACCCCTCCATACTGCCCTAGTCGAATAGAACACAGACTACGGTACCCTCTCCCTCAGCCTTCCCTATCGTAGACTGAGCTTCCGCCCTTTTTTCGACTAAAGTATCCTTTGTCTATCGTAGACTGAGGTCCCCACTTCTCTAATACCGTAACGTTAACTCCCGCTCCAGCAGTACCGTAACCTAGACCTCTTCTACTATGCCCCCAGTTTATGATAATTTCCTACCGTAGTCATCCGAATGCTTCCATGCCTGATTCATTCCACTTTAGGACACGAACAACGACCGTGTGACCATCGAGTGGACCAACACCCCCGACGGTGCCGCCAAGCAGTTCCGCCGCGAGTGGTTCCAGGGAGACGGCATGGTCCGCAGGAAGAACCTCCCCATTGAGTACAACCCTTGAATATAAAGTGGTTGATTATGAGAACTTTGCATTGCCACAGTTAACAATCATTATAACAATCGAGAATTGGGAAAAAGAAATTGGGGGGGGGGAGCAAAGATTGAATAGTTCCTTTCTGTCAAGATTGATGATCGGCGCATCTTCTTGTTCCTCGGTTCACTTCTCGTTGGATGTCCCTCCTGATTCTCTTGAACGTGAAGCTGCCACAATCAAAAGAATCGTAAATGAAGACACTTTGGTTTCTCCCAAACAAGGGACAGACCAAGGACATGATCAGACGATGGGGGGATGCCCTTCATAGAGCTAGTTGACAATTATTGGGTACTGGTCAACAAGTGATTGAGAAGCCTCCTACAGTATGCTAGTTAAGTTGGCCAGATTATTCATTCCCGTGTAAGAGGAATGGAGAATCCAGAGCGCATTGCGAGCTGACTAGTGTTCACGCGACTAAAGAAAGGAAAACACATTGTTGAGGACATAATTATCAGGCTGGCTCACCCTTCGAAGTTACAGCTACAGTGATCGGGAAGGTAATCAGATAGAGAAATTTCGATTTTAGCTGCAAATAGAGCAAAAGATCACGGAGAGAAAACAACCATATAAAGGCTCTGGCTCAACCTGGGCATAACTCATAGGTCTTTAATTCCAATTATTACTAGAGTTGACAATCCAAGGGCGAGCGCAAGGCCTTGTTCTCGATTCTTCACAGGATGCAAATTGCTTCATTGCTTGCACAATGGGGAGAAAGGGCGGTCGCCCTTGCGCAAGGGACGGGATCCTTGTGCAAGTATTGAAGGGTAAAAAGGTGCTCAAACTTGTTCAAAACATTCCTAACTTTCTCATTGCATAATTTCGTTGTGGACAGTGTGATTAGATCAGTTTTGAGCGTTACCCTTTGTTCAGAAGCTTTCTTGCAACTCAGCGGCTTTTGGGGGTTCTATTTTTCCTTTTCAACTGTTTGCAGTTCTTTTCTCGGGGAGATGCTGTACCCCAAGAATAGAGAACTTCAGATCTACGATGGTAAATACTAGTCAGTTCATCTAATTAGTCTGATAGTCTGCAGCCCACAATTTTAGTTCGTTAGATAGCAGCTCACAATCATCTTTAGCATTGGAATGATGACTCACTCTGATGGGTTCAAATGCGACTGCAGCAGGCCCCTTGTCTGAATAAGCCTGGTCGGCGAAGATCTGGAAGGATCGCGGGCGGAAAGTCAAGGGGGAAAGAACTGCTATCGTTCCCGCGAGTTTAGGCTCTGTAAAATCCAACAATGGTATCAAATAACTAGTTTTCATGTTTATTTACTGTACTCAGATCAAGAAGCTTTTTAATGCGTCTACTCAATTGCACACAAATTGAGAAGCTCACTCTTTGTTGTTGTTTTGACGTAGGGGAGAGTAGTCGAGGATGGAGTCGTGATGGGAGCATTCTGGACTGCAATGATGTCTCTTACACCAGTGAAAGTGCTCGAATTGAATGATATTACCCGTAGTTGAAGTTCCGTCTTCCTTGGTCTCTGATCTTCTACCATGTTCGCTCGTCATTTTCTCCAGTTCCGTCGTGCTCGTAGAATTTTCCGCATCCGTGGACGTTCCTGCAGTGGCCAATCCTTCTTTTGTTTTTTTTTCAAATTTTACTTTCACAAAGTAACTAATGGTATGGCGAAGATTAAGGGGAATGCACCTCTCTCAGTGCTAGGAGACGTTGAAGAACTAGCAGTATAAGAAGTGAAAGGGGTTGGAGGCGTGCTGGTACTGGTCTGCATGAGCACAATTAAAGGTATGGAAGTACTCACGTCCGGAACTCATTTTGAGGTCTTCACACAAAAGTGAGCGCTTTTTTTGTCCATCCTCAGATTTTCTTAATTTTTGGCGAGAAGTTAGGTCCATGTATGAACTTAAACTTAAGCATGATAACACAATATGTTTTACCGATTTCCAAAGTCACGTCGCTTTTGGTCCACCCGACCGCCCCGCACCAGGTTTAGATCCAGGATTGATGACGTCAACAGAGAAGTTGTAGCGCATGATGGTAGCTCTCATTTGAAATAAAGAACGGCTTTCTATCTTTATTTTAAACGGATTTATGATCATTTAAGTGAGCGCGATTTGACTCTCAAAAAGTGAGAGTGCCAAGTTTGGCCTTCTGAATCTCGACGATGACGATAGTTATCGAAATTCTGACGACGCAGTTTGAAAGAGCATCATTTGAAGTACTTGTTACCAAATTTGTTTCTGGACAGGACAAACTTGATTCCTACCGCCGCCCACCCCCCACAAATGGTCGATTCTCTCGCGATTCGCCTCATAAAGCATTTGCTCTCTTTCGCGCCTCATTGTCTCTTATCATTCACTCGATTCAATGTAGGCATTTATGTCCATGCAGCCGCCGCAGGTCGAACGAATTCTCGCGGGAAAACATAATCCGAATTTGCGCTTTGTATGAACAGAAGCCGATCTTCGACCTTCTGGAAATGCGCGCCGAGATCCACGAAATGATCAATAAGAAAATCCTTGAGGATGCCTCCCGTTTCGTAATGCGTAAATAACTGATTCTTGATAAATTTAACGAGTTTAAATATGTATTGCAATCATTACTACACTCATTGGTGATAGTACGAAAATATGATACTTGCAAACAAAACTGTCCAAGTTTACATGATAATTATTTATTAATGTATTTTACACATTTATTTTCCTGTGAATTCAGCTACCCAGCCTGTTCCGACTGGTGCCGAACTTTCATTTGCAGTGAACACGATCTGAAAATTCAGAAACAAATCAGGTAAGTACAATTAAAATGAGCTTAATGCTTAAATTTTAATATTTTATTAAAACATTTAAAAATGTTGCAGATGATACCTTGAGCACGTTCGAAGTCGCAGTGTACTTCAGATTAGGCGGAGGGGAGTTAGTTGCGAATCTGTGCTTCGTCATTATAATTTTAAAAAAAAACTAGTTAAGACGCAGCAGCGACAATTAAGACGAAGAAACCCGCATTCTGGAAGAGAGGAATCGAGACCCTGCCCAATCGCTGGAGGGAGGTAGTGAGAAAGAAGGGGGCATACATTGGTCACTGAGAATTGTAAAGCATTGAATAAAAAATAAAAACAAAAAATTATACGAACTTTCCGGACACCCCAATACCAGAAAAATTGAAGATTTTACACCCCTCCCCACTCTGATCGCAGACACCCATGTTTGGCGTGATGACGATCTAAACAGTCTCTACACCCGAATTTTTCTAACACGTTTCATATCAATAATATTGCGTAGTTTAAATATGTACTTTTGCCCTTTCCAATAAACCCAGTTAATCCGATCGGCGAGAGATTGGGAGAGTGCACACTGCATATTCCACCCTCTCATTATCGATTCCTATAAAAGGCCCTCCCGGTCGCTCTCTCCTCACTCTCTCCCCCACTTCATTCGCTCCTCGTGATGGGACTCCGCCTCTCCTCTCTCGCTCTGCTGCTGCTGGCACTATGCAGGTTCGTTCACTGTATCACCCATTCCAGGGAGGGTACCGTACCCTCAGATCCGGGGGTGGGGGGACGGTACCTGGTTACTGTAGGAATCTATGCTCTCCCAAAACCTCACCTTTCAGGCCTTCATCTCCGTCAATCGGGTGTAGCATCACGAAGGATTCACCAGTCACGAGGTACGGTATCTTACAGTAATCCAGTAGAGGCCCCTGATGAGGATGACGTTATAATTGAGTCTGAGATGTTGAATCGTTCCATTCCAGGTTACTCGCACTCTCCTCACTCTCTCCTCCACTTCATTCGCTCCTCGTGATGGGACTCCGCCTCTCCTCTCTCGCTCTGCGGCCAATATGCAGGTTCGTTCACGGGAGTGGTAGAGGGTAGGGTACCGTATCTTTCGAGGGGTACGGTACCTAGATACTGTAGGATCGATAGGAGCCGTGATACAGTGATATTGATCGTTTTGATTTCAGGTTACTCTCTATCACTCCCGCCAATGAGAGTCGCAGCTCCTTCCGTCGCTAGGCTGTTGCTCCTCAAGAGTCTCCTCAGAGACTCCTCACGAGAAGAGAAGAAGTGCGAATGCACTGAGTTGGTTCTATTCGAAGCACTGAACGAGCGCCATTCTGATAAAAAATAATATAATTATTTAAATAATGGTGTTCTGGGGTGCATGGGAGGGGAGTGTGATGTCGGTGATAACTCTTATCTGCTTCCTGTCGTCTTTCTCCATTGCGTGCAAATTACTTGTTGGTTAGGTTTCAACTGCTCCTCATAATTTTCTACTTTTACCATCTTGCCGCTTTCATGATAATCGTCAATATCATGTTCAGGCTTCTTATCGTATGCACCGGTTGTCTTATTTAAAAGATAATTGCAGAAAGCCGTGCAGTCTTTCTGTGCATTTTCCCTCTTCACATTGGATACTATTCTGATACTATTGACCAATTGTGATAGGAGAGAACACGAGAATAGGCGATTTTGAACCACAGAAAGCTCAGAGTAAGAGTGGATATCACGCCTCTTACCAGATACCAGATCAGATTCTGGCAAAGCGGCCACTTTTCGGTTTCGGGTTTTCGAAGTTTTTGGGGTCTCCCATGCATGCATAACATCCCCCTGATTGGAATAGTCCCAGTGGCTGCTCCTCATCGAGATGCTGTACCTGTCGGATGAACGCTTCTGACTTCGAGAGCTCCTTTCTGTGCTTCAAAATTACAGTAGGAAAGCCGTTTTTGTTTTCCCAGGGTAACTTTTCATGCTCTATTCACCTATATTTTTCATTTAGCCTATTGTTGCATGTTATATAAGGTTTATCAAGCTTAGCTGTAAAATAAAAAAAAACGGTTGTGGCTCAGAAAACTCAATGGAAACCCCAAAATCGAAATTACATGTCCTTTCTGAACAAGCAAGCTGAGTACCAAGTAACCCTGCAGGTAAGGCAAAGAACGAAATAGCAAACGACTTGAAGAATGTGCGCTTCCTATTTGAAACATATTTTAATCAGACACATGTTTACTAACAATCCTTCTTTAAGGAAGGATTGCGGTACAAAGTACACAGGTAATTGCTGGGTTTGCAGTGTGAAGCCAAAGGGTGAGTTACACAAATATTAAATATTTCGGATATGACTGAGAACGTTTCGAGTGAAACGAAAAAAACAAGATTTTTTAGACATGGAATGCGCTTCTTATGAAACATCTTACCATGGAGGATGCGCGTCTGTGTATACTTGGCCTGAAGATCAGACAAATGCAGAATCATTTTGCCCGGGAGGAGGACATCTTGTATCACTTCATAGTGAATCTGTAAGTTCCATAAAATACTAGTGAAAAATAAGATTGTGACCGATGAAAAATTGGTGATCCATTTATTGTTCAGGATAGCTCGTTCTATGCACAATTAGCACTGACCGCGGGTGTCAACGGGACAATATTCATCGGAGGGCAATTTTCGAGCGGAGGTTTCCCCATGAAAATTCGTGATATCCAACATAAAACTTCCAGCATTTGAATGGACAGATGGGTCATCATACGATTCATTAAATTGGGCAACTGGTTAGTAATTTTAAGGTGAACAACCAAAGTAAAAAATTGTATTTGTGTTTGCGAATCCATCCAACCATACAAATATATTGAATTTATTCTTTTCAGGATTCCCCAACACTATATTTGGGTCGTGCGTTCAAATGATGCTTGATACTGAATTTGGATCTATTGGGAAGTGGACAAATGTCGAATGTTCAGTCAAACAACCATACATTTGTTTCCGAAACGGGAAGGATACTGCAAGGATACGGGAAGGATACGGCCCTACTGCACTACCACAAAGTGAGTTAGTTTCGTGAAGGAGTGTGTTGTCTGTAATTCAGCATCTATAATTTTCTCTTTTTTCTATTCATTCTGAAATGTTTCTTCAGCGCCACAAGTTGATTCAACATGCCCGCCGATTCAATACTTTACTGGAACCGGATTTGTGAGTTTGAAATAATCAATTGTTCGATAGTTTACCCAATAATAGTAAAATACTAACCGATATAGTGAGTTTTGAAAGACCTAGAAAAATCGCAAATGTGTGCTCAGAGGATATCACGAATTTTCATGGGGAAACCTCCGCTCGAAAATTGCCCTCCGATGAATATTGTCCCGTTGACACCCGCGGTCAGTGCTAATTGTGCATAGAACGAGCTATCCTGAACAATAAATGGATCACCAATTTTTCATCGGTCACAATCTTATTTTTCACTAGTATTTTATGGAACTTACAGATTCACTATGAAGTGATACAAGATGTCCTCCTCCCGGGCAAAATGATTCTGCATTTGTCTGATCTTCAGGCCAAGTATACACAGACGCGCATCCTCCATGGTAAGATGTTTCATAAGAAGCGCATTCCATGTCTAAAAAATCTTGTTTTTTTCGTTTCACTCGAAACGTTCTCAGTCATATCCGAAATATTTAATATTTGTGTAACTCACCCTTTGGCTTCACACTGCAAACCCAGCAATTACCTGTGTACTTTGTACCGCAATCCTTCCTTAAAGAAGGATTGTTAGTAAACATGTGTCTGATTAAAATATGTTTCAAATAGGAAGCGCACATTCTTCAAGTCGTTTGCTATTTCGTTCTTTGCCTTACCTGCATGGTTACTTGGTACTCAGCTTGCTTGTTCAGAAAGGACATGTAATTTCGATTTTGGGGTTTCCATTGAGTTTTCTGAGCCACAACCGTTTTTTTTTATTTTACAGCTAAGCTTGATAAACCTTATATAACATGCAACAATAGGCTAAATGAAAAATATAGGTGAATAGAGCATGAAAAGTTACCCTGGGAAAACAAAAACGGCTTTCCTACTGTAATTTTGAAACACAGAAAGGAGCTCTCAAAGTCAGAAGCGTTCATCCGACAGGTACAGCATCTCGATGAGGAGCAGCCACTGGGACTATTCCAATCAGGGGGATGTTATGCATGCATGGGAGACCCCAAAAACTTCGAAAACCCGAAACCGAAAAGTGGCCGCTTTGCCAGAATCTGATCTGGTATCTGGTAAGAGGCGTGATATCCACTCTTACTCTGAGCTTTCTGTGGTTCAAAATCGCCTATTCTCGTGTTCTCTCCTATCACAATTGGTCAATAGTATCAGAATAGTATCCAATGTGAAGAGGGAAGGGGCAAAATGCACAGAAAGACTGCACGGCTTTCTGCAATTATCTTTTAAATAAGACAACCGGTGCATACGATAAGAAGCCTGAACATGATATTGACGATTATCATGAAAGCGGCAAGATGGTAAAAGTAGAAAATTATGAGGAGCAGTTGAAACCTAACCAACAAGTAATTTGCACGCAATGGAGAAAGACGACAGGAAGCAGATAAGAGTTATCACCGACATCACACTCCCCTCCCATGCACCCCAGAACACCATTATTTAAATAATTATATTATTTTTTATCAGAATGGCGCTCGTTCAGTGCTTCGAATAGAACCAACTCAGTGCATTCGCACTTCTTCTCTTCTCGTGAGGAGTCTCTGAGGAGACTCTTGAGGAGCAACAGCCTAGCGACGGAAGGAGCTGCGACTCTCATTGGCGGGAGTGATAGAGAGTAACCTGAAATCAAAACGATCAATATCACTGTATCACGGCTCCTATCGATCCTACAGTATCTAGGTACCGTACCCCTCGAAAGATACGGTACCCTACCCTCTACCACTCCCGTGAACGAACCTGCATATTGGCCGCAGAGCGAGAGAGGAGAGGCGGAGTCCCATCACGAGGAGCGAATGAAGTGGAGGAGAGAGTGAGGAGAGTGCGAGTAACCTGGAATGGAACGATTCAACATCTCAGACTCAATTATAACGTCATCCTCATCAGGGGCCTCTACTGGATTACTGTAAGATACCGTACCTCGTGACTGGTGAATCCTTCGTGATGCTACACCCGATTGACGGAGATGAAGGCCTGAAAGGTGAGGTTTTGGGAGAGCATAGATTCCTACAGTAACCAGGTACCGTCCCCCCACCCCCGGATCTGAGGGTACGGTACCCTCCCTGGAATGGGTGATACAGTGAACGAACCTGCATAGTGCCAGCAGCAGCAGAGCGAGAGAGGAGAGGCGGAGTCCCATCACGAGGAGCGAATGAATATTCCGGACTTTGCAGCGCAAATGTCCATTATTTAAGTCTCGATCGCTTACTAAATGGCAAATATCATTTTTTCCATAAGTGGCAGCTTTTGTATAAAAATGCACGATGTTATGTTCTATCTAGGAGGTTAGGAATACTCGTATTATCCGCCCAGCACCAATATTAGCTCATTATTCCTTTCATGACCTCACTTCATCTGTATGATTCCATATTTGGTTTTTGAGTGGACCCGATTCTGGTAGGATTTCCCGTGTATTGATATCGGCAGCAAACCAAAATTGCCTTTCCTCGCGATCTGCACGAAACATGCAGTTTGTGAGAGTCCCGCTTTCCAAATTTACCGCTTTTCGGGGAGATCATAACTGAACGAAACGTGCAGAGCAAAATGAAACTAGATTAACGTTTGTCTTCACAGGGAAAGAGATGGAAGTTGAACAGAAACATGTGCAGTAGTCGTAGTTCAAGGACCAAATGTGACTGTTGGGAAGGCTAAGCTGACTGGTGGGAATTCAAACATGCTGATTTGGCACGGAGAAGATTTGGCACAGAACGGAGTTACGGTTCCCTTAGATTTGGGTCCCATTAATACGACTCAAGTAAATGG
Organism: Pristionchus mayeri; assembly: GCA_036245805.1. Classification (NCBI taxonomy): domain Eukaryota; kingdom Metazoa; phylum Nematoda; class Chromadorea; order Rhabditida; family Neodiplogasteridae; genus Pristionchus; species Pristionchus mayeri. Next base: position 11,738,379 of record BTRK01000002.1, read on the forward strand.
ATGGGCCCCATGAAACGTACAGTTTGTTGATCCCTAGATAAGATGGCCGAAACGCTAAAGAGACAGTCACACCTCATAGGGCCTAGTATTAATTATTTAAATCTGAGAAATTGAACGTGATGACCACATCAGTGAACATTACCAGGAATACACGTTCCTGCTACATGAAATTGATCGATTCGAGGCCTCCTTGGCTGACAAATTGACGGAACTGAAAACACCATACTGATTTTTTAAGGATTCCTATTGTGAAAATACTGATCATATCGCCCAACAACATGCTGAATTATCTACCGATATATATTACAAGTTCTTCACATATTGAACTGTTGATGTTTGACTCCATCCTAATCAGGTGAATCTCGTGTGTTCGTGAAAAATGTGTCAGCTTGTAATGGTTTTGCAATCATTTTCCCCGCTTACTAAATACTCCAAACCACAATTCTCATCCCTATAAATCTGCACAAAACATTTAGTGTATGCACGTCCGTGCTCCAGATTAACTACTTATCGGAGGGCACATAACCGAACGAAACGTGCGTGCAGAGAAAAGGGAAAAAGGGATATGTATGTTGAAAGTAAAGATTGAGGCCTGAGTGTATCGTAAACAAGTGCGTGATTTGTGCAGAGAGCGAGGGTCCTTCAAGTAAGATTGAATTTCTAGGAAAAGGAGAGAAAAGAAATAAATATGTGTGTATTTCTGATTGCACGTTAGACTATGGAAAATGAGAAATGTAGTCATAGCTCCGGGAAATCGATCGCTCGAATTATATGCGCGAGGTGTGAAAATCGTAATTCGCGCATGCGAGTGATCGATTCCAGGCCTTCTTCTGTTTGTAGAAAACAAATTCTATGGTCGACATAGAAGAGAACGTTTAATTGTCGAATGAAATTATTATAAGTTCTACATATATTTAATTTAGTTTTGGTTACACATCATCCTGGCCAATCTCGTGTTTTGTGTAAAGAGTATCAGATTGTTGAGGTTTCGCACCGCGTTTCCCCCTCTTACTAAAGAACCAAACCACAAATTTCTTCCTATCAATCAGCACGAAACATTCAGTGTATGCACGTCCCGTGCTCCAGATTAACTGCTTATGGGGTACATAACTGAACGAAACCTGCAGAGATAGGGCATATGCGTTTTGGAAGTAGAGATAGAGGTATGAATATCTCGTAACAAGCGAGATTTGTGCAGAGGCGAACGGCTAGAAATATGATTGAACTGAAATAAGTGTTGGCACAAATCGTATTGCAACTTTATCTAATTTATATTCGGTACTCAATAATGGGTGTAAATATTCTGAAGAAACTGATTCGTTATGGGCGACTGACGCACTATGCGACAATCACTTCATCTTCAAAACTCTGATTCATTTTTTGAGATAAAAAATACATGTGTCATGTAAATATATTAAAATGTTCGAATTGAAATTGTATTAGGTGAAACAAAGATGATGATGGTCGTTGCTCCTGTATATGTGATGTATTTTGTGACGGCTTTTCCGGATCAGATGATCTACACCGCTCGCTGACGCAATAGTGATTTATTCACTTTTGTGTGGCTGCGCAACCCTTCTAATCCTCAGATAAGAAAGAAAATGGTGACATATTCAGCGTGAAAATACAAGGGAAGTATATTGGTCTACTATTTGGTTGCGCATGTATTTTTTTTGTTTTTTTTTGCATGTTAAGCCATACATATAACCTAACAGATGAATAGTACTTTTCTGCTTCTGCTGTTCTTAGTTTGCGTATATTCACAATGCCCTGATGGATACACACAAGCGCCGAATTGGGGATACTGTTACAAGGTAATCATGAAATATCGTCAACGACTCAAATTTTGGGTTTTCGGATCCAAATTTGATTTTATTCTGAAATGAGAAACCAAAAGTTGCAGGTCAAATCGTACTACAGCTATTTTGCAACCCAATTTATGCCTACAACCTACAACGAGGTTTCAAATGACTGTTGGATGGAGAGCAGAGCGAAGCTCGCTTCCATTCACAGCGAAGAGGTTTGATGATAAATAGACCTAATTTCGAAATTTTTAATGTTCAATATTACGGATTAGGCTAATATTTTTCGACAGTGAACACCCTGATGTACACTACACTGACGAGTTTCGGATTATCGCGATACATATGCGCTCAAAGTGCCCATACAGGAGAACGAGTTTGTCCTACATCTTCAAGATGTAGATCTTTTATGCGTCGATCGATGGCATAACATCGGATTCGAATGCACAGGGAAGAATTGCACCTGGGACGACCATTCGCCTGTTGCCTACACCAACTTCGGAGGAGGTTCATATGTTGTGTTTTTTTAAAGGGGGCCGGCACTAGGTCCGATGAGAACTATGACGCCATAACGTATTTTATGTATTAAAATCGGCATGGCGTTATAGTTCTCATCCGACGTAGGGACCGTCAGTAAAACCGCTCTAAACGATGCACGCAGTGAGGAAAACGAGGAGGCTCTTTCATTTAATTGTACTCTTTCGAAATATATCTCGGTTCCGAATGGAGATTTAAAAACCGGAATTTCGAAAATATGCTACGGCTTAGAATTGCCTCAAAACTATTAGGTTGGCATGAAAGTCTTTGTCACTGGTTTTGTTTTTACACTGCTCGCCGCAAATGCCCTTTGGTGTTGCCTCGTTGCTAGTGAATAACAGTCAGTGATTGGCCTTTATAGTAAACAACTTCCCATTCCTTTTCCTTCAATCAAGCTCTAGTAGAACAACGATGTATGTTACTGGTGCCACTCACGTCCGACATGTTCTGCTTTGCCTCTCTCTATCCTACACCACGATGAAGGATTCGGAGACCCTACTGAAGAATGTTTATCACACACATGCCCCCTCTACAACGCCTGCAGGAATTGGATCCATCTCTCCGAAGAAGACGACTTTTCCCTCTATGATGATGATCGATCTGGGAGACCGCGTTTGATACATTTTTGAGACTTTGTAGAAAGCTGCTTAAACGAGCCCATTTCAAAATGCCCGTGAAATGACTATTGCACTTAGAGTCCACCATTGCACTGTCAAAAAAGGATTGAGATATCTTGGAATGAGGAAATTAATCGGTCGATTAAAATCTCATGATCTGATCCAAGCCAGTCATGACCTTCGAGTCGACGATTCCAATATTTTCCTCATTCTCCGAAGTGGGGATCGATGGCTGGAACGGCTCATAACGGGGAATGAGAAGTGAGTCCTCGCGAGAAGTGAGTCCTCGTTTAAGCAGCTTTCTACAAAGTCTCAAAATGTATCAAACGCGGTCTCCCAGATCGATCATCATCATAGAGGGAAAAGTCGTCTTCTTCGGAGAGATGGATCCAATTCCTGCAGGCGTTGTAGAGGGGGCATGTGTGTGATAAACATTCTTCAGTAGGGTCTCCGAATCCTTCATCGTGGTGTAGGATAGAGAGAGGCAAAGCAGAACATGTCGGACGTGAGTGGCACCAGTAACATACATCGTTGTTCTACTAGAGCTTGATTGAAGGAAAAGGAATGGGAAGTTGTTTACTATAAAGGCCAATCACTGACTGTTATTCACTAGCAACGAGGCAACACCAAAGGGCATTTGCGGCGAGCAGTGTAAAAACAAAACCAGTGACAAAGACTTTCATGCCAACCTAATAGTTTTGAGGCAATTCTAAGCCGTAGCATATTTTCGAAATTCCGGTTTTTAAATCTCCATTCGGAACCGAGATATATTTCGAAAGAGTACAATTAAATGAAAGAGCCTCCTCGTTTTCCTCACTGCGTGCATCGTTTAGAGCGGTTTTACTGACGGTCCCTACGTCGGATGAGAACTATAACGCCATGCCGATTTTAATACATAAAATACGTTATGGCGTCATAGTTCTCATCGGACCTAGTGCCGGCCCCCTTTAAAAAAACACAACATATGAACCTCCTCCGAAGTTGGTGTAGGCAACAGGCGAATGGTCGTCCCAGGTGCAATTCTTCCCTGTGCATTCGAATCCGATGTTATGCCATCGATCGACGCATAAAAGATCTACATCTTGAAGATGTAGGACAAACTCGTTCTCCTGTATGGGCACTTTGAGCGCATATGTATCGCGATAATCCGAAACTCGTCAGTGTAGTGTACATCAGGGTGTTCACTGTCGAAAAATATTAGCCTAATCCGTAATATTGAACATTAAAAATTTCGAAATTAGGTCTATTTATCATCAAACCTCTTCGCTGTGAATGGAAGCGAGCTTCGCTCTGCTCTCCATCCAACAGTCATTTGAAACCTCGTTGTAGGTTGTAGGCATAAATTGGGTTGCAAAATAGCTGTAGTACGATTTGACCTGCAACTTTTGGTTTCTCATTTCAGAATAAAATCAAATTTGGATCCGAAAACCCAAAATTTGAGTCGTTGACGATATTTCATGATTACCTTGTAACAGTATCCCCAATTCGGCGCTTGTGTGTATCCATCAGGGCATTGTGAATATACGCAAACTAAGAACAGCAGAAGCAGAAAAGTACTATTCATCTGTTATGTTATATGTATGGCTTAACATGCAAAAAAAAACAAAAAAAATACATGCGCAACCAAATAGTAGACCAATATACTTCCCTTGTATTTTCACGCTGAATATGTCACCATTTTCTTTCTTATCTGAGGATTAGAAGGGTTGCGCAGCCACACAAAAGTGAATAAATCACTATTGCGTCAGCGAGCGGTGTAGATCATCTGATCCGGAAAAGCCGTCACAAAATACATCACATATACAGGAGCAACGACCATCATCATCTTTGTTTCACCTAATACAATTTCAATTCGAACATTTTAATATATTTACATGACACATGTATTTTTTATCTCAAAAAATGAATCAGAGTTTTGAAGATGAAGTGATTGTCGCATAGTGCGTCAGTCGCCCATAACGAATCAGTTTCTTCAGAATATTTACACCCATTATTGAGTACCGAATATAAATTAGATAAAGTTGCAATACGATTTGTGCCAACACTTATTTCAGTTCAATCATATTTCTAGCCGTTCGCCTCTGCACAAATCTCGCTTGTTACGAGATATTCATACCTCTATCTCTACTTCCAAAACGCATATGCCCTATCTCTGCAGGTTTCGTTCAGTTATGTACCCCATAAGCAGTTAATCTGGAGCACGGGACGTGCATACACTGAATGTTTCGTGCTGATTGATAGGAAGAAATTTGTGGTTTGGTTCTTTAGTAAGAGGGGGAAACGCGGTGCGAAACCTCAACAATCTGATACTCTTTACACAAAACACGAGATTGGCCAGGATGATGTGTAACCAAAACTAAATTAAATATATGTAGAACTTATAATAATTTCATTCGACAATTAAACGTTCTCTTCTATGTCGACCATAGAATTTGTTTTCTACAAACAGAAGAAGGCCTGGAATCGATCACTCGCATGCGCGAATTACGATTTTCACACCTCGCGCATATAATTCGAGCGATCGATTTCCCGGAGCTATGACTACATTTCTCATTTTCCATAGTCTAAGGTGCAATCAGAAATACACACATATTTATTTCTTTTCTCTCCTTTTCCTAGAAATTCAATCTTACTTGAAGGACCCTCGCTCTCTGCACAAATCACGCACTTGTTTACGATACACTCAGGCCTCAATCTTTACTTTCAACATACATATCCCTTTTTCCCTTTTCTCTGCACGCACGTTTCGTTCGGTTATGTGCCCTCCGATAAGTAGTTAATCTGGAGCACGGACGTGCATACACTAAATGTTTTGTGCAGATTTATAGGGATGAGAATTGTGGTTTGGAGTATTTAGTAAGCGGGGAAAATGATTGCAAAACCATTACAAGCTGACACATTTTTCACGAACACACGAGATTCACCTGATTAGGATGGAGTCAAACATCAACAGTTCAATATGTGAAGAACTTGTAATATATATCGGTAGATAATTCAGCATGTTGTTGGGCGATATGATCAGTATTTTCACAATAGGAATCCTTAAAAAATCAGTATGGTGTTTTCAGTTCCGTCAATTTGTCAGCCAAGGAGGCCTCGAATCGATCAATTTCATGTAGCAGGAACGTGTATTCCTGGTAATGTTCACTGATGTGGTCATCACGTTCAATTTCTCAGATTTAAATAATTAATACTAGGCCCTATGAGGTGTGACTGTCTCTTTAGCGTTTCGGCCATCTTATCTAGGGATCAACAAACTGTACGTTTCATGGGGCCCATCCATTTACTTGAGTCGTATTAATGGGACCCAAATCTAAGGGAACCGTAACTCCGTTCTGTGCCAAATCTTCTCCGTGCCAAATCAGCATGTTTGAATTCCCACCAGTCAGCTTAGCCTTCCCAACAGTCACATTTGGTCCTTGAACTACGACTACTGCACATGTTTCTGTTCAACTTCCATCTCTTTCACTGTGAAGACAAACGTTAATCTAGTTTCATTTTGCTCTGCACGTTTCGTTCAGTTATGATCTCCCCGAAAAGCGGTAAATTTGGAAAGCGGGACTCTCACAAACTGCATGTTTCGTGCAGATCGCGAGGAAAGGCAATTTTGGTTTGCTGCCGATATCAATACACGGGAAATCCTACCAGAATCGGGTCCACTCAAAAACCAAATATGGAATCATACAGATGAAGTGAGGTCATGAAAGGAATAATGAGCTAATATTGGTGCTGGGCGGATAATACGAGTATTCCTAACCTCCTAGATAGAACATAACATCGTGCATTTTTATACAAAAGCTGCCACTTATGGAAAAAATGATATTTGCCATTTAGTAAGCGATCGAGACTTAAATAATGGACATTTGCGCTGCAAAGTCCGGAATATTAGAGGACAAAATGCAATTCTTAACTTCAAAAAAATAATTAAAAAAATAATAATATAAACTTATTTTCAGTAAATACTAACGGCAGCGCAGAATACACATTGATCAATACAACATTTGCTAACAAAATATGAAATGATGAAACAGTGTCATATTTTTTTGGGGAAACATCACTTGAAATCATCGTCAGATCGTCATGGAAAACTTTATCTGAAAATCAGGATGAACATATATAATTTTTCTAATTTATTTATTTCGCTTTTACACTAATCCTGCACTGAAACTCACATGTTTCTCTCTCTCATCGATCTGTTCCATGGCCCTCGTTTTTGCAATTTTTCTCTGATTTCTCTGTCCGTTTCCCTTTGATCGAGTATCTCACGCTCCTACTTAGAGCATCAAACCACAACTTTGCTCTCACGCTGCACGTATTGCTCGGTATATAAACTGCCTGCCTGACCGAGGAATTCACTTATTTGGCAAGCCGTCCGAAACGATGCCGTTTATTTTCTTTCACACATTATTTTCGATTGTGCGTATTCAGCATTCACAAAATTTCTGTAATCTGCAAAGATGAAATCGACTCTCTTCCTTCTTCTCCTTCTCTCAAATTCGGCAGCAGCAGATCCCGATGATGAGCTGCTGATGATCGCCGCCGTATATTTTTCATTAAGAGCGACTTATAAATGTTAAATTAATTTAATGTCTGTAAGGGAGAGATAGAGTCCGTTCTTCAATGCGAAACGAGAGATTGCAGTGCGAATCATCATTGCAGCTCACACGGCATGCTGACCGCGCGTCAGAAAGTGATGCCTACATCTCCCCCCTCGCGAACATCGCGTTCTATAGGGGCCACGGGGAGCTCAGTGATGCGAATACTTAGTATTTGTTTAAAATTAAATAGTATTCTTTCCAGATTGCGTATTAGTAACTGATGTTCATATATGGACTTTTTCAGTCCGGAATTGCCCATGCAGAGGACGTGGGCCGTGCCTACCGTTCTCGATATGTTTCTACAGGCTTCTTGGATGGGAGGTATCTTCCTTCAGAGGTGACCATCCTTTTTAGTGTTTACCATAATCTGAAAGATAATCATTTTCAGGCGACTCTGCAGGCCTCGGACGTTCACCGCACGTTGATGAGTGCCGGACACTGGCCTCTTCAGGTATGGCCAACAGTTGATAGCTCTATTTTCGAATCGAAATCCCAATAAAATACAAAAATAATCGGGGTCTTATAACGGTTTAAAGGACCCCGATCCGAAAACAAAACACAATTGATGCGCAGTTCACGCTACATTTCAGGGCCAATCTACTTCAAAGCGTCCACGCTCCGATACTGACAATTCCGTACGATGATGATCCCGTAAGTGACTAGAGTTCGAAAAGTAACCATGTAACACGTTATTTATCAAGCAAATCACGCTTCATTCTCTTCATTTTCCACATTCTCTAGTAAATTTGCTTCGAAAATAACACGACACTTTGTTAAATTTCGAAGTCTACTTTGAACTCCATAAGTGAGACGCAATCGACCAACGAGTGACGAAAGTGACCAGTGACATAAGTGGAGTCCCTTCAATTGTGACTTTACTTGCAGCTCTTGGCTGTGAACTTCAAATGCACCAACGGTTGGTCCGACATCATGCAGCTCTGCAACATCGCAGAACCAGAGGACATGCCTGTAAGATGGGACTGAATCGAAACTATCGAATTTTTATTTGCAGTCAAAACTTCTCGAATGCTTGCGTGCGACTAATTGGAATTGTTCTTCCGTGAGTGTTTAGCAGACAATGATGTTCATTCAATCCAAAATGTCAATATATCATACCAATTAAATTTGCATTCTCAATGATCATTTTTTCCGGTGACAATCCTAGCTACTTAACTCGATCCATTGTAGCCACATGCCGAGCAGTCGGACACTTTGATCTCAGAATTCTCCAACCCTCTCACTAAAGTATCCCTCTCTAATACTCAATCAATTTGTGCGCTGGGACCGGCAAGGACTTTTATGATGAACGTAAGCCTTCTGTGAAAGGACAATTCTCCCGTATTCTTTTCACCATTCTGCTGATTTTTGCAAATACAGCTGAAATGGAAAACTGTTAAAGAAAGCATGTATACATTGATAACATTGCAGTACCTACAGCTTCTTAGCGGCAGCGGTCCAGGTTACAAGAATTCGCTGATTCGACTCCAACGTACTGCCCGAAATCTCACAAACAGAATCGTCGCAAACTTCAAGGAGGTATGGGATTTTGTTTAAAATTTGCCCATACACACAAAACATCCAAAGTACGATTCCAAAAAAATTTCTATTAAAAAAATCTTATCCCCTTCAGAGAGTGGATTGCGAGCAATATCACAATTGTTCCCTTCCGAAGGCCACTTTTTTTTCGCCGTAAGTATTTAGATATAAGTAGCGCAAACGCAGTTTGTTGTGTAAACACTCAATGACTAACAGTTTTTGTTCAATCGCACACGATTTGAGTTGATATAAACGTAATCTAAATCCTTTTTCCTCAGCATGACATTAACCAAGTGGGATTAATGAACGTTTTTTCGTCACACAATAGATCGGCTCTCTTCTTCGACGTCAGTTTTATTTAGCAATTCGACTCCGTGAAGTGCCAACATTTCCGAAAATATAGCACATTGTCAAACAATAAATCATTGCATACTCTGCCATTTAACTCCACACTCGGTAATGAATTTTAAAGCGAACATTCATCAGGGAAAAAATCCCAACTTCGCCTCTTCAATTGTTCTCGAATTATGGAGGAATCATGCTGGTACTCCGTATGTAAAAGTAATGGAGCGAGAGAGCGCCATAATATATTCGATAATTGGCAGATGTTCGTCATCGACGGAGCGGGCGAGAGCTTTCGTGAGTTCAAGTATTGCGATCAATTGCCTCCAGACTTCGAGAGAATCAATGGTTTCTGCACTCTAGAATCCCTAGAGAGGGTGAGTGAGAGAGAGAGAGATGAGGAGGCCACTGTGGAAACATTACAGGCAAAATCAATGTCCATCACCGATGACCCGATCGAGTGCGCCAGTGAGCAGCCCACCTGCTGTCCGGAGGGAGGCACTTGGAGCGAGTGGGCAACAGAAGGAGACTGCACAACAACCTGTGGATCGTGCTCAGAACGCACCCGCACCAGGACCTGCACGAGTGCAGCTTATGACTGCCCCTGCAAGTAAGTTGACTACAAAGGCTTCTAGTTTTATGCATAATTTAAGAAAAGGTTAAGTGACTTTTAGAATTGATTAGACCTTTATTAATTGTACACAAAAGAACCACGTGTTCAGGGGCGAATCGTCCGAGGTAGGTCCATGTGGTATCTCGCTCTGCCCCTTCCCGGCTACCCAAAATTGCTGCAGCCCCTACGCAAAGAAGGTTCGGCAGCACTCGTTCTGTCCATTAAAATAAATAAATCCATATTTGCAGAAGAACGAAAAGACCGATACATTCTTCTGTGGCTCTGAAAACGAACCTCCGTACGAGCCCTGCTGATACTGATATCTGCTCGAAAAGTGATTCGTTGAGGTATTATTTATTGTTTTGAATACGGCTCTACTTCGGATAGAGTCGGTGGGTGAAAAAATACATTGTTCAATATTTCATTACATTGTAGAGTTGTCAGTAAAATATGACGGCGGTTGCCTAAGAGTCGAACAAAGTCAGGCACACCGATTTTTCCAAAACCCGTGGAAAGGGGTTCTCGAGGGTGCTGATCATCGTGGTAAACTTCATTTTGCACCAACTCGACCGGTTAGGCCAGGCTGCATGTAGGCTGCATCTATATTTATGTTCATAACTCCACAACCGATTGAGGAATAACCTTCAAAATTGTACAGAGGTAAAATAAGATACCTACGACTCCATCGATATTAAATTTGCATATTTTATTTTGTGAAAAGTATGTGAAAATTTGGTTCTCGTATATAAGTCAAAAACCGAAAACGAAAATTGTATGAGCAGATGCGCCTTTTCGCCTTTGGATCATTTTTCGTATGCAGGGTTGGGTATTAGAGTTCCGCGTTTGACCGCTACATAATATTTTCTAATCAATTTGTCGTAATTACGCCGTGCTCTTTCGTCCTATTATTGCACGAGAGTGAAACTCATTCGCATTCATCACTCATTGCGCAAAGAGCACGGCGTAATTACGACAAATTGATTAGAAAATATTATGTAGCGGTCAAACGCGGAACTCTAACACCCAACCCTGAATACGAAAAATGATCCCCTGACAAATTCGCATCTGCTCATACAATTCACGTTTTCGGTTTTTGACTTATATACGAGAACCAAATTTTCACATACTTTTCACAAAATAAAATATGCAAATTTAGCATCGATGGAGTCATTGTCATCTTATATTACCACTGTGCAAGTTAAAAGTCGATTCGTTAATAGGTTGCTGAGTTATGAACGGAAATGTAGATGCAGCCTACATGCAGCCTGGCTTAACCAGTCGAGTTGGTGCAAAATGAAGTGTACCACGATGATCAGCACCCTCGAAAACCCCTTTCTACAAGTTTTCGAAAAATCGATGTGCCAGGTCTAACAGGTCCTTGTTCGATTCTTACGCAACCGCCGTCATATACTATTTTGTAAAGATCGATTTAAAGTGTACGTGTTATATTTTCAAATTTCTTAATAAATTGCGAATATTACCCCTTTTAGATGTATCGCTAAGCACTTCGACGACTTATCTCAATGCCTATCTTAACCAATATACTCACGATACAGTCACAATATTTGTCTCTTCTCGTACCTGAATAAATATATTCGCAGAAGTGTGAAATTCAAAATCTGCAAGCAGATAACATCTTCTTCAGTGTGCCTAGGTCATACAGTAATATAATATTTATCTGGTGCATGATTAAATATTATTTCTCTGAATATGCATACAGTCGCGCCCATAAGTCACCGGACACTTTTGGAATGGGTTTGAACTTTTTGCTCAGGAAATATGTCATTCTGAGGCTAGGACGTTATGCACCGAATTCATCGGAGATTTTTATTTTTGATATTGGGGTATGATGCAATAGCCTTGTCATTGCGTATAATGACGCAATCAAAATGTACTTTTTCAAAACGGCATTATTCTTACATGGATTTTTTCATGCCAGCCAAACTTTCTGAGGTTGGATTCATGCCAGAGGACTACCAAGAAAAATTTGTTGAAGTTACTGGTCGACCACGCATTTGCTGCAGCCTTGCTGCAAAAACAGGGTCTGAAATTCGGAACTCGGCTTCTAGGGTAGCTAGAGACTCGATCAACGCATCAAAATGATTGCCATCATGAGTCCAGATGATCCTGAGAATATGAAAACAATATCTCGAAATTTGCCCTCAGGGCATGAACAAATCACTTTTTTCATGACTATGTTTTGGCCAATCATAACTTTGTGGGAAAGGTAGGTAAAATCCTGGTTTTTGCATAATAGTGTTCAAAATGTATTGAAGATCTGATTCGCTACTTTTTAGAGCGATTGGACATCCCTCCTGCCCCTGGCGTGCGTTTTTCAGAGGGATACTCGGGTCAGGAAACACCCTGTTTATCACTATGAGCGAGAGAGCACAGACGACGAGAATGCGTAAACAGGGTGTTTCCCGATCCTAGTATACTACCGAAAAACGCACGCCACGGGCAGGAGAGATGTCCAATCGCTCTAAAAAGTGGGGCAACAGTCCTTCAATACATGTTGAACATTCGTATACAAAAACGAGATTTTTACCTACCTTTCCCACAAAGTTATGATTGGCCAAAAAATGGTCATGCAAAAAAGGGTTTTTTCATGCCCTGAGGGCAAATTTCGAGATTTTGTTTTCATATTCTCAGGATCATCTGGACTCGTGATGCCGATCATTTTGATGTGTTGTACGAGTCTCTAGCTTGACTAGGAGCCGAGATCTGAATTTTCGACCTCGATTGTGCAGCAAGGCTGCAGCAAATGGGCGGTCGAGCAGCAACTTCAAAAATGTTTTCTGGGTAGTCCTCGGGCATGACTCCAACCTCAGAAAGTTTGGCCAGCAGGAAAAAATCCATGTAAGAATAATGCCGTTTTGAAAAAGTACATTTTGATTGCGTCATTATACGCAATGACAAGGCTATTGCATCATACCCCAATATCAAAAATAAAAATCTCCGATGAATTCGGTGCATAATGTCCTAGCCTCAGAATGATATACTTCCTGAGCAAACAGTTCAAACCCATTCCAAAAGTGTCCGGTGACTTATGGGCGCGACTGTACATATATGCAATCGATGAGTTTGTTGATCTCGAAAGCTCTACTGAGTTAGACGAAGCAGAAATGATTGTTCGAGATCTTGTTCATTGCGTGTCCAAGTGATCTCGAGATTCTGAAAATAATAAGTTATCAATAAAAATATCAGAATGGTACATTTGTTTGATCCATAATGACATTCTGACAGTTGGAGTTCCACATAAGTCGTTCCCGACAATCTGAAGGTACAATTTAATAATATTCATCGGTATGACATGATGCTATGTGTCTGTGTTATTTGTAATGGTATGACATAAGCAATGTACAATGTAAATGCTACTTACTTGTACTCTTTCTTGTTCGAATTGTCCTGAACTGACACTGGATTCTGATCATCAGTATTCAAAATGCAGCCAATCGAGATATCGTATGATCTCAACAGTTTTCAGAAATTTTAAAATCAATTTAAAATTCACTTGGACATGGAGTACTTAAATGATGTGGAAGTTTCGTAGAGTGAAGAGTAATATTGCTAAATGTTACTTTACATTGACATTAAAATTGAAATACAAATTTTGATCGTTTTAATTACCCTTTTATCAGTGCAACCGTGGTAACCAGGTGAGGCGGCGAATGAAAGTCCGAAAAAGTCCAACTCCTTCCCTAATAGTATCATTTTCACTGATATGGAATTGTTATGTATCATAATACCAGAGTTCTTTAAATACAATTCTTACCCGCTCCAACATCGGCGTTTATTGACGTCAGTGATTTCTCAAAGTCTTGATCATCGTAGAACAATGTCAGGATAGGGCTCTGAACACGGGCTTGGAAATCCGAGCTCGCGCCCGGAGTCCTGCAACAAATACCCTGTTTTTTGATTTATTGATTCGATCAATTGTTTCCCTCCAGGATGTCTCCTCCTTTATATGCAAAATGCGAACGTGACATTGTGATCATTGTCGTCAATGTGTTTAGTGGTTCACTAACTTTTTATGCTTGACCTTTAACTTTGATTTATATACTGTGATCCTCTATTACTCTGATTATTATTATTCTTTATATATCATGGATTTGCACACGTGCCCTCAGTCAGTTTTTCTGTTGACTCAAGTATCTTGGTGACTGATGAGACCAGTGGTGACGTATTGGTGACACAAGTGTCAAGATGCCCACCATTGTGAGATCACTACAGTGCACGAGCCGCCTTCACCATAATCGGGAAGTTCATCGTAACCAGCCATCCATCCGTAGAACACAATTGGCTAAATAGTAGGCTTTTCTTACTGAAATGTATGTTGCCTTTTCGGGCGTGTTTCAAGTGTGATAAAGTGAAGAGACTATGCCACTCACTCCTTGAGTCTTCGCTTGCAGTGTGTACGGCTCGGCGCTCAATATCGTGATCATGTCAACAGCACTGGGTCCAATCCGGAGGTTGGCCGCTTCGTACACTTGTGCGTCATTTATGTCGTCTAAATATGCCTCATTGATGAATCAAAACAATTTGGGATACAATATTTTATAGTTCATGTCATATATATATATATATATATATATATATATATATATATATTATCTACGCACAAGGCGCAACGAGATACGAATATTATATTATGCGTGGGCTACAGAATAATTTGACTCTCCTCACACTGAGGATTAAAAGTGATAGAGTAGGGAGAGAGAAAGGTGTACAAAACGAAGCGAGAGAGAAAAAAATACGCGACGATCTAGTTAACTGGTATCATCTGTCACAATAAATTTCTGATAACTGCAACTCACTAGCCTGCTCGCGCACTACCCATACAGCGAGTGGAGTAGTTGCATTGCCCGGATTCTTATTGAGAATCTTTATTTGCTGGATGTCGAACTGAAACTGGAACATTCTTACACATTTAGCGCATAGTGTCGCGCACTTCTGGTTGTGAACACTTATTTACTAAATTAAATACAAAAAATATATACAACGTATGGGTCACCTCCACAGTATGGTATCCCTTTTGATCGCCTTTTGATAACTTGGATATTTGATAAAGGCTGGCAAAAATACAGTTTGTGAAATCAGTAGAAGCGCAAGCTACCTTATCTCATCGTGCACGTAGTCGTGAACCATTATTTTCTTCGCGATGCTCTCCGAAGCGGTCGGAACAGATGCGAATATGCGGCTATTTGGGCAGTTGGGCACGATGACCTACAATGGCGGATTGTTTATTACGGTCAAAGGCAAATCGAGGACATATTATGCATATGAATGCAGAGGGATAGCTCACGACTGATTTTGCGAAATCTGTTTCATCGTACAGTGTAGACAACTCGAATTCCACCAGAGCAACTGAACCATTATCATGAGAAATCGAAACGGAAGAATGCAAATTCGACGAGTAATGGTCTGACTCTCTCCAAACCACACGCTCTCTCACCGGTCAGAGAGACGAGAGAGCGTGCAAACTGAAGAGAGTCAGACCATTGCTCAATTCGACACATTCATACAGTTCTCAATCGATTGATTGCGATAAATAATGAGAGAAATACTTGCAGTTTTTTTTTTAATTTGGCTGATCTTACGTGTGAATTGAAAGCATGCAGCGAAGATTACGATGAAGCCAGCCGATATCATCGAATCTCCGATTTCGTCACTATACAACCTGGAATAAACAACAATAATTTTTTTTGCAGTAGATTTAGAAGCATCAAATGTCAAATTAAATGGTGACTGACGATGTGCAATGTCTAATACAAAGCAGTGAATACACAACTGCAAGACGAAAATCGAACATGAAAATGCTTGTGTTGCGGTGTGTATTTGTGATGCGAGAGGTGTGATGAGACTTCTTATCTTGTGACGACTTCGGTTCTCATCCTTCCCAAAGTCGGATTAGGAGTAACACCGTCCAAGGATGACTTTTAAGTGGACTGAATGAAACACTTGGCGCCTAATTTGCGAAGAAACAAGCCGTCGTCAAAGAAAAATTTTTTTTTTTGAAATTTTTTCTCAAAAACAAATAAAAAGGTTTGGTCAATTACTAATTCGTATGCACAATAAAACAACAGGTAATAAATAACACTCTTTTTTTTGCAAATTTAAATCTCATCCTGAATCTCCGTTGTCTCTTATCTTGCTCTGTTTTGTGCTTATCCGGATTAGATCATCTGCATCAATCGCTCATATGTGAGTGGAATTTATTCTCCTTTGTGTGAAAATCCCACTATTCCTCTGATAAGAAAGTAATAGACGCAGTGAACCTGAGAAAAGACACGCGAACCTCCTACTTCGTCACTTTTTTGCTCTCACGTACTATTATTGATTTTTTTAATGAACGCATTTTCAGGCAAAGAGTCTTTCAGATGAGAGATTCTTGTATATTTCTTCTTTTCGTTACTCTTGCATATTCTCAATGTCCGGATGGATACACACAGGCGCCGAATTGGGGATACTGTTATAAGGTATTAATTATTGTAATTGTATTTCAACAATTAGCACAAGTGCGTAATTACGTGCTTATTTCTTACAAATTCTGAATGATACTGATTACAGGCCAACGCGTTCTATAGCTTTTTCGCAACTCAATTCATGCCCGTAACGTACAATTACGCAGAAGGCTATTGCAGGGAAGAGGGCAGCCACCTTGCATCTATTCACAACGAAGAGGTATTACTATGAGTTCCCCATACCTCATACTTCATTTTGAATGATTGAACTAGTAGATACATATGTACGGTGGCATGCAAAATAATATGGAAAAACAATCGTTGTTTGCAGGAAAATGACTTCATTTTCCACCTTCGCGATCAGTTTTCTAAGTGTGTAAGTCGGTGACACATCGGGGCATATCATGGCCAACGATGGCAAAAATTCAAACTCACAAAGCACTTGTCAAATATGCGTAATTGCTCACTCATCTCATTTTCATATTTCCTACCATAACAACTGAAATCCTTTGATTATCTATTTCCGCTAATTATTGCATTGTATTCACACCATAGTTGCCCACGCCGGCGGCGACCCCTATGACCCCCTATTCATGGTTCAGCACTGCTCCCCTCGTTTTGATACTGTTATATCACATCAATCACAACACAACAATAATACCAATCCAATACCATCACAACAATACCAATCAAGAGAGAGTATGTTGAACGAAGGAACTGTGTATAAGGTCGATGAGAACTATGAAGTCTATGATATATCAAGGGCGGCATGAAGTCATAGTTCTCATCCGGCTTACTTCCCATAAATCGAACTATAGTTGTCACCGACCACACGAAATTTCGGACTCGAGTGCATTGGGCAGGAGTGTGTATGGGTTCACCTGTTAGTTCACCTGTTACGTACCTGCCCTACTTTCAACTCTGGCGCAGGGTTTTGCCCTCCTAGCAGGTTCCTAGGATTTTCCCGATTGCAGTCACATTCCTAACTTTGCAAAATCATTTCATTGAAATGATTGAGGAAACGTCATTTTTACCAATGTTCCCATTTCCCCCAACCCTGGGTACAGTAGGGGTTGCCTCTCCTTGCCCTCCAACCCTAGCGCAGGGTTTTGCCCACTTTAGATTCAGATGTTTTTGTTTGGTTTGAGCATTGATCTAGTATTGAAAAGGTTATATTTATCTCTCTTAGCATGTGAAAGCATATATTTTGAGATTATGGATTTTCCTACACCTAAAAACCCCTACAAGGTGTTTTTTTTAGATTTTTAAAGATTTGGGGTGAATATGCTTCTTTAATCTTTAACATCACAGGACCAATGGCTGACGGGAAGAAACGATGTTATGGGATGGTGTGGTATCCAACATGGCCTCAGTAAGTTTGAGCAACTTTTGATATATTCACATTAATGAAATTATATTAGGTTGTTCGGAAAGTTTCTTTCTTTTTCCATGTATGGACATTTTTCACTTCTCCTTTATTTAACCTTGACCGTTCATCTTATGGTTTCTTGTAGTTGATGTGGGCTTGGATACTCTCTATAACAACCAGTTGTGCATACCGTTTCGATCAATAGATCTTGAGCAAAGGAGGTCCGAAGTTAGCCCAGTCGACTTTTCTCCGAGATTTTTAAGGGCGCACATTTCTTTACAGAACATAGATAGGCATACAAATTACCCACTATTGTGAAGTGCGTCAAATAGGGTTAAAAGTAAACTTTAAGTTTGAAAACTAGCATGTATTGCCTAATCTAGCGAAGCGTCGATTGGATAATTCGCATTACGATTTGTTTTTCGAGTAGAATTTTGAACCTATTATGCTTCCCCCGATCAACCTAGAGAACAAAGCGATTGTTTTTGTGAAGTACTTTACATGACCACTTGCTAACCCTAATTAAGTGGGAATCCAACTACGTGTTCATGAGCATGCTTTCATCAGAATATTTAAGCCGAAATTTGAACATCGAAATGGTGACATATTGATATCTCTCGTCTCTCTCGAAGGTTGAAAGCCTAGTTTTTCTTTGTTATCATTAATATCAACTCTTACCCTATCATACATTATCGGCTTAATATCGGTAGGCATCTAATTTTCGGGAACAAATTATCCAACAAAAACACTGAAATTCTGTTTGTTGAGGTTTTTTGGCATTTGCAAACTTTTGATATTTTTTCTAGCCTGATATATGACCGAGATGCGATTTGAACGTACTGTAGTATGCCACCTCCAAGGCCCTTACATATACCATGTACACAATAATTGAAGTCGAATGCCACAAGAATTGGCATGACAAAAATAAAAGAAAGAAACTTTCCGAACAACCTAATATTTTTTTTTCGAAAATTTTCTCATGGAAATGAAGGATATGACATGAGAACGGGTTTTTTTATATCGACCTGTAGTCTTGCTCTAGAATTGTTGCATAATTATAATTATGAGGCCGTTCGCATAAGAATCGATCAGATTCGGAGAGATCTGGCACAGCTCAAAAATCTAAATTCTCAGTAACTTACGCTTTGGCTTTGTACTGCACACCCAGCAATCCCCAATATATTGTTCGCCGCAATCTTTCCTTGAATATGCATAATTAATTATATAAGAGGCCGTTTGCCTAAGAATCGAGCAAGGGCCGGCATAGTACTAAAGTCGTGATTTTCTGTAAGTATGTATTTTGGGGTTATTTAAGGTGCTGAAAACAGTGGGCACATTCATTTTGTCCCCATAGTTGACGTTGGCTCCAGACGGCGTCACGTCGAAAACGCGTTTTTGCGTGTATCTCATGATCAGAATGTGCTAAATTTGCGTGAGTAAGGTTCACGGGGTAGAATTTCATGCTGATCACGCCTGTATACTTCATTTATCATGATTTTTTTAAATGATTTTTTAAAATTCAACTTTTCGTTGACACAAGGCCGAGCTTAGCAATTTACACCAATGAACCGTCGTGACGAGTGGATTCAGAATCTAAAATTTCATCGAAATTCTCGGTACGGTTTTAAAGATTGGAGTGAAAACGTGGTGCGAAAATGGGTGAAAACGAGGCAATCGCAGTCTCTCCCTCCCTTATCCCCCCTGGCAGTTTACGACCTCTCGGCGCTCTCTCCCTCCTCCACACTCTCTCGCCCCCTTCCTCTCCTCTGCCGGGGGGAGAGCTTGCGATTGCCTCTTTTCACCCATTTTCGCACCACGTTTTCACTCCAATCTTAAAAACCGTACTTAGAATTTCGATGAAATTTTAGATTCTGAATCCACTCGTCACGACGGTTCATCGGTGTAAATTGCTAAGCTCGGCCTTGTGTCAACGAAAGGTTGAATTTAAAAAATAATTTTAAAAAACATGATAAATGAAGTATACATGCGTGATCAGCATGAAATTCTACCCCTTGAACCTTACTCACGTAAATTTAACACATTCTGATCATGAGATACACGCAAAAACGCGTTTTCGACGTGACGCCGTCTGGAGCCAACGTCAACTATGAGGACAAAATGAATGTGCCCACTGTTTTCAGCACCTTAAATAACCCCAAAATACATACTTACAGAAAATCACGACTTTAGTACTATGCCGGCCCTTGCTCGATTCTTAGGCAAACGGCCTCTTATATAATTAATTATGCATATTCAAGGAAAGATTGCGGCGAACAATATATTGGGGATTGCTGGGTGTGCAGTACAAAGCCAAAGCGTAAGTTATTAAAATTTGAATATTTTGAATATTTCGGATTGTTCAGTTTAGGCAGCCTGGTAATTGCCTGTGTCCGGAACACACCAAACCACGAAATAGGCTGCGTTCGACATTGCGCTTCAACAAATTTCCACTTTTTTTCAGAAATCGATTGCGCTTCTTATGAGACTCCCTACCATGGAAGATGCGCGTCTGTGTACACTTGGCCTGAAGATCAGAAAAGTGCGGAATCATTTTGCCCTGGAGGAAGTCATCTGGCTTCAATTCATTTCGACTCCGTAAGTATGACTTGCAATGTTTTATTTTAATGTAAATATTCATTTTTTTTAGTTTAAATTGTATTTTGCAAAATCATGCCCCCGACCAAATGAAGAAAATATACTCACT
This sequence comes from Pristionchus mayeri, assembly GCA_036245805.1. Lineage (NCBI taxonomy): Eukaryota > Metazoa > Nematoda > Chromadorea > Rhabditida > Neodiplogasteridae > Pristionchus > Pristionchus mayeri. Next base: position 11,758,961 of record BTRK01000002.1, read on the forward strand.
GAAATTATATTTTTTTGTTGTTTCGAATAAGATGTTCAGGATAGCTCGTTTTACGCAAAGTTAGCATTGTCAGCTGGTGTCAACGGAACAATCTACATTGGTGGACAATTCTCAAGCGGAGGTTTTCACATTTAAATCAAATCCGTTTTACATTGTTAACGTTCCAGCTTTTGAATGGACGGATGGGTCATCTTACGATATACTAAATTGGGCAAGTGGTCAGAAGTTGTTTATGTGCCATTCTCAATCTATTTTCCAATATACACACATTTTTGTAGGTTTCCCCAGTACTCTGTTTGGGTCGTGCGTTCAAATGATGCTCGATTCTGAATTTGGATCGATTGGGAAGTGGACAAATGTCGAGTGTTCAGTCAAACAACCATACATTTGCTTTCGAAAAGGGACGGCCCTACTGCATTTCCATCAAGTGAATTCGTTATGCGGTTATCATACCCCGAATTGTGCGCAATGTGCATATAAACAAATATTTCAACATACATAAATGTGCATTTTTTTAAAAATTTGAATTCGGAAATCCTTCTTCAGCGCCAAAAGCTGACTCAACATGTCCCCCTGTTCAATACTTTACTGGAAGCGGACATGTGAGTCTTTCTGCGATTTAAGCAATAACTATGGTATAAAATGCTAACAGAGATAATGTGATTTGAAATAATAATGAAAAAAATATATGCTCAGATCTATTCACCGAACTATCCTCTATCGATTCCTGGTCAACAAACCTGCCAATACATTCTAACAGCGAACGAGGGAACAAGGGTATGCATTTTGAAAAGATGCAGAAAAATAGCTTGACCTATCAGGCAAGCCTGATATTCCATAAATTCAACTGCCAAGGAGCGTCACTGGCTGTTTATGATGGGCAAACCGAAGATCAACCGTTCATAACGTAAGCAAGATTTTCGGCACTAGGTCGGATGAGAACTATGATGTCACGCCGATTTTGTTATATCAAAGGCAGCATTACGTCATGGATTTCATAGTGCCTAGTACCAGTGTTTCAAACAGTCATATTTTTACGCAAACATGTCCATCGTTGCCGTGTCTTGACGATTGTGAAACCGCATGATTTGCTGCACCTTTGAGTGTTACCTTTTGCTGTGGGATGGTTAAAAGAAATATACTATTTGTTATCCTAGGGGGGGGGGGGGGGTGTGGACATGTCACTGTGCATTTCTGAAAAAAAAATGTTTTTTTTTCAGATCACATTTACCACAAATGGAACTTCGGCTCCTGAGGGAAGTGGTTGGGAAGCGGAATTCACCGGAAAATAAATTATCTGTGTACATGCCAAGTATTATTCGCTAGGCTAATCATATGTTAGTTTTATATTCCATTTTTTCGCAAATGCGCAATACGATATAAATATTGAAAGAAATGTCTGTATAATTTGTTTGATGAAAGCATATGTATGTACTGTGTTCGGAACATTTTTTTAAAAATTATAACCTCAAGCGAATATATTTAATTTGAAAGTTCAAGCAGGCAATGAAGATCACATCAGATGGTCTCAAGAGAAAATTTGTTCTCGACCGTCATTCTTTCGGCGGTGTTATCGATTTTCCTATTTTTGAGCAGAACAATGATAGTTGCTACAGCAAACATGATGAAAAACGCAAAGTCATCATATCGATCGATTTGTTTATGTAATTTTACGTTGTTGAGATGAGCTTGAAATTGAGATAATATAATTAGAGATTTCGGAATCAACCCACTGTACATAAACCACTTGACACAGTCCGGGAACGAATAAATAACATCATAGACCAGTACCATAATTCGAAAAGAAGAAGGATCGGGATATTCTGAATATTTCAAATTATAATGAATACAAATTCAATATTCATACTGTTGTAGATGCAGTATGCTGATTCAGAAATATTTGCTAACGAACAGCAATATAAGACGCTGTGCGCAATCTGAAGAAAGTGTGCACTTCATATTTTTGAATAATATGCGAAACCATGCCGATGGCCAATCCTTCCGATGCTTCGAAAAGGGATGGTATTGTCTGAAATATATAAGTGCGTTGCATTAATAGTCGACATGCCTTACTGAAAAGAGGAAAGCGATAAATGGAACAATAATCGATGCAACATATCCGGAATTGCCAAACCTATTCGACATGTGATCGCGAATCAAGCAATGCTGAATTGGAATAGAGATACACTTCTTACTTTTTACCCACCAGTATGAAATAAGGAATGGGAAGACAGGAATATACGCTTATTTGCATTGTGACGGTGGTCGGTATTCTTCGATCGTTGCAGACCACCAGTGGGCGCCAATTATTCTTCTCAAATCATCTCTCCAGCGGGTTCTAGGATGACCCTGGGGGGTGGCTTCTGTTGTAGGGAGTTCATACTGTAGTCGCACTGCTCCACTGATCTAGATCCATTCTTCTGATCTTCAGGCCCCATTGGGCCTTCCGTTTCAACGCTTCTTAATTCCAGTCTCTCACCCCTGTTGCATTCCGTACATTTTCGTTCCTCCATCGGTTCCTCAGAGTAATACCTAGCATCTTGCGCTCCATTTTCCGTTGAGTTACACTAAGGCGCTCCTTTTCACTCGCTCGCAGCGCCCAGACTTCTGATCCGTAGAGAACTGTTGAAGAGATGCAGCTTTCGAAAAGTTTCCTTTCGCTTTCGAAAAAAGCTTTCGAAAAGAAAAGAAAAAAAAAAAAAAAAAGAAGAGAGAAAAATCTTCATAGGAAGGATACGGGAAGCGAGCAGGGCTATTATCAATTTCAATGTACAATAGAATGGTAAATTGTCCTTCATCAATTAATCCATTCCATCTGCGGAAAGCATTCTAACGATCTAATAATTCAAACCCAATACGTCATAATTTACAAAATGCGAAGACGAATCTAGTACTAGTTTATCTCTCGTTTTCCCACCACGTTGTTCTAACGTACACAATCGATGAACCATGGTGAATGTACTCCCAGAAACCGAAACAAATCTCAATAATTCAAAAATTGCCTTGACATGGGGCATGCCTGAATATAATTGTTTATCAAAAACACAATAATACTTGCGCAAAATCAGATTCGAAAATCATGATCAAACATTGAGATCCTGTTGCATCAGTTTTAGTATTTGCCCCGCCTCGCCACCAATTCACTGTGTTTGCCCAGTTCCCTCACTTTGCCGTCCTCCATTTATGCACTATCGTCGGAGTTGTGGAATACTTCATATTGTCATCCACCGTTCGCAACCAAAATGGATATAATAGGGCCTATTGCAAAGCCATTGGCAAAATGCGTCTCTAGTCCTATTAGCCACCCGTTACACCTCAAGATCAGCCATTGAAAAAACCCACACCTAATCCGAGAGAGAATTTGAATTTTTTAACTAATGCTCTCGCAATGGTGATGCGATGCTTTTGACCGAGATATATGAGAGATTATCTGAGCGGATTCACATACACCCGTACAGCAAAAAAATAGATTTCTCTGAAAATACGTCCCTCGGGTCAGTTTTTCACGTAGAGAAAGAAAATCGACCTTAGGAATTCGTATCTCTGACCCCTCATTCTCTGCCGTGCGCCGAAGTGGGCGGTCGGTTTTGAAAACTTTTGAACGGCTCATCTAAACCCCACACATGTATAGTTTTTCTGAAATATCTCGACGAGATAAGCATTTTTTCTGTTGAAAGTGAAGAGCTAGCTCATCTAAAAAAAAGTTATGCCCGGTTGAATTTTTAAATTGACCGCCTTGAAAAAATTTATTCCAGCTGGGGGTTTTTAAAGAATTTCATTAAATTCCTCGTAAAAAGTTAGTCTAGAATATCGGAAGTTCGTTCCTAATCGGGGTGCCCCAAGGGATCAAATTATGCGCCGAAGAGCTCGGGTTTCTATGATTTCGAGCTACAAAATCGGTTTTTTGAGTTAAACTTTTTTAGATCGAACCTTCGTGAGCTGTAATGTTGAAATTTGGATTCTACGTGTAAAACTACGCCAGAAAATCATTTTTTCGTGAAATTTTGTGATATCAATTTTTTCGACCCTAAATGCTCTTATGGTTGGAATTTTAGGGAAACAATTTCATATTTTTGAGGTCGAAAAAGCCGAAAAAATTGATATCACAAAATTTCACGAAAAAATGATTTTCTGGCGTAGTTTTACACGTAGAATCCAAATTTCGACATTACAGCTCACGAAGGTTCGATCTAAAAAAATTAAACTCAAAAAAACCGATTTTTTAGCTCGAAATCATAGAATCCCGAGCTCTTCGGCGCATAATTTGATCCCTTGGGGCACCGCGATTAGGAACGAACTTCCGATATTCTAGACTAACTTTTTACGAGGAATTTAATGAAATTCTTCAAAAACCCCCAGCTGGAATAAAATTTTTCAAGGCGGCCAATTTAAAAATTCAACCGGGCAGAACTTTTTTTTAGATGAGCTAGCTCTTCACTTTCAACAGAAAAAATGCTTATCTCGTCGAGATATTTCAGAAAAAACTATACATGTGTGGGGTTTAGATGAGCCGTTCAAAAGTTTTCAAAACCGACAGGCCCACTTCGGCGCACGGCAGAGAATAAGGGGTCAGAGATACGAATTCCTAGGGTCGATTTTCTTTCTCTACGTGAAAAACTGACCCGAGAGACGTATTTTCAGAGAAATCTATTTTTTGCTGTACGTGTCATGGATGAAATTGCTCGATCCTCTCAGATATTCTCTCATATGTAGGGTCCACAACGTGGATAGCCGATGTTTCGGAATCTGGACAAAAGTTGGTTAAAACAGTCCCATAGGGTTTCAATAACATCCTCCTTTTGGAATTAGATCGATATCTCATCTCTAAAGCGAGATACAGCTCGAGAAGCACGCGCGACGAGCACAACGGGAGAGGGGGGAAGGCGAGACGAGAGGAAAAGTGGGCGGAGTCAATCTCTCCTCTCTTCTCCTCTCCCCTTTGTCGCACCCCCCTCCATTATTCCGCCGATTTCGCTATACAAATAAGTGAAATACCGTTCTAATCTTCGCTTAAGATATCCCCCGATGCTTTTGTGTGTATTGTAGGAGCATTCAAGTAAAAAACATCACATTTATCGATTAGGGCCACAATTCACGCGCAAAACAACAGAAATTAGCACAATAAAATAAGAAAGCGAGTGAATGGTGCCAGCAGACCATTTAATTCTCAGAAAGACATGGAAACTAGGGAACAGGGTATGGATACGGTAGGTGGATACTGTAAGTGGTCAGAGAAGGCCGAGATAGATAAAAAGATAGAAGAGGGTAGGGGAGGAGAAAATACAGACGGAAAACAACCAGACGAAATGGCAAGCACCTAGGGAAACATTCGTGCTGAGCACAAGAACAAAGATCGACAGAATATAAAATTTCTGAGAATAAGAAACAAATTTACAAGAATTAGTAAATCTATTGAATACTTTGGAATAAAAATATCTGATATACTCAGAATAATATGATATAAAAGATCGATCTACAATAAGAAATGCAATGACTATGCAGGCTGACAAAGAAAGTTTAAATTGGTGGGCAAGTGGATCAGAGAAGATTTTCGAGCAAGTCGAACAATAATCATTTAGGGAGGACTCTAACTGGGAAAGGGGGGGGGTGGTTGAAGGAAATTAGGGGAAATGGAGGTGACCAAACTGGTCTCACCTCTCGTGAAGATCGAAGAGACGACTCCATCCTCTCTCACGTCTTCTTCCAATCGATGCTCTGGCTCTGAAAAAGTAGATTTTACAATTTAGAAACAATGCGCACATGGAAACCACTATCTCCATATAAATACCTACTAATTTAATCGTACAAATAAGAAATACGACTAGGAAAATAACTAAAAGCGGCGAAAAACCTAACGAATTGGACGAACCAAAGCATCACGGATGTATACAACTCGTTAGAGTGCATGAACAGAGGTAACTGATAGCAAAACATAAAGGTTAGCTAAGAAGAGTAATCAATAATCACAGCAATACTTACTTACGCGTTAGAGATGGAGCGAAAAACGGATCAGGCCGGCTAATCCTACCAATTATAAGTGTTGAACGCATCGAAACCGCACCAAAACGGGAACAATGATAGACCAGTTCACGTAGACTAGGAACAAGCAAGAAAATACATAAAATAATCGATGAAAACGCGATAAAAATCTATAAATCGATAAAACAGGCAGCCGAATATATCGTTCCGACAGTATCTGTTCAATGCCTTCTCGACGGTATAATAGCGCAACTTCCTTAGGAATTAACGTAATTTCTCCCGGAGCTTCAAAAAAATTCAAATGAGGAGCACAATTAAACGAAAGTATAAATCTTCGTTTGCTTTCGCGTTTTGGACTGATATGAGACCATTAAATATGAATATTGCCCGACGAACTTATAATTTTTCGTATAAACGGCATTTTAACCTTATTTTTTTCAATTTTGACCTACTTAGAGGAGTCAGACCTAGTTCGTCGACCAACCACTCGATTTGTCTCGGGGAAAGCTATCGAATTCTTTTTTGGTCGACCGTTTTGGTCGCAAATTACGCATGTGCTCCTCAAATCTCGCTTTAGAGAGGAGAACTGTCCGAGCCGAGTGGGCGGAGCTTGTGGTGTCTACTCATATGACCCCTATTATCAATTTCCGTGTTTTCAAATATGGTAGCGCATTCAAATATACTACTCCCGAGTTTTGCGCTTCGCGTTTTCGCGGAACCTGTTCACAATCTTAATAAATTTATAATTTATGAGCCCGTTTGCGTAAGAATCGGACAATTTTTAAGATTTTTGGCATCGGGAAAAAAAGTTAAATCGCTTTATCTCTGAATGGTTATCTGGGGTTATCTGACACGCTGATGACGGTAGACATATGAGTGACTATCTGAGAGAACCGAGCAATTTCACCTATTGGCCGTACAGCGACAAATAAAGTTATGATTTTAAGATGCCCCTAGGGGTAACTTTTCACGTAGAGTTCGAAAATCGGACCTAGGAAGCCGTATCTCTTAGCCCTCAATTCGTGTGTCGCGCTGAAGTTATACAAATCAATACAAAAAATAAATAAATACAAAAAAATAAATACAAAAAACAAATACAAATTTTTATTCCATCCATTGAGAGTGCATAGGAGGTATTGGATTGTCCTTGGTGTGTTTGATGGAAGTTACGTCGCTCCTGGCGATTCGTTGTGTTGGGGTCGAGGCAGTAGGGGTGGTATAATATACTAAATACGTATAACTGAAGGGGGGAGGTCTTTTTGGGTGAGGGAAACTACATGGACACGGAATTGATGTGCGGGGGAAGATACAATATGAAAAGGTAGGTTATTCCAAACATTAATAGTTCTACTTACAACAGTCGAATGAGTGCTTTTAATTAGATAGGGAATCGAAAGCCGTAGGGGGTGTGCTGAGCGAAGGTTATGAGAGATCGGTGAAATTCTAAATAAGGATGAATTATCTAGTTTATAATGCCCATGAACACAGTTATGGAGAAATAGTAGGTCTGTGATGATCCTTTTGCGCTCTAATGTTGCTATCCCGAGATATTTAATTCTGTCATAGTATTTGTTGGTGACATCGAGTTCGCATCTTCTAAACATTCTACGGGAAAAATTTCTTTGCAATGACTCAAGCGTATTAGTGAGACCAATATCCGTTGGATTCCAAATTGGGCTGGCATACATTGCTAACGGTAAGATAAAGGCCTTAAAAGCTTTAAGGTATATTTGTGGATCGGAACTCATAAATGATTTGAAGAGAACATTAATCTTAGCGCGTACTTTAGTTTCAATTTTTTGGATGTGGGCCTTGAAGGTAAGATCGGGGGACATAATAATGCCAAGGTCTTTAACTATATTCACAGCTGCAAGAGTGGTATTGCTAAAATTATATTTTGCACGCTCCTTTGAAGGTCCATAGTGCATAACCGAGCACTTAGTTTCTGACAGATTCATATTCCACCGCGCAGCCCAAGATGCTATGTCATCGATAGTTTGTTGTAAAAGGGTAGAGAATTTTGGAACTTCAGCAAAGATTTTCAGGTCATCATCATAGATACCGTATTTGATGTCAGAAGGGATTACATCGCGCAAATCGTTAATGAAGAGATTAAATAGGAGAGGGCCAATGCATGAACCTTGTGGTACGCCAGATATGACTGTGATTGGTTGAGATAGTGACCTATTCACTAACACAAACTGTTTTCTATCTGAAAGGTAATCTCTGAACCATGAAACTAAATTGTTAGAAAAGCCTAATTTGCTAAGCTTATGAAGAAGCAATCTATGGTCAATAGAGTCAAAAGCTTTCTTGAAATCGAAATATATGGCATCGTATGATTTTCTCTTGGATATAAGAGATACATAAAAGGAATGGGTTTCAGTCAATTGGGTAGTGGTGGATCTAAATTGACGGAAGCCAGCTTGGTGAGGGTCAAGCTTGGAATTATTTTCAAGAAACTCTACCATTTCTTTGATTAAGATTTTCCCGAAAATTTTTGAGGCACTGCAAGTGAGAGAAATAGGACGAAAATTAGAGATGAGATTGTTAGACGCTTTAGGTATGGGCTTAACGATTGCTTTTTTCCAAATCTCGGGAACCTTTTGAGTGATTAAGCTTTTATTAAAGATGATGCTAAGGAGGGAGAAGATGGATAATCTACATTTGGAATATACTAGATTTGGTATTCCATCCGGAGAGAAATTAATTTTAGGCGTAATATCACGAAGTATAGACAATATATCTGGTGGTGTGATACTGTTAATCTCACAAACGGGGACTTTGTGCGTGATTGGGGGGAGATGAGAGACTTGTGGGACGGTGGATACAGACGCGAAATACTCATTAAAAGCTTGGGCTCTTTGAGAGTCATCAACTATGGTATTTCCGTTAAGATCAATAATACCGGGAGTGGAAACCTTGGGCGAGTTTAGTCTTTCTTTACACAATGTCCAATATTTTCTTACATTTCCGCTGTTTACTACACGAATTTCGTTATCACATTCGAATTTCCTTGTCAAAACGAGATTTTAGTTTCCTAGGTTGGGTGCTATTAGGCGCTATTGCGAAATATCGATTACACTTACTGTGTAATATCTTAAGACGTTTAGGATACTTAGAGTGATCAGCTTCTTTAGAGCGGGGAAAAAATTGATTGAGAATTTTATTGATCCTGCCAGCGAAATAATTGAATGACTGATCAACATCTAGCAACGAAAGGTCATTGCACCAATTGATGGAAGCAATAGATTGATTAATTGCATTCCAATCGGCATATTGATACAAACGGGAAGGAATATGGGGGAGTGAAGTGGGCATGGATAAGTTCAACTTGAAAACTATACTCAGATGATCACTAAGAGGGGTTGACGGCTCTATCGATGATATAGCGTTTGTATTGCACAATACCAGATCTAAGACATTATTATCACGCGTAGGAAATTTCACTAATTGGGTGAAGTAGTTATCGGAAGCAAAATCAAGGAAAGGATTAGGTTGCGGGCATGTAAGTCCGAACCAATCAATTTCAGGGAAATTTAGATCACCAGATATAATGAAAGTTTCATTCCTAGTAGTAAGCGCAGAAAGAAATTCAATAAGTTCAATGGTCGATTTGTCAGGAGCATTCGGTGATCGATATGCAACTGCCAGCCTTATTGGATTATTGGAAGAGGGAATATGAATATCAACAACTGCACATTCTATAGAGAGAGATGTGAAAGTAGAAATTAGAATTGGTTTCATCGAAAAGTGTATTAGGAGAGCTACTCCGCCACCACGAGATTGATCAGCAGAAAATGTTCTGTCTCTACGAAAACAAAAGTAGTCAGGATTTCTAGAAAGAAGACACGAAACAGATGCGGACTGGAGAAGTGTATGTTTCTATGACTCGCTACGCGGTAGGTAGCGACATGTACGGGATGTCACGACGCATATATTCAATTAGTAAATGCTTGAAGTGGTCTATCCTTTAAGCACTGCCTCTAGACATGCAGACATCTTAGAAATCACACACAATGAGGAGGGAAATTTCTTAAAGTTATGTCTACGAAATTCGATCATCTCGCAATATCTTAATGTCGTGAACTAGTGGGTGTGCTGGTAACGTCAATGTAAGGAAGGATCAAAAGCACACGCGTGTAGAAATATGTCATGAAAAGCGTTTAAGCGTGAGAGTGAACATGTTATATTTATGCGCGATATACCATGATATTCGCATAGGTCTGGGAGCTAGTCTGGGAGCGGAGACGCGGAGTTGTGGAAATTCACATATTTCTTCTTCTCCATGACTTTTTCTCCTTGATTTGAATTCCCCTATTCAGGTGGTCGTTCCTCCCGGATCTCCGGGTAAGTTTACACTTCGAGCTCAGCGCTTGCTAATCGGAGCGATTCTGGCTATTACTACCATGCCCGGGCCGATTCTGCTAGTAGTATATTTACGATTTTCCCAAGTCATACACTATTTCAGCTAGGAAAATTTGCAGATGAAGAGACAACTTTACTGCTTAATGTGAGTGCTTAACATAAGCCTAAGCATAAGCCTAAAGGCCTAAACATAAATTGCTTCATCGCGTCGCTTCGCTCCGCGCTGAAGCCAAGCCTAAGCCTAACCTGATATTCGTGAATATGAGAGTGACTATCTGAGAGAATTGAGCAATTCAAACTATATGCAGTACAGTGAAAAAGAAAGTGCTGATTTTAAGATCTCCCTAGGGGCAACTTTTCACGTAGAGTTCGAATACCGACCTTAGAAAGCCCTATCTCAAACCCCAGATTTCGTGTGGTGCACCCAAGTTGAGTGGCCGGTTTTTTCAACTTTTGAACGGCTGTTCCAAACCCCATACATATAGATACTCATAAATTTGAACAAAAATGTTTGCATGAAATATATTACTAACTTTTATTTCGAGCAACCTTCCGGATTCGCCGAGGAGGAGCTCAGACGAGTATCATGTTGTGAGGTAACGATCTTGTACATCTTCACTGGATACTGTTTTCTCTGCTTCAGCGTAGCAATAATTTTCCTAGTTTTTGTGAGCATTTCCTGTTTACGATCTGAATTTACGTACGCTCATTCAGCTTGCCTCCCACATTTCCATCCTTCTCAGAGATGTCGCGAAAAGTTCCATGTCTGAAACGACGCGAAAGTACCATCACATAATGACAAGGGCTCTCTCAACTCAGGTTTAATCCATATCAATATTTATCGCTAATTCGGATGATCACCGTCGGAGGACCAGAAATGACAGTGCCTCCATAAGTTTCGCTGAATACGTTTGACAGTGTGAAATAATAAGTAAAACCACTGGAGCACTATTTTTGGGTCTCATTCGAAACAATTCGACCTTATGCTCACTATAGTTGGCTATTCGACGTTGAATTGCGATTTCACATTCGCTGGTCCCTCGCAGATTGCGAAATGCGAGGGATTGCGAAATCGCTATTCAACATCGGCTAGCCAAACCTACTAGTGATGCCAAAACGGCGCGCGCTCTCCTCGTTTCACACGCTCTCTCGTTCTGTCTGACCGGCGAGAGAGCGTGTGAAACGAGGAGAGCGCGCGCCGTTTTGGCATCACTAATGAACACAATTACCGATTGCTGTTGCACTCCTGTTCCTGATTGCTCCGCTCGTATCATGTTTTGTCATTTTCCTCGCGGACTTCGATGTATCGGGTAAGATTTTCACTAGAATCGATTCATGTATAACAGATTCAGTGTTGTTCCCACTTACGTTTATCTCCGCCCACTCCCTCGTACACTCTGTCACGGTTATCGCAACGACGCCCCTCTACCGGAGGACATTGAAGGTGTTGCTGTTGATGGTAAGTTACTATACTTAGACCAGCCGAGACAATTTACTCGTCGAGGGATCCACGCGAACGAATGCAGTTGTGCATCTCGAGCTAACCGACAACAAGCAAATCGCAAAAATAGAATCATATTAGTTTTGTAAATCTACATTTAAGTGAATTCGTAATTATGCTATCGATGTACAGTCGCGCCGGAAAGTCATGGGACACTTTTTTCAATTTGTTGTAACTTTTTGACCAGGAAATGCATATTTGTGGCGCCAATGTTTGATGTACCAAATTCATTGGAGATTATGATCATGATGTTGGGATATGACGAAATTACCCCCGTGATTGCATATTGATGACGCAATAAATATGCACTTTTTCAAAACGGCATTATTCTTACATAGATTTTTTTTCCTGTTGGCCAAACTTTCTAAGATTGGAGATATGACCGAGGCCTAACCAGAATAAATTTTTGAAGATGCTGCTCGGTCGCACATTTGCTGCAGCCTTGCTGCAAAAACAGGGTCTGAAATTCGGAACTCGGCTTCTAGGGTAGCTAGAGACTCGTTCAAAGCATCAAAATGATCGTCATCATGAATCCAGATGATCTGAGAATATGAAAACGAGAGTATGAAAACACAAATAGTGTGCATTAGTGGTAACAAATCGGCACGCCCTACTCATGTAGTGTACTATCTTGCTTAACAGGCAAGATAGTACACTCCATGAGTAGGGCGTGCCGATTTGGCACCCCAAATGTGCATCACCCATGCTAATCCTCTGCTACTTTTTCTACCTAAAATATTGCATGTCTCCGGGAAATTTTTTTACATCCTAAGCCACAATTTCGCTTCACCAGGTGCATGGCTTTCGAGAATTTATTTATTTATTCATGTTATTGAATCGATTAAGAGGAAGGAGGAAAGGGAGAGGCAAGTTGATCTACCGAAAAGTGTCGTACAATTAAGGGGGAGTGCCGTGGGGTGGGTGCGCCGTGAACAGGAGCCAATAGGTCGGATGATAATTCTCCCGATGATGGTTGAGTAGTTGTTAACCAGTTAGTGTGGGCGGAGCTGAGGCTAACCAGCGGCAAACCAGTGCCCTGTCCAGTTGGCACCCAATGCTCTGGCCAGTTGTTGGCAGGGTTCCCCAGCAACTGGTTGGGAGAAATCAGAGTGGCTCTCGATATCCTTCCAGAGAGTGTACAGCATGAGGAGAGTCAGATCATCTCTCACTGCAAGCGACTCCCCACCATTGGCAGCAGAATACCCTGTGTATTGTGAAAATGTTCACTGATATTGATACTGTATTGTTCTACTTCCTCCATTTACTACAAGGCATGACGATTCGACAGACTCAGGTTAGGTCTCACAAGTGTGCCTTCCCCTACGCTCAAGTCAATTTCTAACGTGTAAACAAGTATGATTGACTGCATCAAAGGAGATCACAAGCCGATGACGAATGCAGCGTGTATTCTGTTATGCACCCTCTCGTATTGGCAGCAAGTTACTCCAGTAGCAATCCGATATTATAACGGAGAAGAATAACAGTTTACTTTTGCTTAATCGAATTCGACGAACACCTGCTCCTTTTCAAATAAAAAAAAATCTGATTGAAATTGAACATTCAAAACATGTCAAATCTCGATCAATTTTTAGTCTCAAAACAATGCACATATTTTTCCAAATCGATTGGCTTGCAAGAGCGATATGTCGAAATATAACTACTGAGATAGAGGAAAGCTAATTCTTCGAGAACTAGCATTCAAACACCTACAATGCGGGTTGAATAACTGTGCAAATAATTAATTATTCTCGCAACGACGTTGAAAATAAAAGGAAATTTCACCTGTCCAGTGCCTCGACTGTTGATTAGTTGTCGCGATCTCCATGCTTTCCTCGATAGATTTAGAAATTTCAGATACAATTGTAAAATTGTCAAGGTTGACCGGTGCGCTGTATTCATGTCGACTACCGGCACTAGGTCAGATGAAAACTATGACGTCATGCCGCTTTTATATCTCAATTGATAAAAAATTGTATTAAATAAATTGTATTAAAAGTGACACATCACCTACTCAATCTCGTCCAATGCTTTCTTAGAGACTGGATCAAGCGGTAAAACTTCATTGTTGACTTTCCGGTTCCAAAGGGGCTTCAGAAACCTTGCGTTTGAATGATGTGCGAACGACCGGTGGAAACAAAAGAAAAACTTCCTGCTGAAGACAGACAGTTGAAATCCTTTACTATATACGGTTTCGGGGTGAAAAACGACAGTTGCGTCATAGATCATTTACTTTCAGGAACATCGCCTTGCAGAACTGTTATTCTTCTCCGTTATAATATCGGATTGCTACTGGAGTAACTTGCTGCCAATACGAGAGGGTGCATAACAGAATACACGCTGCATTCGTCATCGGCTTGCGATCTCCTTTGATGCAGTCAATCATACTTGTTTACACGTTAGAAATTGACTTGAGCGTAGGGGGAGGCACACTTGTGAGACCTAACCTGAGTCTGTCGAATCGTCATGCCTTGTAGTAAATGGAGGAAGTAGAACAATACAGTATCAATATACAGTGAACATTTTCACAATACACAGGGTATTCTGCTGCCAATGGTGGGGAGTCGCTTGCAGTGAGAGATGAACTAAAAATTCCGCACTAATTGACTACACAAGCTCATCACCAATTTATACCAACCGTCGAAATGGGATTTCTCAGCGTCTCCATATCCGCTGACAGTCACATTCAAGTGGAGCTCGTAGCCGATGGGACGAACGTAACGAGAGAGACGAAGATCCTGCCTGAACGTGAGTAATCGATATAGATCGTAGTTATCGATTCTTACCGTAGTCCTGCCTCCACATTCCTCCAGCCGATACCTCGCAAATACACGGGTAGGTCATCTTCAGTCGCATTCAGCGCGGAGCAGAGCAAGGAAAAGGAAACTAGGAGCAGAAGCCGCATGATGGCACAATTTTCCCACTTCCATTTCCGCCCTTTTAACCTAGGTGCAATGTAATAACTTTGTGAGCGATTGCAGTACCGAACGGATATTGACATTCGTCATCGGGAATTTTAGTGAGGAATTGGGAAAATATTTATTGGATTTATTTGATGGTTCTTGTAATATGGTGCAACAATAAGCATTTCATTGTTGCAAACCAATAAAAAAGGCGGAAAGGAGAAATGAGAGCAAAACTAATAGCTCCGATTTAGTTTGTGCGCGTACGGATAATGTCATAGCGCTAAGAAGAGAAAGAAAGTTGCACAAGACAGACGCAGCAAATTTATTCACATCCCTCTCTCATCTACATTGTCATTGTTGGCGCTAGGAGATGCCATTGATCAGAAATCAACCGCTAAATATCTGTCCATTTGAAAAGCTGTCAGAACAAAAGGTGCCCTACTATAATTACGCTCCTTTCCTTTCCCTGTTTTGTCCATCTCCCATTTCTCCTTTACGATTATTCTTCCGAGGAATACTTCGATCCTAGCAACAATGAGACAGTAGCGATGCAATAAAATGAATTGCGCACCCAAAACGCAGAAGTTCCTGATATCAAAACTAGTAGTTATTATACGTGAAACAAAAGCAGGACTTCCAAGCAAAAATGTTAGACAAGAACACCTTTTTCAAAAGCTTCTAACCTCTTTATTGTTAACGAAGACACCACTGCGTTCCAAAACCCAATATCCCAAGCCCACAGTTTCCCTGCTCCACATCCTTACATAAGAAGCAAATGAAGATACGCAATGATAATTAAACGAAAATCCCATCAGAAATATTCAAAATTCAAACGACAGTGGCGATGTTGGAGGGGGGGGGGGCTACATCATGCAATCAACTCGAAGGACACAGATCACAGTACTCTCCAATTCTCCTTTACTATCTTCACTCTCGCGAGAAACGAGGACGGAGGGAGAGGGTGACCTGTCAGCTCCTGCTTGAACAGAATACGCAGCGTAGCACGGATTTTGTCGTAGGCCTGAAATTACCCTATTAGATTCTCTGGATGTGCTAGTGTCCGGTTGTACTACGATCAAGGTCGAGTTCAGGCGTTTTAATCGGTATTGTGCTCAAAATCACTAGAATTACATTTTTTTCGTTATTCACAATAGCTTCGGTAGTTACCTTAGCGATGTGAAGTGCCTGGGCTACGGAGAGGATCCCAGAAAGAATCGATAATCCCAGTGTGATGCTGTAATTATCGATCCTATCGGTGATCGATTAAAGGACCCCCCCCCCTCCAATGAAAGATAAACTCACTCAGAGGCGAACGGGCTGCGCGAGTCGAGGGACCAGGCTATGGCGATGAGATTGATGGTCTGGGCAATGACCAGGACCGGAGCAAGGGGGAGAGCTCTGGTCGCCTAGAAAGGAGTGCTATCTGGAAGATCCAATAACCAGACCCCCACGAATGACTTTGGGAAAAGATAGGGAAATCCCCGATTATTGCACTTTCTTGCAGACGGAACAACCGTCACTAATATGGAAGAGGGAGAGAGAGACGGCGGAAGGGAGAAGGAAAGGCTACAGCGCCCCCTTTCAGCTAGAAAGAAGGCGAACACCCAACACAACTGACTTCCTCGATTGCCGACCTGTGCTCTGGTGCCATCGCCTGCAGGTACCCGTCGAGTGCTTCCCTCTTCGCGGACTCCCTGAAATATCGGTTTCTTACTCACAAACAAGCGTTGTACCACGAGGAATGTTGACTGTTAGAACGAGAAACCCAGTCTACCACATACAACCACTGCAAACCTACCTCAGATTCTCCGTAATTTCTCCTCTTATAAATATCCCTTGGTGATTAAAAAATGCATCGAAATAAGAAGCGTACTTGTAGGCGCGTTGCGCCTTGATGTACACGGCTACGGCTGCTCCGCCGGTAATCAGCAGCGCGATCGCTCCAGCAACTGCTGTGCCCATCACTGAGAAGCTGCCTGAAGAACGGAAAATCTGCCCTTTTCGCTATTTTGATGAATTTTATCCTGGTCCGTGCGAGACATTGCGCACTCTAGCTATATTCCAATGAGAATGGACTTGTGCACGTACCCAAATTCGACCGAGGAGTAGGTCCGTTGCCGAAGACGGCGAAAACAAACGCCGATACTAGAGATGAGACAAGAATAGAAGAGGCGAAGATCACCTGAAACATTGAAGTTTGTACCTTGATCGTTGAATTTCGCTCACGTGTGGAGTGAAGGGCTCCTTCACGTCGAATTGGTTCTCATGCACTCTCAGAATGAGAGTGAGAGTCACGATGCTCTCCCAGACATGTAGAGCATTCTCTGAATGGATGCTAATGTTATCATTTTGCAGTTTGGTAGGCTGTCGAGCATATGTTCTTCAACCATAGCCATCAAATGGGTCGGCTTAGAATAGTTCGCATTAATGGAACTCACGCACGACGCAGAAGGATAAGACCATTCCTCCTACGAGTCTGGAAGGTTCCACATCGATCATCTCGGGCGGGGCGAACAGGACATGGTGAAGAGACTGGCACAACGCCAGTGAGCCCCTCACAGAGGCGATTCTGTCCAGCATCGACTGGAATTGGTCGGATGAGAACTATGACGTCATGCCGCTTGTGATACATAAAAAGGCGGCTCGACGTCAGTCGGCGGATTCTACCCATTATCGTCTCTCGTGCGCTATCAACAACCACCCCCGGCTGAAAAGGTAAAGGCACATCCCATCTTCGCGACTGGGCTCACTGCTAGGCCAGTGGCAAATGCTGCAGTGCCCATCAAATATGTACCTCGGCCATCAGACGAACGGCGGCCGATACACAACATTTTCCGAGGAGAGACTTGGTGGGAAACGTGAGGGCAGTGACGGCAGTTACAGCGATAGCCACACGAAGCGTGTTCATTGCGGCCTGCAATGCGTATTCGCCCTGTCCAATCTTCTATTGGGGTGTCCGGAAAGTTCGTATAATGCTTCGGAAAAAAGTCAGTTCGCGATCAAATGCAGTGATTACGCAATCTGTTTGTCAACAATGTATTGCATGATTCTGACGTTGAGTAGTGAGAGGATTTAATCAGTCTCCTAGTTGCTACATTGATTCTTGTGATGGACTCCCATCTCTACCTCCGAGCAGTTTTATTTCATTACTACCGTCTTGGCCGATCCGTGAAGGAGGCCCACTCTGCGCTGGCCCAGTCGGAAGGAGCTGACACCCCCTCCATACCCTTCTGCTATAAGTGGTTCTCCCGCTTCAAGAAAGGGGAGTTTGGTCTCGATGATCAACCCCGCTCTGGACGCCCTCCCTCCCTCGATCAGCCTCTCGTTCTCCGCACACTGAAGCGCAAGCCCATGGCCAGTGTGCGTGAGTTGAAGAAGGATACTGGTACTCCCAGATCAACGGTGTCCGATATCCTCCATCGATCTGGGAAGAAGCCGAAACTCCCACAAGTGATTCCCCATGACCTCTCCCCCGAACAGCTGAAAAATCGTGTTCAAGTCTGTCGGGAATTACTCCATCGTAGATCCAATCTTCGATGGGTCAATTCCATCATCGCTACAGATGAGAAGTGGATCACGTACGATAACCCTGTGAGCAGACTGCAATGGGTGGATGCAGATGAGAAGCCCACGCCCGTTCCGAAGAAGGAAGAGCACGGAAAGAAGGAACTCCCCTGCTTCTTCTTCTCAGTGCTCGGTCCCATCTACTGGGAGATCCTCGCCCCTGGCAGCAGCATCAATGCCGACCTCTTCTCTGAACAACTGCAAGATGTCGCGATCAGAGTCCCTCCCAGACTCCTGAACCAGGGCAAAATTCTTCTTCTGATGGACAATGCTCGCCCACATCGAGCGAAGATGACCCAGAAGAAAATGGACGAGCTGAAGATCGAGAGGATTCCCCATCCACCGTATTTCCCGGATCTCTCCACATGCGACTACCACTGCTTCCGCTCTCTCTCTGACTTCTGCAAAGGAAAGAAGTTCAAGAATCGAGATGAAGTTGTGAGGGCTTTCGTGAACTGGGCGGTCTCGAAGAAACCCGCATTCTGGAAGAGAGGAATCGAGACCCTGCCCAATCGCTGGAGGGAGGTAGTGAGAAAGAAGGGGGCATACATTGGTCACTGAGAATTGTAAAGCATTGTATAAAAAATAAAAACAAAAAATTATACGAACTTTCCGGACACCCCAATATGAAAGTGCGCTCGAAAGGATAAATAGAGATAACTGCCTTAGTAAAGGAAAATGGAGCAGATTAATACTTCCTCGAAAAGAGCGGGTGGGTGTTTCGGTCCTAAGATCATGTTAGGGAAATGATGGCGTTGGTTCAGTCCTTATTTAATGCCCACTTGAAGTGATTTCTGGGCAACGTTTCAAGATCGGGGGAGCTACCATAACCTGACCAAGCAGGCTCTCGAAAAGAAAACAACTCAATTTCTCCTCGAGTCGTTGTTGCTCTGCCATGTCATTCTCCTCATCGATCTCCCAATTATCATCCGTATCGTCACAACGAATTCCCTCCTGCACATGGTTTGTTCAAAGGTGTTACATCATGCGCAGACTAACCCTCAGTACACAGGCTCCTGACCATGCGTCCAATGAATCAAAGTCTGAATGAGAACAGGTATTTAGCTAGGACTGCAGCACTTACCCTGCAACGACTTTGACTTCCCGTGAACCTCCACAGAGAAGAAGTCAGCACCCGCAATTACTTGGATACCAGTGATAAGAAGGAGGACCAACATTCTTTTGGCTTAATGAGTTTCTTGATTCGAAAGATTCGAAGAAGGACTCTCTAACAAGAAGAAGACACCGAGACTAAGGGGACCGTCAGAAAAGCGGGGAAGGGCTGCCAGGCGCCGCCCTCCTCTAGAATCTTCCTCCTTTCTTCTTCCCATTTTTTTTGTCTATTCGACAAAGTGAAATTTATGCTCGGTGTAATGTGAAATTGTCATTGTCTATTTCACTTCATTACATGTTTACTAGGACTAATCCGTTTTTGAAAATAGTTGTAGTTCATTTTTATCCAAGTAGACAATTCGAAGTCGATCTTTGAACGATGGTAATTTCCTTATTCACCAATCTCCCCTACATAGTATTATCAATATTCCCTTATCACAATTTCTCACCATCTGACGAACCAATAATCGGACTCTCAAAGCTCCTCCTTCCTTTTGAATCGCCGACATGGACACTGTACCTATTGACTTCCTGAACCCCTCTGCTCTGCCTTCGAAAGGAATCCGATATTTCATAAGCCCGCTGAATAGTCCAGACTTTCTTCTTTCTTCTTTGAAACGCACTAAAAGTTAATGGAGTTGACTTTTGGGCGCACTCCTTAGTTCCAGTCTAGCAGTATAGTCTAGCGCACTGAAGTCTATGCATCGTCAACTAAAATTCTTCTTTTTCGTGCTAATTTTGTTCTGTAAAAGATATGAGAAACTTTACTATCTATTTCAATCGAGTTTTCCGTTGTTTTACCCAATATTCACTTTTCAGGTATGCGAAACATCTCTCTGCTCAACTTCCTCCTTCTTCCTTATGCTGTCTCAACTAGCATCGATTGCAGCAAGGTGGCCCACGCCGTAAGTGTTTTTGCTTATCGCATTACCGTTTTAGGCTATGCAGATCTGCTATGCAGATGCAGAACAGATCTGTTCAGGATTGGTCGTCGATTGTATTGGGGTGTCCGGAAAGTTCGTATAATGAATGCTTCGGAAAAAAGTCAGTTCGCGATCAAATGCAGTGATTGCGCAATCTGTTTGTCAACAATGTATTGCATCATTCTGACGTTGAGTAGTGAGAGGATTTAATCAGTCTCCTAGTTGCTACATTGATTCTTGTGATGGACTCCCATCTCTACCTCCGAGCAGTTTTACTTCATTACTACCGTCTTGGCGGATCCGTGAAGGAGGCCCACTCTGCCCTGGCCCAGTCGGAAGGAGCTGACGCCCCCTCCATACCCTTCTGCTATAAGTGGTTCACCCGCTTCAAGAAAGGGGAGTTTGGTCTCGATGATCAACCCCGCTCTGGACGCCCTCCCTCCCTCGATCAGCCTCTCGTTCTCCGCACACTGAAGCGCAAGCCCATGGCCAGTGTGAGTGAGTTGAAGAAGGATACTGGTACTCCCAGATCAACGGTGTCCGATATCCTCCATCGATCTGGGAAGAAGCCGAAACTCCCACAAGTGATTCCCCATGACCTCTCCCCCGAACAGCTGAAAAATCGTGTTCAAGTCTGTCGGGAATTACTCCATCGTAGATCCAATCTTCGATGGGTCAATTCCATCATCGCTACAGATGAGAAGTGGATCACGTACGATAACCGTGTGAGGAGACTGCAATGGGTGGATGCAGATGAGAAGCCCACGCCCGTCCCGAAGAAGGAAGAGCACGAAAAGAAGGAACTCCTCTGCTTCTTCTTCTCAGTGCTCGGTCCCATCTACTGGGAGATCCTCGCCCCTGGCACCAGCATCAATGCCGACCTCTTCTCTGAACAACTGAAAGATGTCGCGATCAGAGTCCCTCCCAGACTCCTGAACCAGGGCAAAATTCTTCTTCTGATGGACAATGCACATCGAGCGAAGATGACCCAGAAGAAAATGGACGAGCTGAAGATCGAGAGGATTCCCCATCCACCGTATTCCCCGGATCTCTCCCCATGCGACTACCACTGCTTCCGCTCTCTCTCTGACTTCTGCAAAGGAAAGAAGTTCAAGAATCGATATGAAGTTGTGAGGGCTTTCGTGAACTGGGCGGTCTCGAAGAAACCCGCATTCTGGAAGAGAGGAATCGAGACCCTGCCCAATCGCTGGAGGGAGGTAGTGAGAAAGAAGGGGGCATACATTGATCACTGAGAATTGTAAAGCATTAAATAAAAAATAAAAACAAAAAATTATACGAACTTTCCGGACACCCCAATATTAGGTTGAGTCATAAGTTTTTTTCCAATTTTGGAGGTGCAATTCAAAGTCACCTAAAAAGTGCTCTTAAAATCCTATCAGTATAGATCCGTAGGATAATGTAGGGGTATAGTTCACACTTATAATCATATGTTCGAATTGTCCCGTGTGTTTAAATCATTGAAGTAATCGATCGTTAACCACGATCGAATTTTTTACGAAAATTTTGAAAGAGTTGGGCTCGCTATTTCTTTGCAGGGAAAATAGGCTGGACATCTTCACATACATTATTGAGAAGCCCCTTGAATGCTCTTTCAGAAAAGTGGTTGAAAGCGGTGCTAGCTTACTCAATCCCAGGATTAGAGAATAGCAAATGAGCCACGTAGAAAATAAATCACACTTGAGTTGACACTTTTCCTGCCTTTTGTGTTATAGAGACTGGCTTTTGTATAGGAGCGCTTTAATCTTACTTTATGGAGTAACTTTAATATTCGTGAAATTTGGGACCTCGCGTCATCCCCTTTTCAAAAATGATATTTATTGAAAAATCCGGATATTGACCTCACCGTTCAAAATTTTGACTTTTAGTGGTTATTTTTGGAGTACCATTTCTGAATTCGCAGGAATCCCATGACTATGCGAAGCTAATGTGGGATAGTATGGTAGCTGATGCTGAAAACACGTAAATGTGGGACCTCCATCTATCATCTAATCAGGAAGCTTTGAAATACACTGATTTCGATGTGTAAATTTCATCATATAAGTGCTGATGACTGCGGCTTGTGATTGTAATGATGACAGCCCACCATAAAGCAAATATAAGCCCCTCATGTATTAAGCTTTATGATGAGATAGGTTTGATTTCGATAGGCCAGTGTGTGCGGATGCGCAGTAAACGAAACACATTTTGGTCATGGCGAACTGAACACGACTCTGAAATTTGCACCTTATTTGAACAGGTCTTCTGTGCCAAATCCGAATCACATGTATTATTGTGATGTACGTTCATCACACTTCACGATAGTGTTTATTATTTTGCCCAATCGTGACTCACTGGAAAGATATAATCTGAGAAATTCGCAGCTACATTCGTCGCTGCGGATACTTTGACTTCAAACTATGACCACTAGGCCCTCTCAAGAGGCCTGGACTAAAGTGCGCTAAAGAGAGCATCCATACACTAATAATATGTAAATATCAAAATGATAATCAATTAGAACCAAAGACCGGAATATGCGAAACATTTTGGAAAAAACTTATGACTCAACCTGATAAATTAATTTAACGATATTGTCTTTCTTGCCACATCCCTATTTTCTAAAAGTCACTGGGAGTAATTACGGTGTATACGAGGAGAGGGGGAACGCACTCGTTACACACAGAGAATCTGCACGCTGTCCCCTGCAGGAATCACAAGTAGTGGGAATCGCAAGTGTACAAGTTTGGCTGATTGAGGGCACGTTGCAAAAACGCGGCCTCGATTAGTTTTTCTGTTAAGTAATGAAGCAAAAATGCTTACATTGATGCCGATGAGGTTCCTGCAGGTTTGCACGGAGTTCGTAATTAGTGGAGTGAAGAAGGCGCTATGCCTGTGGAAAACATTGTATCCCCACGCCGCGCAGTCTTCAGCCACGCATTTTGCTCGGCATGCTTCGAGATTGGGCTCGGTCCAGCCGAGCTTCACCTGATCCGCGCTGGTGGTGCGCTGGCAGATAAACAATTCATTTTGTCAATGTTCAATGCATTTGAACTCGAGCATATATCACAGGCGTTTGTTTGTGTGAAATAAATTACAAACCTAGAAGATGAACGTCGAATTGAAACTGGCGAGCGCACCCGGCACGAATAGCAGTACGAGGAGACGTATCCTGCTCATTCAAAGAATTACCTTAGTAGTTGAACTGAAGATTCCGAAAGACATAGCGAAACAACAGAATGGTTTCAGGAAAAGAACAATCGAAACACGTGAAAGACGAAGCTGATAAAGGTAGATGACAGTTGATGAATTCTCACACTCTCTTCCTTAGCTAAAATATGAAACAGCAGGTTGTGATTATCAGATTTCGTAGTTGAGTAACAAGCAAGGGGCGAGTTGAGGAGGACAGGTCTTTCCTGAGAAGACAGAACTTCTTATAGGGGAGTGAACAGCTTTGTTTTGAATGAGTCTGGAAGCCCTTATTGCCTTGACTATCCAGCAAGGGGGTCGTACTTGCGCAGGATGGGCTAGCAATTCGCCGTCGACAGCCGAAATCACAGAAACAAGCACTAAGAATTCAAGATTAGCGCATTTATTGCTAAAATTTTCGCAGAATTACAGATGTATCTTTGTTATAATAGCTAGTGAAGGAGAGGACTACAGTGAGCAGAATCGTACAGTGGTGGGATGGAAGAGCAAGAAGGGGCCTGGGCTGCCCAATGCCACATTAGAGGCAACGATTCGGACTAGCGTATCTTTGCTTAGCACGCTCTCTAGTCCGTAGAGCGACGAGCGAATATTGGAAATGAAGAAACGAAAATCTCGAAGCCGCAGCTAGCTGTCACCCCCGTGCCGTCAACTGTTCGAAGTATCCTAGGACAACGCGTGGAGGGGAAAACTCTCGAGTTTCAGGTGCTTTGTTGATCTGCTATACGATTCTAAAATCAACGATTGAAGGAATGGCACAAATAAGTAGTGAAGATCACCGAATGGAACAGGTGCACGATAATGAGGAATGCCGAATAAGAGAACAGAAACGGTTCCAGAAAATCAGTGAGAGGGTGCTTGAAATGGCGATAAAGCGAAGCAGTATTTCATCGTCGGAAATGCTCATTCATACCAGGCATCCTAGTGTCGTACGACCTCTGCAGACGAAGTGATAACGTCTGATATTCTGAATTCCAATATCGAATGTGCTAGGTTGAATGGGATTGGTCGGTAAAACGGTTTGTAAGCACTTTTTTCAGTCCTTTACAACACAATATTTAATTTTAGTAAGCACAATTGTATCAAGAATCAAGTATACCATTATTAACAGCAATGAATTATGCATCGATCTCTACAAAAGAGCTTTCATAGGCGTGAAAATACCCCCATCGTTCCTTCAATATTTGACTGTCATTTTTTCATCGGATAAGATGAAGTGGAAACTGCTCTTCTTCTCACTCACATTAAAGAATGAGGTCTTCACTACATTCGGGAGGACAGTAAATCTCAATGTGTCGCCGTTTTTCTATTGATCGAATACGCGATAGAAATACAACAGAAATGCTTTATATTAATATTGACAGTTTAAGGAGGTAAACAACAATGAGAATTAGAGATGCAAACATATAACATAGTGCAGTGGGTGAGGGGGGGAAGGGAAAATGGATGAAACTATCGAGAGAAGATGGGTAGAGTGGAGAGAAAGCGGGATCACAATTATATCTTGATGTGCAACGAGATGGCAGGAAATATATGAAGGTTGGCAGGGTGGTGAGTGGAAGGGAGATATTTGGGAAATGATGATTTACTCGCTACAAAAAACCGTGCATATTTCTAGCGACAGCGAGATAAGTTCTGTTGTAATTGTAGCAAAAACAGCGATTTATTCGCTGAACACCGTTATACATTTCCAAGATTTATCTCTTGACAAGTGCTTTCCATTACACAACACGAAACTGCGAACAATTATTACTTGTCTATCCATTCAGTACGACTATTCTACAGCAGCTTAGCTGAACTCGAAAGGTGAACTTTACCGGAAACCTACAAAGTAGAGCACAATTTCACCGAGCGAATTCGGGCGATCGGCCCTTGAGCAGGCCGAGGTTGCTGATGCATTGATACTGATCGGGGATTTCCAGCAGCGCTTGAATGGCTACCTGAAATGGCAAATCATTCACATTTCGTTTCGGTTTCGTACCATTTCAGTGGAAAGGCAAATCGGAAGACTAGCAGCTCTCGAAGTTATTACCGCGCATTCCACAGAGAAAAGGTCTCCCCTTCAACTAAATGAAAACGAGATACGACCAAGGTAATGGGCAATGTCAGTGTCTTCCAGGAATGAGCTCCGTGCGCATAGATATAGACTTGTTCTTCCCATTGAGCAGCTAACCCGAGCGCATACGGTATTCCTTCCATTTCCAGCACTTTTACTCACCTAAAAAATTGTAAAAAAGGAGATGAAAACGATTGAAATCGAAGCGCAAACAAACAGGGAAACGATTTATACATGAGAGTGGCGTCCCTTTCTGAGAACTGACGACCTTGAGAGCGAGAAAATGGCAGTTGGAAGTTGCTGAAAAAAAGTGCAACGTACTTCACATAGGCAAAACCAATCCCCACATTAGCTATTCCTTGATCTCCTGTAACTTTGAAGCAGCTCAGTCAATCCGTGACCTAGGTGTCCTTATTGATCCTCTCCTAAATTTCGACTCTCACATCCATACTGTTTGCCATAAGGCATCATCATTAGTTTATTTACTCTTCCGTAGTATCAGCTGCACTATCGTTGCCCCATATATATCTGCATTTAAATCCTTTATCCTTCCCATACTAGAATATGCATCCCCCGTCTGGTCACCCTCCTCATCTGGTCGTATTCACAAATTAGAGAAAGTTCAACACCTTTTTAGTAGACTATTATATTTTCGTTGCTCTCGAACTGACTTGTCGTTCCCCTCTTATTCTGATCGATTAGCCCTTTACTCTCTACATTCTCTTTATGCTCGCCGTATTGTCATTGACATAGTGCTTGCCCTTAAAATCTTCGCCAACGCTGTCGAGTTGCCTGTTAGTAATTTCTACACATATAGAACTATTAGCAGACGTCATTGTGCCTTTGTTCTTCATATTCCCGCTTTCCGAAAGGAAAATTTGAAGGCATCATTTGCGCATAGAACAGCCAGGCTCCTAAATAAGCTCCACTTAATTTGTAATCCTCTGCTGTCTATAGAGACTGTTAAGATTCATTTGCTAAATCACCATAATCTTCTATGTACTCTTGGAATAGAAATCAGAAATCTTTAGCAGCTATCATCACCCTCCCTCACCTTTTCCTCTCTTTTCCCTACCCTTCCCCAACCATTCCCAACCCTTCGCATGTCCCCTTGACCTTCGATCTTCTCCGATCTTCTGTTACACAAGCTTCCAATAAGATATACATTGGACAAGCGGTCACTCCTCCCGCTCACGAGGCACCCTCCCCTCGGCACTCTCCTCTCTTGTACGACAGAATTCGGAAGATCGACCCCCTTCTCACCTCTTCCCTACCCCCATTTCACGCACATTCTGCACTTGCCGAAGCACCCTAGTGGTGTACGTATCAGATTTAATCTTGTATTTTATATCCTTTCAGCGATGCCTGTAAAGTTCGACATGATCCTTACCAGCCGGATTGGTCCTCCACCTGGAAGGAGCAGTCTTGTGCCTGTGTACCCTCCAAGTACGGAGGTATGAGAAATGCCTTTTTTTATTCTGACATCTGCACCAAGATTAACTCAGGAATGATTTCCTACTTCGACCCCAAATTTTACCCTGAACAGTTTGTGAGGCTCAACGCCGCTAACAAAGTAGTTTAACATAATCGTGATTCAAAAACCTGAAATTAATTTCAGGTTGAGTGCGAGAAGTCCCTTTACGCCGATCCCGTTATGTACTCACTCGATAAGAAGACTTCTCCCTGTCTGAACCACCCCAGAACGTGAAGGAATCGACGTGCAAATGTGTACGGATTTCACTGATAAACAGTAGTCCAATACAAATGTACTTGACCCTTTGGACATCTTCAAGTTATCCAATTTTCATATCTGTACGCAATATTAAAAACTGATGCAAGTGCGTTCAATAGTGGCATACAACCTAATAAATAGCAAGAAATCTCAGTTGATCAGGTGGTGTCCTTTGTTCAGCAACCTACGGCAACAGATTCATAAAATGGTGCATCAGTTTTAAATTTCCCCTATTCCCGATCTATTCGCCATCCATTTGCATCTGATGCCTTCCCTTTTTGCTGATTCATCTAGAGGTCCGGATACGGGGCAGCGTCCCCTTGTGCCTGTCATCTCATCGCATATTAATCCATCAGCCAACTCCCCTCTTCCTTCCCTTTTCTTCCCCACAATCCCCAGATTCAGTAGTGTAAGGCGGTCGATAATGCGGCTGCGCTTCCTTCTGCTCTACTTCCTGCAGTTAATCTACAGTCAGGTGGGGCCATTCTGATATTGATCATGTGTTCGCAGCAACATATGAGTGTGTGCTGCACAGTTTGAGTGGTTAGCAAGCAGCTTAGAATGAAATCATGCACAAAGTTGCTTAGATTCATACAATGCCTAGAACACTAAGGGAAAGTGTCATGTGCATGCCCTTGTTCGGAATTGTGTGCATATCGTATTAGTAAATGAATACACCGCTGTAATTGGCTTACAATCGTTTTTGTGTTACCGGTAAATTAACTAATAGGAATTGTCATACATATGGAACAAGGATATTAACGGTTGTCCGATACTTGTGCAGAGGCGCCCATGTCCCTAATTCACTCATTTCAGAAGCGTTACGTACGCATCAGGATTCGCTCTCAAAGACGTCCGTCTGATGCAGTGCGCGCGAAAGTGCGAGGCGGTGAGATCAAAGATTAATTGGTACATCGGTGAACGAACGAGGAAATCGTTTCTAGGAATGGGAATGTGAGGCCATTGACAGTAAAAAGAGGCAGTGAGATTGGAAATATTGTGAAAATTAATCCATATCGAGAACACTTTAGATGACGAATAGACGAAAAAATGGAAAGCCCTTGTAGTTAGGCAATACGCGGTATGGCTTTGTGCGAAATGAGATGGGAGAAGGGATCAGAGAGTACACATGCTTTTTTTAGCGACATTCGCAAAATCATACGGCTGCAACGCCTTTCAACCTTCTATAATGGTTGTTAACCGCTTCAATGGCTTAATGATTTTTTTTCACTAGATCTTCACTGATGAGAAGTGAGGGCTAGACAATTAGGCACGATTTCGCGCACGATATTGCTAAATTGTGTCTTTTCCCGAGAAAAAGTGGGCGCGCGCAAATCGTATCTTTCAATTTCCAGGCGATGCCCTGTGCTGGCTTCGCAGCCTTCACGAACACTTCATCATGTATCACCATTCCTGAGGGCGAAGACCCGGAGTATCTCATGAGCGAGACCGTTGTATTTCTCAAGAGAACCGAGGGAGACACGTGCCCGATCGGAACACATCTCATGAACACCGGAAACCCGATCACGCAAGTCTCGAGCCCGAACCACGAATCGTCCACATCCACTCCCGATTCGGATCCTAACACAAAGGCTACATCTGCTGACGTGGTGGTATCGACGGTTCTGGGTGCTGACTCCAAGGGAAGTTCAACGGAGATCACCGCACCTGAGGGAAATAACGATCCGGTTGTGACTACGCTACATACCGGTTCCCCCATCGGTGAAACAGATTCTACAACTACTCACATCACTGAAGCCGAGGCAATTACGTCACCTGTGCCTACAACCGTTCCTTCCATTTCTACTACTGAACTTTCGACCACGACAGTCCCTATTACCCAATTCCGGACAACTTCAACCAAGCCAGAAACAATCGCTTCCACAAGTAGTCCTACTCCGTCGACTGTGCCTACTATTACATCACTACCTACCGCTCCCGAGTCAACCACAAGTCTCTCAACGCCCATTGGATCAACAACATCTACTGCAATCGATTCCATTCCTGCATCTACCACCCATTCAACCACTACTGCCGTTCCCGCAACCTCACCAGTGGCAACCACCTCTACCGTTCTCCCAACTACAACTGAGCCAGCCATCACTACTGTCCTCACAAGAGCGACTGATCCAACCACTCCATCTGTGAACTCAACCACAACCGAACTTACCACAACAACTTCAATTCCGACTACCACAACTGAACCAATCACCACCACAACTTCAACGACGACAATCAATCCCATCACTACCACTGTTGTCACGACTTTATACACTTCCACTGCAACATCTCCTTCAACGACCACTACTAATGACCCTACAACTACTACTGAGCCTACCACAACGGCATATCCTTCCACGACCAAGACCCCAACTACAACAGCTACTGTGACCACGGCTGAACCTACCACCCTACTACTCCTGTCACCACCAATTCAGAGACAATCACAAAGAGACCGACAACAACTACGTCTGTTACGTCAAGTACCACAACGATCACTCCAGGAACAGCACACAGTAGTAATTTACTTTACGAAAGTATGAACAATTTGAGCACAGTGGGTCCTTCCTCTTCTTCACAAGTCGATTCGATCATTATGAAGTCTTGAGCCACCCCTCTCCGAGTCTTACAAAGAATGCGTTTTAATGATACTGAAGATACGTTTATTATTTCTAGATTTTTTAAGAAGCAACTATTACTTACGAGGTACGGGAGTCGTCGTGGTGGGAGTCGTTGTCGTCGTGGTAGTTGACGTTGTAGTGGTAGTTGTGGGAGTCGTTGTGGTTGTCGTTGTCGGAGAAGTGGTCGTCGTGGTAACAGTTGTAGTGGTAGGGGTGGTCGTGGTTGTCGGTATAGTAGTAGTGCTCGTAGTAGGAGAGGTGGTCGTGGTACTTGGGGTAGTAGTTGTAGTTGAAGTTGTTGAAGAAGTCGTTGTGGTAGTCGGCGCAGTGGTAGTTGTGGGAACAGCAGTGGTGGTTCTGGTTGAAGTCTTTGTCGTAGAAGTTGGCGCTGTAGTGGTAGTAGTTGAGCTGGTCGTGGTCGTTGGAGTAGTGGGCGTTGTAACAGTCGTTGTTGTGTTGGGAATCGTGGTGGTGGTGGATGTTCCTGGAGTGATCGTTGTGGTACTTGACGTAACAGACGTAGTTGTTGTCGGTCTCTTTGTGATTGTCTCTGAATTGGTGGTGACAGGAGTAGTAGGGTGGTAGGTTCAGCCGTGGTCACAGTAGCTGTTGTAGTTGGGGTCTTGGTCGTGGAAGGATATGCCGTTGTGGTAGGCTCAGTAGTAGTTGTAGGGTCATTAGTAGTGGTCGTTGAAGGAGATGTTGCAGTGGAAGTGTATAAAGTCGTGACAACAGTGGTAGTGATGGGATTGATTGTCGTCGTTGAAGTTGTGGTGGTGATTGGTTCAGTTGTGGTAGTCGGAATTGAAGTTGTTGTGGTAAGTTCGGTTGTGGTTGAGTTCACAGATGGAGTGGTTGGATCAGTCGCTCTTGTGAGGACAGTAGTGATGGCTGGCTCAGTTGTAGTTGGGAGAACGGTAGAGGTGGTTGCCACTGGTGAGGTTGCGGGAACGGCAGTAGTGGTTGAATGGGTGGTAGATGCAGGAATGGAATCGATTGCAGTAGATGTTGTTGATCCAATGGGCGTTGAGAGACTTGTGGTTGACTCGGGAGCGGTAGGTAGTGATGTAATAGTAGGCACAGTCGACGGAGTAGGACTACTTGTGGAAGCGATTGTTTCTGGCTTGGTTGAAGTTGTCCGGAATTGGGTAATAGGGACTGTCGTGGTCGAACGTTCAGTAGTAGAAATGGAAGGAACGGTTGTAGGCACAGGTGACGTAATTGCCTCGGCTTCAGTGATGTGAGTAGTTGTAGAATCTGTTTCACCGATGGGGGAACCGGTATGTAGCGTAGTCACAACCGGATCGTTATTTCCCTCAGGTGCGGTGATCTCCGTTGAACTTCCCTTGGAGTCAGCACCCAGAACCGTCGATACCACCACGTCAGCAGATGTAGCCTTTGTGTTAGGATCCGAATCGGGAGTGGATGTGGACGATTCGTGGTTCGGGCTCGAGACTTGCGTGATCGGGTTTCCGGTGTTCATGAGATGTGTTCCGATCGGGCACGTGTCTCCCTCGGTTCTCTTGAGAAATACAACGGTCTCGCTCATGAGATACTCCGGGTCTTCGCCCTCAGGAATGGTGATACATGATGAAGTGTTCGTGAAGGCTGCGAAGCCAGCACAGGGCATCGCCTGGAAATTGAAAGATACGATTTGCGCGCGCCCACTTTTTCTCGGGAAAAGACACAATTTAGCAATATCGTGCGCGAAATCGTGCCTAATTGTCTAGCCCTCACTTCTCATCAGTGAAGATCTAGTGAAAAAAAATCATTAAGCCATTGAAGCGGTTAACAACCATTATAGAAGGTTGAAAGGCGTTGCAGCCGTATGATTTTGCGAATGTCGCTAAAAAAAGCATGTGTACTCTCTGATCCCTTCTCCCATCTCATTTCGCACAAAGCCATACCGCGTATTGCCTAACTACAAGGGCTTTCCATTTTTTCGTCTATTCGTCATCTAAAGTGTTCTCGATATGGATTAATTTTCACAATATTTCCAATCTCACTGCCTCTTTTTACTGTCAATGGCCTCACATTCCCATTCCTAGAAACGATTTCCTCGTTCGTTCACCGATGTACCAATTAATCTTTGATCTCACCGCCTCGCACTTTCGCGCGCACTGCATCAGACGGACGTCTTTGAGAGCGAATCCTGATGCGTACGTAACGCTTCTGAAATGAGTGAATTAGGGACATGGGCGCCTCTGCACAAGTATCGGACAACCGTTAATATCCTTGTTCCATATGTATGACAATTCCTATTAGTTAATTTACCGGTAACACAAAAACGATTGTAAGCCAATTACAGCGGTGTATTCATTTACTAATACGATATGCACACAATTCCGAACAAGGGCATGCACATGACACTTTCCCTTAGTGTTCTAGGCATTGTATGAATCTAAGCAACTTTGTGCATGATTTCATTCTAAGCTGCTTGCTAACCACTCAAACTGTGCAGCACACACTCATATGTTGCTGCGAACACATGATCAATATCAGAATGGCCCCACCTGACTGTAGATTAACTGCAGGAAGTAGAGCAGAAGGAAGCGCAGCCGCATTATCGACCGCCTTACACTACTGAATCTGGGGATTGTGGGGAAGAAAAGGGAAGGAAGAGGGGAGTTGGCTGATGGATTAATATGCGATGAGATGACAGGCACAAGGGGACGCTGCCCCGTATCCGGACCTCTAGATGAATCAGCAAAAAGGGAAGGCATCAGATGCAAATGGATGGCGAATAGATCGGGAATAGGGGAAATTTAAAACTGATGCACCATTTTATGAATCTGTTGCCGTAGGTTGCTGAACAAAGGACACCACCTGATCAACTGAGATTTCTTGCTATTTATTAGGTTGTATGCCACTATTGAACGCACTTGCATCAGTTTTTAATATTGCGTACAGATATGAAAATTGGATAACTTGAAGATGTCCAAAGGGTCAAGTACATTTGTATTGGACTACTGTTTATCAGTGAAATCCGTACACATTTGCACGTCGATTCCTTCACGTTCTGGGGTGGTTCAGACAGGGAGAAGTCTTCTTATCGAGTGAGTACATAACGGGATCGGCGTAAAGGGACTTCTCGCACTCAACCTGAAATTAATTTCAGGTTTTTGAATCACGATTATGTTAAACTACTTTGTTAGCGGCGTTGAGCCTCACAAACTGTTCAGGGTAAAATTTGGGGTCGAAGTAGGAAATCATTCCTGAGTTAATCTTGGTGCAGATGTCAGAATAAAAAAAGGCATTTCTCATACCTCCGTACTTGGAGGGTACACAGGCACAAGACTGCTCCTTCCAGGTGGAGGACCAATCCGGCTGGTAAGGATCATGTCGAACTTTACAGGCATCGCTGAAAGGATATAAAATACAAGATTAAATCTGATAAAGGAAGAAATGAATAGAGAAATCAAAGATCATTCTTACTCTTGCAAGTCAGGGTGTTGTCGGGGCCGACGGGTACGGAGAAATACTGACAGAACCACTTGAAGGCCTTGATACGACGGGACTCGCCCTGATCACCAGGGTTGGAGGCGTCCTTGATGATTTCATATTTTCCGATCAACAATATCGCATCAAACAACATTCCATTTTAATTTCAAGAAGAAAGAGATGTTTCAAAAAAGTATTTCAACAAAAGAGATTTTTCATTCACCTCTCCGTTGCATTCATTGTTGATGATAAGCGATGTGGGACCGAAGATATGGCCGGAATTGCCATCTGCAGTGTTCTGCTCCCCGCCGTTCCACGATCCTGCAACGAGCGTTCCACTTTATTCAAGGTCCCTTCACTTCTCATGTCAGAAGAAGAAAGGCAAAGGAGCTGCAGCCACAACGACTCCTCCCGTGCTCCTCCTCTTCCTGGGTCTGCCCCTCTCTCTCACTACTGCAGAGGCCTGCTGCACGAATCTCCCCTCTGATCCCCCCGTCGCTTCTTCCTTCGGGATTCTCTCTCACAGGCACTCCACAACCGACTCTCCCTGCCACATCTGGTAAGAATGAATGATCGGAATAGTACTTGAAATATAGTATTCAGGTACTAGTGAATAGTACCTGAACGGTGGAGAAAATGAACAGTGTACAACATAGTGTATTGTAGATGATGCTGCTTTCAAGCATTTCATGATATACTCCATGATGATGATGCACACTGAACTGACCGGAATCAAGATGATGGTGAACAACCTCTATCTGGGATGGAATACACTCGTCATCCAAAGTGTTAATCGATCCACGAGTGCCCACCAGGAAGTAAGCATACCTTCTTCACACCACAATAACGATTAGTAGCAAGGGATCATTGGTTGGTATTACAGGTCATGGGTTCGAAGGATCGCCTGCAAGAGGTTACGAAAGCGGCGAAACAAGTTGAAGTAGTGGTTGAAAAGGTGTCGGGGCAGATAGTCAAGAACAAAGGTAAGAAAATTTTATTGAACAATTGCACTAGCCACCCAGCCCCTCATGCACACTGCCCAATACAGACTTCTCCTACTCCCCGTATACGACGAAGGAAGCGATCGATGCTATCTACCATGGCCAATATCCGACCATGCTGGTCACAGCTATCTAAAAGGTGTTATACAACAAGAGTGATCCGGCGGATGCAGCCGACTTCTCGGTGCCGTTCAGCTTCCGATCGAACCAGGCTAAGGCGAATTTGCTGGTCGGGGTAAAAACGGGTCCATACCAAAACGTCCCCCCTCTCTAAAGGGGTACTACCAAAACGTCCCCTCCGCGCGCTACCAAAACGTCCCCCCTCTACCAAAACGTCCCCTCTACCAAAACGTCCCCCACCAAAACTTCCCCTCTCCCTCCCTTGCCTGTGGTCGTGAAATAATGATCCCCCTTAGATGTGCATACATTATGGTCTTGCGATTTTCCTTTCCCCATTACGTTGTGTGGAAAGAACAGTACGTAATAGATACAACAGTTTTATCACAATGATCCAAATAGAGGAACGACAATACATATCACTTTACTTTAGTTCTCAAACTTGTCTCACTCTCACTGTCTCTCATATCTCTCTCAGAACTCTCCCATTGGTCTCTTTTTTCTTTTCATTTCTTCTCAGTTCTTCTCACTTTCTTCTCATTTCTTCTCACTTTTTACCCTCCTTTCGAGTTGAAAGTTGAAATCTGAAAATTAATAATAAGTGAATAGATTTGTATGGCACATGAATTGTTTAGATATTAATAGATTTGAATGGCACACGGATTGTTTCTGAATATGCAAAAAGTGCAAGCACTAAATATTGAATATGAGATTTGATAACCAAATTCTGCTAGTTTCCAAGTTTTAGTTCAGTGTTTTTTGTTGCAGAATTTGGTCATCTCATCTAACTAGTCTTCTTCTCCCTTCTATCGAGTTGAAATCTGAAATGAGTAAAATTAGTTGTAGAATTGTTTGTATGGTACAAGGATGGTTTCTCATTAGAAACAAGTGAAAGTGCTAAATATAAATGGTAAAAACTAGATTAGATTACGAAATTCTACGAAAGTTTCTAAGATTCAGTTAAGTTTTTCGTGGCAGAATTTCGTCATCTTATCTAGGTAACTCATAATCTCAGCATTGGTTGGGTCCCTCTCCTCCAGAATCGAATCGAACTCTAGCATGGGTGCCAGAGTTTCGATCGATCTCTTCTCGTCCTCCTCGCTCAGCTCGTAACTCGATCCATTGTACAGATAGTGCTTCATAGAAATATTATCATCCAATTCGGTATTCTGATATATAATTATCCGTTATTGTCGTACGATATATAGCTCACCAAGAGGAATTTAACGAGTTCCATGAGTGGGGGATGGAAGTGACTGAGCAGTCCTCTATAAGTTAAATAATTTAGGATGCACTCTGGTTTTGTTTCATTCATTCAACAGAAATCTTACCGGTGCCAACTCTCAACGAGATTGGTGGTTCGATGACGATCGACCATGAACTTACACACCATCGCCTCCGGCTGAGACATCCATTCGGACTTAAAATACTCCAGGAAATTATGGGCTGCTGTGTAAGCAGGGTGTACATTGGACACAGGGACCACGAGAAGGCCACACCTGGAAGAAGTAAAAATGAGTATCGAGTGAAGGAAAGATATTCGTGAATAAACGTACTGGTCAATGTACACTCGAGGAAGGAAGATGGACGCACGAATTCGATTGAACCACACACGCACGACAGGATGGCTCCTCGCGAATGCATTCAGCCCGTAGGATGAAATTTTGTTATTAATGCATTTGAGAGCATGGCAGGAACAACCTTGGTGTGTTGCCATCGGGAGAGTAGTTCGGATAGCCTTTATGATCCCCGTCTCCCAATCACTCACGATCCGAACTCCTCTCAGGGGGAAATTCATCTCCGAGAAGATCGAGAACAGGAACTGTAAATATACGATGTATTGGTTCAAACAGTCACAGCAAACCTCGAAAAGGAGGATGTACTCGGAGGCGGCCTTGGATGGAAGGAGAGCAGCCATCAGCAGATAGCTTGTGTTTCGGCAGCAGACTCGGATTGTTTTGTCTCTTTCACCTATAATTTCGATATCCTTATCATCTATCTGATCGTACTCCTCCACTCTCGATACTCCGGTTGCTCTGAAATTATTAGGAATAGGAAGAAATTATTAGAAAAGGAATATTAGGAATTATTAGGAAAAACTATTTGTTTCATCTCATAACCGACTATGAAAACTAACTTTTTCACGTCCGACAGCTGCCGTTTCCTCTTGTTCTTGTTTTTGCCTCCACTGTACAGATCGAGAACCTCATCGACGTCACCTGGCAAGATAAGATTAGCAATGCCCTCTCTTGGCAATCATAGCATTGCATTCCTTGTATGCACGGGATGGGTTCTTCAAGTGACCCGCTGATGCAGACTCAGAGTTCTTGACGGAAAAATCCTTCCTGAGGATAACACTTTCATTTATTTAAGATAAACAAAACTTATAAATAAAAAATATTTCTCACGCAATTTTGGAACTAAGGACTACTGCTGCCCTGCACTTCTCGTCCGTAGTCCAATCGCATCTGTGGCGAGAGGCATCAGCGGGGTTCGAGAGGAACACCGCTTGACCCTCATCGGGAAAGAACACCCGTACGGTTGCTTTCGTGCCTGCAGAGGTGGATCTTTCACATGAGATACATGCATACTTAGCCTTCCGATTGGTTACAGGGACTTCATCTCCATCGATTTTATCTTTGAATCGGAAAGACAAGATGTAGTCCTGCTCTCCACTGATTCGGTATGCGGCAATCTTGTTTTTGCCTTACAATGTAAGATGTAATGAAAATCTTTTTGTATGTGGTAAAGATAAACTAAATACATAATAACTTTACGTACCTTGGTTGCTCGGTAAGGAAAATCCGCTCCACGTGTTGCTGATTGCTGCCATTTTTGAAGAGAAGCAAAATCATAAACCGAAAAACAAACGTCATACGCTTGCAACGAAAATGAAAAACGAAAATCACTTATCAGGAATTATGGAAAGGAAAATATTAAAAAATAGAGGAAGAGAGAGAGAGAGCGCGCGCGCATGTGTGATGCACTGCTCTGAGGGCTCCCTTATATAGGGGAGAGGGGAGGGGGAGGGCAGGAACCTTCCTTTGTGCGGAGGGGGAGGGCAGGAACCTTCCGTTGTGGGGAGGGGGAGGGCAGGAACCTTCCGTTGTGGGGAGGGGGAGGGCAGGAACCTTCCGTTGTGGGGAGGGGGGGGGGCAGGAACCTTCCTTTGTCGTCGGATGTGGCTGGAGCCGACTGATCAACTGACAAGAGATCATGAGTGATCATGAGTTCATGCCCACAGGCAAGGGAGGGCGAGGGGACGCTTTGGTGGGGGACGTTTTGGTAGAGGGGACGTTTTGGTAGAGGGGGGACGTTTTGGTAAGGGGACGTTTTGGTAGCGCGCGGAGGGGACGTTTTGGTAGTACCCCTTTAGAGAGGGGGGACGTTTTGGTATGGACCCGGTAAAAACATTCGCTCGTTAGAGCATGCATAAAAAATAACAAGAACTAACTTTTCAGGCGGGTCTCCATAGAAGATTTGTGTCCTGCGCTGCGACGCAAACATCGATTCGCAGGCAGGTCGTCGAATGGCTCAGCAATTATGCTGGAATCGTAAAGCGAGCCAATGAAAAGCGGGGCAAACTGGCGAGCATCACTAAGAAGCCACAGGGACAGGGAGTCAAGCAGAAAGGAAAGAAGAAGAAGGGGCAACCAAGGCAGTTGAGATGCTCTCTGAGGAGGAGGGAAAAGGGGAAGGCGAAGAGGACATGGTCGAGACGATGAACGAGACGCCGCATTGTATAATAACCCTAGATAATGAACAAAGTATCCAAGGCTGAAATGACAGATCGGGAAACGATGGTAAAATCAGATGGCGAGGGCCAGAAAAGATATGGGAGTGTGCTTTCGCGCGCGATACATAGGGTGTTCTCGCGATATGGAATTCATATCGGCATGGAATTCATTTTTATATGTCTCCACTAGTGGGCAACTGCGCCTTTTTTAACGTTAGATTTCAAAATTTAGAAAATCATTGCCCGATCGAGTACGAAAATACCGGCAAAATCATGGTTATCATGGCGCGTCTGACCCAGCGCTAGAGGTCACGGAAATAAAGGGTACAATATCGGCATTTTTGAATAGATTGACCGAAATCATGAATCTGACCCAGCGCCTGACCCACGGCTACGGGTTACGGTAGCTTTCCGTTACGGTTGGAGTACGGTATTGACGTTTTCCCCTCCTCCCCTCTCTTCTTGCCCCTTTCCTTGTCGGTCTCTCTCCAATTCTCGTACTCTCTCTTCTTCTCTAGCCACCGAGAGAGCACGTGAAATGAAGAGAGCCTCTCCCTTCTTCCCCTCTCTATCCATCATTCCATAGGACTCTTATTTTATTTATTTATCGTACACCACTAGGGTGCTTCGGCAAGTGCAGAATGTGCGTGAAATGGGGGTAGGGAAGAGGTGAGAAGGGGGTCGATCTTCCGAATTCTGTCGTACAAGAGAGGAGAGTGCCGAGGGGAGGGTGCCTCGTGAGCGGGAGGAGTGACCGCTTGTCCAATGTATATCTTATTGGAAGCTTGTGTAACAGAAGATCGGAGAAGATCGAAGGTCAAGGGGACATGCGAAGGGTTGGGAATGGTTGGGGAAGGGTAGGGAAAAGAGAGGAAAAGGTGAGGGAGGGTGATGATAGCTGCTAAAGATTTCTGATTTCTATTCCAAGAGTACATAGAAGATTATGGTGATTTAGCAAATGAATCTTAACAGTCTCTATAGACAGCAGAGGATTACAAATTAAGTGGAGCTTATTTAGGAGCCTGGCTGTTCTATGCGCAAATGATGCCTTCAAATTTTCCTTTCGGAAAGCGGGAATATGAAGAACAAAGGCACAATGACGTCTGCTAATAGTTCTATATGTGTAGAAATTACTAACAGGCAACTCGACAGCGTTGGCGAAGATTTTAAGGGCAAGCACTATGTCAATGACAATACGGCGAGCATAAAGAGAATGTAGAGAGTAAAGGGCTAATCGATCAGAATAAGAGGGGAACGACAAGTCAGTTCGAGAGCAACGAAAATATAATAGTCTACTAAAAAGGTGTTGAACTTTCTCTAATTTGTGAATACGACCAGATGAGGAGGGTGACCAGACGGGGGATGCATATTCTAGTATGGGAAGGATAAAGGATTTAAATGCAGATATATATGGGGCAACGATAGTGCAGCTGATACTACGGAAGAGTAAATAAACTAATGATGATGCCTTATGGCAAACAGTATGGATGTGAGAGTCGAAATTTAGGAGAGGATCAATAAGGACACCTAGGTCACGGATTGACTGAGCTGCTTCAAAGTTACAGGAGATCAAGGAATAGCTAATGTGGGGATTGGTTTTGCCTATGTGAAGTACGTTGCACTTTTTTTCAGCAACTTCCAACTGCCATTTTCTCGCTCTCAAGGTCGTCAGTTCTCAGAAAGGGACGCCACTCTCATGTATAAATCGTTTCCCTGTTTGTTTGCGCTTCGATTTCAATCGTTTTCATCTCCTTTTTTACAATTTTTTAGGTGAGTAAAAGTGCTGGAAATGGAAGGAATACCGTATGCGCTCGGGTTAGCTGCTCAATGGGAAGAACAAGTCTATATCTATGCGCACGGAGCTCATTCCTGGAAGACACTGACATTGCCCATTACCTTGGTCGTATCTCGTTTTCATTTAGTTGAAGGGGAGACCTTTTCTCTGTGGAATGCGCGGTAATAACTTCGAGAGCTGCTAGTCTTCCGATTTGCCTTTCCACTGAAATGGTACGAAACCGAAACGAAATGTGAATGATTTGCCATTTCAGGTAGCCATTCAAGCGCTGCTGGAAATCCCCGATCAGTATCAATGCATCAGCAACCTCGGCCTGCTCAAGGGCCGATCGCCCGAATTCGCTCGGTGAAATTGTGCTCTACTTTGTAGGTTTCCGGTAAAGTTCACCTTTCGAGTTCAGCTAAGCTGCTGTAGAATAGTCGTACTGAATGGATAGACAAGTAATAATTGTTCGCAGTTTCGTGTTGTGTAATGGAAAGCACTTGTCAAGAGATAAATCTTGGAAATGTATAACGGTGTTCAGCGAATAAATCGCTGTTTTTGCTACAATTACAACAGAACTTATCTCGCTGTCGCTAGAAATATGCACGGTTTTTTGTAGCGAGTAAATCATCAT
The DNA here is from genome assembly GCA_036245805.1 of Pristionchus mayeri. Classification (NCBI taxonomy): domain Eukaryota; kingdom Metazoa; phylum Nematoda; class Chromadorea; order Rhabditida; family Neodiplogasteridae; genus Pristionchus; species Pristionchus mayeri. The sequence goes on from BTRK01000002.1 coordinate 11,799,628, forward strand.
TTCCCAAATATCTCCCTTCCACTCACCACCCTGCCAACCTTCATATATTTCCTGCCATCTCGTTGCACATCAAGATATAATTGTGATCCCGCTTTCTCTCCACTCTACCCATCTTCTCTCGATAGTTTCATCCATTTTCCCTTCCCCCCCTCACCCACTGCACTATGTTATATGTTTGCATCTCTAATTCTCATTGTTGTTTACCTCCTTAAACTGTCAATATTAATATAAAGCATTTCTGTTGTATTTCTATCGCGTATTCGATCAATAGAAAAACGGCGACACATTGAGATTTACTGTCCTCCCGAATGTAGTGAAGACCTCATTCTTTAATGTGAGTGAGAAGAAGAGCAGTTTCCACTTCATCTTATCCGATGAAAAAATGACAGTCAAATATTGAAGGAACGATGGGGGTATTTTCACGCCTATGAAAGCTCTTTTGTAGAGATCGATTCTTATAGGGGAGTGAACAGCTTTGTTTTGAATGAGTCTGGAAGCCCTTATTGCCTTGACTATCCAGCAAGGGGGTCGTACTTGCGCAGGATGGGCAATTCGCCATCGACAGCCGAAATCACAGAAACAAGCACTAAGAAATCAAGATTAGCGCATTTATTGCTAAAATTTTCGCAGAATTACGGATGTATCTTTGTTAAAATAGCTAGTGAAGGAGAGGACTACAGTGAGCAGAATCGTACAGTGGTGGGATGGAAGAGCAAGAAGGGGCCTGGGCCGAGAGAATATTGGAAATGAAGAACGAAAATCTCGAGGCCGCATCTAGCTGTCACCCCCGTGCCGTCAACTGTTCGAAGTATCCTAGGACAACGCGTGGAGGGGAAGCATGGAGGGGAAACTCTCGAGTTTCAGGTAGCTTTGTTGATCTGCTATACGATTCTAAAATCAACGATTGAAGGAATGGCACAAATAAGATCACCGAATGGAACAGGTACACGATAATGAGGAATGCCGAATAAGAGAACAGAAACGGTTCCAGAAAATCAGTGAGAGGGTGCTTGAAATGGCGATAAAGCGAAGCAGTATTTCATCGTCGGAAATGCTCATTCATACCAGGCATCCTAGTGTCGTACGACCTCTGCAGACGAAGTGATAACGTCTGATATTCTGAATTCCAATATCGAATGTGCTAGGTTGAATGGGATTGGTCGGTAAAACGGTTTGTAAGCACTTTTTTCAGTCCTTTACAACACAATATTTAATTTTAGTAAGCACAATTGTATCAAGAATCAAGTATACCATTATTAACAGCAATGAATTATGCATCGATCTCTACAAAAGAGCTTTCATAGGCGTGAAAATACCCCCATCGTTCCTTCAATATTTGACTGTCATTTTTTCATCGGATAAGATGAAGTGGAAACTGCTCTTCTTCTCACTCACATTAATGAATGAGGTCTTCACTACATTCGGGAGGACAGTAAATCTCAATGTGTCGCTGTTTTTTCTATTGATCGAATACGCGATAGAAATACAACAGAAATGCTTAGCCCCGGCGCGAAGCGCCGGGGCAATTTTGGCCGGGAAACGAGAAATTCTCACGGTCGGAAAGGTTCCTGAGAGGGTAGGGTATCGACAACCGTTCAAACTCAAATCCAAGTATCTATCTTTTGGGGATCTTAATCGGGAACATAGGAGATGCTAAATCCGGAATTTCAAGTCTCTATCATAACCGGAAGTGCCTCAGGCTGACTCCGATTGTTGTCGGTTTCGTGGTGTCCGCCTAAAATGAGTTGCAGCCGCGAGAATCGTAGAGAGACGTGCTATAGCTCATTCGATAGAGCGTACACGGTTGCCCGCCTAGGCACTTTTCAGGATTGTGAAATTCCTACTGGAAAGGTGCGAAAATTGCCTTCAAAGTTCGAATTTTTGAGCCCTTTGGCAGTTCAGACGCATTTCGGGGTATCCAAGCTCTCAATGGAAAATCCAAGTTTCTACCGACCTACAGTAGATTAATATTGACACGGCGAATCCAATGAGCTAAATTTCGAAAAGGTTGGTTTCCATCTGTAGGTGCTGACGCCTTTCAAACATTTTCCCGCGCGAATTTATCCCTCTGCATCCTCCTCTCTCCCTCCCCCGCGCCTCTCTCTCTCGGCCAGGTAAAAGGTCGTAAACGCGGCGAGTCGTCTCAAGTTGTCAAAACTCTGCCTAAATACAAATTTGAAATTAATGTAAAACAAGTATCATTTTCGGAATCAGCGGGTGAAATTACGCCTGGTGGAATCATTGGCTGGGAGCGAACGGGCACTTTCACTGCTGTACCCCCTGGGAGAGGAGGGGAGGAAGAGAGAGTTGAAAGCATCCGACTTCAGCCACTTGTGGCTACTATTGAGATATGCCCCTGGATATAGGAGCTGACTTCTCCTCGCCTTTTTGGTGCATCCTTTGCAATATTCAAAGATCCTTTGGGTATTACGATATTGGTCGGCGACTTACAATCGGAGACGGACATTTCCGTTCATAAGGCAGTCGATTTACGCTCCATTGCTCATTCGCCCGTCAAGTACCAGTAACACTGCCAGCGGCTAGGTCTTGAAGACTGCGCGGTCTGGTTGGATCGATGAAGAATGAAGGGGGGGGGAGTTAGTTAAATAATCTCGCCAGATTCTGACCACGAGAAATAGCAGAAAACCCTAATTTTGCCTATGCTTTCCTATCTCTAACCTCTCAAAGCACTAACTAGAAAGCACTCACCACGAGCACAAATCAATCGCTCCGTGTCAATAAAAGTCCCGAGATCCACCTTCCATGGGAAGGTTGTAGTATACCCCAGCATTAGTCATTACATTTCCCTTTAGTATTTCCCCTAGCACACATGGCCCCGCCCCGAGAGAGACCCGAGGCGAATAGCCGAGTGTCGATCAGAGAGCGTGGAGACGGAGTTGAGAGATGGTTCGGGCCAGCTACCTGCTATTAGAGTAGGAAGTCGTAGGGAGTATTCACTTATTGTAACTTGTTCTTGTATGATAATAATGACTATTTAATATCTTCTTGTTTTGCTACACCACAGGGACTACACATTCCTTAGGTATATAGACTTTATAGGCCGATTCAGACTGTCTAGGATAGAACTACTCGTGACCCGGCTGATCCCTGAGGTCCAGTAAGCAACCGCCTAGACTGGGCTTATTTAGTTTATAACGAGGTGGCGTATCCTGGCTTTGCAAGCAAAGTCAATAGCTTTGTGAATTTTGGCAAAATCTAAATTCAATGAAAGGAGTGAGAACATACTATTCAAAACAATCAGTCCAATAAAAGCCGTGGGATCAACAGCCAAAATTCGCTCTATATTTTCAAGCGTGAATATTACAAATTTCGCACTTTAAATGTTCAGATTTCCTCACAAGACCTCAGAAAATATAGAGCGAATTTTGGCTGTTGATCCCACGGCTTTTATTGAACTGATTGTTTTGAATAGTATGCTCTCACTCCTTTCATTGAATTTAGATTTTGCCAAAATTCACAAAGCTATTGATTTTGCTTGCAAAGCCAGGATACGCCACCTTCCCATGGAAGGTGGATTTATATTAATATTGACAGTTGAAGGAGGTAAACAACAAGGAGAGATAGAGATGCATGTATAAACATAGTGCAGTGGATGAGGGAGGAAAAAGGGGAAATGGATGAAACTATCGAGAGAAGATGAGTAGAGTGGAGAGAATGCGGGATCACAATTATATCTTGATGTGCAACGAGATGGCAGGAAATATATGAAGGTTGGTAGGGTGGTGAGTGGAAGGGAGATATTAGGTTGGTGCAAAAGTTTCTGTCTATTTATTGTTTCGTTATTTCTGCTGGCATATTTCGATTCTCTGTAATTTCTCTATAGTTTTAGTGACCTCACTAATAGTGGACTTTGGTAATATAATTGTATTGGATCTAATCTTTCCTAAGTAGGAGAAAATAATTTTATAAGAAAAAATGCCGGAAATTCGCGTTTTTCAGTGTTTTTGATTGAGCTCTACTTTTCGAATATTTGTGGCCTACTGAATTTGCCCAATATGTCAGTAGTATAACAAGAGTTGCTTGTTCTGTTAAGCGTGAAAAAGCCGATCTTCAGTGAAAGTGAGTAGAAATATACAGTAGAAAATCCTGATTTAGACGTCCCAATTGGTTGAATCGCGGTTTCGAAATGTCCCGTTCGCTCACTGATGAATGAATTCAAATGCAAATGTAACTGTATACTAAGGTCGGTAGGTAGAATATAATCAACCACAGTTGGACTGTCTTTTGCGATCAATACGAATACAGTGCCAGCAAAGACAAAGTAAGAAATTTCCAATTAGAATTTTCTGCCACTTTGCTCCAAATTTTAAGCGGGCATTTCATGGTTATGAATTTGTACAGAGTGTGAAAATATGCCCATGAATTGGGCTTTTTAATAGTCCTTCACTTTTGCCGTTCTCACATTCCTCCTTGGAGTGATGAGCAATTAAAAAGTATGGCGAGATACGGACAATAATAACTTTGACAGTGAATATTGCCATCGTTACAGATCGAATTTAGCCGGTATTGTGTTAATTAAAAAGGATTCCCAAGCCCTCATAAACTGAGAAAAATCATTAGTCTATTGGCAAAATTATTGGGGTGTCCGGAAAGTTCGTATAATTTTTTGTTTTTACTTTTTATTCAATGCTTTACAATTCTCAGTGACCAATGTATGCCCCCTTCTTTCTCACTACCTCCCTCCAGCGATTGGGCAGGGTCTCGATTCCTCTCTTCCAGAATGCGGGTATCTTCGAGACCTCCCAGTTCACGAAAGCCCTCACAACTTCATCTCGATTCTTGAACTTCTTTCCTTTGCAGAAGTCAGAGAGAGAGCGGAAGCAGTGGTAGTCGCATGGGGAGAGATCCGGGGAATACGGTGGATGGGGACTCCTCTCGATCTTCAGCTCGTCCATTTTTTTCTGGGTCATCTTCGCTCGATGTAGGCGAGCATTGTCCATCAGAAGAAGAATTTTGCCTTGGTTCAGGAGTCTGGGAGGGACTCTGATCGCGACATCTTGCAGTTGTTCAGAGAAGAGGTCGGCATTGATTCTGGTGCCATGGGCGAGGATCTCCCAGTAGATGGGACCGAGCACTGAGAAGAAGAAGCAGAGGAGTTCCTTCTTTCCGTGCTCTTCCTTCTTCGGGACGGGCGTGGGATTCTCATCTGCATCCACCCATTGCAGCCTCCTCACAGGGTTATCGTACGTGATCATCTCATCTGTAGCGATGATGGAATTGACCCATCGAAGATTGGATCTACGATGGAGTAATTCCCGACAGACTTGAACACGATTTTTCAGCTGTTCGGGGGAGAGGTCATGGGGAATCACTTGTGGGAGTTTCGGCTTCTTCCCAGATCGATGGAGGATATCGGACACCGTTGATCTGGGAGTACCAGTATCCTTCTTCAACTCACTCACACTGGCCATGGGCTTGCGCTTCAGTGTGCGGAGAACGAGAGGCTGATCTAGGGAGGGAGGGCGTCCAGAGCGGGGTTGATCATCGATTCCAAACTCCCCTTTCTTGAAGCGGGAGAACCACTTATAGCAGAAGGGTATGGAGGGGGCGTCAGCTCCTTCCGACTGGGCCAGGGCAGAGTGGGCCTCCTTCACGGATCGGCCAAGACGGTAGTAATGAAGTAAAACTGCTCGGAGGTAGAGGTGGGAGTCCATCACAAGAATCAATGTAGCAACTAGGAGACTGATTAAATCCTCTCACTACTCAACGTCAGAATGATGCAATACATTGTTGATAAACAGATTGCGCAATCACTGCATTTCATCGCGAACTGACTTTTTTCCGAAGCATTATACGAACTTTCCGGACACCCCAATAAATGAATGGGGGAGGTCAAAATGCCCAAACATGAAAATAGTCAGAAACTTTTGCACCAACCTAATATTTGGAAAATGATGATTTACTGGCTACAAAAAACCGTGCATATTTCTAGCGACAGCGAGATAAGTTCTGTTGTAATTGTAGCAAAAACAGCCATTTATTCTATGAAAATCGTTACACATTTCCAAGATTTATCTCTTGACAAGTGCTTTCCATTACACAACACGAAACTGCGAACAATTATTACTTGTCTATCCATTCAGTACGACTATTCTACAGCAGCATAGAACTCGAAGGGTGAACTTTGCCTGAAAATTACAAAATAGAGCACGATTTCACCGAGCGAATTCGAAAATGAATTTAGGAAAGGTGGAATGACGGGGTGCAAAAGAAGACTGGCTCTGTACTTATAGTGAGAAACCAGGAAAAATCGATGAACAAATTAGGAAAATCGATAATAGAATTACGAAATGTTTTCGAAATTCTTGTGTGCGATGGAGGGTGATCGGCCCTTGAGCAGGCCGAGATTGCAGATACACCGATACTGATCGGGGATTTCCAGTAGTGATTGAATTGCGACCTGAAATGGCATTTATGATAGTGATAAATGAACAAATAATGTCTTTTTCGAACGTATTGGCGAATTCTAGTTGAATTTTTCAACAGGATAGACAATTTAATTTTTTAATTTAAATTTAATTTAAAAATTAAATTCAAAATTCACCTTGACATCTCCATCGGCTGCTCCACTTGCTCGATTGCATACCTGGAACAATTGTATTTTTTTTATCTACGATACTTACGAAATATGAACGTGACTAAGCATGCATTATCCTTGTAGTTCTGGTCAAAGAAAGGCACTGTTGAGATAAAATGAATACCTCGTGGAATTCGACGAAGTGGAAGTTGTCCCATGGCCGCTTGGGAAGAGAGTCGTCGAACACCTGAGAGTAGAATGCCAATCGACATTTAACAAATTTGATAATTATCCATTTTATTTGATTTGTTCTCCAAAAAGAAAGGCGAAAAGAAATCGATTTCTTTTATCTCTTTTCAAGTTGAACCGAGAATGAAGCATAATTCTCACTACTCACCCTCATCATATCCCACGGTCCATCACCCACTCCCACCACGATGATCGACAGTGGGTATTGTCAGGCCTTAATTGGTGATTAATTGAGTATTAATTAATTAATTAGTTAATTAACCAACCTGCACGATGGTTCTCCTGGTCGCTTTCTCATTCGTTACTTGCCCGTCTGCGATGATCACCAAGATGTGGTACTGTAATTATCGATTGATTTCGGAATTTGGTAAGTGAAATATCGATTGGTACAACCGTAACTCTCTGGTCCGTTGGCAGATTTCGATCGCTTGGTAGATCAGCGGTGAGAAGTTGGTTGGGCCGGAAAGTGAAAAACGACAGGATGCCCGTCATGCATTATCTAATCAGAAATCTCTAAAAAAGACCGATTTAGGGTTTATGATAGGGGAATGAAAAGGTTCCGACGACAATTCTTAACACGGGCATGGTACAATGGATAGTTCCTGATTTTAGGCGTCGATTGACACCGAGAACGTATTTTTTGGATTTTTCCGATTAATCATTTCATTTCAAAGGTTCAAGAGCGTGCGCTAATGGAACTGCAAAGGGGCGGTGCTTCCTCTCTACTTGCTCACTTATCTCTCACCCGGCGTGTGCAGAGAGCGCGCGCTCTTGAGGACCTCTGCCTTTCCTCTCATCCTCGAGCAAGCTCTATGCGAAGCTATGCTCAAACTTTTGGAGAAACCAGGCAGAGCGGGCTCCGCCCACTTCGCTCTCGTCCCGATTTCGACTCCCTTTCCGTTGTGACTCTTTCGAGGTGTTTTTGGGCCATAACTCGAGTCAACGATACGATATATCCAAACGACAAAAAGTATGGCCTTATTTAGCCTCAAAGGGATACATTAGACCCACAAATGACAATGCCAAAGCAATTCGGTCACCCACCTTGCGACCTCTATTTATATTCCTTGGGAAACGTGGCTAATCACATGCAGTTAACGCATTATGTGAATAAATTGTTCGTATGTGAGTAATGAGCAGGAGAATGTGATAATCGGTGCACTGAATAAATAGATCAGCAGTATTTTACAATTTTATTAGGCTGAGTCATAGGTTTTTTCCAATTTTGGAGATGCAGTTCAAGGTCACCTAAAAAGCACTCTTGGAATCCTATCAGTACAAGTCCGTAGCATAATTTAGGGGCATAGTTCACTCTTATTATGGTATGTCCCAATTGTACCTTGCTTTTAAATCATACAAGAAAACGAACCTTAACACCGAGTGAATATCTCAAGTAAATATTTAAATTTTTGGGCTCGCTATTGTTTTGCAGGGAAAAGTGATTGGACCTCTTCACATACATTATTGAGAAGCCCCTTGAATGTGCTTTCAAAAAAGCGGTTGAACTCGGTGCTACCCTAATCAATCACTGAATTAGGAAACAACTAATCATACAAGCTGGAACGAAATCCCATGTGAGATCTCATTTTGCCTACGTTATGTGTTACAGATACTGGCTTGTATATAAGGGCGCTTTAATCTTACGCTATGCGACTACTTTACCATTTGTGAAATTAGAGACCTCGCATCATCCCCTTTTCAAGAATGAGATTTCTCGAAAATCCGATTATTGGTCTATCCGATCAAAATTTTGAATTTTGTTGATAATTTTTAGAGTCTATTTTCAGAACGCGCAGGTATCCCGTAGCTATGTGAGGCTATTGAGGGATAGTTCAAGAGTAGCTGATGCTGACAAACACAAAAACGTGGGATCTCTATCTATCATCTAATCAGGAAACTCTGAAATACACTGATTTGGAAATTTCATCGCAAAAATGTTGATGACTGCCGTTTTTGGTTGCAATGAGTAAAGCCCACCAAAAAGCAAATATAAGCTCGTCATGTAAGAAGGGTTATGCTGAGATAGGTTTGGTTTCGATAGGTCAATGAGTGCGGAAGCGCAGTGAAGTAAACTCATTTTGGTCTGAACCCAACTGTAAAATTAGCACCTATTGTGAGCAGGTCTTTTGCGCCAAACCCGATTCACATGTATATTTGTGATATACGTTCATCACAGTTCACGATAGACTTGCTGCTTTCGCCCAATCACTACTCACTAGAAATGCGTGATTGGTTAAAGTCATTTCGTATTTCGTGATTGACGGTACTTTGACCTGAAACTATGCTCGCAAGGCTCTTTGAATAGGTGTGTACTAAAGTGCGATGAACAGAGTATATATGCACTTATCATATGTGAGGATCAAAACGAAAATCATTTTGAACCAAAGACCGGAAAATGTGAAAACCTTCCCAAGGTCAAATTGGAAAAAACTTATGACTCAGCCTGATAAAAAGCCTCTCCTCTGTCTGAAAGTACGGAAAAGTATCAGTGAGAATTTTCTTGAAATTAGAATGATTCCATGTCTTTCCAGATTTCAAAAAAGCTAGTTTATTCGATGCATATTAGACTTCAGCACCTTCTCGCCGATTGGTAGTTTGATTACCCATTCCTTCTCTCGGCATGACATCGGCCAGTCGAAGACTCTTGTATCCTGAATTTTAGCCTCCATAACATTATTTGGCGAGCTTAATTCTTGTTTTACTTCTGTTACAATATTTATTAATCTCAAAACATTAACATTTGTTGTTATTTGGTTATTCAAAGATCAAGCACAATAGTATCTTATAGGAGATGCAACTTCGGTTTCAAAGTTCTTAATATATAGTTCATCTTATTGTACAGCAGTTCCATGTTGTGCAAAACTGAAGAGATCCCAACAACAAAGTCAAAGTAGAGTAGGTTTAACGGATTGAGAAATGGAGATGGTCTGAAGAAAGGTGGGAGTACCACATACGCAGGCGTATCATAGCATGGTCCGCACCATCACCTGGATTTACCTGCATTTTATTTGTTGGCTCTAGTAGCCCGAACTATAAGAATCTCGAAATGTTTCCGTATTGCAAATTTTGGCAAACGAGAACTACCGGTACACTATCGGCAAGGGGGTGTTTGCAAGGACATGTTCCAAATTTACTACAGAACTGATTTGAGAATATTTGGGCAACCTTATTGCCCGCAGAAATCACCTTTGGATGTTAAATTTTTGACTTGAGACGAATGCAAGATTACCATCAAATATTTGCCTTGATAAGGAAAAATATATAAAGAGTAGAAAAAACATTGTAAAGACGAGATAGATTCATTATATGTTTCCTTGATCTACATAATTTCCTACAATGAATTTTATTTTTAATTTTATTAATATTTTATTCTTTGGTTGTCCGGTATATTCTCAACATTCTAGCTAAGCGAACAATACCACCGAATACAATGAATTGAATGAATACCAATATGCGTGACTTGGATAGAAACATTTTATGATGAGGAATGTTTGTTGACAATTTCTATTGAGAACGACATTAACACGAATGAAAATTTTTGTTCCTCAAATTTACTTCTTCGGACTGATCGATGTAAAAGTTGACAAACCCGAAGAATATCGTTGCAATTATCATGAATCCCACATTTTCCTGCGCGCATTGATATTTAAGTGAAGTAGCACTCACTTTCTTATTATAGCTTTTACTTGATAATTGGTAAGTCAATCTTACGTATCCGGGCACGGCGTTAGCACATCCCGTTCATAATATTTTCTGCATGGATCTGCAAAAATTTGAATGAACCAAAGTACCTTTCTCATTGTTAAATGATGTATGGATGAAGCATATGTCAAATTTTAAATATAACTTATATAACACACCTCTTCTGAGAGATTGCATGAAATCGAGACCCCAGGTTGACAAAATGTTCAAAGTGGTCGGATCTCTTCGAGATTATCATGGTAGGTGTCCCTAAGGCCCAGTATCTTTGTGCACATACGGATTCCGCGAATTCTCAAAACTTCCTAAAAGCCGGCTCTTGAAATTTCGAAAATTCAAAAATTCATAACATCCTTCGCAATTGAGGTGCAGTTTCGTTCAAAAATGTACGGATTTTCAAGTAGAACAACTTTTATGTTGTTGCTTTTTGTAGAAAAGTCTAAGTGCAAAAAATCATTGTTCGTCTTAAATTTTTCTAATTATTTCAGGAGCGCGTGATCCAGGCATCACTCGATGATCTACTGGAAAGTTGTATGTAAACCTTTAACCTCCTAGTTTTAACGTTAATCTCACACTTCAGATTTGCTATGAAAAGCAATGGAAATGGCTAGAGAACTATTAATCCTTCTCTAAATTTAAGCCAGAATGGCAAAAAGATCTCGAATGTAAGTAGTCCAGCGGAAATTTAAAAATCGAAACTCCTAAGAAGCGTCCATTGAATATTAAATGATCACCGCCTCACCACTCAGTCGGCTGTTCAAAGCGCAAATGACGCAACGCTCAACCGCAGCGCTTTGAGTTTGCTCACACCCATTACGCCAATCAGAAGTTTGGTAAGTGATCGGCGCCACGCGTATGTACAAACGTTTCGATTCAATGAACATTTCGATCTGAACAGCACATAAATTATTTTAATTTCTGAAGAACAAATTTCTATTTTTCCTTGACACATTCTCTCATATATCTAGCCGACAGGCGAGAATTGGAAATGGAGAGGCTAACAACAATAGTAGCAAGTCACAGTGCTACATATTTTCGTTTGTAAATGCAACCTGGATTGTTGCTTGTCATAATGAAGACTATACATCACCATATTGCGAGCTGAAACAACCATTCGATAGAAAATATATTTTTTTCGAAAATTGCGCACTCCAACCACCTAGCCAATCTATATTTTAGGGATGCTACATCTGACGCGGACAGGGTCAGCTTGCAATTATAGCAGCGAATTATCTGAAGGTAATATAAAAAGGTTTTCATGTTTCAGCAGCGCTAAATCTGTTCCGGATAGATTCAACATACAATTACAAAGGAATGCCATGTAAAACATTTGTCATCTCCCCTAGCGGATTCTCCGCAACGTGTCCGCTTGAAATCATCTTCATTCTCTGATCGTTATGAGTACAAAATGATGAGCCAAATAAACAAAACTACGCATTTTCGCCTCAGAATTCGATATAATTCCAAACACCTCTTTCCCTGTAATGAAAAGATACAATGAAAACTAGAGTTATATTATTGGAAAGTTGTTGTGGTCTTTTCATGTATGTTTCAGCGACTTTATGCATCCAAAGATCGTTTGTTTACCTAATGGAAATGAAACTTGCACGAAAATTCAACACACATTTTTTCCGGTTATAGAACATTACTCAAAACTGAGCACTCTAACTTTTTTTATCTAATCAAACTGAAGCCTTCTCGTTATCTTAAAATCTCAAATATTTGGCTAAATAAATGGTCGATGAATCTCCACTATTGCCAAGAAATTGCCACAACGGTACATGCGAGGTGATGCTGAACACATGAATGCAAATGTAGAGTATAGTTTCCAGGAAATCTTTATAATTTGCGAACGATTAGAAGCACTCGAAGAATAGTTTTTTAACTCGACCTAAGATCAAAGATAAAACGGGAGTCAGTCAACAAAATGGTTCTACTCTGGTGAGACAAACACGAAATGTAAAAGACAAGAATGTGATTAGCTAAATGATAGTCGCAATGAAAAAAATAAAACCACCCTTAATGATTAGTTGGATATAGAAAAAGACATACACAAATGAGTATTTGAAAACAAAACATCTCACAACACAAAAAAATGGTGAGCAAATATCACGAGGATAAGTGATTCAAATGCATGATTAGCCCTCCATTTCATCCTCTTTTGACCATTTATTGATCAGCCATTCAAGCATTTCTTTCGCAATCCCATCATCCATTGCTTTGTATGCTTCAGAATACTGAAATATTATACTTTAAATATGTCCAGATATGTACTTTATTTTAATTAAAAATATATATGTCAAGGGTGTAAGTCAACTGTTCGACAGAATGCTTTCTCGTCTGCCAAATGGTTGGAATCAGCCCAGTTTTAACCTTGGGTGCCCCAATGCAAAAGTAACGTTACAAGCTACATCCATGGCAGATGAACTCAGAATCAGGACTGGATCCAACTTGTAATTGATTTCAGCGTAGGGAAGGCACCCAAGCGTAAAACAGAGCTCATTCATTATTGGACGCCTCCACCTGAGCACGGTTGACAAGTTTGAATGGTGCACCTCGATCTGTTTGTAGATGGTCTTCCAGTCGTTATTATCATCAGTGACTTCCCAGACACAACGGCACTCCTCCTCAACCTGAAATATTTTCAGAAAGTATTTTATCTTACAAAAATAAAATTCAATAAAAATAAAGCAAACCTCGCAAATGCTAAAATCGACTCCATATCCGAAGTGGAGAAGAATCTTAATCGGCAAACAGAGGTCAGCACTTCTTAGGAATTGAGCGATATCGTCAATTACGCACTGAAAAGCAGCTAGTAAATCGCAATTAATTGTTTAAAAACCCCCACCTTCACATTGAATTTCTTGCCGATTGCGACCATACGAGATAATGCATCTTCTGAAATCAATTTAATAGACGTAAGAAATTATGTTATAATAGGTATAATTTCACCCTTTTCAGCAAGGATCGTTCAATTGTCATTTTGTCAATACGACCCGTCCTTTAGAAAACACATTTTGTACCTATTAATTAACCGGATTAACAAAATTCACCTTCAAAATTCTTCACTGGTGAAGGATAGATCCGTCGAAGAAACTCGATACATTCCTAAGAGAGTGTTTTTTCCGACGAAAAGCGCTACGCGCATAACAAAAATAATGTATCCGGAAAAAGTTACCTCATACTTCACTCCATTGATCACATATCTGTTTCCCGACGTATTCATATCGAACATTGAATGGAACACAGTAGACAAGTTGGAAAGGTACTGAAACGACAAAGTTCATGCCGATGTTTGTTTATGTATCTCAGATCAAACCTGCTTATGGACATGTAGCTCCTTCTCCTCCACAATCAGAATGACGTTGCTCAGCAAAGAAGGAGAAGCAAAATCGATAAGTGTGTTGTTCCTGCGAATTTAAGTTAAGGCAGGAGGCGATATGTTGCCAAAGGAAATGCTCCTTGCTGATAATTTTTTCCAACAATGTATCCCAACAAGGGCTTAAAACGACATCATCTGTGCATCAAATGTGAGCAGGGTGGGATGGACCATGCTCTCTCCCTCATTCCCCCTCCCTCTCGCTCTCCTTTGCCACCTTACTCTCACCCGCGGCGACTAGAGCGGACTCTCCCCCCAAGCTCGTCTCTTCCATCTATTGATGTACATGCGCAACGAGTACTCTTTTGCTTCCTCTGATTGGAGATATCATGAGAAATAGAGATAAGATATACTACAATATCCTGCCTCCTACCAACTTTTTGTGGTACCTCGTTGCGTTCTGCAGTATAGTGAGATATAACAATAGGCCAAGGTAGTCTCCTATTTTTGAGAAGTGTCATTTGTGAGGAATAAGCTTCGTGGTTGGGTAGGTCTGAGCACGACATAGCTACTGGTAGTGCAGAGCGACACTAGGTCGGATGACAACTGCGATGTCATACCGCCTTTGATACATCAAAGTCGGCATGATGTCATAGTTGTCATCCGACTTAGTACCCTGCACATCCGAAGATCGAAAAGCGAAGCGTTTTGGTAGGATCCGGGGAACCGAAATGGAGGAGAATTGAGATGCTCGAGGGCAATACCTGGATATTATTGTGGCGAGGAGTGAGAAGGAATAGAGGGGAGGCTCGGTCAACCGATCTGAGCGCAGAAAAGGGGCGCGAATGAACGAAAATGAAGAAAACGATCGAATTCGACAAACAATAGCTATCTTTTGCATCAATCTAAGGATGATTTAATGATCAAAAGACCAGCTCCATTCATGTAGTTGAGAATGAAGTGTGCCGCATATGCGACACGCTTGGTTATGGTATCAACACTTTTCTCGATGCCATGGAATGAAGAATGTTCAGTCCAGAAAACACAAACAAATCTCCATCCTTTCCCATTTTTTTAAACAAACCCATAACCACATGTCCCAAACTTGTATAATCTATCTATATATATATTATCAGGAAACAGCTCAAAAGCATGCAATCACTGCTGCAGACTTGGGGTCTTAGGCATACACTGTCAGGTATCCCAGACTAGTTAGGCGCTTTGAGCATTTTCGAAAAGGCGATTGACATTAAGCGACTTGTCCTTGTTAGTGCTCCTGAGTTACCCCTGCGCCGCTCGCTCGACCAGCCGATATAGTGAGTGTAGTAGCTATGAGTAGCCACTGCAAGCTCCGCCCACTCGGCTCTGACACTTTCCCCCTCGAAAGCGAGATCAGGGGGACACAGGCTTCATTCGAAACCAAATCACTAGCTTAAAAATGAATTTGGAAGCTCTTTTCATCCTCTATCGAATGAGCCTCCGTGACCCTGGAAAATCCATCTCTAAGTAGGTCAACATACAAGTTTTATAGAGCGACTTAGCCTAGAAAACTATAAAACTCGTATGCTGATCTACTGAGAAAAGGATTTTCCAGGGTCACGGAGGCTCATTCGAAAGAGGATGAAAAAAGCTTCCAAATTCACTTTTGAACGAATGATTTGGTTGCGAACTCATCATGTGTCTTTTCGATTTCGAAACGCGCATGGCTCGTGACTCTCTCCGCTTCCTCTCCTCCCTCTCCCTCCCCTCCCTCCACCCGTCTCTCACCCGGCGTGACTAGAGAGCGCCCTGCCTACGTGAAAGCTCGTTTTCTTTCCCTGTAGGGTTCGGCGAAGCTCTACCCGATCGTTTGTAGAATTGAAAAGACAATGGAGAAATAGGCTCCGCCCCTCTTTCTCTCGTCTCGCTTTTTGGACCTTTCACGTTATGCTCGATTCACCCACATTTTGGCCCATATCTTGACTCAAACATTAGATATCGACCTATTTCAAAAAGTATGATCCTATTCAGTCCCATAGGGACACATTAACCCCAGAAATAGGCCTGTGTGATGATTTCTGTCAACCACCTTGCGGACCCTAGCTATGAGAATCCAATTTAGAATCCAACTCGTTGTTCCAAAATTATTACAATAAAACAAAGAATTAGTTGAATTGACAAAATGCAGACAACGATTAGCTTCTTTAAAAAATGCAAAATGAGGTGTACAATGGTGATCGCATTAAATGGGATGTCCCTTACTCTCGCGATGGTTCTTCAGCTCAGCAACCGTGAAAAATTTCTCAGTGCATGTTTTGCATCTGTGCGTCGGAATATTGTGCACGCGACACAGGTGTCGATCAAGGTCACACTGAAAGTAGGGGAGTTTGGTTTAGAGAGCAATGATCTGACTCTCTTCATATTGCACACTCTCTCGCATGTTAGAAAGCGAGAGAGTGTTCAATATGAAGCGAGTTAGACGATTACTCGGTTTGGATGGTGATGCCAAGAAATTGGATCTTTGTTTCGCGCAATTTTCACATGGAAGTTGCGAATGAAAAAGAAGAAAGTAATTTTGAAAGAAACGAATATATTCAATTAAAGTTATTGTAATGCGTAGAAAGTTATGTTGTTGAACGTGGTACTCAGCGGTACGGAACGGAACAGAGCAGGAAGAATAAACAAAAATAATAAAAAAACTTCCTGCAGCACCTTTGTTGCGAAACTCATCGTACAAGTCCCATTGCCCGAACACGCGAATGGACGCTCTCCGGAAAATATTTTATTGGTTATTATTATAATGCGGATTTTTTTCTCTGCTACGGTATCACTGATCTTTGTGTGCCGTCCTAATATCAAAGTTCTCTCAATTTGCTTAGGTGCATGGACACTTTCTATTATCAAAAGTTCATTTTGAACGTTTCTAAAATCGTTAAACATGTTTGAAGGTCAATACCAGTGTGGCGGCGTTTGTGAACAATCAACGCTGCAGCGGAAGCATAAACACATTTACAGATATCGCATTTCCTATTTTTCGGTGTGTTGGGAGTGCCTGAAAAGCAGTTAAGACACCGGCTACGAAAGATTCGAGTATTGGCCTGTTGCGACCGGACATGAGGGTGACCGATCCGGCTGAATTTTTTTCTGGGGGTACCCCTCCATACCCGAATGCACTTTAGATACTTAATTGGTACCATACTTGCTAAATCAGTAAGAAAAATCAGTAAGCTAAATCAGTAAAAACAGTAAGCGTAAAATTACAAATTTTCGGAATATTAAATTCATAATTTTTAAACCAACAAACATATGACCAATATTAGTGTGGATTATTGTTACACCTCACTAGGGGACATAAATAAGATATTTTGGAATTTTCAATGTTGATCGCAAAGTGATTTTATTTTTCGAAAATTGGGGTTTGTCGAATGCTGCGAAAAATATTTATCCAAACAGGGAGCTCTAACAGAGTGCATTTTGTAGAGCGTGAAATTCTGCACAAACTCACCTTGAAAACCAAAAAATCGAAGAGGACCATTTTTCGAAAAATCCCCTCAAAAACATCGATTTGAAAAAAAATATTTTTAAACATTATCGTGTTGGTGCTCAAATTATTCGCCAAAGTGTGTAGAGTAATGTTTGTGTTGACAACTTTTCATAAAAATCATTACCTGAGTAGCTACATTCTCGTAAATGTGAACATTTTGCGAGGATTTTGGAATTCTGCGGAAATGTTGACTTTTACGAGGATGTATCTGCTAAGGAAATGATTTTTTTATGAAAAGTTGTCAACACAAACATTACTCTACACACTTTGGCGAATAATTTGAGCACCCTCACGATAATGTTTAAAAATATATTTTTTTCAAATCGATGTTTTTGAGGGGATTTTTCGAAAAATGGTCCTCTTCGATTTTTTGGTTTTCGAGATGAGTTTGTTCAGAATTTCACGCTCTACAAAATGCACTCTGTTAGAGCTCACTGTTAGGATAAATATTTTTCGCAGCATTCGAAAAACCCAATTATGAATTTAATATTCCGAAAATTTGTAATTTTACACTTACTGTATTTAGCAAGTATGGTACCAATTAAGTAACTAAATTGCATTCGGGTATGGAGGGGTACCCCAGAAAAAATTTCAGCCGGATCGGCCGACCTCATGTCCGGCCACTCCTGAATTCTTACTGAGCCGGTGTCTTAATACTGAGTTCACACCCACCCGCTCCTTCTAGGAAACCTTCCTAATATCCTACTCTCTAGACAGATTTCAAATTTCCGTCATCATTGATTACTTTCTTGTGTAATTCAACAAAAAGGTTGGAAAATGTATTTTTATCTTCAATCTGATCAATTTTTCATCAAACGAATGATCGACTTACTATATTTCTGTGCTGCAGCTTTTTTAGATGACTGGAGCCGATTTAAGTGTGTTTTTATGCTGGTTAAGCGGCTTTCCTCGCTGTACAAATTCTGCGACGAATTCCTTCTGCCGGGCTTCTAAGTATCATTTATCAGTTCCAAAATCCGACCGCCCACTTCGGCGCACCACAGAGAATGAGGGGGCAAAGATGCTGCTGTCAAAGGTTATTTCTCTACGTGAAACACTGACCCTACGCACTTATTTTCATGAAATTTTATTTTTTGCTGTGCGGGTGTATGTGAATCCGTTCAGATAGTCTATCATGAGTAAGCACAATAGATAATTTACATCGCCGTACCATTACACACACTATATTAGCCGAGTACTTCTAAATTAGGAAGTGAGTCTGGATAAGGCCATTCTACATTCAGTGAGTCCTGAGGTTCGCCGACGTTTGCGAGAGGATCAACACCCGGAGCTTCATCGTATATGTATTGAGACATTTTTTTAGCAAAATTACCTGTGATCAGTGACTAGATCATGCAGGAAAATATGTCTGGCGAATGGTGGGTACTCCAGACTGAATCTACTCAAATTGTCACGGGCCTAGCAGCGTTTTCCCACGAGCATAGTCTCGAAGACTGGATGTATTACCTTTACCTGCGCTCCTGAATCAATCTCATTCGCATTGTCCGCCACTGCTGCTTCGAAATTTTCCATTGTCTCAACGATAACCGGATCTTGGACGAATGTTGTCTGGGCAACGCCCATTCCATCAAATTCCTGAAAAATAAATAGCCAAAATCAAAAGATTTCTTGCTCATTTCAATGTATAAATGCACTAACCATTTCAACCTTCGGTATCAGAAGCGGCATGTTATTGTCGACATAAAGCTCTTCGGAATCTCCCTCCTCCTTTATCAGTTCATCTTCGCATGGAGGTTGAAGCTCCAACTGCAGAAAAGGAAAGAGTTTAACACAATTTTAAAATTTGAATCATTTGAATATTGGGGACTTCTGGTACAGTTGGCCCATCCCTCCACTCCAATATCATTTTTCATTACCTTCACACCGCAGATGAGTTGTATCATCGAAAATCAGAGAAAGACACCTAGACATGAGTGAAGCTGGGCAAGAAAGGGGGGGGGGGAATATCTAAGTAGTGCCGAAATTTGTATTACCACTGGAGTAGTATTCTCAATCTCCAAAGACGTCGCTTCTTCTGTTGCCTTCTCTTGAGATGGTTCAATAATGTAAAGATCTAGAGGAGCATGGTTCGATTCAAGCTTCTCCTTAATTTAGTTGGTAATATAATTTGGAGTACATAACGAGAGTATTGGTAACGATTTTCTCGCATTTGAATCGTACCTTGAGTAGACGTATTTCCTCGAGATCTGAGGCTATTGTTATATCTCACTATACTGCAGAACGCAACGATTACTATCATCATACCTAAAGTAATGCGTACCGCATGACGCGTATCGTAAACCAATATTATCTGGAGTTACCGTAAACTGACTAACGTCGTTGGACCTACAGTACCTGACCACCATAACCAGCCATACAGTAACCTGTCCTACAGTAGCCTGACTACAGTACTTGCAGCGATGCGATTTCTCTCCGTTATTCTCATCGCTCTCGCACTCCTCCCGCTCTCTACTGCAATCAAGTGCTGGTATGAAACCAATATCAATGGCCCATCCAGCCATTTTCAAATGGTAACCATAACGGAAAATAGTGTGTCGAGTCTCTTATCGTTTCAGGAGCAAATGGATTGCCCAGCTGGTGCTAATCCAGATAGCTCAGAATATTGCGGTTACATGGCATATGATGATGGCCGATTTGGCAACACCTGCATGCCGGAGCCCTGTTCCGATGGCCGCGTGAGGCGTTACATTTTTGGCACATCTTCGATATTTGGGCCACGCCCTTCCTTTCATTTCTTATGCCCTCCCTCTAGCAAAGGGATTATGTGACCGAAAATCAAGGTGAATTTCCTAGAAATTAGTTGGGAATGAGAGGAAGGTAGGGGGTGGGCCAAGTATCGAAGAAGTGCCAAATGGTAATTTCATGCAATTTCGTAGTTGGGCTGCTTCGAATGGAATGTATATGCTTCGGATGGAATATCTCTTCCTCTGGTTTCTCCCAACCAGCTGCTGGGAAACCCGCCAACAACTGGCCAGAGCACTGGTTATTAACTGGTCAGGGCACTGGTTAGCAACTGGTTAACAACTGGTCAAAAACTGGTTAACCAGTTAGAATGGGCGGAGCTTAGGCTAACCAGTTGGTAACTAGTGCCCTGACCAGTTGTTGGCGGGTTCCCCAGCAACTGGTTGGGAGAAACCAGAGCCGGTTGATAGGCGAGAGAGTCTGGTGACCAGAATTATGAACTCTTCTTCAAGGGAGAGCTGTGCAACGCGGGTAATGAGACGACTTACCCGAAACCGCTAGAGTGCTGGCAGGAAAACACGGCATCAACAGAAGCAAAGGTGAGACGATGCAACCATTGTTGCCCAATCGATTGGTAGGTCAATGGTAGGTCAAGACTAGGTACCGTACCCAATCGATAGTACAGTACCACGGTCCAACCCAAATTTGTGAAAAATCAGCCAGTAACCCAATTTCTAACGAACCTTACACGCGCCTGAATTTAAGACCCATTTTTTCCTACCTTACAAGGACACTTGCACTATTGTTCCACGTCTATAAAATTGTCAAAAATTTGTTCCAGAAGCCCAGGGTCTGCGCCTCCGAGATTTACAGCTTCGAGTACTGCATGTCGGTGGACTACGGTAACGGCACGGGTATCAAGGACAGCGCACCCACACCCTCGCCCACGTCACATGTCTGCAAGAAGGTGAATAATAGGGTTTCAAATTTCAGGCAATTTTAGGTGTCGGGGTGTGTTTAAGGTGCGCTAGATAGCTGATAAGCTCATAAACTATGTAACGCGCCAGAAACATACCCGAAACTGCGCCTAATTGATCTGAAAATTAAAACACTAGTAAATAAGGGCCGACATTTGTTGTTGCTTGTTAGCATTTTTTGGAATGTACAGCTTTTTCTATGTTGTTTGTTCAAGTAATTCGAATTATGTTGTTCCAGGAAGACTGCACGGCCCAGAAGGACGAGAAAACGGGCAACAAAGTGACCACATGTTGCTGCAAGGGCGCCAAGTGCAACGTGAAGGATCCCGTGAAGAAGGATGGGACCAAACCCAAGTCGAGCCCCGGCCCCAAGCCAAATCCTGGCCACAATACCATCCAGATCCCAAGTCGAGCTCCGATCCCAAGTCAAATCCTGGCCACAATACGACCCCCGATTATAAGGCGAAGCCCACAGCCAAACCGGCATCCAACCCTGCAGCCGCCCCGACCGTCCTCCTCCCACTTGCTGCTGCAGCGGCAGTGATTGCTGCACTATTCTGAGTTGATTCTAATGCATATAGAGCGCAAAAAGATGTAATGTGTTGTGCTACACAGTACAAGATAATGGCGATTATGAATAATTTACTGACATTTATGGTTTGTTACGGCTCTGCATCAAGTGGACACCTTTTCCTCTGGGGTTGCTTGAACTCTGGCGCATGTTTCGAAATTATGACGCTTTCGAAATACAATCAGTCCAAAAACACGAGGGAAAATTAGGAGCGAGTGTCAAATAGAAAAATCCAAATTATGCATGCACATTGAAATGTATGTTTTGTAGTTGCATTTTTTACGTTCCGTCAATAATATTGCACATGTTCAGGAAACTAGCAATGTCATATCGATTCTTCAATTTGCAACTGCACTTGAGTACGAGAAACCTTACTACGCTCTCGTAATTCTATGCGCTTCCTCTCACCATTCGGTCGCCTATTAAGCGTGTAAAACGAAGACGATGACCGCGAATTTCGAAATCTGCACCCTCTGGGCATGCTTGCCTAGGCGCATGTGTTTTCGAAATTTTGGCGCGACATTGAAATTACATCGATACGTGCGAACACTGCGAGGAAAGAACATTCGTAATGCATTATTCGTGCATTATTCGTATCGTGTACGTTCGTGTTGTTCCTTCTTTTCCGCTATTATATTTCAAATATTACAGCAAATATTTTTAGTGAATATGGCCAGTCAACAGGAGCTATTGAAGAGTCTCGAAAATTTCAAGAAGAAAGTGCGTTCCTTTTTATTAATATGGATTATTTTTTTAAACTTTTTTATTGTATTTATTCAGGCGGGTGAGTACGCGCGGGCGGACAGAATCGGTCGTGTATTCGCCCAGTCATTCGACCTGATTGAGAGTGCTGTGAGAGATGGCGTTGAGGCGGAGGTAAATAGATAATTCATTAGAATCCTGCATATGCTTGCACTAAACATACTCGCAGCTTCTGAATTTAAAGTTTTTTTGAATGCCACAATTTTCAGGGAGTTCTCGAACTCACTGAGCTTCTTGCACAGAACGCAGATTTTGCCAAGTCAAAGGACGTCAAAGAGTAAGTTTGCATCTTCAAATTATACCTCTATGGGTTAGAAATAATTTAGTGGAATTTTCTAGAAAAAATCTAACATTCAGTGTCGCCTCACCTACCCATGCTCCCCGTGACCTCGTCTACGGCATTTTCGAGTCTCTCGGGTCCATGGTAGCACATCTTGGCAAGACTCGGGCGGAAGACATGGAGGAGATACGTCGTCTCAAGGTCAGATTGGAACTGGTTTTTTGTGCATTTATCGTTACCTAGTGTAATACAATAGTTTCTTTATGAATATAAATTACCTTGAGGTAGATGCACCTTTTTTCTTTCTCTTTCCACTGTATAATCACGTAATTCGATAAATATTTATTTCAGGTGAAAGTATCCTCACTGGAGAAACAGACTGATCCCAATCTGATGTTGGCTGAGGAACCATTCCTCGCTATACCGAAGGAAGGGATAGTAAGATTTGGAAAAATGTATTTATGCGGAATCAAAATATTAAATTATAATGCGCAAATATTATGAGAGACTTTTTGTGTCAGTGAACATATGCTTGGCACTAAGCCAAAAGTCGAAATCCTCCTAAATGTACATACATGTAGTACTCGGTGAGTGTATCTCAGGCATGTCATATTTGGTGTTCTAGATCCTTCTCTAGGGAATGAAATGTACTTTAGTCCGAAAATTTCAATTTTCGAAATTTATCATTTCGCAACCGATCAGAACGAATGATATCTCTAAAAATGCGCAATATTCAACTGATCGTACCTATAAAATTTTAGATGAATTGGCTTGAAACTGTTTGAGAAAAACTCAAATTTCGGATAAGATATTTTTTAGTTCATACGGCAATGTGGAAAGGAACCTTTTTTATTTGCTTGGTTTGTAGCGCTCACCGATTACTATTTACAGAAAAATTATGGGCGAAAAAAATTGGGACATGTGTATTGAAATTTTCGAAAAACTGAAATAAGTCAGTTCGTAATACAATTTCGGGCTACCGTATCCTGACAAGAGAATACCTCGCAAATCTGTGAACATTGATGAATTTTTTAATCCTTTGGGATTTGAATGTTTGATTGTGGAACCTAACTGGCACCTAATAGATAATAATTGAAATCGTTCGCTAAATGGCTGAAATCGAAACTTGAGTAATGGTGCATTTTTCAAATTGCCAAAATTGACCACTGTCGCTTCACATGAATTGAAATCGTATTATCGGATTAGGTTGTGGTGATTTATGTGAAAATTCATTGAAAAAGTTGTGGGCAAATATTTCAGGCAATTTAGAAAATACAGCAGTTCACCATTTTCAGAACCTCTCCTCGATTTCAGCACATTAGTGAATGATTTCAGTTGTTCTCTATTATGTGCCAGTTAGGTTCCACACTCAAACATTCGAATCCCAAAGGATTAAAAAATTCGTTAAAAAAAAATGTTCACAGATTTGTGAGGTATTCTCTTGTCAGGATACGGTAGCCCGAAATTTTATTACGAACTGACTTATTTCAGTTTTTCGAAAATTTCAATACACATGTCCCAATTTTTTTCGCCCATAATTTTTCTGTAAATAGTAATCGGTGAGCGATACAAACCAAGCAAATAAAAAAGGTTCCTTTCCACATTGCCGAATGAACTAAAAAATATTTTATCCGAAATTTGAGTTTTTCTCAAACAGTTTCAAGCCAATTCATCTAAAATTTTATAGGTACGATCAGTTGAATATTGCGCATTTTTAGAGATATCATTCGTTCTGATCGGTTGCGAAATGATAAAGTTCGAAAATTGAAATTTTCGGACTAAAGTACATTTCATTCCCCAGAGAAGGATCTAGAACACTAAATATGACATGCCTGAGATACACTCACCGAGTACTGCATGTACGCGCATTTAGGAGTATTTCGATTTTTGGCCTAGTGCCAAGGGTATCTACAAATATGTTCACCGAGTCAAAAAGTCTCTCTTATACTTTTGTCAACATTTGAAATCAAAATCATTGTCAAAATCTTTTAATGGCGGTAACATAGACGTACTTATAAATTTTCAGGTGTCGTTAGTTCCACGTGAAGATGAAACGGCAAAGGAAGAGGGAGCTGTCGATCAGATGTATGCCTTCAATAGCGTAAACGGAATGCTTGGGATGCCGAAAGATGAAATTGTGGGTGTTTAATGACGTTTTACATTTTAAAAAAGCCTATTGGAATACAATTTTGATTTTGTGAAGTGAAGTCGACTTCATTCAGGAAGACAATTTCAATGATAAGGCAATGGAATTCGACGAAGATATGAACGAGACAATAGTCGATTCGGAAGCTACTGATACGGAACACGATGAGAATATGATCATCGGGGAACATGTATAAAACCATATAAATATTCATAAAAATTATAGATGGATTGATGTCCTCTGTGGTTCATCGAAAGTGGAATTCTGTCTTTACACAACTGAATGCGGAGAAGGTGGAAAACTGGGAGATGCATTTTATCGTCAGGGAACGCACAATTCTGCTTCAACAAGCGCAGCAAAACCACCGACTCGTAGTCGCTCTTCTAAAACGAATGATACCAAGAACAAGAGTGAGTCAGGAAATGATAATATAATTTTAGAACTCTGCTAAGTGTCAAACTATACCATTCATGTATTTTCGATGTTTTCAGAAAAGAAGATTCCTGAGGGCACACCTAAGCTACTGAACAACAACAACAACAACAAGACATGTGAGGACTGTGAATTCGTGGCTGCTTCTCCAGCAGCACTGATTATCCACAAACGACGCCACACTGGTACAATATCTAAACATTTAAGAATTCCTAAAGATTTGCTGTTAACTCGTAAAATGGATAGAAAGCATTGGAGTGTGCGCCTTATTTAATATTATGTTTTAACAACATTGGGCTTGAAATGTTTCTTGTTTTTATCATTTATTTATATTTTTATAATATTTTTTTAGGTGAGCGTCCATTTGAATGCTCGGGAAATGGCACGTGCACGATGACCTTCGTAACAAAGGTAAACACAAATAAAATTAAATAAATAAAAATATTCGTTAGCATAATGCTACGAACAACATCTCCCATAGTAGCTTATAGGTTCTTGATGATGTCTGGAAACATTATGTACACTACTCTCTGAAAATGTCTCTTCGATTACAACACCAGCAATAGACCTGACTATTGCTCAACTCACACTGTGCTGTAGATTCGGTTAATATATGAAAAGGGAAAATTCAAAAATATCCTCAGGGCAATCTCGATCGGCATATTCGTTTCGTCCATCAGTCCCAGATTTGCAAACAAGCACATTGACTCATTTCACTATGTTACTGACCTCAAGTACCACCATGTTATGTATTACCACTATGTTATTGACGCTGGCCTAGCAGTGCTCTCCCGCGAGCCAAGTCTCGAAGACGGGATGTACTTTACCTTTACCTTTTACTGACCTCAAGAACCATCGCGAGTTGAAGAATCATTTGATAAGTTCTTTGCGATGTATAAATTATACTCATGTCAAAGTTTACACACCTCAAAGATAAACTTTGAATAGTTCATCTAAACATGTCGTCCATTCATATTTCTTACGTGGACTGTGTACTTTTTTTAGTTTATCGATAACTGCTGACACTATAGGCATGTCATATTTATTCTGCAGTAAGTGCAATTGATGTCAGGCATATAAGGGATGAGTGACCTGGAAATACTGGGAAGGGCCAGTATAATTAAATCTGTCTTCACTGGCGTCTTCACTGTTTACCATCGGGCAAGGGGGACCTCGACGTCAACGTCCCCAGTGCCACTAACGACTTCAGAGTTTGAGTGAGGAGAGGTAGAGAAGGCCTTTCAGTCAGAAGAGAACAACCTCTGCAATGGTGTACTTGCTTAGTTAATTAATTTCGCTTAGCTTTTATGCTCCGTTAATGATCATCTACTTAATTATCCCAATGCTGCCCCCGACTTTCCCACTCATTCAAAATTTTCGAGCCTTCTTTCATTCTTTGTTAGTAGTCACGCAGCCAATTCTATGGAAGCCGCACACGCGAACAAACAAAATCAATATTCCAGAAACTGCGAAGAATTTCAAATATAACTATTGTTATATGAGAGGAATCGCGAGAGAATTGACTACTCAGCGGCAGTGAAATTCAAAATCAACCAATCCCTCTACAAATTTGGTACAAAGTATTTCAAATGATGCTCTTTCAAACTGCGTCGTCAGAATTTTGATAGGTGTCGTCATCTTCGACATTCAGAAGGCCAAACATGGGACACTTACTTTTCAGGGGTCAAATCGAGCGCACTTAAATGACCATAAGTCCGTTAAAAATGAAGATAGAAAGTCGTTCTGTTTTTAGAAAGAAAGCTAAAAACATTCTCTACAACTTTCATGTTGACAGTGTCATTCGCGGTGCACTGCCCGGTGCGGGGCGGTCGGTCGGACTAAAAATGTCGAAATGTTTCAAATCGGAAAAAACCACAAAAGTTATTATGCGGAAGTTCTCTAGCTCTCTAGCGCTCTCTAGCGCGCTGCAATGAATAGATAGAAGCTAACTTTCAACATATGAAATGTTCAGCTCATCATGCTCTACAATTCTAGCCATGATGCGGGACCCTACGAATATTTTGGCCGATATTACAGTTTTGCGCCTTTTCACGGATTCCACGCATGAAATATCATGTTTACAGGTGCCCTCTTTCTTTTACACGTTTCAAGGGATGTTCCTACACTACTTGTAACCGATTTAGTGCAATAGCACCCATACCATAGGTTGTTGTGGGTAAAAATATTGATTTTCAAATTTGAGGTCATACTGTAGTTTTTGGCCCTTTACAGTGTTACAATAATTGGGGAAACAACTAGAAATGTTGTTTTGGATGATTATGGATGTATTTGAGCCCGAAAGCAGCCAATTAAACCTTTGGAAGTTTCTCTGTCTGGAACCCATTTTGGGGCCACCCTACTAAAGTGCGCCCCCTTTTTTTTCATCTTCACGATTTGTCTGATTTTTGGCGAAAAGTTAGTCACCTATAGGGACTATAACTTCCGCATAATCACTTTTGTGGGTTTTTCCGATTTGAAAAATTTCGACATTTTTAGTCCGACCGACAGCCCCGCACCGGGCAGTGCACCGCGAATGACACTGTCAACGTGAAAGTTGTAGAGAATGTTTTTAGCTTTCTTTCTAAAAAAGAACGACTTTCTATCTTCATTTTATACGGACTTATGGTCATTTAAGTGCGCTCGATTTGACCCCTGAAAAGTGAGTGTCTCATGTTTGGACTTCTGAATCTCGAAAATTACGATACCTATCAAAATTCTGACGACGCAGTTTGAAAGAGCATCATTTGAAATACGTTGTACCAAATTTGTAGAGGGATTGGTTGATTTTCAATTTCGCTGCCGCTTACCCCCTCATATTTTTCTAAGCATAACGATAAGTAAGTAGGTAAATCCAATTATAAGATAAGTTTTGAGAAAGAGGATACAATTTCGCAAAAATGTGACAGTCTAATACCTGAAGGTAAAGTTGAAGAGATAATTTGTTGATGTTGAGAAGTAGGAGCGGGTGGGGCAGTATATGTGCCTAGAAAATACGTTGAGAAAGTTTTGA
Organism: Pristionchus mayeri; assembly: GCA_036245805.1. Classification (NCBI taxonomy): domain Eukaryota; kingdom Metazoa; phylum Nematoda; class Chromadorea; order Rhabditida; family Neodiplogasteridae; genus Pristionchus; species Pristionchus mayeri. Next base: position 11,827,837 of record BTRK01000002.1, read on the forward strand.
AATTCGTATTGTACTTCTATGTTTCCAGACAATCACGGTAACCGAGCGGCTGACGGATGTTTAAGTGTGCAAGACTCACAGACATGGTGGTTTAACACATAATAAATGCACAAAATAATGAGATAATAAGAAATTGTTTGAAAATTCCTTAGAATAAAAGGCAAAATGTGTTTGATAAATTCTTATCATAAGTAAAGGAGAGGGAAACGAGTAGCAAGATCGATGAGAGAGAGCCAGTCTCGTTGAAAGAGGAGGCTCTCCCTCTCGTCGTCTGGGTATCGATTATCCTACGTTGTTTTCAAGGCCGAGAGAGGCGCCGAGATGTATCATGGTTCATAGTACAGTTTGAGTGTTTCTCATAGAAGCGTTCGATACATTACGTTTATGGACACAACGAATAGAAAATTATGACAGACGGTGCACAGAATTGGTGCAGGTGCAGTAAATCACGCCTTGTCGTGGAAAGCAGAAACAGTTTAGTTAATCTACAGAAGATGTTTCAAACCAACGTTAGTAATCGAGAAGAAACTAGCCATTCGAATGCCAAATGTTGGTTGGGACTCTCTTCTCTCGCTGATCCTTCAATTCGCTTGAGGTATTAATATACAAATCAGCTTTTATTATCTCGAACAAAGTCAATTCCGTTCGATCTTTTCCTTTTCCAATCACTGCATTCCCTCCACTCGCTCTGAGCAGTCGATCATGTCCCCGCCTTCTCCACTTCCCGCCACTTCAATATCCAGGTAACGTCCGCTCAACCTACTGGAAAAAAATGCAAAAAATATATAATCAATAAATAAAAAAATGCCAAAATAGGCATATGCCTACAGCAACATGTGGAAATACAGCATTAGTTCACATCCAATTCTTGAGGATATTTCTACTTGTTTTGTGGCACATCTGTTTCCTAATTGCTATCCATATCCGAAATATTAGTTCGATGAACAGTAGAGTTCGTAATTCGGGTAGCCGTCTCTTCATTTCCCACACTCTCTAGACCGGTCGAGCGGCGAGAGAGTGTGCAAACTGAAGAGACGGTGACCCGAATTACGAACTCTACTGGACAGACGAGGAAGTGAATTTTGCAGCATTGTTCATTTGGTCTTTTCCTTTTCTCCCGAGAAATCTCGGCGTATCTATGGAGGCGAATTCGTCTGGAACATCACTGTCACTTACGAGACTTCCAGGGACTATATTAAGAGAATTGGATTCCATCCCTACCCTATTCTTTCTCCTTTCTTCTACCCCGAAGAGTCCTTCTTTCTTCTCTACTATAGAACAGTCTACTGCGGATGTTGACTACGTTCTTACTTCTCTTCGCCTTAGGGCTCGATCAGGTGCATATTTATTACAAAATTAGGGCAAATACTTCGCTCAGGGGGAGTCGATGTGCTTTCGCAACGAGACTTCGGGAGTGAAAAGAGTCAAAGTCGGCAGGCCAGCAGCAGTGGATGAATATCACTGCAAGATAATGTGTGCGGAGATGACGGAGGTAAATTTGGGGATCTGCAAGAACCTAGCACTACTCTCTTCATTTCCCACACTCTCTCGCCGCTGGACCGGTCTAGAGAGTGTGGGAAATTAAGAGACGGTGACCCGAATTGCGAACTCTACCTAGCAGGGTTGGCTATTCGGTGCTCATTGTGACGCCGAAATCGCCTCTCTCTCATATATTTTGAAATCCGCGGGGGGGGGGGGGGTTGCGCCGTAAACACCTAATAACCAACCCTAGTACCCAGTACCTCGATATTCCTGTCTCAACATGAATTGCTTCACATTTTGAGAATTGAAAACCACTATCCAAATTCGTTTTCCTGTGCTTGTCATACATCTTCACGGACTACGAATGCTTCCTCCTTGGAAAGTTCCTCACTTACAACACTCAGTGTATTCAGCCCTATGATGAATGGGTCAAGAAGACGAGCGATGGAGAATGTCCTGGTGAGAATTTATCACCTCATCTCTGATTCTTTGTTTTCATTTCTTGAAATATACTCTTCAGACTCCATTGCCAAGCCATATGTTGATGCTGGCTTTGTGCCAGATCCACTATTCGAAAGCAAGACGCTACAGTACGCGGCTATGACGAACAAGAGCATTTTCATTCGAAGTTTCAGTGGACCCTTATGTCCTGGGGGATCATTTATGAAGTTTGACATTCCTGGTTTGACGACTTTTTTAATCACAAATAAAATAATACGATTTTTAAAATGCCTTCACTTTAGCACTTTTCTTCCCGACAACTCGCATCGATTAGAGGATGACATACACTCCGATTATATTCTCTGGGACGGCAAACTCGGATCATGGTTTTTCCTCAGAAATGTCTACTCAGAAACAGAGAAAACAAGTTGGTTTTCGTTTTCAATTTCGTGCATGTATATGGTTCATTTAGGTCTAAATATTACTTATTACGTCAGAGCAACTCGTTGCTTCTATATACAGCCCAGTCAGTTCGCAGGTTTTTTTAATATTTTACATTTGTTTCTTATTTGATTATCAGATAAATCTGAGTGCGGAGGAAGCCTGCCCACTATGGACACTATGGAAAAGTACATAAACAAGGGTCCTGTCAGGATTTATGAACAGCCAAACTACTGCTCCAGCAAATACTTCCAGTAAGATCTGTAAAATCTAAATTCATTCATTCATTCATTCATTCATTATTTATTCCGTCAAAGGGGATATGCAAGTAATAGGCGAGATGAAAAAACAATAGACGGATGTCCGTCGACGTTGTCGAATCGGGTTTCTTGCGGCAGCAAGGGTAGGGTAGGGGTCTGTAGAGGGAGTGGGCGAGGGATGGGTATAGATCATAGATCAAGCCATGCTTTAATAATAGACTGGGGGAAGAAAGAAGGGGGTTGGGAGCAGATAAAGTTACGAAATGATTCAGGGTGTAAGAATATTGCGGATTCAGGTAAAGAGTTCCATGTAGCAATTGTACGCGATACAACTGTAGTCCGACAATGGGTGGGTATAAATGGTAATATTATTCTAAGATTGTGAGAATTCCGGAGAGAACGAGGAATAGGGGCAATAACGAGAAGAGGAGATGTATCAAGCAAACATCTTCTATGAATAACTGAGTGAAGGAACATAATATCTATGACAAATTTGCGTCGCTCAAGAGTGGTTAGATTGAGGTCAATGAGTCGTTGGCGATAAGAAACACTGGGAAGGCTGCAGCGCGCATATATTCGTCGAGTAAAATCGCGTTGGACTCTTTCAATAGCTTTTGTCAGATCAACACTATGAACGGGATTCCAAATAATGGAGCAATATTCAAGATTGGGTAATACATAGGTGGTAAATGATTTAATGTAAATAGAAGGGCAAGTGCTTCTAAATGATTTGAATACTAAGTTGGATATGGAACGGGCTTTGGAAATGAATTTGTTAATATGGTCAGAGAAGGATAAGGTTGGGGTAAAAAGAACTCCTAGATCTTTAACGAACATTTTCTTATCGGGAGGAGGGACGAGGGGAACATTATTAATAAAATATTTCCGTTTAGGATTGTGCGAACCAAAGTGCACAATAGTACATTTAGTCTCGGATAATCCTAGATTCCTTAAGGAGGACCAAGATGAAACAGAATCTAAGGCCAGTTGCAAATCATTCGAAAAAGAGGGCACTTCGGTAAACAATTTTAAATCATCACAGAGTATCTAATCGATTTGGGGAATGAGGAAGCAATATCATTAATAAATAGGATAAACAATAGGGGACCCAGGCATGACCCTTGGGGAACACCTGACTTAACATGTGAGGGGGGTGAGAAAGAAGAATCAAGAAAAATTGACTGTGATCTGTCCGATAGATACGCACTGAACCAGGAAACGAGGTGATTTGAAAGACCTAATTCCGACAATTTATGGAGCAATAATCGGTGGTCTATACTATCAAAGGCCTTACGAAAATCTATGTATACAGTATCAAAAGCCAATTTTTATTGAGCTATTCTCAGATAGTGTGCATAGGTCCCGGCTAAATTTGATGAAATTGATTGATTGATTAATCTAAGTAAAACATGAATTATGTGTAGCGTATCACAAGTTGGGTTAAAAGTGCGACGATCATACGAGGATAAACGTATAGATGACAATGGACAAAGATAAAATATCATCGATTAAGTCCGCGTTATCGGAAAGTTGATCGATTTTTCAATTACGAGCAGCTGCCGAATGAGTCGGTGAGGCCATTAACATCCAGGACGATGGCACCGTTGGTAGTGGGACCGTACGAGAGCCTTGATCCGTTCTTATGCACAATGTAGAGCAGGCAACCATTGTTCACATTGACCACGACTTGCTGAATAGAATGCAGAGTTATTAGAATTAATATTCGAGTTGGATCGAACATAATTAGGGGAGGCAAATGATATAATAGTACCTGACTATTGGTCCATTCCTCAGGGACTTTGTTCACTCCGACGAGAGTCTGCCCAAGGGATTCTGACTCTTAACTGAGCCGGCCACCTTTACCGCTGAAAGTATATTGCACTCACTCACTCAGATGTGATGAACACAATTCGTTGTGTACATCTGTGTTAGGATACACTATGTTTCCGAATAAAATTATTCTAGTCGAGTGATAGACATGATAACTCAAAACATATACTATAGCTCAAATCTGTCTACATGTATCGTTCAATCATATGTAAGCTTAGCAGACATTCCCTTACGTGGACAGTCCGCCTCGTTCGTCTTCTTGACCCACTCATAGTAGGGCAGGATGCAAGCCGTGTTGTCGATATAGGTCGGACCGAGCAGGAAACACTCTTTCTCGGGAAAGATGTAGGCCAGACACTGAAATGAATTATGTTTGTAAAAAAACCTAAATCTAACTAGGGATGGCTTCGCCAAATCCTACTGCCTTCATTAAAGGTAAAGGTACATCCAGTCTTCGAGACTGGGCTCGCGGGAGAACACTGCTAGGCCAGTGTCAATTTGTGCAGATTCAGTCTGGAGTGCCCACCTTTGGCCAGACCCATTTACCTGCGTGATCTAGTCACGGCTACCAATTTCCCGTCCCCAATGTGTAGGCGCCTTGGTGTATGACTGGGGACATTATACTAGGTCGGATGAGAACTATGAACGATGCCGCCTTTGATAAATCATGACGTCATAGTTTTCATCCCCAGTACCGGGAAAAGACATAATTTTAATTGCGAAGCCATCCCTAATGTGCCTAATTAGTCCTAATTAATCCTAATTAATTAGGATAAATTCCTAACCTCATTCATCTCCGCATATTTACCTCATTGAGCCCTGAGGCGAACAGAAGGAGTGTGAACAGCATCTACCGCAGTCGACGATTCTTGAGAGTAGACAGAAGAGAGTAGTAGTCTCAAAGGGTGGAAGAAGATGGAAATGGACAGAGGGGCAGATTCACTCCTTTTCATATAGGCCTGTCGATCCCGTGTCAGACGACTTTACGATGCAACCCTATAGATACGGTTGGCGATGCAATCGTCTCTTCATTTTGCGTCCTCCCTCATCGTTCAGACGAGTGAGAGAGCACGCTTACCGATGAGAGTCATTGGACGCCACCCACATAGATACGGGGATCTCGAGAGAAAGCGAAGGAAACAGACATGTAAATGAGGGCCATCTATCCCACTACTTCCCACTATACGATTGCATCAAAACAAAGGAACATCACATTGAATGGATCTGAGAGAGGGAAAATAACAGCGAACTGGGTTTTGCAAGATTTTGCGATTTCAGTCATCCCTTGAAATAAAAAGAAAAGTGATACTCATCAAAATATGGACAAATTAAACGGGGTAATTGTTATTTGGTTGACTAACTGTTCAGAGATCTATGAAGTCAGTTTGTGTTGGCTAGATTTTCTGCTCGCCCTTTTAAACAAACAACTACTTAGTTCCGATATAAGGCTTTTTCCCGCCTTCTCCAGAAGAGCTGTAAATCTCACCATGTGCCCATGACAGTCGGAGAGAGACAACTCCTATTGGAGAGATTGTTGAGTGCACACGCGGATTTTCGCGCCTTTTTTGCGCTGCAAACACCTCACTGAATACGTTCAGTTTTACGCTTTTTCTTCACCTTCTTAGGCGCACATATTGTGGCGTTACTTCATAGAGAAAGCCGAGATGGATTGTATTTCGTGTGAACATCCTGTCAAGAGGAAGGGATGAAGGTATGTCTAGTTGGTTGCAAATTTCCCAATTATTTTTTTCCCGCCGTTGTCATGACGATATTGCTCAGCGTGTTTTTTTACAGAAAGTCAAAGAGATTCTTCAAAATCTAATCTCTGGTGCGCATGACCAAAAGGTGAATCACTTTTTAAAAACTATCTCTTCTTAGATGAAAGCAACGCTTCTCCATGAAGATTATGATCCCGCTCTTACGGCAGGAACAAGGTAAGTATTGTTTTGTTGATATATTATCACTAGTGATCCATTATAACGCCGAAGTGGCTTTTCATTGATTTAGAAACTCTCCGATCCATGATCTGATATGTGGATTGTTTGCATCAATCGAACAATCTGTGATTTGGCTCGCTGAGAAAGAAGGAGGAAGGAAATGCGTTCAGCATCACAACTTACATTTCGTAGGTTCTTTTAAAATTATTATTTTTTATTAACAAAAACATTTTTTATTCCGATGAATTTCTTGATGCATGTTTTTGTTTCAGGACAGATCGGATGTTGTGAGAGAAGAATCAGTGGATGAAGAAGGAATGCATTCATTGAATGAATCATTAAACGATGAGGATTCTTCCAGTGAAGATGACTCTGAGAGCTACAATTTCTATGAATCCGATGTCATTTCGGACGATGAGAGCGAAGAAAACGAGTCCCTATTAAACGATGGGGCAACGAATCCGAAGCAATCGAAATATTCATGCGATCTCTGCGAGAAGGTTTATTCAGGCAGAAGCGCTCTTCATCAACACAAAAAGATGCATCTAGGTGAATTTTCACATTTAAGTTAGTGAACGTAGAAATTTGATCTCTTACACACGAGTTTGTAATGGTGGATGCAACATTACAAACGGCTAATGATAAACGTAACGTGTATTTATTTTTTTCGCGATATTTTGGACTGCCTATGCGATGGGATACCTCTTAAAAAGAAAAATAATCTAACTGCCAGTATAGCATGTATTTTATACATTTCAGGAGACGAGACCGCGTGGAAGCGGTTTCTTTGTTTCGAATGTGGAAAGAGGTTAACAATATTTAAATATTTGTTTTAGAAATAATACAACAATTAGTGGCACAACAATTACCCGGCTCAACAATCCAAAAAAACAGAGTAATCGGAATTGATACTGATTACGCTTCCAAATGACTTATTTACTACATGCAGGTTTATGCATCGAAAAGAGCTGGAACGGCATACACTTGCACACGAAAAGCAAAAGATGAAAATGATGCAGCCGAAAGTGATGAAACCTCGTCCGACCATTGCATGCAACTTGTGTGGAAACACGTACAAGAGCAAGCAGGCGCTGCGGTATCATATGATGAGCCATCTAGGTGAGCATTGCCCAATTATACTATTGTTATGAGTGCACAGTGCGTGTGAACCGTTCACAGCGTTGTGATTTAGTATTACCGATTGAAATTGTGGAACGTGTTTTAGGCGAAACCCCGATAAAATTCATTCAGATACCGAAGAGGAGCGACGACCATTCAAGTGTGACGAGTGCGGCCGACGCTTTACCACTGCAGACTACCTCCCACAACATGCGCTCACTCATTTGCGTAAGTACTTAGACTATTGACACCAAAGCAAAATTTGGAGTGGTGTGGATCTCAAAACGAACCTGGCCATTTCAAATGTCTCATTCTACACCTAAAATGGATTATGTTGATGTGTATACCTTGTAAACTGCTTATGAGACTATCTGCTGATGTGCCCGGCTTGTATATATCTAAGGCCAATGTTATTACTCGAAACACATTTACAGCCGACGATCATCCTGATAGACAGTTTGAATGCGGGTTTTGCGGGAAAACAATGAAATGTAAAATGTCGTTTAATCTACGCAAGAAGCGTCACTTGGATGAGCAGTTACTACAATGTTTTGTGTATTTATAAATTCTCAAACATAAATATAAGTAGTAAATTAAATTTCGCGCTACATCACTTACGACGAAGAGCAATGACTACAAATGACACCATGTTTACATCTACCACTTTTATACAAACGAAATGCACAAAAGGAAGGGAACAAATCTATACTTTTCAAATTTATAGATGACGAGGAGCAACGGTTGCCATACAAATGTGATCAATGCGGCAAGCGTTTTGCACAATCTGGAACGTTCAAATCGCACATAAACAACAAACATCTGGGTGAGCCATTTTAATTAATGATACCTGTGAATTCCATTTTTAGCGCCAGACGACCCACGCAAAAAGGTCAGGCCGAATGAACAAATCGAATGCAAAATATGTGGCAAAATTTTCAAATCTAAAAGTGCCCATGATGTTCACCAGAAAATACACTTGGCTGAGTGATAGCGTTGGAAATTCGAGAAGGTCGATCCCGGGTTTACTTGATTTGCAGTCGCTGGGATTTTCAGCCCTGTTTGCAATCCCACAGAAGAGCTTGTCTAATTTCATATATTGCCTTTCGATATTATTTTTCAAATCGTTTGCACGGAGTACGAAGTGGATATTGTTTTATGGAAATCGTCAAACGTTGAGAAAATAATTGAATAGTGATTGTAGTTACTAGAGAAGACATTCGATCCCATTCATTATCAAAAATAAATTGCTGGAGTGAGACGTATGATACATTTCAGAAGATGCCGAAGCTAGTCGCCCTTTTCAATGCAATGAGTGTGGACTGCGATTTAGAACAAAATCTTCGTACATTCGCCACGGCAACACTCATCTATGTCGGTTTGCGATATTATTTTTGCAAGTTCTGTAACAACTAATTGTGCTAATAATTGTTCATGCTCCTTGGTCTCCACCTGAGATATGCAAATTTACACACATATATAACGCGCAGTGTCCGTACGTCTGTTCGGATTGCGAAACGATTGTGAAACGATTACGAAACGTGGAGAGAGAGAGAGATCGCGCGTCAACAAATTTCGAAACCTACTCCGCTAGGACGGGGCCCCTCCCAAAGGCGGGGGGGGGGGGGCAGCCGGAGTAGTTAATAATAAAGAAATTTCAGCTGAGGACCTCAGACAAAAATTCGAATGCGATATTTGTGGAAATTTTATGTTTACAGAGAAGCATTTGAAGGACCACAAGCTTACGCATCTCGGTCAGTATACCTTGAAAAAAGTATTGTAGTGTCATCTCAGATATCACATATCGAAATATGATTCCTACGGTGCAAATTTTACAACTTAGACTCATTCATGTTTGTAAATTTGTCAAATAAAAACAAAATAAATTAAGATGATAACGATCCAGAGCAAGCAAAGATCAAAGCGGCCTTACAATTGCGAGGACTGTGGCAAAGCTTTCAGAAACCAACCTAATCTCAGGAATCATATCAATAACCTTCATAAAAGTGAGATTTTGAGCAGTGCGCAATCTTGACAAGTATGACGACTACTATAATCCCACCTAAAGTAAACTTGAATCAAATAAAAACTCAGATCTTCCGATGAAGAAATCGTACAAATGTGATGAATGTTGTATGAGCTACAAGAGACCGAGCGACCTCCAACGTCATAAGAATAACTACTTGGGTGATTTTTTTCTCCACGTACTGTCTACGCCTGCGAATTGACGGTACTATAAAATACATAGGCATCTTTATGGGGTCGGGTTGGGAGACACATCTGACAGCCTTTTAAAGATCCAAAAGATTTATCATTACAATATAAATACAAAAACATAAAAATTATAAACACAAAAAAATGCAGCTGATGATGACCCTCGCAAACGTAAATTCGCCTGTCACGAGTGCGGGAAGACACTAAAAACCAAGAATGCTCTTGAAGCCCATGAACTGTCTCATTTGCGTAAGTCATACGTGTCATCCTAAATTTATACAGATTTGTGTAACAAATTCGTTTTTTAATTATTACTACCAATTAGTATTATCATCTTCCCAAAATTTAGGAAATGATGACCCTCGCAAGAAAGCGTCCACGTGTGACATTTGCGGGAAATTTCTTACCGGGAAATCGGCATTGAAAGCGCACAAGCAGACGCATTTGGGTAGGTTTGACAATGCCGTTTTTGTCATTTTTTTCATATTTTTTCACACGTCAATGAGACATATTGTACAATGCATGTAATTGAATATTCTAGACGAAAATAATCCTGATGCGGATCAATCGAGAAGACTTTTCAAATGTGAGGAGTGCGGTGTGTCAGTTACAACGGCTCGAAACCTGAGATGGCATATGAACATACATACGGGTGCGTATTTTTAATTCAGTATATCACGCCTCTTATGAGAAACTCGAGCTGACCCAGGGAATGGAAGGGAAATCGTGAAATGAGTTCTATCTGGATTTGGACATCCTGAGGCATACCTAACACTCCCCCAAAGTCTCAATGTACATACTTCATTTTGAAGCTGGCTACGCCGAGCATCATGTCGACAGTTCTCACTTTGATTGCGCATATCTCGATTACATTCACAGATAGAGTAAAATTGACCTCTGAGTGACCCCCACTCATTTTGTGAGCTCTATCGATCTATGTCGTTCATTTTGTCTTAATATCGATTTTAACAGTGATACATTGCATGTCAATTTTCTCAAAAATGTAGGTAAAGATGCAGCTCAAATTTTAGCAATGTATGCAGCCTAGCGAGGGCTATCGAACGAGTGGCTTGCGCCAAAAATACGAGTTCCTTAGTGCGACTAATTGTCTCTAAACTTTGAGGAATAATTTGAAGATATTTCACCACAATGAACAATGTGCACAGACCGCTCTCATTGCTCGCACTGCCAAAAATGATTAGACTTTCTTCGACTTCCATGTTGAAAATTATCTTCAAATGATTCCTCAAAGTTTAGAGACCATTAGTCGCACTAAGGAACCCGTATTTTTGGCGCAAGCCACTCATTCGATAGCCCTCGCTAAGCTGCATCCATGGCTAAAATTTGAGCTGCATCTTTACCTACATTTTTGAGAAAATTGACTTGCAATGTATAACTGTTAAAATCGACATTCAGACAAAATGAACGACATAGATGGATAGAACTCACAAAATGAGTGGGGGTCACTCAGAGGCCAATTTTACTCTATCTGTCAATGTAATCGAGATATGCGCTATCAAAGTAAGAACTGTCGACATGATGCCCGGCGTAGGCAGCTCCAAAATGAAGTATGCACATTGAGACTTTGGGAAAGTGTTAGGCATGCCTCAGGACGTCCAAATCCAGATATAACTCATTTCACGATTTCCCTTCCATTCCCTGGCTCAGCTCGATTTTCCCATGAGAGGCGTGATATGATCACGAGGGAATGAATGGAGGACTCACCGTATGAGGTGCTTCCTCGTGATCTCCAGATCGAAGATGCATACTCCCAATCTCTCCCCGTACAATGCCCACTTCATGTTCTCGTGCAGAGTTCCCATCTGAATGCACTGCCACATAACTAATGTGAAGTTCTTCCTCACTGAATAATTTCGCATGCACACTTATTTTGTCAGATAACTAAATTATGAGGGGCTTGGAAGGAACAGATGAAGTTGCCTCTTACTACTCTCGTGACTCGATGAAAGAAGGCTCGAATCCTCTTCTCCATTGATACTCCTATCCTCCCCCATGCTCACCTTGTGTCCATAATGCAATCGTGCCTCGAACATCTCGTCAATATTGACGAGTGAGTGCAATCCGAAGAGATCTTCCTTCTCCAGTTCAGCATCCACATACGGTCTAAGCAGAGTGATATTGCATCGAAGAGCAGAAAGGAACAATTCTTTGGGTGAAAAATTAGTCGGGAATAAGTTGGCGAGAGGGGCATACTAGTGCTGCCAAATCGGATTGAAGCTGGCTTCAACCCTGCTATTCAAGCCGGGATTCAACCCGGAAATTCAACGGTGAAGCCGGCTTGAAGGACCTGGATGGTCCTTCAATCCGGCTTCATCGTTGAATATACGGGTTGAATGCGAATTCAAGCCGGCTTGCCGATTCCGTTTTGGCATCACTAGTGCATACTCACTTGAGCACGGTGGGTTGCACGGTTCCCTTCTGAAGCGTGTCCGCACTGGGGATTTCCAATCGCAGATTGGGAGCAGCAGAACCCGCGGCGGCCGAGTTGCCACTCATGGCACGCATCCCGCTTGAAGCCACTCGACGAATCAGAGAACGGAGGGCAGCACTCTGCATTCTGAAGACGGAGGACTTTGCTTTCACGAATAAATAATGAGGACGGAATGAACAGATATAGAATACGGTAGTAAGGACCGAACTCTTTCCACTCTCAGACGCAAATACATAAAATAACATTTATTAGGGGATCGCCATCATCGGGAAGAGGGAGGAACAATGTCAATGGTATCAATAATAAATCAATAATAATCAAATGGAGCGCAAGAAATGAGATGAAGCGATGACCAACGGGAAGAAAAGGTACAGGGAGATGTAATGTAGATGGAGGGAGAAGGACCAGTTAAGAGGCAGCTACTCGAGAGACAAATACACTTACTACAATAGAATCTAAAACAACAAAACACCCATCTATACGGCACGCTATAGACTCCTCATACATCGAAAGCTGCTCTGAGATGATATTCGAAATATATGAAATTTGGAGAATCACAAAAACAATAGAAAGAAATCTGTGGTTGAGCAATATGCCAACAAATACGATCCCTATTCGTTACCTGAAAGTCCCACAAATTCATTGAAAGAAATAGGCGGACTGAATAACTTTGAGTAGGTAATATGCATGATCATGATCTACAGTTTTCCAATAGAACAGAACCACCTTTTTAGTGAGCACAATGGAAGGAAAAGCCGCTATCACTATCAAACTGAAGTTACTGTCGATAGGAAAACGACAGAATCATGAATACCACCTGATAAAACAATTAAATAACAGTGAGAGGGGGTGTCGAAAACAAATAGTGGATCCTATCATGGTAGAAAAGAAGGAGAGATACAGGGAAAGTGAAGTATAGCTCACCCTGATCACTCAGGTCAGTTTGAGAGTGGGGGCGAAGGGGAAGGACTTATCCGAGAAGTCGAACTCGATGCGAGCATCGGGACGAGCACCTGAGAGACAAGAGATAGATACTTCCATCAGTCATCTTCCTAAGTTCTGATCCCCCACGATAGAATAACCACATCTAAGAGCAATGATACTTCCATCATATTTGAATTTACAGTGTAAAATCTGCATGTGCCCAACGTTTTTACAAATGTATTCCTGTACATAACTTTTCGCATCTTTAATAACCACATTTCTCCGGAGTCTGCATGGATGAAGCCGACAACAATGGAGTAATTAGGCAGGGACACGATAAACAGCTCTCTCCCTGGTGTCACGTTTCTTTCAGCAGTGTCTATTTTGGTAATCCGTTGCTCATTGAGGGATGGTCTCATCCCCTCCATTCACACTCTCCTTCAGTTCAGTGTCCGATGAGAGTGCAGAGGGTGGGGGGGGGGGGGTATCATCACTCTGCTCACCCGAAGCGAGGATCTTCGAGACGATGCAGTTCTGTCCGCAGATGCGAGCGAGGGCGAGGGCACGGGCGTCCTCCTTCTGCAGGGATAGAGCATCCCGAGCAGTCTGCAGAGAAGGAGGAACATTAGTCAGAGGAATTGGGAGAGAAAAGACCACTATTTCAGAATTCATTACGAGTTGGTCAATGGAGAAAGATGAAAGATCAAAAGTTAAAAGACGAGCCTTGAAGAACATGGCGGCATCACTGAAGCATCTCGTCGCACCCTGAGCCTGAGCTGCGTCGATTCTGGAAAGAAAATAAATTAATATGAAACAAGAATGTCAGAATATTACCCTTGTATTTTTCCAGATCCAACATATAAAATTTCAATATGATGTGAATTACAGACATGACACAATAACAAAAAAAACAATGTTCCAGATGTTCCGGATACAATCATCGCTCTCTATAGAATTATTCCGATGCTTCCTTTGCAAACACACGATGACGAGTCTTTTCTTACAGTATAGGTTATAAAAAGCCCCTCCCCCCATCGCAATATTTCTCCTCCATTTCTCTCCACTGACGTGATTCCGCGGCTCTTTAGATATGCAGTTCGTGTGGGTGTGACCATTCACTTCAATAGAGAAGAGGCAGGAACCACTCAGCCGGGAATGCGATGGTGCGATATCTCACTTCATCCCTCTATTCCCCTCTTAATATCTTCTCATACATGTATCTTAGTACGCAATCGACTTCCCTGTCTCGATTGTTGCAAAAGAACGAATTGGGAGGATCAAAATGCTGCTTTGAGAGCGCTGCGAATATTAGAGCAAGGGCTTATTTCAATCGAATGTATATTATATTCAACTTACTCACTTTGTAATCACTCGTACTTCTTTCATTCAACGATCGTCGAATCCCTTTTTATCATATCTTAATCATCCCATGCAAGACGATCCCACGGGGAGATCAAAACTTATTGCAGTTTACCATATCATATACTAAGCGAGCGCAATAACTCGATGTTAGTTGGATACGCGATATTTTTATCTACACCATTCATTCCTCCATAATACTTTGTTAAAGGATACTCCCATCTCTTCCCCTCAATTCTGCTCGTCGTCTCATTAGTCTCTGCTCGAAGGAGGGTAAGCATAACCATAGATAGTCACTGCTCATCAATTCATAGTAACAATCATTCCAGATGCCTTCTCTGGCGCACGTGAGATGCACTACGGCTCATCTCCAGGCCGCCCAAGAAGCAATCCCATCGTGAGCCATAAATAAATTCCACTATTTACAAGTCGCTCGCAGTACAGGAAATTTATAAGTTTGATAGTGTGATTATGAACAGGGAAAAGTGGTGCCTCAACTACCTCGATCAGGGTGAAGCAGTAAGGCCAGAATGGGAGTGGACCAAACCTAATTGTATGTTGAGGCAACGCTTAATCAATATTTTCTGAATGAACATCATCTATTTTAAGACCAGGAGTTCTTCCCGTATTGCTGCCTTTTTTCATGCAAGACACACCACTACCAAGTAAGTCTTACCATTATTTTCGAGTTAGTACAGTTCGAATCACCATTATTTATGGGACTATGCGTGCTATAAGAAAAATTTCTAAAGGTGGAACGAGCGAGAACAGTAGTGCAAATTGATCTCCTCCCCTCATAAATCCTAGACGGTATAAATCCCATCTCCCATGCATTCCCCAACCCACCCCTTGATTTGTTCATAATGTGTTACTTTTGGTAGACATTGTTACATAAATAAAAGCAATCTATGAAACATCTCAGATTGCAGAATTCTGAGAACCGAAGATAATTGCAATGGAACATAAAACGTGGTAAAATTCTTTCGCTATCCACTAGGAGAGTGACCTCATTCAAGCGCATGCAAGTGCACTCCTCGCGAATGCATCGTCCTACCCATACAACACCCAACAACTGTTGCAGAACACCACTCTCGCCTGCATAAACCCACGTGATAAATAAATAGTGGAACTTCATCTAGTGTAATTTCGAGATGTGGTGACTCACTGAGAGGCGAGCTTGTAGTTGTCATACGAGACGTAGAGGAAATGGCCGAAGGGCTTGAAGAACGACATGCGATGTTCGTAGCGGAGACGCTCACTCTGACCAGGAAGCATCTCGGGCACCTGCGAGAGAGGGTTGAAGTATCCCCGTATCCAGGCATTCTCATTGTCATTTCCCCTCACCATCTCCTTCAAGCAGCTATAAAAAAAGTAAATAAGATCAACGATCAACATTACGTTTTACAGAGAACTTCAAATCATAATAAGATTTCAATGAAATATTTAGTTGTAAACATTGGAATAATGAATGTGCGTACACGGACGACTCACCTTAATCCTGCCCGATGCCTGCAGTCCCACGCACATCTTGTGCATCCCCGTGTAGATGACCTCCTCCCCTTGCGTGTACAGGTGCTTCAGGTTAGCTATCCTGAGGAGAATGACCCATTACAACACAGAATGACGCATTTAACAAAAAAAAGAATGGTGATACATATTAACTGTTCAAAACTGTCCTAAATACACACAAAGTACACAACTGTGAAAGTATCAAGTTGAATTCTCCACCAAAAGTACCAACTTCTTCTTGATCCTTTCCCCAATCTTATTCATCTTTTTGCTCTTCGTCTTCGCTGTCTTCTCCTTCTGCATCTTGTTCAGATCTCAAGACAACACATTACACTGTTACCCGATTAACAACGATCAAACTCCCAAAATATTTCTCAGACACCGACATTAATTCCCTCGCAGTTTAACTTTTCTTTCTCAACTACGGTAATTTCTTTCTTATGCTCATGGATGACGCACCTTGATTGTATTCGATTGAAAGGTACTTGATGGCTTGGTCACTCATGTACCTGCATGCTTCGGAATTGCTTCCATTTTAGCTACTATTCATAATTACAATTTGTAAGGACTTGAAAATGTTTCAAACAGTAGTCAATTTACGACCAATTCTGTCGTTTTTGGCTGGTTCAAAGTTCCAAACTGTCAGGTCTTGAAGTTGGCTTCAATGGTGCTCACCGATGGTTACAGAGAGAATGAAACTGACCACCACACGAAAGCGTATTCGTACTCTGCGAACAACTCGAGTCTGAATCCCAGTTCGAAGTGCCAGTGAATGAGACGAAGAGTGTGCAGAATGATGAATAATTTATGATGGCATCCAACCGGAGGACCTGTCAAGGGTAACTGAACATCATACGGAAAATAAGACCCTGGGAAGTACGAGTCACTAATTGATTATTTAATATAAGGCAGTAAGCTGTCAATAAATTGTTCTCAATCGACAAAAGCACAAAAAAGCGCACCCCCCTTCCAAAAAAGGGAAAAGTGAAATGCACTGCTGATGAGAGTATATTTATCGTAATCTCTCTCACCCTTCGTGTCTCCATTGTGCTGGTTTGCGTACTGCTGTATGACCGTATTCACCTTCTGGTCCATTCGACCAGCCTCCAACTGAGAGAACACTCTTCAAATACTCCCAGACAAACTATGTGAATCACGAATACAACATGCACAAATGGTATTTGGACAAAGTGAAATGGCCACTTGAGTCAGGAACTCACGATGAGATTAGCGAAGTCATAGAAGTAGAACCCGATTCTCTCCCGTTGACGAGCAGTATTGTGGCCTGCAATTGCATTCTAAGGAACACCAAAGGCGATGCAACTATTTGAAAAAGGGCAGTTCGAACAATTGGACTGTTAGACTATGCTGTTGTTCAAAGGAGTTATGGTACAAGGGCAACGAGTAGTGCACTTGCACCCATCTTGTAATCAAATGAAATGGCAGACAAGGGTGATAAAACTGAATACTGGTGCTTCGACTACCGTACCGAATGCCTGCATCACGACGAGGTACACTCTCACTATGTCCTGCACGAATTCGTCCATCAGTTCTGCCAAGTCATCCGACTTATTCGCGGGACTTCTGCAGAAAGAGAGATTAGAGGCACATTCAATCCAATCGAGGATAACTAACACCAAGATTCTACAAGATATGCATATATATTTCTCATTATTCGTTTAGCTGAGAGCACCATTAAATTCTCTCGCAGTAAATCTTCGACTGATAGCTATATCTTTTTCGGTCTGCATTCCGTACCCTTGATATAGGATTGGAGCGCCAGTCTGGTTCTTGATAGTCTCCCTGAGGATGTCTCCTAGAAGAGTCTCTCCCATTATCCGCTCGCCGTTAGGGAGGAACACCAACTGAAACAAGAATTACTCACTAGCCAGAGACAGCTGGTTATTCTCAAAAGCCACAATAATGAGATACACATTTTGTTTTCTGGGACAAAGATTGCGCTTCAACAAGTCTGTGCACAATTATTCACAAGAATTTTTTGTTTGTTTTCAAAATATATTCCAATGTAAGATGATAATTAGCTGACCTGGAGTACGGATCGAGAGAGGGCGCAGCTCTCCATCTCACAAAAATTGCGGAGATATTGCTGAAAGATGGAAAAGTTAGATAATGCGCATTTCGCAGGTAAACATGTTATACAAAAAATGGATAATGGCTCACGATGATGAGTGAGAGATCGCCGACGACGTGGGGGACATTGGTGGAGACATCGTACAGTCGACGTGACATCTTCTCCAATTGACGAAGAGCATGACGACGAGTCAGAAACTCAGATTTCCTCAAAGGAAAAGATTAAGAGATTATTGTATTGGCTGTTTACTGTGGGGAAGCGATGGTCTCCCTCCTATTTACCTCGAGACGGGAGGCAGGAAATATCTGTTCAGTTCAGGGATGAAGCAGGTCAGCCAGCCATAGTCACCTGGGCAAAAAATCATCGTTCCACATTTTGAAAATGTTTCTGTAACCATACCACAAAATAGAAAGCTAATGACCATCTACAATACAGCAAAGAGGAATGCACGGTACAATTGCAATCATCGCTCACCGTCCTGTCCCGCAGGTGCAATCTTCCCCAATTCGACGGTGTCGTAGAAGCGAGTGGCTGCATCGACTGCAGTCGACAGCTGCTCCGCCGCCTGTCGCAGTCGAGGTCTACAGGGGAGAACAGAGTAGGCTAATCAAGCAGCAGTCATTAACACTAATGCCCCTCCTACAACTAAAGTAACATCACAGTTTATCCGCAGAAGTTCTACCGTTATACACTCATCGCAAAAAATATATTAGACGAACGGTGATTCAACCAAAGGCTTTTTAAAGGCAGATGTAGCCGTCCATCTCAGCCCAGTTTTCATATTTTCCTCACCTGAAGTTGATAGGGTCGTCATTGTTCTGATTGAACACCCCGTTCCGAGGGATCACCATGTGTTCCATCGCCTGAAGCATCGTCCGCACCCACGTCAGTCGATCGACCACTGCTGACAACACCGGTGCACGCTCCTTCTTAGCCTACAATGTTGAGACATCATATACTTTTAATTGACTCGCTTCAATGGACAAACAATCTAATTCCCTCTCTCCATTCACTAGCTCTGTCCCCTTCCCCCACGTACCTTTCCCACTGCATTGAGTGTCTTCTCTGCAGCTTTGAGTAGTTCGAGAGTCTCTTCGATGGAGAGAGAGGAGGAGACCTTGATGGGGAACTGCATCGCGAAGTCTTCCTGAGTTTTCTGACATCACGGGAGGATAGATGGGAGTTCCTAGTTCCTAGAGGAGGGACGAGCACTATCTCTCTCAACCACAGCACACAAGCACACTGGGGAAGAAATGTGAGATGAATGCAGAATAGTTAGGAGAAGCATAACAGAAGGGGTGGAGGTGAATTTGCGGTTTAGCGGAGTGCACACGGGTGATTAGGTATAGTAATCAGTGATGGTGGTTAGTGCTTGTGTGCATGGATGGTCGGGGGGACGCGTGCCCTCCCTCCCTTTCTACACTCACCTCCTCGCAGACAGCAGCAGTCCCGATAGTGTGACGGATCAAAACAACGAGATGGGCGAGACCGTGAGAGAGAGCAGTCAGCGTCTCAAAAAGGATGATGGTAAGCATATTTTAATATTTATAAAAAGTGCGGCTAAGGGTAGGCGTGGTTCTCGTGCCCCCCCCCCCTCTGCCTGACTCACTCTTCCAGGCACTCTGTCCTTCTCCTCCTTCTCTGGTTGGCATTCACATGCAGCAGTGAGCACATCGGGGTCAGTCATCAGCAGATTCGTGTGCAGCTAAACGAATCGACGTAGTTATCACACACATCATTATGCTTGGCTTATATATTAATCCAATTCGAAAATTAGCGACTATATTAGCTTGTACGAATTATTTTTGAAAATATAACTACCACATTTGCGATCTTAACAGTTTGCTAATTTAAATGCACATATGACACGTTTTAAAACTTTTCACTACATACTTCCACCTTTTCTATCAATGAATCACTTTCACACAAAGTGGTAAAGTTATTCATTTAGCTTCTTCTCAGTGCGAGGAAGAAGGCAGGTATGCAGTGCACCAAGTCCTATTCTCTCTCACCGTTTGTGCAATGAATTCTCCTTCCAGCCAACTCATGAGACATGCGAGGGTGGCGTCCACCGTGGCCAGCACCTCATCGTCGCCCATCCCGCGCAACCAACCTACAATCAATTGCTTGAAAATAATGTAGATAATATGCCATTTTCCAATAGCTAGATATATTCACATGTTAGCTATGCCAGCGAAGTAATAAATTCAGTATATGGCCGGCCAAAATAATAAAAATCAATAATTTCTAAATCACGTACCATCTGCAATTACATCTTCCACCGTCGGATGTTCCTTCAGCTTGATACATCCACTGCAAATAACTACATTCAGCTCCTGAATCGAGATGTGCTATTCGAACAATCTGGTTGACCCTCTTTCCTCTGCATACCCGTCCGACTTGGGGTTCATCAGCTGGATGGCATCTATGAGCTCCAGCAGCGAGAAATTCTCGGCAGACACCATCTCGCCCGTCGCCAGCCCTGCATGCACTCCGCCATAAAGCATTTAAGTAAAAACAGCAAGTGCTAAAATAAACGTATTACTTGGTATAGATTCTGTGTGAACTTGAAATTATGCAATTTACTTACTTAGGAAATATCAGGACATTGCGCTACATTGCACACTATGGTAATTCGGTTAAATCACAATATGAAACACGAACCACTGGTCGCCTCGAGGAACTCATCCGTGATGTCCGTCCGCTCCTCCACGTACTGGGCCTCCTGCACGACAGGGTAACCCTCCTCAGGGCACTCGTTGGAGTTACCCGCGCAGTCCATCTAGAATAGAGAGGAATGAGAAGGGATTAATCATCGTTGCGAGAATGAAAATTGAAAGAGAACGAGGAAAGGAAAACAATTAAACACCTGCATGAGACAATTGCTTGTGATTCATACACAAATTCGGGTAGCAATGAGAGGGAAAAAAGAAAAGTTACAATCGCCAGTGAAACTGGCAAACTAAAAAAAAGAATTAGGCAGGTTTTCATTCAGTGAAAGGTTCGATAGGATACAAGAGAGGGATGTTAAGGAAAATGGGACTAAAAGAGTGGGGATCACGTGAATTTTGATATTTGAGATCGCCAGCACGACTACTAATAGGCCAAAATAAATAAAAAAAGATTATTTTCATAGCGAATGTGGAGACCACGCAAATAAAAGGAAAAAGAAGGAACAAAAAGAAATAAGGAAGGGTACTTCGAATGGATGCGGTTGGGGACTCGTTGAAGAGTTTGAAGAACATATGAACGGAGAAAAACTTGTTTCCCGAGGAGTTCACAGAAAGGCGAACGGATTTCATGCCGAAAAATTCGGGAATTGTGATGCGCGCGATTGTTTGTGCGGTTAGTGCGCGATTACCTTCCGACTCCGCCCCTTTTTAATTTTTTCACTGGCGCTCTAAAATATGCAATTCTTGCATTCTTTGTTTTTTTTAATGCAATTCTCATCAGCATATATTTTAATCAATCTTTCAGGAGTGTGAATTACAGAAGAAAACGGAGAATAACTGAAAATTACTTCAATTCTAAATGCAAACGCTAAAGGGTTGATTAAGAACTGGCCGCAATAATTCAATTCGATTTGTGAAATTCTTCAATTAAGTAAATGCCCTGGGAATAATGCGCTCGCACATTGTATGAAATCTCCGATCTACAGAGATCAGCACACTCTCAACAGCGAGTGGGATACGGTACTAGGTCGAGTAGGCCTACGTAGGGTAATTACGGTTTACGATTTTTTTTTACTATTTTAACACATTTATCTAGAGGTCATTAGATTCTCGGGAGATCAGGCGAGAGCTCTGATGTGCATGGTGTTCCAGTTAGAGCTTCGTGCTTGATTGAGAAAATTTGGGCCTGTTGCTTTGCGGAAAGAGTCGCTCCATCTCGTGATTGGGCGGCCGCGGCTCCTCTTTCTCCGCGGAATCCATTCGATCACAGATCGACTCCACTTCCGGCAATCATCATTCGCGATCTTATGCAACCAAAACCATTTCCTTTTCTGAGCAGTGCGAACGAAGTCCTGAACTCTAGTTGAATCTCGCAACCTCTCATTAGAGACATGATCGAGCACAGTACAGCCAACCATCCAACGTTCCATTTTTCTTTGAGCCACCGATAATCGATTCATTTGTGCTTTGGTCAGCGCCCAACATTCACAACCGTAAACCACAGCGGGAAGTATGCAGCCGTTGAAAAGCCGACGTTTATGTGCCATTGGAATACCCTTGTTGATAAGAAAAGTGCGGTGTTTGTGGAAAGCACCAAAACCAGCTTGAATGCGTCGGGTGATTTCACAGTCATCATTTCCGCTGACTGCGATTGCGCTTCCCAAGTAGACCACCTTATCTTGCAATTTTACTACTTTTCCTCCTATTCTTACATCCCTTGGATCAGGCTTGGAACTCATTCCGACAGTTTTATCGCCATTGAGACCCAATCCCACTGTAGCAAGTACACGCTCTAATTCCCTTCCCATCGTCTGAATCTGTCGTTCATCGTGAGAAATGAGAACGGCATCATCAGCAAAAAGAATATGGGACTGAAACCGACCATTGATACTTACTCCCTTATTTGCCCAATTTAGCCGACGGAGTGCCATATCTAGAACCGCAGTGAATAGCCTAGGTGACAAACAATCACCTTGTCGCACACCCCTTCCCACCTTTATGTTGACCTCCTTGCCATTAACCACCACCACATTTCTACTTTCCTGGGAAAGGCTTGCGAGGAAAGAAACGACTTCCGAGGGAATCCCTTCTAACTCTATCGCCTTGAACACCGCTTCCGTGTATACACTGTCAAAGGCCTTCGAAATGTCTACAAAAAGCAGATAGATCGGCAGCCTATAGTCGACACAGTGAGCAATGACAGACTTTAGAGTGTGGATAGCGTCAACTGTGGAATGACCACGTCTGAATCCCATTTGTTCCCAGCTTCTATTTCCATCCAGTACCGATCCATACCTCTTGTTGAGCAGCCCAGTTAGCGCTTTCTGCAAAACAGGAAGCAGACTAATAGGTCTGTAGTTTTTTGTAAGAGTTGGATCCCCAGATTTTGGTAGAAAAATTGTGCGAGAATCCCCAAATCCCAGAGGAATAGAACCCAAAATGATGTTGTTAAAGAGATTGGTGAGAGTGGGAACTAACTGATCTACCCCCACTCGGAGCATTTCACCTGTGATACCATCCCTTCCCGGAGCTTTGCCTGATTTGAAATACCGAAGTATTTGAACGACTTCGGCTTCTACGATGGGAACGAAAGGATCCCTTGCTATCTCCTCGCGGTATCCAACCCCTCCATCCCCACTATAGAGAGCATTGTAGAAAGATTTGAATGCCTCCTCTATGCCCGTTTGAGTGAAGACTAAGTTCCCATTACCGTCCCTAATGCGTGAAATTCTATCCCTCCCAATTGCTAAATTTCTAGTTGCCCTTTTGTAACTTTTCCCAAGCGCAATGGCCTCGTCTACGTAGGCAAGGAGGGATTTATCCCGGTCGTTTTTAAACGACTCCCTAAGCGCCCTGTTGATAAGTAACCATTCCACTCGAGGAACTCCCACCGCGTCCATTTTTAGTTCCCTCCTACGAATCAACAAATCCCTGGTAATTACGGTACTATCACAATATGCGGAAACATATGAGAGGGTAAGACGACTGCATGAAAGATATGGGCACGGTTGATAAGTAATGCTCATAGCAAGAGTGCGATCGAGGTAAACGAGGGTACGGATTGCGATGAAATATTCGAAAATTTAAATACACTCGATGAAATTTGAATAGAATGCACTAACAACTGTACAGATGCATCTCTACTGTGCAGATGAAAACCTATAGTTATGAGTAATTAGATAAATTGGATGTCCATCAGATGGAGGTTATGCGACGGTGGTTGTCCCAGTCCGTGAGAATCCATTCATTCCAGTCTTCTCCTGCTTACCAGTCGAAGACTCGTGCAGCAAAGGACTTCCAACGGCTGAAGGGTAAGATTATTAATCATAAATACGTCGTATTAATTATGCAATCTAGTAAAATCTAAGAAAATTATAAATTTAATTTTTTCCCGATAATTTTTCGATTTTTAAAAAAAGTTCCGGTTGCTCACTTCGATCCAAAACTGACCAGCCTTTTCAAAACACCTCAATGGTCTGACATGGTAAATACGACTTCCATTCTGACCTGCATTAGGGGAACTACTCTCTGTCTCTCCCATCTCTACACTCCTTGGTTCTTCTATCTCCTCTTGTTTTATCCATTCTTCCACTGTGATTTCTTCTTCATCCTCCGATTCCGAAGATGAACCCAGCTGCAATATTTCACATTGAGATATGAAAACAGTGGGGGCGGGGTTAATTTTATGGACGGATATGAGTTATTATCTCGTAGTAATGTAACCCACTTGCATCCGCTCTTGATATTCTTCATATTCATAATCTGATTCTTCCTCCTCTTCATCCCTCTCTTCCTTCCCCTCTGTCTCATTCGTCTTCTTCTCTTCTTCCTCCAACTCCCATCCCTCACTCAGTTCTTCACTCTCATCGTCGTCTTCTTCCGACGATTCGCTCATTTCTTTCGACGTCGACGGCAATCTGAATAACTTGATTCGTACATTTTCAGATATCAAAACAACGAAATGCACCAAGTATTCAATGAGAATGCGTTTGCTCTCTCCTTCTTCGTCAATCTCCTCATCGCTTCTTCTTCTACCACCACCCCTTGTCAGCTCATTGCGAATACTGGATGAATCGAGTGATGAAGTAGACATTGTTGATGTTATTAGTTGTGTAGTGACATGTCCCAAGGCCAAATTAATAGATCTTTACATTAAACGAAGTTGGAACAAATCACTAAACATATTGTACGGATTGAGAAAAATGTGTTCTCAAAATTATTCATGTATTATTATACTTCAAAAATGAAACGTAGGTCCTGAAAAACATACATAGGCACTACACTACCAATTCTGTAATCATTTGTATGTTCGAGCTTGCCGTTGGATGATTTTCAGGCATTCTTCTTGAATCAGTCATGTCTGAATGAAGGTAATGACTGTAATGACACTATGACTGTATCGATAACATATTGTCGCATTAACACACTTAATGTCATCATTGGAATTGTTTTACCCTCTGTAGGGAGAGTGCGATATTTACTATTAGGTTGGTAAGAAAGTTCTGTCGCGTTTCTCGTATTTTACATTTTGGTTTATCCTGCCCTTCAAAGTTGATCAATCTTCATATGATCTTTAGTAGTCTAATAGTGCTTGATTACTCTTTCGAAAAAACGTTATCACAGTATTCTCCGTTTACTAATTCTGGTATAGTCGATTGCCAAATTCAGCGAAATTGAAGACCAACCCTATTTTTTATTTGATCATAGTTGAAAGAAGAAATGTGATATGGGCATAACTAACATGCTGTTGTAGAGTGCAACAAGTGATCATGTTTTATATTGCATAACAATAAGAAACACCCATTATGCCAACTTGGGATCAGTGCTAAATCTGAAAATTTCACTGAATTGAATTTTGTTGTTAAGCATTTCTCATCCCTGAAGATTTAACGATTGATCCAGTAAGCACAATTGTAGTGAGTAGTGAAGTACTCGGTATGATTAGTGTTTACCCTAAATGGGGAAGTGGTGCACCTAACTGTTCGTAAGCTAATTTTTTTCAAATGATGAAACCGAAAATTGTTCTTTGAAATCAGCATTTTTTGCAATCTGCAGCTTCCCACGCATATCGAATGCCGGATGTTATGTAATAATATGGATGTACAACTATAGTGTTATCACCCTTCAAAGGAGTAGGAGCAATTGGCAGCTCTTATTCAAACGGCTGAGTTCAACATATTACACTATAAAATCGTCATTTTCAGAATTTTTGAAATTTTATTTATTTACTCGCTTTTATATGCGAAATAGAATCGACTTAAACCTGTTGACGCATACTACTTACATCACTTCACCTTATGTTAAATTGAATTTCCAGACAATTTATTCAGCCAAGAAAAAATGGAAAAATAGTACGCGATGCCGCCTTTGATAGATCAATTGCGGTATGACGTCATAGTTCTCATCCGACCTAGTGCCATCTCCTCAACCAGATTGAGCGAGCGAGTGTCTGGAATGGAGAGAGTCAGATGCTCCGAGTAATCGTCTGACCCTCTCCCATTTGCATGTTCTCTCGCTTTCTCTAACCTGCGAGAGAGTGTGCAAACTGATGAGAGTCAGATCATTGCTCGTTGCTCCCCTTTCTCGCTGTATCCATGGGCCAACTTCTCTTTTCACTCCACTGCTTTCCGGGTCGAGGCCTCATTATCCTTCGCAACCTCTTTTCAACTTTCACGTGAATTTAAAGACTTAGTTGTTTTCGTAGATCATATTTGTGTTACGTTTTGATCGATTTCATAACCAATAATTTATTACATCCAATAATATGATATACGTTCTTTGATGTTCATCGAATCAATCCTATTCTTCAAATGGCAGATGCCTACTCTATCTCTCTCCTGTAATATCTACATTCGCCGTCTCTCGATAATATTCATACAAATGAATGCACTCTTCACCAGCGTTGGTCATCGTGAACTCAAGATTGCGTGGGGTACAGTTTATTTCGAATGGGTTTGTTGACATTCATCTGGTGGGTTCTCATTCGATCTAGAACTTGATTTTTTTAAAATCTCTAACTAATTTGTTCAGGGACTCCAGATATTTGCGTTCGTAGCATCTGACAGCAGTACATTCTGATGAAGAAGAGATCTTCAGTTCTTCGATCACCTCCCGAGGATCAATGTTTGTGAATTCATTCACTCCATTGGAATTTTGAAGCAACTGCGAATGTTGATATTAGGGGGAGAGAGAGCGTATACATGTTATAAGGGAGTGGGGGTTATTGGGGCACTAGGTCGGAGGTGAACCGCTTTGGCATATCAAAGATGGCATGACGTCATTCTTCACATCCGACCAAGTGGCATTACTACTGAGAGACAAGGGACTGAGGCAATTGATTTTCATGTACAGCAAAATTTTAACAACGGGAACAGGGGCGGTGTAGCCCCCCTCACGGATCTCTGATCTCTTCCAGGATTACTCCCCAGACATTGGAACCAACCCAATGCTGGGTATTGACTGCGCCTTCTTCATTGCCCGTTCCGAGACTGCAACATTAAGGGGATTGGAGGATTGAACAACTAGGCAGGATACCATAAGGAAAAATAAGAAGGTTTTTTATTCAGCCGAACTGGGTGTCAAGAACAACAAGAAGGAAGCAAACAGAGGGATTCTGCAAGATAGCAACATACGAAGTTTTGATGCCATATGTGAAAACTAACGAGAAATGTAGCTAATTTGGATAAACAATTGCTAATTATTGTACAATTTGTATGGGCATCAAGATTTGTGTTCTTAATCGACATCGAGACTTATGTTTCAGAGTGTTCTTCCATAGTAATGGATGAAAAGTACTACCCAGATCAGTTAACTCAGAGGAGCAACTCCAATTGTGTACACTAAGGCTTGGGGTATCCATGGAGCACCCAACCTCCTTCCCTGTTTTACACACTACAGCCCCCGGGATTTAAGGCGAAACCCACTTTCCTTTTTCTTGGAAGAAAAAGGTGGTCCACCGCATCACTTTTTGGACAAAATCCTAATTCCGAGCAATCTCTCTCGCTCTCTCCATATCATACACTCTCTCGCTCATCTGATCGACGAGATAGCGTGTGGTTTGGAGAGAATCAGACGATTCCTCCTAATTCCTTACAAGAAAGCAGAGCCTCCTCTCCTTTGTCTCAAGACCGACTTTGGGTGAGCGCTCAAGAAAGAATGAATAGTAAATGAATCCACCTTCTATATTTCCACTTATGCTAAATTTATTCACTTCACTGTGATGCATTATTCGTAAATTATTTATCTTTTCCGAGTATATTCATAATCATAAAACATATTCATATGCTCATTTTCTCACAAAGAAATAATGCGGTGATCTTTTGAAAGCGGAAATGGGTACGACTCCGGGATCCCCCTCTTAATTAACGTCTCGGCTCTGAAGACCACAGGCTGCTCAGTTGATTGAAGTACATCTGCCAAAGAGATCCGGTTAAATCCCTCAAATATATTAGAAAATCGCGATTTTTGGGGGTGTCAACGGACGAAGAATTCAATGTGGTCCTAACATGCTCAAATTTTTAAGATAAATTTTCCGATGCGGTCGATTCTCTCCTATAGATTGATAATGGATAATAACTTTCCTAATAACTTGCAGATTAGAAAAATATGCTCACATCACCGCTCGCGTCTCCTACTTGATTGGCGATGATTCCCCTTACAACGCTGCTTCGTTCGGATCTTTCTCGTCGAATGAGCACGATTATGACGAGAGGCGCGAGTAGACAATAGTAGGGGGCAATCTGAAACTTGCACTATGGTATTTATACTTGTAAGTATTATTTATATTTATATTTATACTACTGTATTTGTGCTTACAAGCGTAGAATTGGGTTCAAAGTGATGCAACATTCTAGTTGTTAGAATGCTTAGGCTTAGCTTAGACGCATGCTCCTATGTCGGTCACGTTGGACGTCTACCACCGGTATCCTTTTTCCCATAGATATGTATTCCTCAAATCAAGACTCACATTGATAGCCGTGTTTAGAAACAGGAAATCCTCCTTAGAGAGAACCTTGCCGAGAGTAGTAGAAAGGAAGTATGCAACTGAAATGCATCAATAATTAAATGTACGGTTCAAAATTCGGGCGATACAATGTTCCCTCTACAAACTCTACCCCCACTCGACCGATTGTAAAGTGGAATGAAGGTGACTACCATTTCAAATTCTACACTCTTAGTGTAACCGCAAAAATATTCACTTAGTGTGATTATGTAGGCGACTAAGTGCATGAAAGTGACGGGGAGCAGCTGCTTGATGGCGAAAATTGACTGCTTTCGGTGGAAGGTTTTCTTCAAGTTGAATTCCTCTCTTCTGAAATAAAAATATTCTGGAAAATCATGAAATCAAAATTTTTGAAAAGTCCATTTGAAATGTTCACAGTAAAGCGAAGAATAACTAGACAATTCTGAGAATATGTTAATCGAATGTTCCAACTCACTCTTTTCTCAGTAATTTCGGGTTGAACCACCACAGAAAAAGGGTCGCAAATGTGTACAGCACATCGATTCCCTCCACTACGTATAGATTCAGCATCATTGTCTGGAATCGGTTGCAAAACTATTTTGTTGTTGTTTTGACGTTTTTCTGTAAAAAACAGAACATCGTACAGGCTCGCTGAACTTGGAGAACGACGAGCAATAGGGTGTCAGTCCATCAAGAGATTCCATGTGGAACGCATGGTAGCCGAACACGCATGGATATAGTATCTGGTTACAGAATAATTTTTATTAATACGTGTAAGCAAACCGATGCAGTTATGAAAATCCGAGAAAGTATTTTCTGCGAACGCATTCCGTGGTTAAAAGTCGACTGAAACCGTTGAGTGGTGATTCCAACATGAATAACATCAAATCCGGGAAGTGTCGAAGCATATATCCATCGTAAGATACACAATTTCTAAAAAAAAATTGAAGGACATTTGCATGTGGATTAAAGATGAATCAGCGCTCATTTTTTATGCAGATTGATAATATTTGGATATGAAGATATACATATTTGCATTGCAAGAAATAACATGTGAAATATGTTTAGCAAGTTTAGGTGTAGGTAGACATTCAAAATTTCTTACTTTGAATATTTGGGCATCACACGGGGTGAGAGTTGAATAGTGGGAGACCAAATGAAGAATCTGTTATGCGATTTTTAAATTAAACTATTAAAGTTTTTTTTAAAAAGTTGATGTCCATAAGGTCGGGGAAACGGGGGTGGTGACAATGGCTCAAACGACAATTCAAACGAAAATTTCAAACAATTCAAACGGGTGCAGTGGAAGCAATTAAAAATCGAAATCCGAAAAAGTCAAAAATTCTAATATCGAAAACAGCCCAAAAGTTTAGAAAATAATAATAACATTAAAACTTGTTTTCAAGGGAGCTTTCATGTGGGAAAACGGACTCTACGAGTGAAA
The DNA here is from genome assembly GCA_036245805.1 of Pristionchus mayeri. Classification (NCBI taxonomy): domain Eukaryota; kingdom Metazoa; phylum Nematoda; class Chromadorea; order Rhabditida; family Neodiplogasteridae; genus Pristionchus; species Pristionchus mayeri. The sequence continues at coordinate 11,857,973 of BTRK01000002.1, forward strand.
ATACTCCATCAAACGTATTCTATTGAAAATTTTGAGATTTCGACTTTTTTGGTACATTTTGCTGGGTCGAAAAAATGAGAATACCAATTTTGCTAATTATCATCTCTCTTTAGATGGTAATATGAAGATATAACAAAAATAGATATACTGAGCAGTTTTTAGACCAGTGGATGCATTGATTTTCAAAATTCAGCGTTCTGTATGGCTGAATATTTACCGATTTACACCAAAAATCGATGTTTGAATCAAACTATCTCAAAAATATGTCATTTTAAAATTCTGATTTTCTCAGACTATGGCCAACTTCTTATGCTGACTTCAAAAATCGTATCGAGAGACTACGCAGAAAATTTTAAAATATCGATTATTCGCTAAAATTGGCCGAAAAAGTGGTTTTTTATGTTACCTTTTTCATTTCGCATTTTCTCGCATCGTGATATCGAAAATCGTTTTCTACGAATGAAAATACGCCAGAATATCTTTATCTCGTCTAATTCTGAGATATCGAATTTTTCGACCCCCAAAGAGGGGGGTACCTGAAACTTTTTCAAAATCGACCCTAGCCTTAGTTATTGCGGCCGTAAATCAATACTTGGGGCCTACACTTCAGAAAAAAGTATGAGAATTATCTTATTTTTAGCAATCCGTGACCCTATTATGTTATCTGACGGAGGGTCTCTTAAAGATTCAGTTAATTTGTTGTTGGGAGATAGAATCTTCGGATATTGAAATTACAATGTTTCAAGAACTTTTAATCTATTTGTCAAATATAGTTGTAACAGGGTGTTTTCAAATTTTACAGACCGTGTGCGATATTTTGCAACTGGTTCAAACATGTTTCACCGCTATCAGAGGTTTGGTATCACGAAATAAACCAATACGATAGGCATTTCATGTAATTAAAATAATACCAGAAACTCGTTCACTCACTTCTCTCCCTTCTTGTTGCGGAAGCTCAAGAAGGGCTCGGCAGTGATGAATGCCTTCACAATCCTGAGAAGAAGGGATTAAATTGCAAAGTACTGCGATCAAACTATAAAGACAAAGATCAAAGATCATTATCACATTGCGTCTATCAGTATGACCGTCTTATGCTGGTAGACGCGCGCGTGGAGCACGTGACGAGAGTCCGAGAGAGCGAGCAACTCGTCGGCCGTCTGAAGGGAGAAGTACGGTAGGGTTACGGTAGGGTTACGGTAGTGTTACGGTAGGGTTAGGGTAGTATTACGGTAGGGTTACGGTAGGTGATGTCAAACGACAAAGGGGTTCAAACAGTGCCTCTGAGGGAGAGCAGTGCTGTAGGCTACACTACGTTGTGAAAACTATAACTTCTAAGCAACCAGTTACAGATTTCGAGTGATGAAGAGAATTACAGAGGATAGAGGAACTAATTATTTTCAAAAAAAAGAAAACTAAATTTTAGAATATTAGGCTATTCATATTCGCTCGTTACTGTAATCTCCTCCTACCTTGCTGCAGTACACCAGTACTACCGAATCACTTTCTTCAGTAATCCCGTCCTACCGTATCACCTTGCTGGCGAAGCAGATACGTCTGATTCCCAGTCGAGGGCAGGGAAGCACAAGGATCGAGTTGATCACACGTAGCAGCGAATCCTAAAGATAATTGTAAAAATTGTTGGACGGTACTTGCTAAAGTAATCAGTTCCGATGCTTGCAAGCAACTATAAGTAATTGATGTAACACAACACCACCGCCACATTCGTCTTCAAATTCACATCTTCTTTTTTGAAAAATTGAACAGAACCGTAGAAATGTAAATTATCTCGCACAGTCACAGCGCTTAAACCTTATCGTAAAGCCTAACCTAACTTAAACCCTAACCTTATCACGAAGGCACCCCTCTAACCTCGTTGAATCTGATGCCGAATCCGCTCATCTTCGCGTCTCTCAGTATGTAGTCGAACTTGTCCACATCCAATCCGTCGTGAACATTGGAGACAATGTCGTAGAGGAAGGACTTGGCGATAGGACGACCGACGGGCAGCCATTCGCCAGCCGGGCCCTGAATCAGGGCGGATTACAGTAGATACATCGCCAACAGTGCCCTGATGAGAGAAGGGTAGAAGAAAAGGTAAATATATTCGAATATCAGGCTCACAAGTTCTGCGGCGAGTACACTGCTAGGCCAGTGTCCACGATAGGCTAGTTCAATCAGGAGGAACAAACGAGAGAAGGCTAGAACTCGAGAACTATGGTTGCAGACTATGGATAATGAAAGTACAATCTCACCAGCATCTTCTCCGGTGGCGAGATCATGTCGATGATGAATTCGAGATTCCTTTTGTATCTACAAGAACAAAGTCAGCCCTCGATCCCAACCTTTATAGTAACTACCGTATCCTACCGTACCTCTCATCATCGGATCCTCCCAGGTACTCTCGCAGCGCCGTCTCCACCTTCGGATTACAGAAGACTCGACGAAGCAAAGCTTTCGATCCCATTTCGTGCTGAAATTTGATAATCTAGAAGTTCAGAGTAGTGTTTCAATTTTCATGTAATTTAGGCTCATTTTCGAGTATGTTTCAAGTGCGCTACATAACTCATCAGCTTATCAGCAATCCAGTGCTCCTAAAACACTTTTGATAATGGCCGAAAAAAAAATTGAAATCCTAGTTGAGAGTATGTTCTTGAACACTTTCATTTGAAAAAAAGCTCACTTGCTAGACAACCAAGAACTGATTGAATAAAGATACTGACTCACCGTCCATTCTCCCTTGCGCCCGAGTGCCGCCATGAACGGCCCGTCGTACAAGTGCGAGTAGGGACCGTGACCTGCGGAGTGACACGATTAAACTACCGTAACTGCAGATCAAATCCCCTCTGTGCTTCGAAAGGTATCTACCGTAAGTTCTGTTACATTACCGTAACCTCATCACGCAGTCACACTGAACTTCTACCGTAACCCCTCTCCTACTGTATACCTATATCATGGCAGAGCGCGGTGATCGATACACAGACGACGTCTTCTGAAGTCACGTCGAGACTCGCGTCCGCCTTCAGTCTCTCAAGCACCAGCTGAGTGATGTGGCAGGTCCTGCAAGGAAAGAAAGGTTACGGTAGCATTGCTTTTTCTATATCTCAAAAATTCAAAGAATGGCGATTACGAAGTTTTGCATGTTTCCCTTTCATAAAATTCCAAATTTGGCTTGTCACATTTATGTTTCGCAATGATAATAAGCGCTTCTTGAGTGACCAACGATGTTTATGCGATTGAACTTTCGAAAAAAAATCAACTGGATCTCCTGTGGTACCCTCCCAACGATCGATCGATTTGTCTACCGTACCCAAGACAGTGCGAAAATCGGGTGTGGGTGGCGGAGGGGAACACGTAGTGGACGGAACCCATCTTCACGTTACGCAGTCGCTGCAATAGTGCAGCTATTCGCCTGATCTATCAAAACACTGCTTCAAATATCGATTTATGTCCCACCTGGAACTCTACAGTATCCACGATGACATCGAGAGGGCGGGGCAGGGCGATGCTCGTGTGCACGATGTCGTTCACGCGACGAATCTGAGATGATTACGGTAGATAAGTGATCGATTAAGGGACAAACAATCAACCTACTTCCCGATCCCTAACGTCGCTATACTATGACATAGTGTTGATTTTGAGATATTAGACTTTACAATTTCACAACAAAAATATTGAAATTTGGTCAGTCCACTACCACATCGTCACTTTATGTTTCAGGTGAGCTCTGTCCGTTGAGCAAACAGCCAACTAGAAATTATTTGTCACTCTCTAACGGAAAAAAACAAGAAATTAAATAAGTGCATACCGTTCTCATCGCGTGTGAAAAATATTATTCCATTGGGATTTTTCTTCAACGATTCATACTTTCTATCGATTTACAAAGAACTATGTCACCATTCCTTTGACTTTTACGTTTAGTTCTCACATTCGTTAATGAAGACAATTTGTCAAGATGAACGAGCTGGCGAGAGCATTTAGTACTCTGAAAACATTGTTTCTGATAGTTTCAATGAGATAATGCGAGAAAATATGATAAGGCCTTTCACGGCTGCGCGAATTGAGGAAAGAAGAGAAAACGAAACACGCTTGTAATGTCGGACAGGATGGGATAGAGAGGAGAGGTAAATTTGAAATAGTCTGTTGTAGCAGTGACCTTTCATTGATTGGAAACAAGCAAGGGAGACTTTCACTATCAATGCACGAACCAAAATACACCAATTTGTCCTGAATATTGTATTTTCATTTATCCTAATTCAATGAAATTCATAAAGAGGGGTTTTTTTTGCAAAATTGGAAAAATCAAGAGCTCTCGTAATTAGAAAAGGTCAAATGGTTTGATCTGGAACCTTCTTCGTTCAGTGTTATCTCTCGCTCGAGATCTTCCTCGCGATTTGCCCGTCAAGGTTAAATTCTGCAACGTGTACAATTCATCTCTGAGAGAGAGAAATATAAATAATAGAATCAATAAGAGTGAGAAACGTCCTCATTCGGGCGACATTGTAAAACCCACATTTATATTTAGATATGATATCACGTGTCTTCTGAGAGATTGCATGAATCCAAGACCCCTGTTTGACAAACTGTTCAAATTGCTCCGATATTGACCCCACTTTCGTGGTAGATGCACCCATGGCCCAGAAATATTCTGCTAATTTTTTGGGGCCGGGAATTCAAAGTTGCCTAAAATCCGGCTCTGGGAAAATTAAAAATTCAAAAATTCATATCATCCTTCAACTTTGAGCTAATGAGTCGATCAAAACACAGAATTGGCCGGCATGACGAGATGAACAACTTATATGTTGATGATATTTGGCTGGGATAACAATAAAACTATGCTAATTGCGATTTTCCATTTTTTTGGTTTTGAAATTTGCATTATATTTGCTCGTGGTGAAAAAAAATGTTCCAAGTGACACCGAGATATTGTCAGATTTGAACTCTACGCCCTTCTTAACCCCGGAAAAATTATTTCAGTTCAATTTAGTGAAGGTATTTTTGTGCAATTTTGGGTCAAACATGCTGAACCTGTTTTGGAGCAAAATCGAAATTTTCACTTTCTCATATTTCAGTAACGATCGCTCGGGGATATCTTTTCTTTCAGTTTTCAAAGTTTACTGGCCTATTTATACAAATTTAAATCGAAAAAACGAAAAAACATTCAATATCGATTTTCTCGTGCAGCTAAAATTTTAAGAGTGAATGCATCTGAACGAAAGCTATCGAATAATTATTATCGAATAATTATTCGGTTTTTTCGATTTAAATTTTTATAAATAGGTCAGTAACCTTTGAAAACTGAAAGAAAAGATATCCCCGAGCGATCGTATCTGAAATATGAGAAAGTGAAAATTTCGATTTTGCTCCAAAACATCAGATTCAGATGTTTGACCCACAATTGCACAAAAATACCTTCACTAAATTGAAATACAACAATTTTTTCCGGGGGTAAAAAAGGGCGTAGAGTTCAAATCTGACAATATCTCGGTGTCACTTGGAACAATTTTTTCACCACGAGCAAATATAATGCAAATTTTATAACAAAAACAATGGAAAATCGCAATTAGCATAGTTTTGTTGTTATCCCAGCCAAATATCATCAACATATAAGTTGTTCACCTCGTCATGCCGGCCAATTATGTGTTATCGACTCATTAGCTAAAAGTTGAAGGATGATATGAATTTTCAAATTTTCAATATTCCCAGAGCCGGATTTTAGGCAACTTTGAATTCCCGGCCCCAACAAATTAGCAGAATATTTCAGGGCTGTGGGTGCATCTACCACGAAAGTGGGGTCAATATCGGAGCAATTTGAACAGTTTGTCAAACAGGGGTCTTGGATTCATGCAATCTCTCAGAAGACACGTGATATCATATCTAAATATAAATGTGGGTTTTACAATGTCGCCCGAATGAGGACGTTTCTCACTCCTCACTCTTGTTGATTCTATTATTTATGTTTCTCTCTCTCAGAGATGAAATGTAGAGATGAGTTGACAAAATGTTCAAGGTCGGATCTCTTCTAGATTATCATGGTATGTGTCCCTAAGGCCCAGTATCTTTCTGTACACACGGATTCCGCGAATTCTCAAAACTTCCTACAAGCCGGCTCTTGAAATTTCGAAAAGCCAAAAATTCATAGTATCCTTAAAAATTGAGGTGCAGTTTCGTTCAAAAAACCAAAATGTACGGCTTTTCAAGTAGAACAACTTTTATGTTGTTACTTTTGTATTGAGACAAGTCTAAGTTTTGAAAAGTACAAAAAATCATTGTTCGTCTTAAATTTTTCTCATTATTTCGCCATCGTGAAAAATAATATTCCATTGCACCCTGGGATTTTATCAGAATCTTAATCTACGACCTTTTGTACCCCGGGAAAAGTTTTTTCAAGAAAATCTAAGATATAATATGTTTCCATTTTTGGCCTCCAATATGCGGAATCTCGTGTTTTCAAGCAAAATTGAAAATTTCACTTTCTGGGCCTCGGTAGATCAGAGATGGATGAGACTGTTAACTAGGGCGGCAAGAACGGATCATGGGTTGACCTTTTAACCCTCTAAAACGGGTCAGATACGGGTCGGTCAGACCCGTCGCATACGGGTCAGGCACGGGTCAAGGGTGAGAGCGAGAAAGGAAGAGGAAGACCTAGAAAGTGCTGTAAATGGAGAGAGCGCCGAGAGACGAGTCTCTCGTCGCTCTCCCTTTATCGCGCTCTCTCGCTTTTGCTCTTCCTTTCGAGAGGAAGTGAGAGCCGCTTCTAACCCGAAATTACGGGTCAGAAACGGGTCAGGGTCATAAAATCGGGTGACCCGGCAGAATGGTGAATAGCGCGGGTCACCCGTGACCCGTTCTTGCCGCCCTACTGTTAACCGTCCCCTCTGGCAGTCCTACACTCTCTATTCACTGTGGGGAGAGAGACTTTCTCGTCTCACTATTCCTCTCCTAACGGATGACCCGTAGGAGAGCGGAAAGACGATTAACCGTGATCCATTTCAGCCAATCCAGATTCTGGATGTGCCCTGAGAAGACTGCAACTGTATGAAGGGAGGATCGCATGAGGATTGGAAGGGAGATATTTGGGGAAAGGAAGTTTGCTCGCGGCAAAATGTGCACAGAATTCAAGCGTTGGCGAGATATTGCCCGCAGAAATTGTAACAAAAACAGCGATTTATTCGCTGAACACCGTTATACATTTCCAAGATTTATCTCTTGACAAGTGCTTTCCATTACACAACACGAAACTGCGAACAATTATTACTTGTCTATCCATTCAATACGACTATTCTACTGCTGCTTAGCTGAACTCGAACGGTGAACTTTGCCTGAAAATTACAAAATAGAGCACGATTTCACCGAGCGAATTCGAAAATGAATTTAGGAAAGGTGGAATGACGGGGTGCAAAAGAAGACTGGCTCTGTACTTATAGTGAGAAACCAGGAAAAATCGATGAACAAATTAGGAAAATCGATAATTGAATTACGAAATGTTTTCGAAATTCTTGTGTGCGATGGAGGGTGATCGGCCCTTGAGCAGGCCGAGATTGCAGATACACCGATACTGATCGGGGATTTCCAGTAGTGATTGAATTGCGACCTGAAATGGCATTTATGATAGTGATAAATGAACAAATAATGTCTTTTTCGAACGTATTGGCGAATTCTAGTTGAATTTTTCAACAGGATAGACAATTTAATTTTTTAATTTAAATTTAATTTAAAAATTAAATTCAAAATTCACCTTGACATCTCCATCGGCTGCTCCACTTGCTCGTTTGCATACCTGGAACAATTGTATTTTTTTTTATCTACGATACTTACGAAATATGAACGTGACTAAGCATACATTATCCTTATAATTCTGGTCAAAGAAAGGCACTGTTGAGATAAAATGAATACCTCGTGGAATTCGACGAAGTGGAAGTTGTCCCATGGCCGCTTGGGAAGAGACTCGTCGAACACCTGAAAGTATTGGGGTGTCCGGAAAGTTCGTATAATTTTTTGTTTTTATTTTTTATTCAATACTTTACAATTCTCAGTGACCAATGTATGCCCCCTTCTTTCTCACTACCTACCTCCAGCGATTGGGCAGGGTCTCGATTCCTCTCTTCCAGAATGCGGGTTTCTTCGAGACCGCCCAGTTCACGAAAGCCCTCACAACTTCATCTCGATTCTTGAACTTCTTTCCTTTGCAGAAGTCAGAGAGAGAGCGGAAGCAGTGGTAGTCGCATGGGGAGAGATCCGGGGAATACGGTGGATGGGGAATCCTCTCGATCTTCAGCTCGTCCATTTTCTTCTGGGTCATCTTCGCTCGATGTGGGCGAGCATTGTCCATCAGAAGAAGAATTTTGCCCTGGTTCAGGAGTCTGGGAGGGACTCTGATCGCAACATCTTCCAGTTGTTTAGAGAAGAGGGTTATCGTACGTGATCCACTTCTCGTCTGTAGCGATGATGGAATTGACCCATCGAAGATTGGATCTACGATGGAGTAATTCCGGACAGTCTTGAACACGATTTTTCAGCTGTTCGGGGGAGAGGTCATGGGGAATCACTTGTGGGAGTTTCGGCTTCTTCCCAGATCGATTGAGGATATCGGACACCGTTGATCTGGGAGTACCAGTATCCTTCTTCAACTCACGCACACTGGCCATGGGCTTGCGCTTCAGTATGCGGAGAACGAGAGGCTGATCGAGGGAGGGAGGGCGTCCAGAGCGGGGTTGATCATCGAGACCAAACTCCCCTTTCTTGAAGCGGGAGAACCACTTATAGCGGAAGGGTATGGAGGGGGCGTCAGCTCCTTCCGACTGGGCCAGGGCAGAGTCCTCCTTCACGGATCGACCAAGACGGTAGTAATGAAGTAAAACTGCTCGGAGGTAGAGATGGGAGTCCATCACAAGAATCAATGTAGCAACTAGGAGACTGAGTAAATCCTCTCACTACTCAACGTCAGAATGATGCAATACATTGTTGACAAACAGATTGCGCAATCAATGCATTTGATCGCGAACTGAATTTTTTCCGAAGCATTATACGAACTTTCCGGACACCCCAATACAATGCGAATCGGCATTTTTCAAGCTTGAAAATTATCGATTTTTATTTGATTTTTTTTCAACTTGAAAGAGAAGAAGAAATCGAAATGCTTTCACCCTTTGGAAGTTAAACCGAGAGTGAAGCATAACTCTCACTACTCACCCTCATCATGTCCCACGGTCCGTCGCCCACACCAACAACGATGATTGACAGCGGGTATTGACAGGCCTTAATTGGTGATTAATTGAGTATTAATTAATTATTTAGTTAATTAATTAACCAACCTGCACGATAGCTCTCCTCGTTGCCTTCTCATTCGTTACCTGCCCGTCAGCGATGATAACCAGGATGTGGTACTGTAATTACCGATTGTTTTCGGTATTTGGTAGGTGATATGTCGATTAGAAAAATTAAATAGTCAGAAACTTATGAGACAACCTAATATTACGGTAGTTACCTTACCTCTCTCGTCCGTTGGCAGATTTCGATCGCCTGGTAGATCAGCGGAGAGAAGTTGGTCGGGCCGGATAATTCGACGGTAGGCGTGACCTCGTTGTAGGTTCTGGAAACAGGTAAAACTTCTGAACGCATCAGTAAGTGGTCCACTTGCTATCAAGATTGCTCTACATTTAGCAAACTGATATTGAGATATCCAAAATAGTTCAACTGCAACTCACTTGAGCACTTCTTCCAGCGACGTGCAGTGGCCGTCGTTCTTGAGCGAAAAGACGCTCCAGTCACTGCAAAATGGATTGGTTGATTTCTTAGGAATGTGATCTCTTCACCATTACTACTCTCTTACCGACAAGATCAACGAGAATCAATCAGATTTTATCGATTTATTTGTGAAAAAATGAAATTTTGACCTCGTCTTAGCGTCTCCGAATCCGTACACGGGAATGTTGCCTGTGGTGGTGAAAGGAGCGAGCGTGCGACCGAGAATTGTGATCACCTGAAAGCGAGAGTATGCAAATCAAAACACAACCCAAACTACGTAGATTGCATTTACTGGTTCGCCTTAGCGCGGGAGAGCAATATTATTTTTTTGTTAGTGATGGTTCGTACACGGAAGACTGTTCAATCTTGCAGAAAAATCAGTATAATGTGAAGGTGAAGCTTGATCTTAATTTGTATCGAACTTGGCTCGATGTGATGAAACTTGTTCTTCAATATCCGGAGATCAAAGACCATTTATCACCTGTTGGTATGGGTTCTTCAGATTGGGATGGATAGTGTGCAGGGAATGACCACCAAATGACTCCTCGCCCTGGTACTTGTTCGAGGCCGTGTAATCGATTCCTGCAGTTGATAAATATTTCAACTGCATTTTTGTTCATATAGAAATACAAATAAGGCGCTAAACCTGTCAGGTATGCTTACCAAAGATCACATTAGTCGAGTCCAATCCGGCCTTGCGCATTGCATTCGAGAGTGCCTAAATGTAAATTTGCATTTAGAAATTTGTCAGCAACCTGAGAAGGTGCACTGATGCTGGGGAAGATAAGTGCAGGGAAAAACAGGTAGAAATTAGAGATGTGAGATCAAAATCTAACGATCAGAGATCAAAGATCAACCTCGAGACTGTCAATCTTGAGGAGCATCTCCTGGGTGGAAGTCACGCCGAGTATGGAGAGAAGCGAGCTCTGCTTGCGAAGAGCCTGAAGGGGGAAGAAGGGGGTGAGGTTAGAGGTCATCTGGCATGGGAGGGCATTAGTATCTTCAATGTTTGTGTTCTCTCACTATTCATATGCGATCATGAGATTGGGGGGGGGGGGGGGGGGGGTAAAGGAATGATTTGCGGATTCTGAGTTTGTTGGGGTAGCGTGATTATTAAGGGAGATATTTGGCGATAAGGTAAAGGTAAGACATTCAGTTCTGGGGTAATGAATGGCATTCGAGGAAAATTTGTCAATAGCTAGCGTGTGGAAGTGTGTTTAAAAAGGTCAATTACTTTCATCCCGCGTTTTTCGATGAAAGCGCGTCTCCTGAATCTCTGAAAACATTTTCTACATTTTAATGTCCCATAATTCGTGAATGTTATTTTCTATCGTTGGGGTCAAATCTGGGCCGAAAGACTTCATGTCCATACCTTGGGACTGTCCTTGGCACTGGAGATGGACGGCGTCGAGGGGAAGCGAGGGTGGTTAGGGCTCATCGAGATGATGTGCGGTGCCTGAGCCAGAGCTGCCTGCAAATATTTTTTAAGCCTAAGCCATACACAAGGAAGCATAAGCAATTGTTGCATTTGAAAGAAATCGGGCTGATTTTTTTAAAGATAATTTCGAAAAAATACTAACGCGATGCTGCATGGCACTCTTTGCGTCCTCCATAGCAGACTCCTGCGCGCGGATCTCGGCTTCTGAAATGAAAACATTAGTTCAAAAAAAGGAAGTGAAAAAGAAAATAACATCTCAAAACATGCCCAGTTTCTGTGCCTCGGGGCTCTTGAAGAGCGGGGGCTCGTCGATCGGCAGGTCCTCATGGGGCAGCTCGGAGGTCTCGCTCAGCTGAGATGGTGATTACGATTCGAATAATTTAATTTTACGCCCGATGCCATGAGCAAGATCGAAGAAATCGCTTATTTGCACTGATGTGGTGTAGCGGTGAAGCCTATGAAAATTGGTTGCAGCAAAATGTTGGGATAGGGTGAAATAAATGCCGATATATTATGTTTCATCTTCCTGAGAAAGGAACTGCTGTGTGAGCAGGCCAACAAGTCGTAGACGAATGTTGTAATCAAAACAAAAATAATATACGGATTCATCGGATGAGTCGGGATCGCTTCCACGGTGATCTACTCTACCGTAATGCATCCTAGCACCCCCCCCCCCCTTCTTTAATCGACGATACAGCAATTAGGGACGGATTCGCTAGAAACGAATTTTACATACTATCTCGCCGGTTAGACGGATAAAAGAGCACACATGGTAGAGAGTAGCAGTACCTGATCAGGTGGAATCTCCACGGACTGAATCTCGGGCGCGTACGTCATGTCGTCGTGATCGTCTTGCGGGTCGAGACGCTCGAAGACCTAGTTAAATACGAAGTAATTATAAATGTAGGCAAATTATTGGGAAATCTTCTCTCTCGCCGCTCAGTGACGCCCCTTCACTCTGCGCTCTCTACCGCGGTCATGTGATAGCACGCAGAATTAAGAGAACCTGTTTGAGTTTTGACATACCTCGTTGGTCTTGACGTATTTGCTGGTGCCATCGGCGGACTTCTGACGAGGCAGGTTCTCGCCTGAAAATAAATTATTGATTTTTAAATTAATTTCGAATATTTAGAACTTATTTACCATGTGACGACAGCATCTCCTCTTCCATGATGAAGCCTGTGGCTTGCGGTTGGTGGGGCTGGAAAGAATGTTTAGTCGTATTTTCATTCCTCATTTTTCGTTTTCTGTTGTTGGTTTGTATGAAGTGGTGCTGAAATTTCCGCCTATCGGCTGATGAGGCTAAACAAAGGGTGATGAGAAGCGAAGCTAGTATTGAATTGGATGGAAGCGTTTCAGGGTTTTTTTGACTAACATTCAGTCTGGGTGATCAGTCAGCCAGTAGTTATTATTGCATCAATAATCAATCAATAGGTCACCTGCGCCTCCTTGCCCGGCTGCTGTTGTGCGTGCATGTAGTCTATTGCGTCCTGAGATTACATTTATTTTTTTTCGAAATTATTGCATATTTATTAATCGGGCTATTCAAAGAAGGCACAACTAAACCTCTTCTGCGGTAACTCCAAAATTGATAGAAAAAATATAATTATTTTAATAATTAAAATTGCGTGAACCTGGAAGATGGCATCAGCCTTCTGCAGCTGCTCTTGCTGAACCGTCGCTGATGCAGAGCCCGAGGGCTTCTAAATTTTGTTTTGTTTTACAAACGAGAGGATGAACGGTAATCGAAAAGTCTCGATAAATATTATGTGAAACACAATTGAATCTTGGCATTGAGTCTCTTACTATCAAGTTGAATACATAAGTTTTTTCCAATTTTTACTTTTAAATGTTTCGCATATTCTGGTCTTTGGTTCTAATTGATTATCATTTTGATATTTACATATTATTAGTGCATGGATGCTCTTTTTAGCGCACTTTAGTCCAGGCCTCTTGAGAGGGGCTAGTGGTCATAGTTTGAAGTCAAAGTATCCGCAGCGACGAATGTAGCTGCGAATTTCTCAGATTATATCTTTCCAGTGAGTCACGATTGGGCAAAATAATAAACACTATCGTGAAGTGTGATGAACGTACATCACAATAATACATATGCTTCGGATTTGGCACAGAAGACCTGTTCAAATAAGGTGCAAGTTTCAGAGTCGTGTTCAGTTCGCCATGACCAAAATGTGTTACGTTTACTGCGCATCCGCACACACTGGCCTATAGAAATCAAACCTATCTCATCGTAAAGCTTCCTACATGAGGTGCTTATATTTGCTTTATAGTGGGCTTTCATCATTACAATCACAAGCTGCAGTCATTAACACTAATATGATGAAAGTTACACATCGAAATCAGTGTATTTCAAAGCGTCATTATTAGGTGATAGATGGAAGTCCCACATTTGTGTGTTTATCAGCATCAGCTACCCTTGTACTATCCCTCATTAGCTTCGCATAGTCATGGGATTCCTGCGAATTCAGAAATGGTACTCCAAAAATAACAACTAAAAGTCAAAATTTTGATCGGTGAGGCGAATATCAGGATTTTTCAATAAATCTCATTTTTTGAAAAGGGGATGACGCGAGGTCCCAAATTTCACGAATATTAAAGTTACTCCATAAAGTAAGATTAAAGCGCTCCTATACAAAAGCCAGTCTCTATAACACAAAAGGCAGGAAAAGTGTCAACTCAAGTGTGATTTATTTTTTACGTGGCTCATTTGCTATTCTCTAATCCTGGGATTGAGTAGGCTATCACCGCTTTCAACCACTTTTTGGAAAGAGCATTCAAGGGGCTTCTCAATAATGTATGTGAAGATGTCCAGCCTATTTTCCCTGCAAAGAAATAGCGAGCCCAACTCTTTCAAAATTTTCGTAAAAAATTCGATCGTGGTTAACGATCGATTACTTCAATGATTTAAAAGCACAGCACAATTCGAACATATGATTATAAGTGTGAACTATACCCCTACATTATCCTACGGATCTGTACTGATAAGATTTTGAGAGCGCTTTTTAGGTGACTTTGAATTGCACCTCTAAAATTGGAAAAAACTTATGATTCAACCTAATATTATGTCATTATGGTGATTAAGATCTCAAAATTAGCGTACCTTGATTCTCACGTCGAAGGCGGGCATCATCTGCGGCTTTCCACTTATCGCAACATCCTTCAAATCGATTTATTAGACGAAAATTATGCTGAGAAGAACTTGATAGTCAACTTATGATCGCCCTCTTCTTAAAAACGCTAATCGATGTTCATTCATTATCTTCAATGGTTCATCTTCCAAACAAATCTCACCTCATCGCCCTGTCTCTTCACGACAAAGTCCGCGTTCACAGCTGCTGCTGCAGCTCCGGCCTGTTTCGGGCGGTCGAAGGCGGGCATGGGCGGCTGCAGCGGCTGCGAGAGGTCGAGACTAGCAGCCTGCTGCAGCAGCTGCTGGACAGGAGCTGCAGGTGCGGCTGGTGCAGCTGGTGCACGTTCGGGTCCTTCCACCCTGATGATCGTCGGCTTGCGCTCGCCGAAGAGTGAGTCGGCGCTCTCCTGCAATTATCAAAGATCTGCAAAGTTCAAAGATCGATTTTCTATTTTTTCTGCCTCGTGGTCTCAAACATGCAAAGATACAGATATTGTAATTGAATACGAAAGAAAATGAGCTGTTGGGTACCTTCTTAACGGGTTCAGGTGTCGCAACAAGGATGGGCGTTTCTTGCTGCAGGTTCTGTTGTGGATGCTGCACCTGCTGCACCTGCTGCATGGGCTGCTGCGAATACAGCTGCTCATCGGCCAGTGCAGCATCGACGATTGGCTCGGGCGGCTGCATCTCCTCCGATGGCAGGTAGAGGTCTTGCGTGTCGACGGCTACGAGCGAGGCGAGCACGTCTTCGAGGTCGGAGGGAAGGAAGGCGTCTGAGATGGGGTGATCGTTCACCCTCTCCAGCACACTGTCCACATCGAAGTGACAGCCAAAGGAGATTTGCATTGCCCAAGATACGTGCTGGATGAGAAAAATATATTTCCCTTTCTCAATGAATTGTTTGAGTTTTCAGAGCAACCCAATGATCGCTCCAGACTTTAGCTAAATTGTTTTTTAAATATCTTTATAATTTGTGATCACAACTTTGGCATTTTTTTATTACGATAGTTTCCATTTCGCGTTGCGCCGATATTTAGTTGCACTTTCAAGAACAGATATCGAAGGAGTGCACCAGAAAACAACACAAAAACGAGTAACATGAACCTTGACCAGTCGATTACTATTTCCGTTTCAACTATTCGCATTTCTCTTTGGGAGAAAGGGATCTTATAAAAAAATAGAAAGTTCACGTGAAATGAGCAGACAATTTTCCCGACATCTAGCCCAAACGGTGACCTCCATTGGAAACAAGATGGTTGTATTGATTCTGTCATTCAAGCCGGCTTGCTTTTTTACCATATCTTGTGAATCATAAAATAGTTACCGAACCAAAATGCCATCTAACCTCATCAAGTCACTCCAGCTCCATGACATTCTTGGTGAATAAAGAACATAATAATAATACTAAGCGCACTCACTCTTGGGTAGATTGGCATGCGCCGGATCGACGACTTCGATGCCCGCCTCTGAGGGCAGACGGGGGAACTGCATCTTGAGATCGCCGATGGACCCGCGAGGCGCGAGTTTGAATCGCAGCTCCGTTGTCGGGCCTAAAGAAACATCTTAATCTGCTTATCTATTGATTAGATCTTCCTGCACATAATGTTAAATCCGATTTTCAGTCAAAAAACAACTGCAATCTATCATAAAAAAGACAAATCTGGAAAACAAAAACAATGAGATTTAGCAAAATAATAGAAAGCTCACTCATCGTATCTCCATCCATCGTGAAGAACGTGGTGCTCGGCTCTCCTGCCTCCGCACCTGCTGTGATAATAATATTTTTAATATTATTAAAAATAATGTTTAAAATTAAAATACCTTCTCTTTCAAACGAATCCATCAGGGCGTTCTCTGGTGTGTGGGGAGGAGTGCGTGGAAGGGGCCGGCCAAGGACGTCCCGCCTCTCCGCGCCGGGAGTTACCTCGAAATCACGCAGCACCTGGAGTAGATTATCGATTGATGTCACTAGGGGCGGAGTTTATAAGTACTCGTTATGCGAAATTGGTGAGCAGAAAGGAGGGAATTTCACTATTTTTTTTTCATTTTGATTACTCCAGATAGGTATCCAGATAGGTAGATGGGTATGGTCTGTATCGTTTGCTCAAAACCATTCCCCTATTAGATTCGACAATAAAACACACCTGATCTAGCTGAGCCTGTTCTTCCGCAGAAATGTGATGAGTCTCTGGTTGTTTCTGCTGCAGCTTTTGCTGCTGTCGAGTCGACTGAGGGCTTTGCGGCGGCTGCTGCACGCTCTCGTACTCCTGCAGCAGTGCTGCAGTGGTCGGAGAGGGGAGCGACTGCTGCATCTGCAGCTGAGAAGTTGCAGCAGGTGCTGCAGATGCTGCATGTGCTGCGTGTGCAACATGAGCGCTTCCGGTTGCTCCCAACGCTGCCGGTGCCGAGGCATCCTTCTTGAGTGTCGAGGTATACCCAATGACGTCGTACTCTTCGACGAGTCGCTTCAGTTGCTCCTCCTAAATTAGTTAATTAGCATAATTATGTTAACTAATTATCTAATCAATAAATAATCCAACCTCAGTAGAGCTCATTCCCACGAGCGCAGGTGAGGGTGAGGGTGCGCCAGAGTGCGAGGGAGGCGTGATCTTAATTATCAGTTTTATTAATTACAATTTAATCAATTATTATACTAATTAATAAATGTAAACCTTAACGAAGTCGTCACTTTCCCCGCTCTGTCTCTCACTGTTGCGATGCGAGATTTGGGCCGGCTGCTCGGCCTGGAATGTTGTGTTTCAGGGAAAAGTTATCTCATCGTTGCTTATCGTTTAATGGATCCGCTCCAGAGGTACCTACGCTCAGCTAATTCCATAGCATTAGCTATAATATTTGAGCGAACTCGAATCAATAAATATGCGCTAGCATCTATTGATTAGACACGATGCGACGGATTGATCTTTTCCAAAGAAAGTGAGAGGGCGTATCTAAAAACAACCCGATTCAGGTTATCTGACCTCCTTCGCTCTTATCAATCGCCGCCCCGTGCAAAATACGCGCTGGGAGAATAACAGCGACGTCATTGCATTGGAAACTTGGACACAGTCACAGTGTTTCATATTATTTTCTTCTGCATTTTATCGGGAAAATTTTTGATTAGAGAACCTGGCAAACATTTGCAAGTAGATTCGAAATGACTCACAGAATGCACGAAATTCTATGCGATTTACTAAGAATTATAACATTCAACAAGCGCACTAGAAATTGCAACAATCAGCTCTACTCCATATTTTGCCCAAAAGTGATTTGACCAAAACTTTAACACAGAGAACAATCCGGTTGCACCATGGTAGAATTTTTCGCTCACCCTCTCTCCGGCGGGGATGAATCGCACGTCTGCGGAGGGATGGAAGGCGTCGAGTCGAGGGTCGTGCGCACCTTCTGAGACCTCATCCGTGCTGTACTCGGAATCCCTGCAACACTTTTACTGTAATTCCCGATTGCGAAGACGTCACTGAAGAATAGTAAATGTGCTAGCATAGCGCAGCAACATTCACCAATCTTCGGGCATTCGTGAGCATTTGTGCAATTTGCATTTTCTTAAGGAATCGTCAAATTGATCGATCACGTTTTGCATTCCGGAATCACGTGCCACAAGGTTGAAGCTCATCCGGATTCACGAAGATTGCTACCAGTGCTTTACGCCATGACAAGAATGACTGAGTATCCCCTTCACAGACCACAAGCATATCTTCCAATAAATATAACAACCAAGGGCAATGACCACCGAGTTGATTGAGGAGAAAGGAAATGGTTAGAATGAACGTTAAAAAATCAATGAAGAAATGAAAAAAAGACGGAATGCATAAAAAACTTTTTTTAATGTGTTATTTTCTATCCGATGTGCCCACCACCACCTCCCTTGCGGATGCGATTATCGATCGATTACCGATTATTTATAGTCGAATATCGATCGAAAGCAACACAGAAAGTGCACAGGCAGCATGCTTTATCCACTCGTGAGTACAGTAAATAATTACATCGATCGATACGGGGACGAATACAGTAACCGGGCGAGGAGGACAATACGGTAACCGGGATATGGAACGGAGACATGGACAGTTATAGTCTTTAGCAAGACTAGAAGCGATATGCGATCGGTTAGCCGTTTCTCAAATTTACAAGCAGTGTCTCTAGCGTGGAGACTATAGAGATCGACAATGAAGATTCAAGGAGGACAGGCTTCGTTAGCTTTTTTGTAAATTTGTTGAGCGAAAAGTTGCACATTCTTACGAAGCCAGCCCAGACATGCAAGGACAAGTAGGAAACTCGAAATGTTTCATCAAAGATCAAAGATCACAGACTCTGATCCCAGGCCACGTGCCGCCCACTATTCCTCCTACTATCGCTCTCTTCCTCCGTCTGACTCGCCCTATCCCTGCTTCGCTCCCTCCTTCGCCTCTCGCGCACCCTCTCACGCTCGTACTTTTCATACGCGCGCTCGCGTTCCCTCTCACGCGCCAGAAGCGCGTAGCGCGCCAACGCGGACCTGGCGCGCGCCAATTCGGCCTGCATCGTCGAGGTCTGCCGGGCGAGCTGCTCGATCTCGGAGAGCAGCGACTGCTCCAGAGCGGAGGAGATCTGATCGATCTGTGAATATTATCGATTAGTGATGGCTTCGAAGGGGATGGTAGATCATAATGCAAACGTATGAGGAATGTCAGGTGCACGCTAAAGTTCTATCTCATTGTGACTCCAAATCATTTTCTTAGCAAGACATGACTCTCTACCTTTTGAGTAATCTGTCTCCGGCTATCCGCCGAGAGACTTTGCATAATAAAGAGCCCGAATTCTTTATAAGCCATCCCAATGTGATAATGAAAAGATGATGAATGATTGTTTTTTTTATATTATTATCGAGCACGAGTGGAATTACTAAGAAATGAAATGAAAGGGGGAAAAGGAATATCTGAAACTAAAACGAACCTTCTGGTTGATCTTTGCCGAAGCTGGGAGTGGTTCGATCTCGTCGCCACGTCTGAAACTTATCTGATTTTGGAAATTAAAACTATAACATTTATTCTTTCCCGAGACAGATAATTGCCGTGAACTGCTCAATTTTTAGCAGATTCTTCCCTACTTGTAATGAGCAAATAATTTCGATGTGTAATTGCACTCCATTTTACACGGATATTGACTGCGTTTCTTAGTCAAGAATAAGCATCTACTCACCTCATCTCCTGCTGCAACGGCTGCATCTGCTGCACGGTCGCGCTGTCCTGCGAGTACATGGAGATGCGATCTGCGGGCAGGAGATGCTCGGTGCCCTCGGATGCAGCGATGTCTGCGGGAGATCAAGGATCACGAATGATCGAAGGTTGTCCCCGTATTGCTTGGCTTTGAGAATGATATTTCCCACTTTCGAATTGCTTTGGGGCCGATCTTCATGGAAGCCATATTACGCGCTTGTACTGTTACGCATGAATACATTACAGTTTCTTATCTGATTTTTCAACAAAATCATAA
Organism: Pristionchus mayeri; assembly: GCA_036245805.1. Lineage (NCBI taxonomy): Eukaryota > Metazoa > Nematoda > Chromadorea > Rhabditida > Neodiplogasteridae > Pristionchus > Pristionchus mayeri. The sequence goes on from BTRK01000002.1 coordinate 11,877,790, forward strand.
TCTAAGTAGTCAATAAATTTCACCGGAGATATCATCGCCTCCGACGATGGTATCGACCAGCTTGCTCAGCTTCTCCTGCTCCTTCCTCGCCAGTTCCTCCTCCCAATGCCGCAGTGCAGCTCGATCCCTAAGATTGGTCGTTGATATTTACAGTTGTAGTTTGACAATCCCACTGGGAAACGCAGTCATAACTTACTATGTATCGCAGGTTCGTAGTCTTACATTACCACATTGAGCAATACATTCTGTCGAACCACTTTGTTCATAACTATTAGAGAAATCATTGCAATCACAGTCAGATTGATTTATAATTTCTATCGACTCACTCCTGGGTCGGGATCTTCACGGGCGAAGCGAGGGGCGGGCTGAGTTGTCGTTGCCTCTCCTCGTAGATCTCGTGCAGGGATGGGATTTCCGACGGCTTCTAAACGGTGAACTTTGATATCTGATGAAGATCTGATCTTTCCATCGGACATACAAAGAATTTGGTCCAATTGGGCCTCAAGTTGGCTTGACGAAAGAGAGAGAGTTAGAGGTAGTAGAATGATAGATGAGATTGATCACTAATCTTTCCATTAACCATGCACAAAATTAAGTCATTTTGTCCCTCAATTTGACCAGTCAGTTGTGAGTGTTAGAAGTTAGTAGAATGGCAAGTGATGATTATCTTTGATCTCACTCTCTCCTGCTCTGAGTCCGAGGTGAGCAGACCAGCAGTCAGTTGTCGCACGTGCTCGTCGATCGGAGAGGAGGTCTGCTGCAGCTGCTGTTGAGGGCGCGAGGAGGAGACTGCTGGCGAGGTGGAGGTGGAGGAACCTGCGATGATTTACTGATTACAGAGATTTTCAAGACGAAACTAAATAGTCTCTAGGATGCGTTCAAAGTTCTATTAGGATGAGGAATTCAGATTTCGCGGCACTACGTGGGATGACAACTATGACGTCATGACGCCTTTGATATATCAAAGGCGGCATGACGTCATAGTTCTCATCCGACGTAGTGCCGATTTCGCAGATATGGCTTCGCAAGAAATTGCTCTACTCATTTTGCGAGAGTCTAAACAGAATAAAGATACCAATTCATGCAAACATGACATCACATTAGCATTACTGTATCTAGAAAAGAGGGAGGCTTCTCAAAGGCTAAATTCGCTCACCAGGAATGATCACTCCCAGCGGTACTTGGTGCTCGGCCATCAGATTGTCCAGATCTCTCTGCACCCTCTCGAAGTCGTCCTCGAGCCGCGTGTTCGCGTCAGCCGCCTGCGCGCGTTCGTACTCGTCCGGATGGCCGACGCGTTCGAACGCGTCCGCTACCGCACGGTCGTAGACGTCTTGCGCAGCGCGTCCGGCTCCAGCGAGCGTGTCTAGCTTAGCCTGTCCGAAGCGGTCGACGGCTTGAGGGACCGCTCGAGGAGGGGACATAGAGACATCAGCGCCGAGTCGATAGGGGTAATCCTCGTCCGCGATTGAAGCGACTGCGCGGTCGTACGCGTCTCGAGCGTCATCAGCAGCGCGTCCAAGCTGTTCCTGAGCTGCTTGCCCAACGCGACCGAATGCGTCCGAAACCGGAGCAGCTGCGCGGTCTTGCTGTGCAGGCTGTCGTCCGAATGGGTAGTCCGCATCCGCGACAGGAGCGGCTGCGCGGTCGTACGCATCCTGGGCAGCATCTGTAGCGCGTCCAAAGGAATCCTGAGCTGTTTGTCCAATGCGACCGAACGCGTCCGCGACTGGTGCGGCAGCGCGGTTGTACGCATCGCTAGCGCCTTCCTGAGCTGCGGACGCGAGCTGAGCAGCGTGCTGCTGAGCGGTTGCCAGTGGTTCGCCGGCGCGGTCGAATGCGTCCGCCACCGGAGCGGCCACGCGCTCGTACGCGTCGTTAGCGGCTTGTCCAGCGCGGCTCAGCGTATTCTGGGCAGTGTGAGCGACGCTATCGTAGGCTTCCGAAGCAGGTGCAGCAGCGCGGTTGTACGCGTTTTCAGCCGCTTCCTTCGCGCGTTCGTACGCATCCGTGACTGGAGCGGCAACGCGATCATACGCGCCGTGAGCTGCTTGTCCGGCGCGGTCGAACGCGTCCGACACCGGCTCAGCGGCTCTGTTGTAAGCGTTATCTGCTGCTTCTTTGGCGCAATCGTAGGCGTCAGCGACTGGAGCAGCGGCGCGGTCGTACGCGTCACGAGCGGTCGCCGCAGCCTGGTCGAAGGTGGTGCGAAGGCTCTCGGAAGCCTCGGAGGCACCGGGCGTGCTGAAATGTGATGAATTACATTCAAATTTAACAATTTGATGATTGAATTTGAATGTTTAAGATTTTAAAATAAGAAAGAGAAGAAATTGATGAGATAATGAAGAAGCAAATCTAACAGCTAGGTGAAACTCATATACTCTGAACTCACGATAGGAACTCGAGACTGGGCGCGTTGAGGTTGGACCACTGCAAAATTACATTTTTGAAGGTTTATCGACAAGATGCAAGCGAACAGAAAGGAAAATGGATTTTCTAATGGAAATTTGATTTCGCATTGTCCTGATAAGATTTCTCAAATATGCGCTTCATCACCTCAGGGAAAGCGGCTCTGTGAGGAGGCACGGGTGGCGGTGCCTGCTGCGAGCCGTCCTGCAGCAAGTCGCGCAGCTCGAAGGCTGCACGGTCGACCTCGGCGCGGACCTAAAAAACATTGTATTATTAATGTTAATATTTGAAAAGTATAATTAAAGCATGCCTCATCCTTTGTAGTGGGCACGTCGTAGTGGAAGCTGGAGGAGAGCTCGTCGGGGCGCAAGTCGATCTGCGAAAACATAAATAAGACCAAAACAACCACAACAAGAAAGAGCCAATTCAGACTATGACTTTGAGTTTAGTTTCATCAGCCGCTTGTCGCCCGAATGGTTCGCTCCTTATAATGAATTCTCGATGATCAATTCAAAACAAACCTTCTCGAGTCGTTCTCTAGCGGCTGCTGCAGCTACCGCTGGGTATTTCTAAAAATATAGGATGATTATTGGAATTGATTAAATGATTCTGACTAAATATAGACGGTCAGAATATGAGATAATCAAGCGAACACTAGGCAGAGCTTCGCAACCAGTGACTTTCTTCATTGTGTCTGCTCTCATGAGCCAGCGAGCACGCGACATGAAGATACTATTCTTGCCAAGCCTTACATAACGCTATTAGTGAGATAAATTAGCAACAGTGTCTGACCTCCGCATCCCTGAAGCTCCTCTGGACGAAGTCACTCTCTGCTCTTTCTCCTCCTCGTCCCGTGAAGAAACCGGTGATGGTGGAGAGGAGATCTCCCGAGGAGGAGGGAGTGGAGGCAGGAGGAGCAATGCGATGGACCTACAACAGATTTTGCAGTGTAAAATATTTTCCAGTAGAACACTCAAACGAATTCAAGGGATGAAAATTTAATTATTTTTCGTTCAGTTGTTTACATTGATATTGATTGCAACATATAGAGGCAGAAACTTTTTTGAGAAATAACCAATAATTCTCGTTCACCTCTTTTATGATCAGTCTTTAATCTAATCATGCTGCTATAATGATAAGATTTTCAAAATGATTACCTCCTCCTTCTCCTCTTCCTTCTTTCCTCCTGCTCTTTTGTTGTTCCGGTCAATGAGCCAGAAGAAGAGGACAGCACATCCGATAGCGCCGATCGAAAGGGCCAGACGGGCCAGAGGGGAGAACACCTTGAAGTAACAGTTTAATTATTTTTGAAAATAGGTGTAATTGCTTGTTTTTATTGAATGACAAATAAATAATTATACTCGGATAGAAAGCTAGACAAGCCAGAGGGAAGAAAACCTGAAATTTGGACATACCGAGATTCTATAATTTTCCAATTAATTTGAATTGTGAAGTTTTGTATCTTGAAATATTCAGATAGCTGAATCGTCAACAGGAATTGAATCTTCTTTCATGTAGAGTGTTTGAAATGAACCCCTTCCCCAACGCTTCGCACACGATCTCATTTCCGGCTTTGAAATCTAAAACATGTGCTGCGGATCCTTATGACCTCACACTCAGAGCGAAAGGGAATGTGATGTGCGCCTTCTATTCAGCTTGAATTTTTGCAGGATAGTGACGATCTCAACTTGAAATTTAATCTGAGCAAGCAGTTTGCAGAAAAATGGCACAGATAATGTTCTGTTGTCTTCGCTTCCGTTATCACGACAATTTCTTTCGTTTCTTTGATCTCTAAGAAATTCCTGATCACTCCCGGCCAGCCTACAGCAAACAAACTGATCAGGGACGACGAAATTTACGAGTGGAGATTTCGCATTTCTTTCTCTCCCCCTCTTGCCACAATCATCGAGAGCGTCAGGTGTTCCATGCGTTGCGCTTGCTCCCCAGTCTCTTTTTCTCGCTGCCTCTCTTCATTTTCCTTGCTCTCTCGTCGGTTAGAGTGAGCTAGAGATCATGAGATATCGAGAGAGGCAGAGAGTCTCTCTGCAACTACATCTCTCTTCCGAGCTCCCTTCCTTTGTCTTTTTCTCCCTAACTTTTTGCCCCTTGGCCCTCTAACAGCCCACGCCCTTGTCTATCTCATTCTGATGATTCCGGCATGAGGTGAGAAAAACGACAAAGCAGAGAGGGAGAGAGAGAGAGAGGGAGAGAGAGAGGGAGAGAGAGAGAGAGAGGGAGAGAGAGAGAGAGAGGGAGAGAGAGAGAGATAGAGAGAGAGGGAGAGGGAGAGAGAGAGATAGAGGGAGAGAGAGAGATAGAGGGAGAGGGAGAGAGAGAGAGAGAGGGAGAGAGAGAGAGATAGAGATAGAGAGAGGGAGAGAGAGAGAGATAGAGAGAGGGAGAGAGAGAGAGAGAGAGAGAGAGAGAGAGAGAGAGAGAGAGAGAGAGAGAGAGAGAGAGAGAGAGAGAGAGAGAGAGAGAGAAGAGAGAGAGAGAGAGAGAGAGAGAGAGAGAGAGAGAGAGAGAGAGAGAGAGAGAGAGAGAGAGAGAGAGAGAGAGAGAGAGAGAGAGAGATCCTGATCTGATCACTTCAGTATGTTTGCGTCGCGAGAAGGATCTCAGATCGATCGACAGGATAGAAAAACATTACTCGAGAAATCGCCAGAGCCTACGACTGACAACAAAGATATAGAAGATGCGATTCTCTATAATGCACGAAAGCTACGTTCTAGAAGCGGCGCAAAAAGAGTGGGAGGATGAAAAAGTCAACGGATCATTAGAGAAATTTGTTCGGAATGAGAGATCCTAGCAAAAAGCATGCAAAAGATGGTATAGCAGTGGACGAGGCAGTAAAGGAACACGGGAAATGAATGCAAGGACAGAAGAATGAAATCACATGAATCTATTAGCCACTTTCCAATTAGCCACGAAGCAATTTCAGATTTGCTATAGTCCGGAAATATATTAGAAAATTTGAGTAAATTTTACCAGAAAGTGATCGGGAGGCGGGCACTCCTCCCACTCATCCGGGTCGTAGCCGAGCTCCTCCGAAAATACCATGATCCTGGAAATAAACCAGTCATCGATTAACCAAATTATCATGACAAATAGATAAATTACTACCAAACACATAAACACAACAAACAATACACCACATCCTCCTCGGATAGTGTATTGGTTACCGTGCTACAGGTTATCATTCTCAAACATGTCCCCAATTGTTTTTAGGCTATTCTATTTCGATGGATTGATGCATGGCTATGGATAGGGCGAATAGGAATCGATTCTGGCCAAATAAGAGAGCAGTGCCTGAGTGATATCCCGGATGATTGGGATTGACCAGATTGACGTCAGCTTACAAAGTATTATCCCCTCCTTTAGAAATACACCAATCGTTGAAATGAAGGTACTGCTCATTTCAGTTATTGTCCAAGAAAGAAATCTTATTTTCGAGCTATAACGTGTAAATCTTATTCTCTAACTTCAACAGTAATTTCACAAATATGTGATCTAAATTGCTGCACCCCGAGTTTTCTAGCATACTCTTCACCTTCGCTCTGTAACCGACATTGCCTTACTTCTAAACAAATTGAAAAATGTGCGATTTACTCAGATACCAATTACTAAGAAATTGCTCTTTGTTTCTTTACCTTTCTGTAATCTACTGCCCTTGGTTCGTCAATCTCTCGTCTCTTCTCTCTGCTCTGCAAGAGTCCGCGGGACGAGCGCGGACAATCTCCGTAGTAGAATCTAGTCGTTCTCGGGGAAACTATTCGGGGGGAGGGAGCGGGAGGAGGCGAGAGAGAGGGGAGAGGCGGGTTTACCCTGCAACGTTTGTAAATGTTCAAATTTTTTTTTTTTTGAAAATTAGCAGAACGAGGGAACGAATTGGAGAACGAAGAGTTTCTGTGTGTTTCGATCGTAACAAGCATGAGAATTCGACATAACTAAAAGCAGTTGAAATTAGAGAAAATGCCTTGAATTCAACGAGAAACAAAGAGTCAGTGGATTCTCGCTCATGTCTAATAAATAATTGTGGCGTTTGTTGGATCGATCACACTGTTGAAAGAAAAATGGCGCAGATCGGTAAAAAAATCGAGAAAAGACTCGAAGAAGTCGGGTCGAAACGAAAGAAAACGTAGTGATAAACAACCAGGAAGCTGCGACTCGTTCATGACCAATCGATAACTGGGGACTCGACAGAGGAGAGGATAGGGGGAGCGGAGGGGGGGGGGATTCTCTCACAACTTCTTCCCAACTTCTCCCCCTCCTCTTCCCTCACTCGTTTCATATGACGGCATTACAACAGGCAGAGGAGCGGAACGAGCGGGGCTCCCTAACCGTGTAATCCGAACTGGGAACTACTGGGAACATCACGGATCGATCAGGGGAATCTGATAAAAGATGACGGAAAGCTTGTGTTTGAGAGAGATTCCATCCTTCCTTTCGTCCCTCTCTTGTCTATCAAACACACACACAATCACAACAGCTGACGATTGGAGAGCTTGTTCGATCGGGAGAGAAATGAGGAGAAATTGCAAAATGGAGGAGGAGGAGATGGTGTGAAGGCATGAGTGTGGTGAGGATTGATGACTTTATTTACCTTTCTGGATCTGAGAAATTTGAGCATTCTTGTTGAGTAATTGTAGGCATGCTATCAATGCATGAGGATACCGATCTGTAGGTTAAACAACGTTAGAGATCATGGAATAACGAGAGAGGCAGAGTCAGTCTCCCTGGATTGGGAACTGTCAATTCAGGTGTTCCCTCTCCCTTCTTCTCTCTCCCTGGCTCCATTGGGAGTCTGGCATCTGCTGCTAATTAGGTCTGAATATCTTCTCCTATGGGCACGGAAAGGCCGTAGCCAGAAAAAAATTTTCTTGTCCAATCTGGGAAAATGTAGCGCACAGGCATTATTCGTTCTAGTGTCGACTGATATGTTCACCATAAACTTTCTTTCCCACATCCGGCCTCAGCTCCTCCTGATCCTGATCTGATCATGAGGCGACTGAAGAATATTCCCGCTCCGCACAGTGTTTTAAAAATTCAGCACCAGCTTTAAGCACCCTAAAGCACCCATATCTCTTTCATGACCGCTTGTGTACATGTAAGTTGCATCCAACCCCAACCCGGACCACTGTTTCCCACTCTTCCTGTTCCCTTGCCCTGATCCCCTTCCCTATCCACCACTCGATCTGCTGTCCTCATCACTCCCATCTTTACGGCGGTATCTCTCTCACTCCCCGATTATTAGGCAGCGATAAAAATCAAGGCGCGATTTGCCCGTCATTTCCAGTCCCTTCAGCAAATCGATAAAATCTAATTTCAATAAATAAAAATGAAATATATGTCAACAACAAAAAATATATTTTCGAAAAGACAGTGCCAAATGTTATCTCTATTACCTCGATCCATTTTCAGCATCATTCTGCCCTCTTCCTATCCCTTCCATCCAACCCCATGTCTCTCTTATTTTACAAAATCAAATGCTACGGTAATTTATATCTGCCATTGCAAGAAGATAGAGCAACGCAGAGCAGTAGAGCGTTTCAAGTTTGAAAATGCGCAACTTCTCATCAATCAGGCGTGGCTTTTTGAATGGGAAACGCACACGGACACTTCTCACTGCTCGCCGCCGCCCATTTCGCTTGTCAGAAGTGTCAATCTGGCCAGCCAAGGACGCCCCACTACCGTGTCCTCCCCTCCTTCCCTCAAATGTGAAGAGTTCGAAACTAGAGTTGCCCCTTTCTCGTTTCACACCCTCTTTCTACAGGCCAACTGCAACATCCAGCCCTCCCTCAAATGAGAAGAAGGGCGAATGTTTTCAGAGTTCGAAACTAGTATTGTCTCTCCGTTTTACACATTCTCTTGACTGATCCCATCCTGCCCTCACTTTCCTCTAATGAAAAATGATCATTTTCTCGCATCATCTCCATGTTTGAAAATTCTCTTGAGTGTCATTCTATCAAGTAGAGACTTTTTCGAATAGCACTGACTAATCCGCAAGTAACTCTTGAAAACACATTTTTTAATCTCCCAAATGTTAAGATCTTGTCAACATCGTTATGGACTAGAGGAGGAAAAACTAAGTTTTGAGACATTATTCATTCGTTTGACCTACTCTCGAATTAACCCCCCCCCCCCACGTTCTCGCTCAATCTAATCTGTGCGAACTATGGGAAAGAGATAGAATCAAACCACTACTGTCAAGCAAACCTCTGCTCCAATTACGTTCGAAACTTGGCCAGTCACCTCGCGCAGAACAGAGATCGAACAGGTCGATTATCGAGCGACGAGGACAATCAAGATAAGAGCAAGACTCTGATGGATTACCAGAGTAAAAGTGGCTGAGATACCTCAAAAACGGTTTTTGGTCGCTTTTCTCCCCAATTCCATGCATACAAAAGCCACAATGACATCCTTGAGAATGCGAGCTAACAGTGTAACAGGCGCTCCATAAATAACTGACTGTCTGGCCAGACCGGGTGATATAGTGCCCAGTGGCTCACAGACAGAGACCAACTGCTTCTTTGTCTCTCCATCTTCCCCTTCCGCGAAAGTGGTTCTTCAAATTTCAAAAACCATCGCATGATTTGAATACACAAAGGCGCACGTTCCCATACCACAGCCTTTGCGAATGATTCTCCGCCCCGTCCAATAAATGTCACATAATCTCCGCCCCAGATGGCCTTTTGCAGGCGGGGAATGATGATTAGGAGCGCCAAGGGAATAATTACCGCAAATCCAGACCAACTATTCGAATTCGGCCCTGGAACCGGACCCGTTTCCGGCAATAACTCGGTTTCGCTGGACCCATTAACCAAACGAGACTTGCAGATTAGTGCCTAGATTCACGGGGAAACGACCCATATTCGGAGGCGGAAATGTATCTTTTTTCCCGCCTCAATACTGTTTGACTCCAGCAAATGGGTTTGCGCGCTCAAAACGAGAGCGGCTTATCAACATGGAAAGAAGCTAGCCCTGGGGCTATCTGCTCGGCAGAGACGCAGAGGGAGAAAAGGCGCGCGAAAGCGTCCCTCTCTCCACAGTGATCGTGCTATTTCCGAGCGTGTGTCTGTCCTCTCTGGCCGCTCTCTCCTCCGATCCCCCACTCTCTCTCCCGCCCTCTCCCCCTCTGCACTCTCCACCACCACGCGCTCCCTCCCGTCCCTTCCCGCGCATCTCTCGCTCATACCCAAGCCACCGGGTACGAAACCGTCTTGGAACCCGGTGGCGTGGTAGCCGGGTGCTCGGTCGGGACCGGTGCAGGGCCCAGCGGGCATACGGTCCTCCTCAATCCCCTAGATAAGTTCTTGCCACCCGTTTAGTTCAAATCGGAAGTGCACAGTTCAAATTTCGCAAAATCGCTCGGGTTTTTTGCGGGGATGGCACTAGAAGCTAATCAGAGCGTCGTAAATGGGACATTGCTGGAGGTCACCTCCAGATAAGAGCTGGCCCAGTTCCTAATCTCCCGTGCCTCCATCCTCCTCCTCCTCTTCCTCCTCTCCCCCTCCGCCTCCCCTTCCCGCTCTGTCGGTCCTCTCCACCCTTCGACAGACATCCAACGGGCCGAGACTCTACCGCGTGCTCGTGACCTCTGGCCTCTTGATCCTTGGTCTTTGATAGTTGACCCATAGTTTAGTCCAAAGCATGAACTTCCAGCTTATGGTAGTGATCTACCGTATCCCAAGAGCTATCGATTATCGATTTTTACAGTGAATCTACTCATACCTCTGATGACCTCTGAACTCTAGTGATATTCTATCCTCACCGTTCCCTCACCCCGCTTGACCTTTCCGCGAGCATTTTCGGAAGTACCGTACCCTTCGAACGTACCGTACCCTTCGAGTTATCGATTATCGATTTTCCGCTCAGGATGGAGGCCTCGGGCGAGTGCGACAAGGAGAACACACACCTCACTGACGAAAGTCAAGAGGAGTTTGTCACGCCCGACACCAAACCCACCATCATCGTCGAGAAAATTCCGGGTATTTTCGAACATAATTATCGATTTATTTTAATTTCAATAATTTGTAGACGACCCGATCCTCTCCTCGCCCATCATCTACTCCCAGGGAGCAGCCAGCACAGCCACTGCGGGTTTGATCTTTGATCTTTGACGATACTCGAGAGTATCGATCGATACGCAGCCAATCTACTGATTACGTGCTGCAACGTGTCAGATCCTGTCAGAATGGTAATTTCGCAAACCCCCCTTTACCGCCTCTGACTGCTTATCGCTCTTGACTCGCGGCGGTTTGCGCGCGAAACTGCGAGATTTGAATTTTCGAAAACGGCTAAATTCAGGAACTTCCGCCGATGACTCAGACGACGATGACCTACTGGAGGCTGAGGAGGTTGGTCATTTTCGAAAATATTTTTTTAAACCGACGGAATTCAGGTCGGTGATGGCGCCAAGCGCGGCGTTACTTGCCGCAAGGAGAAGAGTCTGGGGCTGCTGTGTCAGAGGTGAATGCCGGATCCGGCTTTGGCAATTGCCGGTGCTGATTCTGGCTCTACTTTCCTAATTTGCAGATTCATCGAGGCAATGAAGCAGGAGACGGCGAAGGAGGACGGCAACGGCTCGGTGCATCTGGAGAGCGTAGCGACGAAAATGAGTGAGTGTTTAATCATCTAACATACCCATTTGTTCCTAGATCGACCTCAGTCATTACACATTTGGAATTTCACAATTGTAATTGCTAGATCGCCCAAGATAGTCCATGAATCATAATACGTCAATGACTAAACTATTGACCATCAATCGACACTGTAACCTACCGTACACCAATCACTACCGTATCCCTTGCAGAAGTGGAGAAGCGTCGCATCTACGACATCGTCAACGTCATGGAAGCGCTCGACGCGATGAGCAAACTGAACAAGAGCTACTACGCCTGGCACGGATTGAACAACCTGCCCAAGCTCATGCATGAACTGCAGGTACCGTGGAAGCCTTGATGCTCATGGTACCAGTACCTGGTTCGCCTGGTACCGATATGGATCCAAACCAAACATTCTCGTTTTCCTGGCACTCGTAGTACCGGACCTTGGTACCTCTGGTACCTATACCACTTTGCATTATGGTAGATTCCAAACCAAACATGCTCGTGTTCCTAGTACTCTTGATGCAGGTTCTTGTTGGTACCCAAACTTAGCCACTCTACCACAGTAACATACGCATCTGCCCAATCAATAGTCCACTCCTCTCTAAGTGCGCTAGCATACCCTAGCTGGGGGTTGCGCAACCGCTCCTGACCCATCCTCTCCAGTGCCATCTCGCACCTATGAGCAGAAGAAGAGGAGAACAGAGGGCTCTCCTCTCCTTCCTCACGTACCTCTCCTCCCTCTCCTCATAGGGAGGAGGAAAGAGGAGAGAAAGAGGCGGGAGAGGTGGGTCGCCTGCCCTTCTGGAGAGTGATTGCGCAACGTCGAAGCGGGGCGCCCTCCCATTATCAGAGGAGAAAGGGAAGGAGAAAGGGGAGGAGAGAGGGAGAGGAGAAAGAAAGCAAATGGTGACTGACCCGCGTCGCCGGTGACGCAATCGTGCGCTAAGATGGAGGGGCCGTGGGGAGAGGGTGCTTGAGAGGAATGGGTCAGAAATTTTGCGGGAAAATTTTGATCATTCTGGAATGCTACGGTATGGTAAGCGGAATGGGTCAGAGATATGCGAGAATTTATATGATGGAGATTACTAGAGGACACTGGGAGAGTGCTTGAGAGGAATGTGGAGCAGGAGAAATTGCGGGAAAATTATAATGGTGCTGAATTGGTATGCATAAGTGGGATGGTGCAGGTATAGGCGGGAAAATAATGATATGCAATGGTTTCAACAGTGGTTCAACTCCATGAGCGCATCAGAATCAGTGCTTGAGAGGGACAGGACAAATGAATTTTTCGTGAACAAATAAAGAAGGCATACGGAAGGATAATGAGTGTGTTCGAAACCATATCTTGAACTTGAGCGACAAAACAACTTGAGATGCAAACTAGTCGCAGGAAACTACACGACATTTGAATGATAGAGTGATAACGAGGAAATTGTTGTTCTCATTTTTGTTTTTCACACTGCAACTCGAAAAATAGTTGATACCCAAGTATTCCTAATTTGAATCACCTAGGAAAATACTGTTTGACATGACTCATTCAACGAAGAATATCGATTATCGATCTATCTGTTCCCGGTTACCGTTGACCCTTCTACACTGCCCTATTCAGCGCGAATCGATCGATGAGAATCTGCCTTCGAAGATCGTGCAGGTGGAGCAGGCCATGTGCTCCTTCACCGACCTATCGCCCGGTGCAAAGAGAAAGGATCTCGTGGGTACGGTACCAGCGAAATTAGTGATTTTCTTGGAACCAGCTACAGTTTCCGGATCCATAATTATCGATCGATAAATGCAGGTTCGATGCTGGACCCGGTCGTACTTCCCTCCGGTCCCTCCACAGTCTCCTCATCCCCGCTCGACTCTCCCTTCTCCTCCAAGTCCTACCTCATCGCTCCCTCCTCCGTCCCTTCACCATCCACCAGCGCGTCAATGAGGGTACGGTAGGCTACGGTAGTTCGCACGGTCAGATGTCTCATTCGTCAGGATAGCGGTGTACTAGATGTAGCATGTAACCAGATACAATCGGGCACAGCAACCAGACTACGGTAGTTCAGTCGGTCAACCTCCTTATTTCTCAGGATCCTCGGGGCACGAAGAACAGTCTGGCGATGCTTTGCCGCCGCTTCATAATGGTGCTGCTTGCGAACCCGGTGAGTACAATAGGTAACGATTGATAAGTCCGGTGGGTCAGACAATTGCTTCGACCGTTTTTAATGCCATAAACGCTGAACAGGCTATATCTATATATATTATATATAATAATAGCACTATTTAGCAAAAATATTTTTTAATAATTATCTTTGCAGCAAGACCGCCGACGTGTGTCTCTAGACGTCGCCAGCACAGTGCTCATCAAGGACACGGAGACGGAGGGATTCGACCCACCTAGCAGAGGTGAGCAATTAACTAGTTAATTAATTTACTAAAATAATTAATTACAGGTCGCTGCCGTCGTCTCTACGATATCGCCAATGTGCTCGTGGCCATGGGCATTATCAAGAAGGTGAATACAATTAAATTTTTATTTCAAATTACGTTGTTCCGATTCACTTGCATGTCACGCCTCTCACGAGAGAATCGAGCTGAGACAGGGAATGTAGAGGAAATCGTGAAATGAGTTCTAACCGGTTTTGGCCATCCTGGGGCGTGCCTGAGTGATTCCCGAAGTCTTGTTGTGCAGACTTCATTTTGGAGCGCCCTGCACCGGGTCGCATTTCGGCATCACTCACTTTGAGAGCTGTTTTCTTGGATACGGTGAAAGATATAGCAAAATTGACCTGAGTGACCCCGGCTCATTTTTCGAGCTCCATAGATCTATATAGTTCAAATCCTCAGAATGTTGACTTTAACCACGTTATAATCAAGGTTGATTTTCTCGAAAACGAATGGAAAGGTGTAGTTAAAATTTTAAGAGTGCATGTATCTTAACGAGAGCTGTCGAATGAGGTGCTGGCGCAGAAAATACGAACACTTGGGTGAGAGTTTCGCCTTTTAAACTTTCCCGGATCGTTTGAACTTTCTTTTCAACGGACAATTTGGACTCACACCGCTCTCTTCTGACCAAGAATGATCAATGTTCCTTCCAATTTTCTGTTGAAAAGAAAGTTCAAACGATCCGGGAAAGTTTAAAAGGCGAAACTCTCACCCAAGTGTTCGTATTTTCTGCGCCAGCACCTCATTCGACAGCCCTCGTTAAGATGCATGCACTCTTAAAATTTTAGCTGCACCTTTCCATTCGTTTTCGAGAAAATCAACCTTGATTATAGCTTGGTTAAAATCAACATTCTGAGGATTTGAACTATATAGATCTATGGAGCTCGAAAAATGAGCCGGGGTCACTCAGAGGTCAATTTTGCTATATCTTTCACCGTATCCAAGAAAACAGCTCTCAAAGTGAGTGATGCCGAAATGTGATCCGGCGCGGGAAAGTCCAAAATGAAGTATACACAACAAGACTTCGGGGGTCACTCAGGCATGCCCCAAGATGGCCAAAACCGGTTAGAACTCATTTCACGATTTCCTCTCCATTCCCAATAAGTGCGATTTTAGCTCGATTATTTCGTGAGGGGCGTGATATCTTTCACAATTTCACTCTCCAATCTTGAAAATAATTAATCGAGATGTGCTTCAAATGTATTTGGAATGCAATGGCCTCTATATTTTTCACATCTCTTTGATTTTCTTTAAAAATTCAAAAAAAATATTGATTGAGGTGCACTATCTGTTCGGCACGAAGAAGATCCCGCTCTTCATCTACAGCGGACCCGAACCGGACGGTAGGTCACCGGGGTACAGTAGATGCCACTACCGTAGTCTTTCTAAATAGTTCAGTTCTCCATTTCCTACTATAGTTTCATGACGTCATCTCACAGAGATCAAATACCACCATTTCAGAGCACGCGACGCTCTCCGACGAGAAGCTGGAGGAGATGATGGTGCTGCCGAGGAAGGCCATCGATGACGTCATCAGGGAGAAGAAGACATTCGGGAAACGGTATGTTACGGTAGATGAGGGATTGCGAACTGAGCTGATCCTTGATCTTTGTAGGTCAAAGAGCGAGGCGTGCTTGGACGATGTGATGAGACAGCAGAGAGCAGGGAAAATTTCGAGGATGTGGTGAGTAAAAAGTGCTTATTTTCAAGATTTTCAAGAAAAAGTGCTTTTTTTTTCTTAACTATTGTGACCAGTACAATTTCAAGTGAAATTTTACGAATTGAAATGACTCACTATCAAGGAATGGCTGCGAGGGTAGGTTGGAGTTTTAGAACGAGACCTAGCGGGATCGAAAGAGGGCAAAATTCTAAGAACTTCTACGTTTTTCATATCTGCTGAGGGCCTCTGTGGACGGCTGGGCTGTAGTGGGATTTCAGAACTTAGCCTGAGAAATTGACCGTTTCGCACCTCTCCCCACTATGTGCGCAGACATCCACAGATCACCTCAGCAGATATGAAACACATAGAAGTTCTTAGAATTTGATCCTCTTTCGATCCCGCTAGGTCTCGTTCTAAAACTCCAACCTACCCTCGCGGCCATTCCTTGTAAGCCCAGCCCCTTTCGCAGCTCGCCGCACGATTCTCCCGCAACTGCCGCATGGAAGATGATGGCGCTGGCGGAGGCAGCGGAGAAGGAGCGACTGCTCATGGCCTACAGTCACAGTCCGAACACGAAGGTGAGGAAGTTACTGTCATCATGGAAGTCCGGAATCGTTGTGCGATGAATCACGACTTTCTGGTACAGAAAGACCGCATTTTCCTACTTTACATATATAAATTCCACAAAACTACTGCTAACTTTGTAAACAAAAAGTCCTTCCAGAAACGCCTCACCCAGTCTACCTCCTCCCTGGTTCTTCCTCCTGCTTCATCCTCTCAGGGCTGGTCAACCTCCGCCCAATCCATCCCCACCTCGCCCCTGGCACTGGGAGCAGGACAATTCGTGCTGCCGAGACCGGTTTGTAGTATTTTAGTGGTTACCTTCTTGATGCAGCCCGATTAGACGGACCGTTCGCTTTTCTGCGTTTTTTCGTTGACCGATCTGAATGCAATTGTGGTTCCTGATATTTCTGATATTAATATTCGCCCAAACGAGCTTTATCTGATATCAGAACTTCAGTGATAGAAATTGCCTTTGCAGCAAAACTACGCCATCTACCGCACGCTTTCCGACCTCTCAGCCATCGGCGGCGGCTCAACTGGCAACGGTCCCTCCTCCTCCTTCGCCCGCTCCCCGAGATCATCCCTGCAGCCGGTACTATCGGTACGGTAGTCTTCTCAATTATCGATCTGATTTCATATCGTACTATCGTTAGGAACTGTGCTCCAACTATGTTCCATTTGCACTAGAGTTTGGATCATAAGGTAACACATAGAATGAAGAGGGGCATTTCTTGCGAAAATATCGAAATTTAACACCTAATTCGAAAAATCGAGATCTGCCAATTCCAATTGCTCCGTTTGCAGCCGCTCTCCACAATGAACCGGCTGCCGTACGCTAACATCAGTCAGATTATGGCTGCTGCAGTTGCCGCAGATAATGCGGGTCGACATCAGCAGCAGGTGCTGCACCAGTCGCCAAAGGTGCCCGCGAGACGCATCCTCACGCCTCTCCAGGTTTGTTTTTTTGCTTGTTGTTTCTGGCAGCGAAGTGTCCGAGAGCGATTGAACAAGATGACCCCGTGTTTGAGCGATATCTGAAACACAATTTAAACGTAAATAGTTGCGATTTTCAGCCCTCGATCACGTCTCCTCGGAACAGCGGCAGCGTGACGTCACCCAAGAAAACGCCGAAGCACTCGATGAAGTACCTGCTGAAGTCGCCCGGCATCAGAAGGCAGCTCAACGCGAACGGCGAAACGCCAGAGAAGGAGAAGTGCGTTAAAAATTTCATGGTTTCCCTCACCTTTTAGCAAGACTAATCATTATCTCATTCTCACTTGGGCCTTTTTTTGAACATTTTCTGCAATAATTTTGGCTTTTTATTGATTATCAAATGTCAAAATCAGGGTGCGAATCGGAACGCTGGAGCACAGAGACAACTCGCGCTTCAAGATCGTCAAAAAGGAGCCCGGCGCGGAGGAGCTACGGTAAGGGGTTACTGTAGGAGTGTATTATTGATGTTTTTGCTTCTGATTGTTAGCTTTTTAATCAACATTTATCGTAAAATCCGTTATTTCAGTCGCGCTTTCGGCGTTTCGAACAACTTCAATCAGGGGCAGAACCAGGCCGGATTCGAAGCTATGCGACGACAGTACGGCATCTGATCTTTGATTATTGATCTTTGATCTCTGGTCGATGATCTCCTTTTTCCTTTCACACCCCTTTTGCTCAGTTTTGTGATTTATCCCTCCTTACTCTTTCTCATGACCGGTCTCTTCCTTCACTTCTCCTACTTGTTCGGACAAGGTTTTCTTTCACATTTCCAGTATTTGCTTGCTATGACTGTTTTCCAGTATTTTTTCGCACTTATTCAATGCTATCTGTATATTGTAGAGTAGTGGTCGTAGCCTTGCTTTACTAGTATTTGCTCACTTTTTGCAGTCGTTTACTCATTTTTCTCTCCTATCTTTGCTAGTTGTTTCGTTCTCAGTTTACCTAGTGAGATCGAAAATTCGGAATTACTACTTTGTTTCCATTAGAGTCTCTGTCGTGGGTAGATCAATACGCTTAGTCCCTCCTCTCTCTTGTACTCCCTTCCCTCCACTAGATGTGCAAAACTTTCCTTGGTTAGCCCGGACACCTTTCCATTTCACGTGCGCGTATGTAATAATAAACTTGATTATTTAAAAAAAATACTTTATTATGCGTATGACACACCTGAGCCCAATATGCGTTATATTGCAACAGCGAAGTAAATGTATCCACTTCAAACCCAAAAAATTTTAAATTCATAAACTCAGATCAATCGTACGCGAATAATTCAAATTCAGAGATACATTCAGCCAAATGGTTAACATTTTCCACAGCCTCCCACTCCCCCTCGATAGTTCTTCGAATCGGGGAACATGGATCCGAACCAGTCGGCCTCGGGCCAGTCCTTCGGCAGCGGGTCCCAGTACTTCTTGGGAGGTATCTGAGAGCAGTATGGTTACTTATTTTTTAAACTTTTTATATCATTATTGCTTTCTCTAATCAAACCTCAACATTTTATTGTAGTAGAAAGAAACTGCGTCCTAATAAAAGCCTCAGTAGCCTAAAAATCGATAATCGGTCACCTGGATGAGGTAGATCTTGGCGTTGTCGTCTCCCTTGAAGACGTTGCCGTCGTCGTCCGTCTGCCAGCCCAACACCTTAATTTTCACTTGATGCGGCAATTAAGGCATTGAAAATCAGCACTGCGCTCCACTTATCCGAAAATGTGCGCTTTTAAACACTTCTTTTTTTCGTTCGACTGCAGACAACACCTTTGGCTTTTGAGCTTTCGCTTCTCTCTTCAATGATCAAAAATATACGACATAGTTCTACGTCGCTTCCTTAGGTATAAATGATGTAAACGCACATTATAGCCGTTCGTAGTGGTCGTCGTCGAAGCTTCAGTGGTCGCTTCAGCTGCAGGTGATGATGCATATCCCGAGACTGCAGCAGTTTCAGAAGGCACTGCAGCATAAACTGGGCCGGCAGGAGCTGCTGCTCCATATCCCGGACTTGCGGCTGCAGCAACTCCATCCACAGGCTGCTGCGCATACTGTCCGATCCCAGCTGCTCGTGCTCGGAAAGGCAGTTTGTCCACGTAGTCCTCGCTAGGAAGTTGGTAGTCGAGGGAGAATTCGGGAGTGGAGGAGCGAGGAGGAGGAGCCTTCTCCAGGCGGAACGGACTCCGAGACGGCAACTTAGGACGCTGCTCGCGCTGACGAGGAGTATGTTTTCATTAGTGAGATGGAAAAAATCTTCCCAGTTGCACTATTTTTCCAAATTAGGAATGAATGGTCAATGCACTCTAATGACAGGGATTAGTGTTTTTTTCGCTCACTACTAATCCGAGAAGGATGAAAAGGGGAAATGGACAAGTTCTTCCTTCTCACCTCTGAAGTAGATGGAAAGATGAGATTCGTGTAATATTTGACGAGACCGTCCACCTCCTCTGTCATGTTGTACGGCTTCTCCGCTGTACTGAGCGAGCCTGGAGAAAATAATAGAATTATTTTTAACATAAATATTCGAAACGTAAAACCTCCAGAGATTCGAGAGTAAACTGGAGGCGATTGAAGGCTTGCTGTGGTGTAGTAGTAGGAGGGCAACTGAAACAAATTTCGAAGTCAATGAGAATTATCCTATGCCTTCAGGAAGAAAATAAATCTTTAGTCAACAAAATAATGAAATGTATTTTGAAGCACTAACCTCAGCTGAAGCCCTGCAAATTAAGACGAAAATCAGGAGCATCCTAGTCAGCGAAAGGAAAAGTGCTAACTGACTGATCTTGTAACCCCCTCTTCCATCCATTCTTGAATGCCCCGATAATCCCCCGGACTCTCTGTAGTTCTCCCTATTTCGCTCCCTTTGGCCGACTCGTGCACTACTCGATAATACCCCTGGTGGTCAGTGAAAGGGATTAGTGGGGTTACGCTTCTTTGCGTTTATGGCGTTTAGTTGCTTTCATGCCCTCAGGCATTAGACTTGTCACGTCGATAAATGGATTGGTTATTTTATTATTTCATTTTTAAAAGGTGGTAGAATTCACGAATTTGAGACATGGATGATGTAATAGAAAGGCCTATACTCAAATTCACTTTTATAGAAACTTATATGGGCTGTTCTATGGAAATAAGAATCTAAATGAGAAATATTTGAATTTGAATTTCATTCTCATTTCCTGAGCACTAACAGGGCATAATGAATTATCAATTTCATTTGACAAATCGAGATTCAATCGAAATGGTCTGCCCCTTCATGGACGCTGTGACTTCTATATCATCCATTAATTTGATAATTGCTTCTTCATAATAACTTCCCGCAACTCTACGCCTTAGTATGAGCTTAATTGTTGCGGAACGAGCAATCTCCGATAGGAAGCCATTGAATGACGCCGCGCCTGTATCAGGTTGTGAATTTCAATGGACCGATTATTGTGCAAAGAGAGATAAAATGCATAGGAAACGTACCGATGTTAAAATCATCTGCTTTGTGTTCATATAGGACCAGTTTCTTAACTTGACGGGTTCGAACAATGTTCAGTATTACCGACCTGAGGAAAAATCGAATGTAAGGATTTAGGTTTTCGTTTTTCCGACACTAACATGCTTTCTTCGTTGAACTTAGTTAGGTAATTGAAGACAAGTTCGTCCATGAGCAAGCCTTTCATCGATTGTGCGAGCACCCCATACTCACTTATCCAGGGGTCTGTGACATTTTTAGTCTCAAATTTAACAATACGCGAGCAACGACGAAATATTTCTGTGAGATATATCTAAAATTTTGAAAAAAATATAGTTGAATGTATAGTTGAATGCCAATGACAAGCAAGCTTACATATCTCATCCTGTTGTTGGGCATCGATTCCACCAGGTTATTTGTTTTAAATCGTTTCCGCCCAAAATACTCCTTATATTTTGTCGGCCAATGAGCGTGAATAGTTGTATGTCGATCGTGTCGGTCCCAACAAAACAAATCAATGGTGGGAAGGCTCTTCCTGTTGTTGAGATAAGAGAGGCACGAACAGTTCCAGAGGGGCGAAATCTAAAAGTGGTTTTTGCATGACCACCATCCTTCAGATTAAGTAATATATTTTTGTATCGAACACCACACCAAGGGCGGTTTATCAATTGAAGAATGTTCTGGAGAGACGATGGAACAGAACAAGGGAACAATTTCTCACCAGTCTCATATCGTCGAATGAACTAAGTTCCTCGTTGATGACCATCATTATGATATCAGAAGGGAGAGAGGAGAGAGTGAGCAAATGATCTTCTCGTTTCGACATTGACACAATATTTGATATATGCCGTCAAATATGTAAGAGATATTCGTAAAAACGCGCGCGAACTAGTATTGCTTTTCTGTACCAACCGCATTGATGCAACGCATTGTATATTTTTCAAAATCTAATTACTGTAATATTAGTTGAAACGCGCGATGCATTAAGACTTTGTCGATCCCACATTTCGACATTAGTGATTAATTTTTAAAAAATACTGCTCCCATTGAACAAATAAGTTTGCATGGTGATTTTCACGAATATTTATCAGGAAATATACATAAATCGATTCTTTCAAACATGATTACTGCTTGGAAGCTATACGTGGCTCGATGAAAATGCAAAGACGGTCGATTTTGATATGCAGTGATTCGGGAGTTGGCAATTTTCCCATCGAAGGGGCAATGAAATTGCCATAGCAATCTTCGGTCATTTCTTGCTTGAAATCGATCATGACTGTAGAATATCGAGTGGCATCCAGCAAGAATTCCAGAACACTCGTTTTGAATGAGGCTTGCCGATCAGTCGAATGTATTTCCGAAACCGTTCTCTCTGAATTATCACGAAACTATTCTATAATTTCATTTGTCTCATCCGTGCAATATACCACGCCATTCACGAGAGAATCGAGCTAAAATTGCCATTCCTGGGAATGGAGTTGAAATCGTGAAATGAGTTCTACCCGGTTTCGGGCACCCTGAGGTAAGTCTGAGTGATCCCCGGAATCTTTTTGTGTACACTTCATTTTGGAGCTCCCTGCGTAGGGTCGGATATCGGCACCACCCACTTTGAGAGCGATTTTCTTGGATACGGCGTAAGATAGAGCACAATTGACCTCTGAGTGACCCCAACTAATTTTTTGAGCTCTATCGAACCATACAAACCATTTTCTCTAAAACTCATTTTTAAGAGTGGTACACTGTAGGTCAATTTTCTCAAAAATGTAGGTAAAGCAGCAGCTCAAATTTTCACAAAAGATGCAGCTCAGCGAGAGCTTTCCAATGAGTGGTTTGTCAAAAAAATACGGGCACGCTGGTGAGAGTTTCGCCCTTTTTACTTCGTCTGGATCGTTTGAACTTTTTTTTCTGCAGGCGATTTCATTTCACACCGCACTTTTCGACGAGCGCGGCCGAAAATGATTGATTTCCAGTCGAAATCCCTGTAGCAAAAAAGGTTCAAACTATCCAGACGAAGTTAAAAGGGCGAAACTCTCACCAGCGTGCCCGTATTTTTTGGCAAACCACTCATTGGAAAGCTCTCGCAGAGCTGCATCTACTATGAAAATTTCAGCTGCTGCTTTACCTACATTTTTTAGAAAATTGACCTACAGTGTACCACTCTTCAAAATGGGTTTTAGATAAATTGGTTTGTATAGATCGATAGAGCTCAAAAAATGAGTTGGGGTCACTCAGAGGTCAATTTTGCTCTATCTTGCACCGTATCCAAGAAAAGTGCTCTCAAAGTGGGTGATGCCGATATCCGACCCTACCTAGGGAGCTCCAAAATGAAGTATGCACAGAAAGATTTCGGGTGTCACTCAGGCATGCCTCAGGGTGCCCAAAACCGGTTAGAACTCATTTCGCCATTCCCATGCTCAGCTCGATTCTCTCATGAGAGGCGTGATATCATATTTTTCTATCGAAACTCAAGATCGAATTGTAAGATGATCTAAACAGGGAGGTGTAGAGGAACACATACGTGTTACAATGAAAGATTTCCCAAGTAACAAGACCAACTCCCCAGCAAACGGCGCTTCGTTGCGGTTTTGTCACCCCCCCCCCCCCCGTCTTTTTGAAATGATCACAAAATAAGCCATATTCAACTACCGACCTGCAGTTGGTAGTGAAATTGGGAAGGTTAGCAAATTTGTGGGTGATCCGTCAGTTATCAGTATATGCAAAGTGAGAGCGAGAATAGGTGAGGAGAAGAGTATTTATTCGCAAGCATCAAGTGACCCGGGCGAGGTCGAACGGAGCAGAAATGGGCACAGGGGCGGAGCCGATGACTAATCCTGGTATCGGGCGATACAGCAAAGACAAGTTGCTGCCACAATGGTGCCCTCCATTGCGAATTGTATAACGTTGATCTCATTTTTTTAGAATCTTAATTTATTGAATATTTATATATTGAAAAATACTTACGTAATCTGAACGCTTTCGGGACAGTTCGAAAGATCGAAAGTGTTTGAGCCCAAAATAGTCTGGATAAAAATCCGAGAAGCGCATCGTTAAAGTGGCTGATCCTACATAATTTTCGAAGCGAAAGAAATCGATTACCGCAAAGCTTGTATAATCACGAATGAGAGAGTTCGCAAGGGATTCAAGGTCCCCCATTTATTCAAGTATCATATTTGTAAATACAGTGCATGGAACTTAGAACACGAAATAAAGATGATGAAGAGTTCATTGATTGAAATGAGTAAGATGACGAGCAATGGTCTAACTCTCCTCATATCACACACTCTCTCACCGGTTAGAGAAAGCGAAAGAGCATGAGATTTGGAGAGAGTGAGACGATTACTCAAGATGACGTTTAGTCAATTATGAATAATCTCTTCGACGTTTCGAGAATCAATTTGAATACGAACTTGATCATCATTCAGCTCCTTGACGTTCATCTGAATTAGTGTTTATCAATCCAAACGGTCCTCCTCTTTTTACGCAATCACCCGGAATTAATATTGTTACCAACCTTGATGTCCTTGTTCAATCTGATCGGTAGTGACTCGAAGAATTTGTCAGTCAATACAACAGATGAAAAGATTAGGTCAATTGCACTGAACCGAGAGGCTTCGAAGATGAATTTTTGGAATTCTTCATAATCTGAGAAATATCGTTACATTATATGGATATTTACATAAATGCCGATGCACTCACTCGATTTCATATAGTGTGCTGTGAAAGTTGATATAATAAATTTCTTAACTCGACGAGTGTATAGGATGTCCCAAACCATGGCCCTGTAATTACCATGGATTGTGAAAAACTGAAGGAGACCGGCTCCGATGCGAGTACATATGGCTTCGCAAGCTCATATATGACATATATGTATCAGAGGGAGCGGGCGGAGCTTGCTGTATCTAAGTATAATAAATACAATCTCACATGCAATTCCTTCTGAAGTGTGGTACATTTGTAAAAACGAGTTCTTCAACAACTAGGTCGGCATCCAATGCTTCTCTAATCATGTTCAATTCTTTCTCTCGATAATCGATGACCAGATCAAGTTCGAGTCTGCTAATTCGGGAGCACCGTCGAAACATTCGCATGAGACGATTCGCAAAACGGTGCTTGTTGACGACGCGAACTTCTTTGCTTTCGAGGATCTGAAGTGAAATTGATAAATACTGCATCTCATGTTAGGATGAACCTTATTGGCATTGTCAGCTAACGTTCTACGATTAATTACAAATAATATGACTTAGAAGAAAAAATATTTTAAAAACATGCAAACTCACGTATTCACAAGATCTTTCTTCATCATTGTTTACCCTGGAAAGTGAGCAGAAGGGAAAGTCATCAGTTGCTCCGAAGAAATTTTGGTATTTCTCCGCAAAACTCAGGGTCATAATGGAAGAGTTTGCATAGACACTCCAGCGGAATGACGCAATAGAGGGAAGGGATGAGCGATCACGAAAAAGGGCATTCCAGTGAGCAGAAATCTGGAGGCATAATTTACACAACATATTACAATTTATAATGAGAAAAATGGTTATAATTACAAGACAAACTACGTGCAATTTGTAAAATTTTTATATGTTACAGTCTTAGACTTCTGTATTCGCGTAATACTCGTTCATTATGAATGCATACGAGATGATATTGACTATGAAATGATTATTCGGGCCCACCAAAATCATGCCGAGGAGTGATTCCAACCCTTCCATGAAGATCATTCGAACGACATCCAATGGAAGAGAAGAAAGAGTGAGTCTTTGATCTTCTTCAGACGACATCTATAGCAATTACTAGTAAAATAAGAATGAAGGAGATTTAGGATATCCAAAATTACGCGCCAGAAAAGACTTCATTCATTCATACAGTAATTATGGTGTGCTTGTTACCCCCGATTCTCCTTCTTTTTTTCCTAAATGCGGGTGGAAACAGGAAAATTCCGTCTCGTTTCAAATATAACACTTCTCTTCTTCATACTGATTCGCATATCCGATATGACGACTCGAGCAGACCAAGGCCTCACTCTTTCGTCTCTACCATCGGATGTAATTCGAAGAGTACTCAGAGCGGAACTTGAATCCGCATTCAATATGCGACTGGTCAGCCCATTATAATTATATTTAAAAACATTTTTAATAATTAAACTGTGCACATTCAGATATCACCACGATGGGACGCTCTCTGGAATCGCAAATCTTTTCCAGTGCTCGAATCGTTTCGCTGGAATCCTTACGTGAACGACTCGATAATTACCATTCAATTTCCGAAGGTGTACGCTAACTATTTGGGAGTCAACCATTTCCCGCAGTGTCAAGTTTCGAGGAATGATGAAGTGTTTGTGAGTTGTAGAATTTGGCAAACGATTCCGCGTTTATTTATGATGTACACTTTCTCAAAAAAAACAGGAAGTTGGGAGTAATGAAAAGAGACTGGCTTTGTTTATCGAAATTGATCAAGTTGGATCGCAATCAAATGGGTTCGAGTTTGATTCAGGTACTGAAAAGCAGAGCGTTCATTGATGCTGAGAACGAAGGTTTTGTGAAAATTCTGACTCGACTTTTCCGTCGGTGCTCGCGAATCGAAAGGCTGGAGCTGGATCTAATGATCGAATATAGAGAGAAGGAAATAGAAGTTATCAACGGCGCGATTGACGGCATTAATGTGAACGAACTCGCCTTTATCAACCTATCAACACAATTTGATGAAAAATGCGCGTAAGTGTCTGAATTTGCTCTTAATCTTTTTTTTTTCGAATATTCTCTGCCAAGGAACGTCAAATACTGGCTTTTATCACACATATAATTTTCAGAGATTTCGTACTAGACATCGTTCAAACTCGCCAAGTCGGACGTGTAATCTTATCTGCTTGGAGCGGCTATTTTAGATTTCGTGAGTTGTTCTATTTCTTCAAATGAATCAAGAAAATGGGTGCTAGGTCGGTTGAGAATCAAAAATAATACCCGTCCGTAGTTTTTTCGCAGAAGACTTTTGTGGGAACCAAATGTACTAAGGAAGGATATATTTTTTGGTTCTCATATTGTGGGTTCTCATCCGACTTAGTGCCAGAAAATGAATTCTCACCCAAATCAGTGTGCTGAAAGTGCATGCATATTAGGAATAATCCGAGTGTGCAATAACATATTTAGAGAGCTCGCATGCCATGGCGAGAGCGGAGGCAAATCAAGGAAGCCATGCTGTTTTCTTTCAATTTTTCTTCGGTTTCCTATCGACAGTCACCCGTTTTGCATCCATCGATCTTGAATTCACGCAAGAAATGACAAGAAATTACTACGAGGAATTTATGATTCGAATATTGAGCAAGATTAATATTGTGGGATCTCTCAAGTTCCCAAACAATCGCGCTCGCTTTTCTTTTGAAAAGCAAAAGATTGCTGAGCAATGATGAGCAATTTTGAAATCTTTAGACTTTCCATCATTCTCAAGCTCTCTGTCGGATTGATTAAGTTATCTTCTTGACAGATAAATTGAATTGTTCCTCAATCGAGAATTTGGTTTCTAGATGCGTTTAAGCATAAGAACGCCTTAAGATGTTTAGATTTTTCGGTCATTCTCAACCTCCCTGTCGGATTTTTGCGCGTGCTGCGTGCGTTTAAATTTAAATGTTCCATAATCGATGCAAAGAAATGGGTTTCTAATGGCAAGAACACGTCCAACCGCCATAAACGCAAAGAAGTGTCGCCCACACTAATCCCCCTTCGATGGGCACTATTAGCGATTACAAGGGTTTGTAAATGGGTGGGAAATAGGAGAAGTAAAGCGAATCGGTTCCAGTGTTATAGGGGGCATTCAATGAAGAGCGGGTGAGTTACCAGATCAGTACGTATTTCCCCCTTCTGGAATGCTCGTGATTGTCTTTTTGATTTGTGGGATTTCAGCAGAGGTGAGTGATTCCTATTGAATTTTTCTCAAAACCGTTTTTATGCTTCTAACACCACTTTCTTATTATGGAAGCAAAAGTATATAAATAAAATAAGGTATTGGTGAAATTCCAGTTGCATTCCTACTACAACGCCGCGAACATTCATGCGCATCCAGTCCACTCGCGAGTCTATGGAGGTTTTTTTTAATTGATTTATTTGTATTTTATGTGCAGCTTTTTTTCTCTAGGCACCTTCGCAACAACTGAGAAAGCGTACAACATGGCAGAGGAGGTCGATGGGATTGTGAAATACTACACGAATCTGATATTTCCAACTACTGCTCAAGTAAGAGAATCTGGAAATGAATTTCTCCTTTTCATCATCCTTGGGGAGTAAGTGAGAAAACAATATAGAGCAATCTTTGTTGTAGAGAATTCACAGTTGGTTAGTCCTGATAGGATTGTATCTGAGAAGAGATACCCCCTTAATAATTATTCACAGAGACACTCTACGACCGGGCACAATAACTGTGCAGGGGCCCACGGATAACCAAGCATTCAATAGTTATCGTTATTACTCTTGTCGTGTATGTGTTCATATCTTACTTCCGCTCTCTCATCCTAGAGTGAATAAAGCTGAAAAACATTGTTCATCTCCCTTCCAGCATCTAACCAGTCGTGAGTAGATCATACACATACATACCCTCAGTCCCTCATCACTCCCTTGTACACTCCCTTCCCTCCACTAGATGTACCAAATATCCTTGGTCAACCGGGACGTTTCTCCATGTGACTTTTAGTTTCAAACGATAAACTGTTTATTATCTACCTTTGGCCAATGATTTCGTTCTTTCAGCTCGATCGGTGGAGATTATGGCCGGCATTAAAAGCAATTAAAGTAATAATTTTAAGCCTGACCTGTCTGCATCCAAGCGGCTGAAAGCAAGGCTAACATCCAACAGAAACTGGCGCGCATTTTCGAATATGCATCGTACATGCATCTCTTTCAAAAAAAAACTTCCTAAATGCTGGTGTTTTTTTAATATCTCTCTGCTTCACATTTGCAAATTGACAGATCGAATATTTTCTCAATGTCGACTCGAGATGCACAAGCCCTCACTCTTTCGTCTCTTCCATCAGATATTATTCGAATAGTTATCAGAATGGAGTTTGAATCCGCTTTCAGAATGAGACTGGTGAGTGGTCTATTTGGAATGCAATTTTAGAGTAACCAAAATGAATAATATAATTCAAAAAACGCAGATATCCCCACGTTGGAAGGCTCTCTGGAATCGCAAGAGCTTCCCTGTGCTTGAGTTGTTTCACTGGGATAGTTTAAAATCAACAGTTACCGTGCGCTTTCCGGAGATTTACAGGGAATATTTTGGAGTAAACAATTCGTTATGGAAAGTTTCGACGGGCAATAGTGATTTCGTAAGTCGGAGGTTTAAAATACTAAATTTAAGTTCAAATCAGGTACTGGATAGGAGAGGGTTCCTCAAAGTGGAAAAGGAAAACTTCGTGAAAAATCTCACGCGGCTCTGTCGTCGATGCTCACGAATCAAAAGAATGGAGTTGGATCTGATTTGCGGATTTATGGAGGACCTAGAAGATATCAAAAGGGCAATAGAAGGTGTAAATGTGAATGAACTCGCCTTTGTCAACCTATCAACCCATTTCGACGACATATGCTCGTAAGTGCCCGAATTTTTTTATGCATGTCAGACATGGTATATTTACCGCTGCTATTATTATTCTTATTAGAGCTTATTAGATATTCTATTCTTATTAGATATTGATATTCTTATTAGAGCTGATATTTTGTAGAAATGCAGTTTTTGAATTCGTTCGAGCTCGCCAAGTATGCCGTGTAATCTTATCAGCTTGGAGCGGCTATTTTAGATTTCGTGAGTTTTTTTAAATTACGTGAAGGGGCATGGGAACTTAGGTTGCAATTGAATCCACGTATCAAAAACTGTCCGAGGTAATGAGTGCAAATGCTCTACTTTTGATGTTCAAAGAGCTCCAATGCAATGGCAAAAGCGGAGAGTAATTATGAAAATCACGATACTTTCTTTGAATTTTTCTTTAATTTTATTTGGTTTTCCACTCGTTTCGCTTCGATCGATATTGAGTTCACTCGAGTGATGAGAAGAAATTATTACGAGGAATTAGACGCTAATATCATGCATTTCAAACCGGAAATTTCGCATAATGGAGAAGACTAACATTGAGGGCTCTCTCAAGTTCAACAACGATCTCGTTCGATTCTCATTTGAATCGCAAAAAGTCGATGAATAATGCACAATTGTATGGCGTTTGTTGTGATTTGAGTTGTAATTTGACTAGTAATATGTTTATCAGCAAAAACTATTTGTCTCTACATGAATCTCGATATTGATGTATATTGTTTAAGATTTTTACAACTCCAATATTATCCATGTTATGCTCTGGATTTAGCTTTCCTCATCTCTTCTCTCTCCGATGTCTTCGGCGTGCATCCACAGGGATACGGGCAGGGTCCGTGGTAGTTAGGCGAGTCGGGGAACTGCGAACTGAAAAACAAAATTTGTAGGTATAAATTTAAATTTAAAATTACCCAAAGATTTCCGCCTCTGGCCAGTCCTTCGGCAACGGTTTCCAGTATTTTTCATCCGAAACCTGCAATGTCAATGAACAAGTTTGAGAAGAAACACACGACGTTCTTTTCTCTATTGCTTTAAAATTTTTCATTGATAATTTTTCATTTTTCATTTGTACAGTTGATTGACATCGAACATAAATGTTTGCTCATTTCCGAATAACCAAGTGGCGAATACATCCGGCAAGCGAAAGACTGAGGCTCTCTACCCGATCGGAGCAGCATTCTGCGAAATTATCAAAGTCCTCTTTTTCTCACCATGACGAGGTACAGCTTCGCGCCTTCCTCTCCGATCCACACATTGCCGCCCTCGTCCGTTTCCCAGCCCATCGCCTGCGTCATTTACCATAACAATATTTTTTTCTTTTCTTTTTTGTTTTACTCTCTTTTACTGCTCATTTCGAGGCGTCCATGCTGATAGTGACATACGAGTGGGAATCGTCAGACCAAACATCAAAGATAACCTCACATTATACCCATTCGTCGTCGGACAGGGGTCTTCCGTCGTCGTCGTTGTCGTCGTGGGCGTCGTGCAGCAACCGTCGGTGAAGAGATCCAACTGGAATCGAACAATATTTACAAAAAATATATCTACTTAGTTTGGGATTTGCTTAGGTTCGAATTTGGAATTCGGTTCGAATTTCACTTTCGTCATTCAACTTGTAAATCGGTTTGGAATACTAGGTCGTTCTGTCTCCTTCACTGAATCCTCATTAAGGACGGGGAGGAATATCAAGCTATCCTACTCGTATGGGATTGACAATCTTACTTTTGCTTCTCGCTTTCACTGTCGTTAGCAAGGCTCTAATATAGGCACGAATGATCTATTATCAACCCTGCTCCTCCCTATTTAATCCACACCAAGCATGGCTGCAGATGAGTGGAAGATCGCCCCCAGAAGTGAGCCATATCTCAGATTGCCAACCCCACTTTTACGTCACACTTTCACTGTCGTTTCCGACAAAGCGACTCTAATTTAGGAACGAATGATATATTTTCACCCCCGCTCCTCCCGCTTTAACTCACACCAAACATAGCCACTGATCCTTGGAAGAGCGCCGACAGAAGTGGAAGCAGCCTCATATCGAGATATCGAGTCGAGAGTGATTACTGATCTACTCTCGCCAATTACTAGTAAGGAATCCGGGCCAGTTCTACTTTCGATTTCACTCCTTGCCCCGCTTATCATTCCAACAATGGCGCCTGAGTTAATGCTTTATTATTCAAATGCTCATCGAACAAAATACAACAATCGATATTTTCCTAGGTAAATAAATTATTGATTATTAGTGTTCACGATCCGTGTCTATTTCCCCATGGGCGCGTGATCTCCAGCGGGCGCGATAAGTACGGGAATGTTGGTCTTGATGCCTCCGGGGATGACGTAGCCTGGAGGCAGGGGCCGGAAGTTGGGCGAGTCAGGCCAGAGAGAGCCGAAGAGAGGACCTTCAGGCCAGTCCTTGGGGATCGGCGCCCAGTACTTCTCGGCCGGCATCTTAATTATCACTAATTAGCTAATTAACAATCGAATATCTGAATTTCACGTTCAAATCGGAGATGGCTTCGATTCGAAATGACTCTGTTTATTTTGCCCACAGATCGAGAGAGAGTATACTTATCAGAGTAATTTATTTTTCAAGCGATTGCTAATTCAATTTGACGGAAATTAATCGATAATCTCACCTGGATTAGGTAGATCTTGGCCAGATCGTTGCCCCAGGAGACGTTTCCGTCGTCGTCCGTCTCCCATCCGAGCGCCTGTAATTATCAATTATCGATTTTTGAATTTCAATTTCAAAACAGAGCTCAAGATCACCTGATAGCCATTGGTTGTCGTCGGCTTGTTCGGGTCCTCGGTGGTCGTTGGTTCTTCGGTCGTAGTCTCTGCTCCTGCTGCTCCGTAGGCGCCATTGCAGCAGGGCTGTTGGAAGAAAGGCAGCTGCAAGGAATTATTGATTTTTTGCCAACATAATAGAGCAGTATCAACTCTAGCATCGATTCAACAATGAAAGTACTGCTGCTGAAACGCAAACAAGCTGGGAATAAGAAAATGGAATACTTACTCCCAGCTGAGCGTAGGCGCAGGAGAAGAGGGAGAGGATGAGAAGTGATCTCATCTAAAATATATTGATTGATAAATTCAATAGGTTCAAACATTGTTTTGGATGAATGCGAACAGCTCAAGCAAGCAAAGGGAAGGGATTGTTTCAAGAGAAAGAGTGACCTGAGCAGGTACTTTTATCACCATCCCTCGATCCTCTTTTCACTTTTGGTTCCTTGCCTTTCCAGCTCTAACCGGCAGCCATTCCTTTTCTAGGAATAGCTTGGCAAGCAAATTGTCTCTCCATTCTGCCCTATCTCTTGACAGTCAGGGCATGGAGAAAGAATAGAGGGTGAAGAGGGCAAATCCGCACCTATCCGAGTGCTCTGTGAATAAAACGGCCGTGTTTAGCTGATCGCATGACGGGTTCGAATGAGAAAGCGAGCAAGAATGTATTGTAAAATAATATTAGAATAGCAATGTTGCAAGCACGGACTCCTCCCGTTTCGTATGCTAATGCCGCATTTCATCGAACAGTGATTAATGTGTATTTGAAAGAATAAAAATTGCCCCATTCTTACTTCACCCTCGCCTGAAAAACAACACGAAGGGACACAACAAAGCATTTCCATTTAAAGAATCTCTTTGTTTCAAGATGCAGACAGTTCATCTGACGGCTCATTTCTCAGAGTTTTGCAGATTTCTTTCCTGGTCTACGACTCCATCCGTAATCTTTGGCCCTCTCGCGATTGCCGGTTCCATGAATGGCTAAATGGGAACAGCTTGATTCGACTGGCGAAATCGGAGTCGGCTCTTTCCCGAAAATTGCCCAGAATTACTCTCTAATCCTGTCATGAGTAGCTGAATCAGCCCAACTCTTCACCCATCCTCCCAAATA
The DNA here is from genome assembly GCA_036245805.1 of Pristionchus mayeri. Classification (NCBI taxonomy): domain Eukaryota; kingdom Metazoa; phylum Nematoda; class Chromadorea; order Rhabditida; family Neodiplogasteridae; genus Pristionchus; species Pristionchus mayeri. The sequence goes on from BTRK01000002.1 coordinate 11,910,350, forward strand.
TTCGGCATCCTTAATGCATCATCACAGTGTACATGGATCGACATCCAACTCTCTATGTATTATCTCTCATTGATCCGAGAAGCGAGAGAGTGCGCGAAAGGAAGAGATTGCGGTATGCCCCTTCATCTCTTGCGCTTGTTCGCACACACAAGTGTGTTGTTTGCCCCGAGGCAAGCTTGCGCCTCTAATGATCCATGACAACTCTGGTCGCTAAGTGATTGAGTAAGCCCCAAATGTTGACGTTTTTGACAGAAATTGAGATTTTCAATGAAATTTCCGGTTTGAAATGCATGATATTAGCGTCTAAATTAGGCGGATATAAACGCATCTTAGCACAAAAAGTGTATTGTGTTGACCCTCTGGGAAACTCCATACATCGGAAGAACACGTTGCTCTTCCCTCTCATCTCCCACCTCCAGCTTGGAGAGACGTTTCTGTAGACAGCCAGAGAATCAGATAAATCTCGAAGATAAATATGCACCAATCAATCAGTGTCAAACGCACACACTTTCTACTGCAGAGTAAACGTTTCCTGAGGGCAACCGGTTCACTCTCGAATCGTGTTCACACCCGGGGAGCAATCGTCTGAGTCTCTTAAGTTTGCACGCTTTCTCGTCTCTCTGACCGGCTAGAGAGCGTGTAAACTGAAGAGAGTCAGACGATTGCTCCGGGGAGTGATAACTGTTTGGGTACCACTCATTACTCACTTTTCCTCAGATCGTAGCTTCTTCTTGTCACACTATTCCCGTGTTTTTCTACCAGACTTCCTGCTCCTGCGCAGAGTTTACGTTATCTGTTTCGTTTCTCTATGCGTGCTCGTGTCCCTGTCAGCAGATAGTAAATGATACTTTACTCGCATTATCACCGATTCCACTGCACGACAATACAGATACTTAAAGCTTAGTAAATTAACATTTACTATCGTCAGGAGGGTACAGCTCATTTCTGCTCGATTTTCACAAAATTCGGCGAATCATTGCTCAAATTATGAACATCCTTCATTGGAATGCAATGTTTACCCGAAAGTTCGGATAGCATAAACATTCTCTCCTTCTCTTTACGTCATTCGCCAATCTCTCATTCATGGTGTTCCCTGCATATGCACAGATGTCATCCTACTCTCTCCTATCCTTCACTCTCTTACCGACTAGGCAGTCGTCCGTGACATGGTGCTATGTTGATCATTCATACATGCCAACTCTGCTAGCCTAGCCATATCTGCCTGGAAGCCAGACTGTACCACAGAACAAACAGTATGGCTACATGAGTCTTTGTTGTTCGCATCCTTCCGCTAGCAAAAAGCCCGCATGGCATTGCGCGTATCCGCTGTATAAACCACTCATGCGAGATAGTGAGGGATTTGGAGATAGCAGGAGTACCCTCACAGCTGACCTTTCCCCGCTTTATGATGGGGATTAAACCGCGCGCGATCGTGCACAAGTCCAGCGGCACTAGTCCCCTCGTGACTGGGTGACGCCGCTCACTTTATCCCCAAATTCTACCATATCTTTCTATTATTCCTAGAACTGGGATTCGTTTCTCAATGCGTTTCTTCAGCAGACAGCGAATAATAGTTTACTTGCACGACCACCGATTCCGCTGCTCTTTCGCTCATTATCGCGAGGCACATCACACTCGTTTTGCCTTGGTTAAGCCTTCGTTGACCTCTGCTTGACCGATGCAGCTGTTTGCACTTCGTCATATGGGTGATTCAAGGGCAACTCTCTGCGCAGTTTCTCAGACATACTGGGAGGGCATTAGGTCGGATAATAACCTTCCGGATGATAACCAAAAAGTGTACCCTTCTGCAGTATTTTAGCAGAACGCTTTTTGACCATCTGGAAGCATACTGTCCCCTATAGAAGGTTTTTTTTTGGTTAACATTAGGAAGCTTATTATCCGGCGGTGATCATCCGACCTAGCGCCACTGGGAGGTGTCTAGTGCTCGTCTGAAAGGCCGACCTTTTGTTGTTTGTTGTTGTCCACTCCGTTCCTAGTGACCAGCAAGGGTAAACTGCGAGAATAATCTCCCCGTCTGATATGCTCTCTCGCCGGTTTGAGAAGCGAGAGAGTATGTGAAATGAAGAGAGCGATGCGATGCGCACTTTCACCTAATTAGACGGAACAGTAGTGAAAGTGACACTATTCGATCAGAAGTTGCTATTTTCACAAGTGCATTTTGTATAGACAAAGTGTCGCCTTCTCTTTATTGCTCTTTTCGCACTTATTGTAACTATCACCATTTAATAATTTCACACACTTTAGAATGGCGAAGCGCAGTTCCAGGAAGTTTTCACATTGCTGAGTAGCTAGAGCATTCATGTTCTTCGATCCCTTCGATTGATCAGGCAGGAGGATTCGTCATTTCTTATCACGGGTCTCCTGTAAAAATGTAGGAAAACGGCACGATTTTGCTACTAGGAAATATTTTATGTCACGGATTTCGATCAAACTTGGTTGATAGACATCATGGGGGGTCCGAAGAAGGTCTATCCGCTTGGTTTGGTCAAATTTGCACTTTATCGATTTTTTTGACCTACCCCGTCCAATTGCCGTAAATCGGTCAATTTTGATCGTACAGCGAACTTTTTTTTGCATTTTGCTCGTATTCACGAGCTCTACAAATTTGTCAACATCTTCCAAAGAGACGGAAGACGTTTTCATGGTCATTTCTCCCAAAAACTGATTTTCCGACTCAGAAATCGATCGAATTTCATACTGTAGTATGAAATCCAATCATTTTTATTTTAAATATGGATTCTCCGGGTAAAATTAGGTGGGGTTCATGTTAACCACTTTTCATATCTCTTACCCTTCAGTATCGATTTACTAAGTAAGTTCCCGAACATAGTCGTTTTTTCGAGAAAAACACATTTTCATTCATAACTCGCTTCAAAATGGTCCCTTCGAGAATTTAAAAAGTGAAATCGACAGCTCTCAAAGAGACGGATAAAAAGTTCTAGGAGGTTGAAAGTGGTACATCTTACCGTTTTTAAGATATTCGACAAAAACTGAAAAAAAACCGACAACAATTATTATCCTTCGCAAGTTTTAGTGTGTACAAGTCATTTTTGCGATAATTTCGCCATATTTAAATCTTATGATAACATTCTTAATGTTTTATTATCTTACAAAAACTAAGAAATGTAGCGAGAAGAGTCATATCGAATGAAAGTTACAATTAAATTAACGAGCATTAAAATAAGATGAATAATGACGACCAGAGAAGAAGGACGAAGAAGAAGGACGAGCCCACATTTTTACAGGAGACCCGTGTTATCAACTGTGATTTGTTACCCTATCTTGTGAACTACTCAGCATTTCCGTTTGATTTGATTGCTCTATTTTCCAAAATGGGTTTAAATATGACTTTCCAAATTGTTTATCAACCGGAGCACCGCGAGTTTGTCCTTCAGCAACGTATCTTCGTATCCATTTCATCACAGCTATTATAGCACTTTAAGCAGTTTTACTCTGATATTCCTGAAATCAGACGTCAAGAATGTCCTCGAACCCATGCTGTCCTCGTTATCAGACTAGCCCGTTGTTCCCACCCCTCTATCACTCTCATTATCAATGACTGACCCTTTCGGAATGCCTCTTTCGTCTCTCCTTTTCCTACATCGTTGCTTACTCTAATCATGTTTTTTTCCGTGAATTTTGCTTCAGTCTAAAGCCTCGTAACGAATTTCCTTTAGTGGTTATCTTCATTTGCTCAAATTGAAACCTCACAGAGAATCACATCAACAATTTGCAATTGTAATGGCCAAATAGGAATCATTTTTTGAAGTTTGCAAAAAGAGGTGTTGTGGTCACTCCCCTGTTGAGTTCAAAGTCCTACTTCCGGCTCATTTTTCTCTCCATTCAGTAGACATCCCATGTGGTATCTTAATGGTCTGCCTTCCTTCAGCTCCCATTGCGGTTAGACAGAGTGAGAGAGCGTGCGAAATGGAGAGAATCAGACAGCCACTCTTTCTCTCTCCCCTTCCACTTAGCTCCCCTAGCGGCTCGTCGAAACATAAACTTTCCACATTTTCCGCACATGTTGTCCAGCAAATGATCGTGATTGCCGTACATTGAAGCAATTCCAATTCATTTCTCTGCATTTTACGATTATGCACATCTGTACAGTCCCGGACCATTCAAAAATGTTGAATGGATTTTCATTTGCGTTTCGATTTGGATTACACCGAAACCTGCATGGTGAATGTTACCGTTGCCTTTCTGACATAATTTCTAATTTCTCGCCGCGATTTCGGAAAGTAATAGAGTCTGAACATAGATCTTTGTTGGCTACTAATGCCTGCAAGCCAGCAAAAGCGTAATGATGTTTCTCGGTAGCGGCATGGCTTCGAATGTCAATCCCATGGTCGTTGGGCAACGTCATTCATTTCTTGGTTTCTTGTCTCTCTTTCATATCTTATTCAGCCGTCATTACATTTTGTCTATCGCGAAAGTAAATATGCAAACATCTCTTATTCCGATTATAAAACACCTTGTAACTATCACTTCCTGGTTAAAAGTAGGGAACTGATAGATTTTTTATCGTGTCCATCTCTTTTAAATACCTCTAGGTTATAAGGTTTCAATCGTGCCCTTTCGATATTGAATGTGAAAGATCCAATTTCATTCCATATGTTGAGCCAGACTAACAACGCTCTGAGATTCCAACCCCTCCATACCGAAGTTACCCTCCTGTAGGACCATTGTGCCTGACGTGCCGATAAACATGTCAATACGTAATCTTGAGCCAACATCTACTCCCCTCCATCCCTTCCTTATCTTCCCTTCGATGCCTCACCATGGATGGCTTCTAGCAGTAGCTCTCTCCCTCGTCACTCCATCCATCGATGCAGCAGCAACCTACCAGGGGTAAGCCACCACTTCATGCTGCTCTCAACCAAGATGATCATCATATTCTTGACTATATTTTGCTATGTCTTCACTAGTCTGTTAAATGTTGAGAATTTAGTTGTTGATACCAAAATAGGCGATAATGAATCGGACCTAGCAGTGTTGTCCGGAGAGTCTGGTCACGAAAACAGGAACCTTTACTTTACAAAAAGAAGAAGAAACTGGTAAGACGATGACTGTTCCTTTTCGCAACAGTTTTATTGAGGTACAAGCTCATTCGCTTCGAGGCGAATGAGACCGTCGCCGAGTGGCTGGAGACGATGAGTGACGTCGCTCACGATCTGGATGAGGTCAGTAAATATGCTGACACGAAGGGTAAAATTACCACTTTGCTGTAGGAGAATAGCAGTAGTCGGCCACGCCGAACTACACCACCTAGAATAGTCGTCTCTTGACGACTGTAAACTCACTTGGGCTGCACCTTTACCTTTTTTTACCATATTGTAGGAATGCTGATTGTGATTATAGCCCTGCGTATATCAATGAATATTATTTTTGCGACCACTGATTCAAGAAAAGCGAAAACTTCGCAATCACGCAACTCTCGATGAAAGCGTGAAACACATTTGCTACCATTCGAAACTTTCAAATTTTCTTGAATGAGTTCGAATAAGTTTTGCGGCTTCTTTATTCATGGCGTTGTTCTGAATCCATAGTCACTTGATCTTGCTGGGTGAATACAAACAAATATAACATCGTTCTGACTTCAGAAGGCCGGCGAGGAACGACGCATCCTCTTCGACGTCTTCAGCGAGCCCACCAAGGTATACTGTATCGGAGATTACTGTAGTCTCCCAGTATCGATGACTACAAGACATTTTCTTATCATGGAACAGTAGTGTAGCAAGCCGATCGATAACTGATTATAAAGCTACCGTAATCCTATCGTAATCATTTGCAGTTGCAATCATACGCGGACGTGCTGGTCGCTCCAGACTTCTTCGAGGCGTTCCTGGTGATGCTCCAGAAGCAGGGCGTGGAGAAGGTGACGGTGTTGAGGAAGGACATGCAAAAGTGAGTGGATGATGGATCGGATGATCTTGATCTTTGTAGCACCATGAGTTTATGGTTCCTGAGGGAAACAAATGTGATTGGGCTACAAGCAATCCCAATGAGATTTACCATCCTTTGTGAAGACTTTGTGTAAGTTCTCGCACAAATAAGTGGATGGTATCGTATTAATTGACACATCCGGTCAGCACTTTACTCGACAGTTTCTTTCCGATCTTTTGACGACACAGTTTCATCTTGACGTTATCACGCTCGTAAAAGTAGTCAACATGATGGCAGCTTGGCGTCAATTACATCGATCGAAATTGGTTTGCAAATGATCAGGGATAAAACACTGTTCGAATCATCGGTGATAGATCAAAGACTGATGTCAGGTTTATATGATTAGGGACTCATCATGTGCGATGACCAAAAACAAAAATCAAAGATCAAATATCACTCTCAGATTGATCGATGAGGAGGAGTACACGATCGATAATCGACGTCGGCGTCGGAAGCGGGCCGGTAACGCCATTGATGACTTTGATGCTGAGACCTACCATGAGTATGCTAGAGTGAGTGATGCTTATGGTAGGATGCTATTGATCCAACCATTAATAGGAGCACAATCTCTTCATCAATATTCCTAGAAAGTCTAGATAGCTAGATACTTCCTCCACAGTGTCCTTTAGAATACCCTTGAGTGGTTATTCTCGTCGGGCCTCGGGCGGAGATAAAATACTAGGATCAACCAGGCATTGACAACAACGACGGACTGACGTACAATTATAAAAATATGAAATTATCAGATGATGCGGTTCATGTACGACCTCGCGCATCATCATCCCTCTCTCGTCAAGGTAAACTGGTCTTTGATCTCTGAAATATGCGAGTATATGCGATGAGTACTGATATCTGATCTTGCCTGGGTACCACGTGAGACTAAACAAGTGAACCAACTCGTGATCTACTTTAGGTTGTGAACGTCTCCAGATCGTCCGAAAACAGACAGATTATCGGCGTGAAGGTATGCGAATTATCAGGAAGTTTTCAATGCGAAAACAAAACTACTAAAATCCCTAAAATATGTTCATGATCACGTGATTTCGCTAGTCAATAGGGTCTGTGAATTTGAAAAGCGTTTATCCCTATCTCAAGAGGGCACATAGTTTGATGCTTGAACAGAACTGGAGTAAACTGAAATTACTAGAAAACTGATAAAGAATTTACTTGAACGAAATGAAAAAAAATCAGAATTTATAGATTAAAGATCAAACATGAACTCCTTAGATTTCTACGTCGTCCCTCTTCAAGCCGGCCATCGTCATCGATGCGGGAGTGCACGCGAGGGAGTGGGTGGCCCCCGCGGTTGCCATGTACATCATGAAGAAGGTATGAGTAGCTTGGCTTGAGGCTTCGATACTTCCTTTGAATGATAGAGCCATTTGAAAGAGTCTCCGTTTTCTTAGTAGTTATTGTTCATAGGAATGAGAGAGAAATCTTTAAAATGAGAGTATTTTTCAATCATATTTTGTTTTTGTCTTTAGATAATAACCTCAACATATTTGAAAATTTCGAAGACTGGCACCAGTTGAAAGTTTGCTACATTTGAACTGTATTTACAGCTGGTGAAGTCAGTCGGGCACGACCACCGCCTCTCAAAGGCACTAATCGACTTTGACTGGTTCATCATACCACAAGTCAATCCGGACGGTTACGAGTACAGTAGGAATACAGTAAGCCACGTTCATCGACTACTAACTTAATTTGGACTACAGGAGGAAGAAAAATCGACAATTGCAGGACCGGTTGTGGCGCAAAACCCGGTCGCGCTTCAATGGATCACGGTACTGCCTGGGCACGGACGCCAACAGGAATTGGGGCTTCAAGTGGGGAGGTGAGCCAAACAAATGAACTGGGTCGGATGAGAACAATTGCGTAGTGTGCCTTTGATATATGAAAGGCGTCATGACGCAATAGTGTTCATCCCGCCGAATGCATTTAGATTCAGTATCTGGACTTATTGATAATGCAAAAATTACATTTATTTATGTTGCAATAGTTAAAATCGATAATTCCAGTAGCCGGCGCAAATCGATCGCCCTGCTCGAACATCTACCAGGGCTCGCATCCCTTCAGCGAGCCAGAGATCGAGGGACTCAAGGTAGATCACTCTTTGAAATTATTCGTGGCAACGTTCCAAACCCAAAAAGACGCTCTCCGTCGTTCCGTACCGTTCTTTATTTCAGAACTTTCTCACCTTCGAAATTCCGGATCTCACGATCTACCTCTCGCTGCATTCCTATGGACAGGTGTTCTATCAGATTTTATAAATTTATTGTGAGAACGAATATCTTCTTAAAACTAAAGGCAATATAGCCTGTAACTTTTTGCTCTCTTGTGAAGCTCATTTAATTTCCCACTTTGTTTCACGATCTGAGCTGTGAAAGAATGTGGATCAATATTCGTGAATGTTTCAGATAGGGAAGAAAGGGTAGTGAAAGTGATGAACATCGTTAGAAACTTGATGAGAAAGGACACAATAAAATTCCAATATATCTGCTAAACAGAAAGAGAACAAGCTTCGAAAGATCAATGATCAACCTCTAAGGTGTGGCTTGCGCCCTGGGGCTACACGGGCAAGCGGCCGGACAACTTTATCGACCAGGTTCGATCGATAATTCCTTTTATTACGTAACCACGAATATCAGTGGGTACACTGTGCATACATGAAATCAGAAAGAAACAAGTTATTTACAAAAAATCAGATTTGTAAGCAGAAAAAATTTTTTTTCTCTATCAGGAAGGGGACTTGTACAGGATTTTATTTGCAAAAATATAAAAAATAAGTCCACAGGTATCCTGTAAAAATAATTGTCGAAATTTAAAGTGAGCCTTCAGTATGGATATTTTTGGTCAAACATGCCAAATTTCAAAATTTTCGAAACTATTTTTTTCCAAATCGCATCCAATGGTAGTTCTGGGACTGGAATTAATGTGAAAACATTGTATAAGGCTCACTTTAAATTTCCACAATTATTTTTACTGGATACCTGTGGACTTATATATTATATTTTTGCAAATAAAATCCTGTACAAGTCCCCTTCCTGATAGAGAAAAAAAATTTTTTCTGCTTACAAATCTGATTTTTTGTAAATAACTTGTTTCTTTCTGATTTTGCGAACAAATTTTCAACATAAAAGTTTCTGGAAATAATTTTCCGAAGATTTTGAGCCCACTGCCACCTTTCTAGCTCATCTGGGAGCTGAAATACAGTGTAGCCGGGAGCAAAACCGGATAATTCCTAAAAGCCGGCTCTGGGACCAACGACCTATATTTTTCGAAATTATCTCTCCAGGGTATTATCCTAACACAATATGGATAAAATTCGTGACCAAAATTTTTAAAATGTTCCCGCACACCTCCACTAAGTCGTGATACGTGTGATAAATATTTGAGCTATTCTTTGCAGCAAGACGCAGCTCACAAGGCAGTTGGTGCGATCAGGAGGACATCTGGAGCCAACTACACTTATGGAACAATTGCTGAAGTGATGTGTGCGTGGTTTCAAAGTCTGCTTTCTCAAGTAGTCCAGGAAAACGTCCGTTCTTTGAGTGAATTTGATGTCAGGGACGTTGTTTACTGGTTATAAAAAAATATAAATAAATAAATGCAGACCCCGCTTCTGGCACCTCGATCGACTTCCTGCAAGATAAGGGCGTGCCCTACATCTACGGCGTCGAGCTGAGGCCCCAGGACACCACCGACTCCTACGGCTTCAACATCCCCGCCAAGTACATCAAACCGACTGGTGAGGAGTGTGGTAGTCTGGAGTGGTGTCTTGGTATTAGCTTGGTACAAGAATGGTACAATGTGGTCTATTTGATGAGCCTATGTTCGTCAACCAAGGGATAGGGGGTGTTAATCTGGTAGACTGATTCAGGGACAATTCTTGTGAGCCCATCTCTAGGTTGGTACCAACTTGGTACTAAGGTGGCTCACAAAATAAGATGTATGATTTTTAATAAAATTAATTACTTTATTAATTTCGCAGGCGATGAAATGCTCGAGGGCGTCCTTGCAATCGCAGAGCATGCGCTAATGAAGAAGAAGATCAAAATATAAACCGTGTATATCGATTAGATGACGATTGCTTCCTTACTCTCACTCAACAGTCGACTTGCTTTGCTATGCCACCCCGTACTCCATGTAGATTGCATCTAGCGTGGTGTTCTCAATATTTAGCAACACTTTTCATTGTTACCGCACAGAATAGCTCTCTTACTGCCAGTCCTTTTGATTTACTCGATTGATTCTTTGCTCCCTCGCGTTAGTTCTATTTCTGTAGAAAATTTACCATGACACTGTGCAATTATCATTTAATTTCTTATTTTTCATTATTATTTTTGCTATAATTAAGACGACAAAACAAGTACTGCTTTGCTTCGCCATTGTTTATGTGTTCTAAATCTCACGAGCTTTAAATATTCGAGTTTGTGTTTCAGCTTTGAATGATAAATGAGTACAATCAGACTGATTAGTTTTGCCCTACCAATTTCCGATAAAAAATAAACTTCATCCCTTCCCTCAAATAAGGCCCTGTATTTACTGCAAACTCGAGCTCACGCAACCCCTGGTTACCGTCTCACTCCTCTCCCGGTCCCAATTTAGCCTTGAGCTCAGACGAGAGAGCACTACAATTGAAGAGAGTGCCAGACACAACAACAAAAGCGAGAGACCACTTCTAATCGAGAGGGCGCAGGTAGCCCCCGAGTAGACACACACGGATATGAGGTCCCCTCACTGACCCAGTATCCCTCCGGCCCCTCCCTCGCATGGAATAATGAATGCACCTGCTCTTTTCTCCTTCTTCTCCCTCTTCCTGTATGAAACTACCCGAAAATCAGTGCAGTCTCTCCAAATCACACACTCTCTCGTCTCTTTCATATTTTCTTCGTTTTTGCGCTCGTGTCGCCGCGCAAATCCATCTCAATCCGTAGATAATCTCAACTCTCCCGACGATACTTTCGAATTATGACGTGTATCGCTTTTTAAATTGATTCGATCACAAAGTCCCCGACCATATTAACGATAGATGAATGATCTCATTTTTAGTATATGTATGTTTCCCTATTTTTACTTCAGAGTTATCATCCATTGTTTCTCTCGATTGTTCACTGCCCTGTCTATTATTATCCCCGTTGACCTTCAGTTTAGGCGATAGAATAGCCCCCAAAACGAGATACACTCACCTGTCTCTCTTGATATTCAAGAGCGTGTGCTGGTATTGACCATGAAGGGCCTCTTGAGAGGGAGAAAGGGGATAACACTGATCGGCCAATAGCTTGAATGCGCTTGCAAGCTGTTGCCAGCTTCTGCATTCTTCCTTGTTTACAATGAAGTAAAGCTGGTCTATTGGAGCTTGATAAATCCACCATGTAGCTTTTTTTAGTTTCGCTGAAACTTGTCCCTTCATTATGTGTTCACAGTCTGTGGCCAGATCGTTACGCTATCAGAATTATACAGAGTGCTACAAAGTCCATCCATCTTCAATTGTGAACGCAAATTTGTTCGAGACCCTCAGGTCAGATGCCCATCTCCCCCATAGATCACCCAATCTCTCACCTCCCCCCATGCCATTCCAATCTCCTCAGGGCAGATGCAATGGACAATGATGAATTGGCGGTTGGCGAGGGTGTGACACACACGCACGCTGCCAATATTCTCCTCATATCCCAGAGTGCCCCCTGAGACCCACTCCCTTTCCCCGGAACCAACCGGTCATCCGGAACCAAGGTCCAAGTTCTGGTTCCCAGGCCTGGTTCTTCTTGGAACCAGACCTGTTTCTAATTCGCAACCACCTTAGTAGCCGTCGGTGTCTTTCTTTCATCCCCTTTTTCATACTCGTACCGCGTTCTAATTTGCGGAACCTAAAGGCGGATCGTCTAAATTGAGACTTTCCATCTCTCTTCCCTTACTCATCCAGAGAGAGATATCCGCAACAGGTCTCATTACTCATGCTAATTGCTCATCGTCAGCTAAAATTCGCTGACTAACCCCTCATTTTTCTACCAGTGCGCCCCAAGCGAGTTCTGAAGTGTCTAAAGCGCAATAGAGTCAACTGCTCCCGATCTCTTCATTTCACCCACTCTCTCATCCTCTCTGACAGGCTAGTTACTCCCAACACGCGTGTTTTTGTCTCTTCGTCAAACCCGTATCGCAGCCAGCCAGACCTTTTTGCTTGATTCCCCTCGGTTGTCAACTCTTCGCCGCTCTCTCTCTCTCTAGAGAAGAGTAGGAGGGTAGCTATAAAACAAACGACCAAGACTTAGAGAATGAAAAGGGGAGAAGATAGGGGATAAGAGAGGGAGGGGTCGAGTCTGGGCTGAGTAATGACTCCGGATCTCGCAGAGAAATCTCGGTTGTTATCCTCGTAATTCTCTGATTTTACGACTGATTGCGAGTGGGCTCTTCAGTTTGCACGCTATTTCGCTTACCCGGCTCGGCTAGAGAGCACATGAAATCTGAGACCGATTACTCTACTGCGGATCTGCTGAAACCAGTAGGCAGCTGTCGCTGTTTTTCTCAATTTCCGGCTTGGCGGAAATGCGGAGAACTCAGAAATAACACGCGCGTCTATTCGATCAATCACTCATGCATGTATCTATGATGTCAAATGTCATCGAGTAGTTCCATGCATCTCATAAAACTGCTCCAGATTTTGTGCATGCATACTCTAGATTTCCTGGTAGAAGTTGCCTAGCATTGTGGTATTACTGCAGATGTGGACTAGAGAAGGTGTCCTAACCTGCGTCTAGGCACTTGCTATGTTCATTGAACTCTTCCTATTCGTGAAACTTCCAGATTTCCAAGCAAATTTGTCTTTGTCGAGCGGAAAGAGCGAGAGAGCGTGTGAAAAGCGGAGATGATTACTGCTGCAGACTCCAGATTCCCCTGGGGAGACAACTTGGGCGCTGGTCAATGGGTCGAGAGGGCGCGAGTAGAGACCAGAGTTACTCATCCAAACACAGCCACTAACGGGCTCTGGAAGGCGCGGTCTTTGCTCTATTGCCACTTTTCTTTCTTTCATTTTTGCCATTTGGTCAACGCCCAGTTACGTTTCACGTGCGCGATATCTTCTGAGAAAAACGATTCGATTCGATTTGTCCTTGTGCTTATTGTTCAAAAATAATTTTATAACGTCCATGCTCTTCCCGAATACGCCCCTTATTCAATACAATGCCAATACAATGTGATTTAACCGAGTGATTTTTTGAAAGCCTTCCTAAGTGCACTTCTCTGCCAATTCCAAATTATATCTCACTCTTGCCTTCCACTCTCTCAGCGATCATAGACGGTGATAGAATTGGGGAAAGCAAGAAAGGCAGACGATCCATTGCGAAAACACACAGCGTGCATTGCATTCCTGATTCATGCGCCGATGTTGCCCATTTTATCGTCTCTCTCCCTCTCTCCCTCTCAATCTCTGGCGTCTCTCAATTTCCCCGCTCTCTCGCTCTCTCTGACGTGCGAGAGAGTGTGCAGAATTAAGAGAGTCTACAATCACCCCCTCGATAGTGGGAGGCTGTACTCTGATTGTCTTCTCTCCCTCCTTCCCCGTTAACTCGCCGCTATTCCCACCTCGCGCGATTGCGTTTCATGCAAGCTTCGAAGTATGTGCTCTATGCATTCTGGCTGATTAACACTTCAAGCAAGGAACTATTCCATCTACGATCGCATTATCATCTTATTAACTTGTCTTTTAAATTGAAGTAATATCCTTTGCTCGCTCTCCAGCCTTGTGCTCTCTCCAAGATCTGCGAGAGGTCATGAAAAATCGAGAGCTTCCCTCTCTCACCCAATTTTTAGTTATCTGCATCTGCCTTTGTTCCATTCGTGCTGGTTGCAACGTTGCCTCTAACTCTCCTCGTTTCCCCTACTCTCTCACTTTGTCTAACCGACGAGATAGCGTGCATAATGAAGAGATCCCCTCCTTCCCAACCCATTGTTCGCCCTATCAATCTTACGCATGCATGAAGCGCCACACGTCCATGTCAAGTGTCAGCCCCGGGAAGAAAATGGGCCTTGACAGAGAGGGTGTGATTAAGTTGGGCTTACTCTGTCCCGAGGCGTTTTCGTAGATTGAATACTCCGCCATTACGCCTTACGTCGGCGAGCAGTCGGCGTCACAGCACTGCACCACCTAGCATAGCCGTTTTTTACGAATGCACCATCGCTCGACTTTTCAGCGCCTTTACCTGCCCCGTTTATGCTTATTATTACTCTTCTCGTTACTCATTTCGATACAAATTGCTGATCTTCTGTTCTTTTTACCTATAAAAGGAACTGTAAACTAAACCTGACCGGAGGTCAGACGTTGTCTCTAATCTCCAATCCGATGTTTGGCGCGGTTTCAGACGCGGTAGTGTGGTTCCTAACCAGCCGAGGAGAAAGATAGGGTCCAGACCTGTTCAGAGATTGTGAGGAGGTGGTGCTAGTGCCTGCGGGAACAATAGAATCAGGGAAAGAAGAGGCTGGAGGAGAGAGAGAGGGAGGGGGGAAGCACACAACAAATCAAACACGATCACCACCTCTTCTCTCCGCGCGCACACTTTCCACATGCTTTGCGCATTCTAACCCATTCCTGATCCCGATGTAGCCTGAACTTTCGATGCCACAATTGGTCTCATAATTGAGATCCATGTTGCCACCATTCCCATAAAAAAGAATGATAGACGATCTTCTCAGAGGTAGCTCATAACTGAGCACGGAAGATCACAATCTCCGATGCTATCTTTCTCTGCCTCTCGAGTAGATCCTGGTAGCTCTTCCTTTTCACCTCTCATCCTTCCCGGAGATACTCTCTCAATTTGCTTTATCATCTCCTCTCCTCCGCTCTCGAGACGAAGTCAATGATATACCCTCACCCCTGACTCAGCACGGATCACCGTTTTTCGTTGCGCGCTCGCACCTCTCACAAAAATGATAAGCGACCGAGAAAAGAGACTCGACGCAATCCGCTTAACCTCCGCTCTCTCTCCCGCCCCTCAGTGGTGATTGCCACTTCTCCCTGTGTCTTATCGATGTTTGGGTGACGCGGTTTGCGCTTATTTAGCAATAGGACTAAGATGACGTCCCGGAATACCTTCGCTTCAAAGCATGCTCAACTTCCAGTATCATCGGAATGGGCCGGGCAGCCTTCACTTCGAAGATCGAAGCAAGAAATTGGGTGGAATTGACCAGGAACTGCCAGATCGAATCAAATTCATAGCTCGTAATTGCATGACGCACTAGTTGTCGCGGTTAATTTGATACACAGACCCTCGCGTGTTTCAATACCAGATAATTGACGTTTCTTCTCATTTTCATGTTCTCCCTCTGACCGACGAGAGAGTGTGCTAAACGAAGAGAGTCAGGGGAACAGCGCGCAAATTATCGCGGAGATCACAATCGCCCTTCTTTCGCTTCCATGCATTGCATTCTTTCCTCCTTCTCCCCTCTCTCTCTCTCTCTCTCTCTCTCTCTCTCTCTCTCTCTCTCTCTCTCTCTCTCTCTCTCTCTTTTACTCCCTCATAATGTCTCTTTCTCTCTTTCTGATCTGCTTTCATTGATTTGTTCCTTGCGCATTGCATTTCATCACTAGTTCAGCCAATTTCTCCTAAAAAGAGTAGTGTCTGACTCTCTCTTATTTGCATGCACTCTCGCTCATGAGCGCACGCTCACTCTGACCGGCGAGAGAGCGTGGGAAAGTAGGAGAGTCTGTCTCCCTAAAAATGTTGGTTTTCTCACGTACTCCCCTCCAGCAATCCTCGCGAAGAGGAACAGTGTGATCTACCTATTGGCTGACCTCTTCCTCCCTTTTCCCATCGCCACTATCGATTGACCGTTTCGCTCCTTTTCGCGTGTTTAGTGCCCTCACCTTAGCTTACCTTTGTTTTCTTAGCGAATTATCGACGTAAAGCTCGCCTCGCCCCCACAGCTACTCGATACTGTTTACTCACGTTAAAAAGCAGGTGATCGCGTAACTAATATCGATTTTTGTTAATTTTGCGCAAGTTTTTCCTCGCTTTCCTTCGATTTTGACATTAAAATCGCTAAAATGCCGCGAATCACCTGGTTTCCCGTTATTTTAACGCGCCGTTCCTTCGGGATGACGATGTCCTTACTCATCCCTTTCTTGAAGCGCTTTGTATTCTTTCTCTTAGCTTTGTACCCGAATTCCCTGTGTAAGTTCGAGCGTTTTCCCCGTTAAACTGCTGCAAAATCACAGTTCTTCCCATTATTTGAACGTCGTTCCTGATTCACGAGGTCCCCTTACTCACGCCCAGTAATTGTTCTGTTATTCAATCGGTGTGTTTATACTGCCACTGGCCTCGTTTGATTTCACTCTAACATCGCAAGGGTGATTTCGCCATTTTTACTGCTCCGTTCCTCGAGTAATCGTCTGAATCTCTCATTTTTGCATGATCTCTCGCTCTCTCTAACCTGCGATAGAGTATGCAAAATGAGTAGAGTCAAACCATTTCTCGTTCCTCCCCTTCCCCATCTTTACATACCTCGCCGAGCTCGACAATTTGCATCCCGAACTCGCTCGCCATGCGCATCTCATTAGCACGCTAGAGGTTGTTTTTATCCGCTCGTTTCTCTTTCTCGCTCTCGACGAACTCTTTCCCCTCCCTTTGCCGTTCCCAGTTTCTATGGCAATTTACTCTCGTTTCGTGTTCTCAATCATGTTCTCGTCGTTAGGCTATCCGTCTCTGTCCTACGCACATTCCTACTGTACCCGAACCGTTTCTGACCATCCCTGATGCTAGCAGTTGATCTTTAGCACCCCTATATTCCTTAATCGTTGATCTCTTACTTTCTCTTATCATCGATCCTGATCACCGTATAGCATAGTCATCTTTGTCGTCCACTCGATCATTATTCTCCCGCTTATCACCTTCCATTTTGCTGATTCTCGTCGCGCTTTTCACATCTGATCTTTGTTCCTTTCCTTTCTGGTTCCACTGTTCACTCTTCCTCCAACTCCTATATCTTTGATCTTCTTCATCGTTTCTTCTGTATCCTACTACTCTCGATTACCGTATCCTCCCGCTTCGATTTTCGCAATTATTCTGGCTCTCTTACTGATCTTTGCGTTAAAGCTAGTTCGGTCGACTTCTATGACCTTTAATCTTCCCCCCTTCAGGGAATGCCCCTCTGAGTCGTCCCGATCGTCGTCATCGTCGAGGAAGAAGAAGAGAGATCAGAGATCAACGAGGAATGTCGCTCACGCTCGCCGGCGGCATCGTGCTGGACACTTCCGGCGAATTCTACGACACCGCCTCGGGAGATGTGAGTTGTTATTGTTTTGTTTTAATGTTTTGTTGAAAGTTAAATAGTAGGTTGGGGTAATAGACTAGGAGTAGTGATTCCATTGTTACGCCCCAGTGTAGTCCTTCCATTTACTTCCCAGTCATTGTTTTGGAAGGCGCGCTGAAACCCTGAGAAAGCGGGTAAATAATGCACGCTCCCCTCTGCCTCAGGGCAAGCGTGCCATGGCACTCCACTCTAATCGGTCCTTGTGTCTTTGCTCAGCGGCTAACCGGTCCGATTGCCCGCTTACTTACCCCGGGCCGGAAGAGTAGAGAGTGGGGATAGGTAATACACGCAGTGACCAGTTAGTTCCACCCCAACACTCTATCCCTATCTCTCTCGAAGTATGACCAGTCGTTAAACGATCGCTATTTGTGTTCAGTTTATCTCCAGTTTGTTCTCATCATCGGACTCGTCTGATCAAACCGCTGTACACTTGTGATCACCCACTGGCCGTCCATTGAATCTAATGGGTTTCGCAAGTGATTGAATGTGCCAGGGATAGTTTCGAATTCAATAGCTACACGGTTGCCGCTACAATAAAAATGTCCACTTAGAACCACTGTTTTTGCATGCTTTTTGTACATTTTTGTTCAGTTTTTTTCTTTCGAAAACGTGAGATTCAGTATTCTTCCTCCTCCTCCAATGATGAATGCGCGTCGCCTTGCCCTCGGGGATTTGCAAACCCGTGTAGGTCATAACTCGCTCTCGCCCGAAGATCCCCCGAGGCCGCAGAATCTTTGTCACTCCCTTTGCCTTTCCGGGTTTCGAGAGCCGGCATTTGCCGCGCATCTTCTTTCCGGCTCTTGTCTATACGGCCCTCCGTAAAATTGGAGAGGGGAGTGCGGTCATGCGCATGGAAATCCGCTCAAACACGCACCGGTGTGCTTCCCGCTCGATTAGGGTTGAGTAGTGGGGCTATGGAGTGGAGAGTATACAGCATAGGTGAACTGCTTTACTCATGCGGTTAGCTTCGTGTTAGCTGCTTCTTCAAATAGGGGAGTAGCTTCAATGGGGCGTATGTGCCTTGATCTCTGATCGTTATCAGAAATGCACGACTTGAACTGCTCTCACATGCAGTTTTGTGTTTTGTAACAACAAGTCATATAGGGACCAGTTTTGAGTTGTTCCTTCCGCAGTTGTCTTTTCTGTCCGTGCCAGTTTACCTGTCTCTCTCTGCGTAAGTCATGCATATACATCCTGTGTCTGTCTGTCTATTCCCGGTGTATGGCCCCTCCGAAATAACAAGTTTTTCATGAGCAGCCTGAGCTCTTGACACACTGCTTTGCCTCCTCCTCCGTTTGTTCATGATGAGAGGAAAAAACGGGGCTTAGCGCGCATGGGAAGGGGGCACTAATAGGATTCGTCTATCGGGCCAGTTTCAGTGAGCAACAGTTCTCTGAACACCTCTCGAGTGTGTCGTGAATGCTCGAGAGAGATATTATTATGCGATTTGAGGAGAATTTGATTCTCAGCCTACCACTCTCAATGTTCGCTCGAACACTTTCATGCTGTTGGTTCGAGATTTAGTGTGATTCAAAGAGAATTCCGTTCAGTGCTCACACCCTACCACTGTGAATGTGCTCTCGAACACATTCATGCTCCACTCTTCATTGTGTCTCATAGTCTCGTACGACGAGAGAACATTTATTTCGAGGAGAGATTTTTCCCCCTCTCATCCTACCTCCAGTGAGCGTTCATTCACTCTCACACAGTGAGCGCACACACAACCCTCAAATTCTCAACAACTCACTCCCTTTTATTGTGAAACTCTGACGTTTATAATGTCAAATTCCCTGGAAATTTCCGGGTTGCGAGGCGATCCGCTGCCACTTTAGCCCCGTGAATTCCCTTTACGACGTAGCGTGGCGTGAAGTTGTTGCACTCGCGCGTTATTGGCCGCGTCTTTCGCTTCTCTTCCGTGTTTTCTTTTCTCTTCTCGATTTGACAAGTGTGATTCTGGAATGTTTGGCCAGCTTTGCTATGGTGAGGTGGCGAGAGATTGCGGGGATTGGGGAGGGAGAGGGAGGGGGGAGGGAGTCGGATCGTGTGATTATAGACAGATGAGTGCGATTCGATTCGATATCCACGTCGACGGGTGAAGATTCCACCCTTTCCCGCCCCTCTTATCATCACTTTTTTTGGAGTGATATTCTATCAGCATTCGACGAGTGATGGCTGTGGAATCAATGATGTTTTCGCGCATCGATTCAGAAAATTATTAAGATTCTACCCTTGTAAAATTAGATAATAACGAACTTTTGGCAGGGAGTGAGTGGTATGATATATTGTGATTGATTGAATAGTGTAGTGTAATCTGTGGAATCATGATGATGATGTTTTCGCGCTCGATTCTGTAGTAGCCATCGTCATGTTTTCGCATAGTTGCTACTGCAACAATTGCATAATGGGGCAGCGCTCTTTAGAGGGAGTAAGAGTCAGTCACCTGGGGTGCGCTGAGGCTACTAGTATATCTATATTTGCGCTCGGCCGAATGCATAATGAGGTGGAAGAGGAGGAGAAGAAGGCTCTGCCCCAATGCACAGCTATTGTTCCTCCTCTTTTCACCTTTTTCTTCCCTTTTCCCCATTTCGAAAATCGATTCTCGACGTTGGTTGAACCGACCCACTATCTCGCCTTCCTCACCCTGATAATCAGGGAAGACGGAGAGTTTTTTACGCTCGACCCAGGCTGAATCATGCAACAATATGCGCAAACCTCACTTGGGTAACTCTCCAGCGAGGTGGAAATCTAGTCACCTCTTCCCTTTCCCCCTTCTCGTTCCCTGCTCTATTTGGAAGGGAAGGGGACGGTGGATGGATGTCTTCTTCTGTACGTTCTCCTTCCAATGTTCGCCCTCTTTCTCTGCCCACCCTCTCCAAATCCCGTGCTCTCTCGCGCCGTAATACAAGGGGCCACACCGTTTGAGCAGGCAAACGATCGCTTTTCTGTGGCGAGTGTCGAGAGGCAGAAACCGGGAGGAGATCCGTTAGTCATGGGATATTTTGGACAATTTGTTGACCGAATTCGCCCGATGTCCGCGCATGATCTAGCATTATTTCCACGTGAACATCAACTAGTCATGCGCGGTTTCGGAATTTTTTTTCTTATCAGGAGTCCTGATTCACATCCAATGGTATGCGCTTATCAAAGCCTTCTTTAACGTGGCTGCCTATTTTTTTAATTTTCGTATTTATAAGCTTCTCCTCTCTCTGCACATATTGCAATATCTCCACACAATCACTGTTGCATAGCCTTCTCACCATTTTTGTTAACTGTACAGTTGCACAATTCGCTCGAATATTTGAACTTTGATCTTTCTCCTTCTCCAGCGAGTAGCAAAAAGTGGTGTGCAGGAGATCTTAGTCACACTCTCCCTCGAGATCTCCGATTGCTCCCTCGCTTGCTCTAGCTTCTCCCTGTTTCGTTACCGCAGTTCGACGCGGATGACTCACACTATTTGCCGTTTTGCTCGTAACAAAATATGAATGCTCCCTCGCTTCTCCTCGCTTTCTACCGAGTCTCTGAACCGCAAATTATGACGCATTACCGGGGTTGAACGGCACACTTTCTGTTATCTTGTGTATCTGCCTGACAAGATCTCTCTATCCATGCTCTCAAGCGTGTATTACGAGTAAGAAGCAAAACCAGGGTGAACGGCACTCTTGCTCCATGCTATCTTGTGTATCCGAAGACGAGATAGTGTGCTGAATTCCAAGAGCTTAACTGCATTCTCGTTCCCTATCGTATCTCAACGACGACAGTGTTCCGAGTGGATATACTTACCCTCATAACCCGAGCGCATTTCCCCCCTATCTTCCCCACATTTCAATAGCAGAGAAAGGCAGGAATTTCTCTCCCTGGTTACCCTTGGCAACGTCTTCTTTCCTTCCTCTCCCTCCCTCTCTCCGTCATATTCCTTCGATTAGTAGTCTCTTCTTCTTCTCGAAGTTTCCTATCAAGGAACGCTAGTCGGCCTATTCCGAGAGACTAATTGCCGGCTTTGCTCAAGAGCCGGATATAATTGCGGAGGCTCAGCTCGACACTCCGCAAAGCTGTGGGTCAGTCAGGCTTTCCTTCTTGATTGAACGAAATCGCTCGCGGGTTCAACTCTTGACTTGCAAGTTGTCCAGATCATTATGTGTGATGGATACGATGCAAGAGCATTTAGTGATGTATTACTGTTACTTTTTTTTCAATCACATGAAGCTTGCTCTTGATTGACACTATTAGAGCATTTTGTACCTTATGCTCCGTTTTTCGCTCACTTTTTAGTCGGATGACTGTCAAGCTATCGTGTGAATACCATCCGACATTCGATCGTCGGTCTTTGTCTAGTTTCCGCTACCCTTCCGTTTTTCTCCTCCTCCCGTCAGTAGTTCACCTGTCCCAATGAATGCCTTCAATCCTCTCCCTGTCTCCTTCCGTCTCGCGCCCGCAATTATGACTAGAATAGTAGGCAAAGATGCGCGACCTTGTTCGAGAAATTTACTAGATCCGCCCGCCTCCTCCAACAGACCTCCTTGTGAGGGCCGAACTGCTCATATAGTGTCCCTGTAACGATTTTCCCCTTGATTTTCTCGAGATTTTCCGAAGTTCTCACGTTGTAGCGTGGGAGTGCTCCCGACATTTTCAATCAGTGAGAGTGTAGTCATGCTAGGGTAAAAGAACCTGAGGGCATGAGCACTTTCCAGTTCGTGAGGCATTCCGCATATTAAGTAGATCAAGTTTTTAATTGATTTTGCATAGCCTTCCCGTTTATATTCCCCGTCTGACCCTATCCCTTTCCCATTGTTTTCTAAAAACGGAAAAAGTGCCGAAATATCAACCCCTTCCAGACCACCACAGTCCCCCCTCACTTCCTTCATTGTCCCAATTGACACTCACTCCATGTATGCCTAGTGAGGGTGGGGGGACAGCTCCCCTCCTCCTCCTCACTCTACCTCACCTCCTCTTCCAAACTCGGCACACGGGGCGGCGTGAATAGGGGGAGAAACACGAGCCGCCTCCTCTCCCCCCCCCCTCTTCCTCCTCCTCTGTTTCCGTACATCCCTCCAGTATCGGATATCTGTGCCGCCGTCCGCTCCCACTGTATTGGAGCATCCGATCTGGTTTTGGAAGACGAGATCGATAGCACTGTACTGTTGTTCCTGTGATTCCAGCGCGGAAATTAATAGTTATCAAAGTTTTCCCTCGCTACTGTAAACGTTTAGCAATCCGTAATAATACTCAAATTTTCCCCTCGTGTGTAAAACTATCGGTAATACCGCAGTATACAGTAACCTGCTTTAGTCATTTTTTTATTACGGTGCTACATCGATGCGCCAAAAATCGATGATACCCTAACCTACCGTAACCCAAGCCCATTCGCTGCAGGACTCGTCGTCGTCTCCGTCGATGAGGTTGAACGGCTCCTCAGGCGGGAGCAGTTCGGCCTCCGTTGCCTCGAGGCTGTACCACGGACGGACGGGCGGAGCGAGCGGACACTCGAGAAGGTGAGCATTTGCGATATTATTTTTTAAAAATTCGTTTTGAAATATTTTTGTTTTTATTGATTAACTGCTAAAGTACTAAGTAGCCTTTGCGAGAGCGATCAAGAAAGATGCGACTAGGTTTCACGCGTGCTTGAATGTGTTGGTGAGAGGTTGTGGGTTCACTGGATGTCTAAATTCCGGCTCCCTTGTCTCAGAAACCCAAACGCCGGCTTTGCAGAGGGTCGTTCGGCTCGTCGGAACCCGACGGTGAGCTGATCTCATTCTCGGACAGCGAAACGCAGCACAACGACATCAACTACCTCTCCACCCAGGTTTGATATTCGATTTTTGACATTTGCTTTTTATTGTCGTGGAAGTGGGTGAGCTATCTATTCAACAGCTCGTGCGATTAACGTCCTTTTCTGAAGAACTAAACACAATTCGGTTATAAGACGTATTCTTTGATCCCAATCGCCTATACATTAACTGAATCATGTAGAGTGAGAGAAATTGTTTTTAGTTGTTGACCGTTCCAAGTTGAAAACCATGTCATCTGTTTTCTGATCTTTGCGTGAATGATCGAACACAAGCCGTCGTTGAATGGGTAGCCGTTGAAAGGGGGTTGAATGCGAATATGTGGGAGGATGCAATACAATGATAGGTTTCTTTCGCAATACATAGAGAAATTTGTGCATTTCTTCGATATTTGGTCCACCCCCCCCCCATTCCTCGAATTCCCCACTCATTTCTAGGTATATCTCCCTGATTTTCGGTCAAGACCCCTCTTATATGGAGGAGGGAATGAGAAATGATAAAGGAGGGGGGGGGGAGGTGGGCCGAATATCGAAGAAGTGCCGAAATTTGTCCGCTATTAAAATATCAAATTTTAACATCAATCGATAAAATCGATAATCATCAGGTGTCCTCGCTGTCGAAGAAGCTGACGGACATGGAGGATTCGCGCAATCTCTCCATCGACGAACGAAGTGAGGCTTTTTTTTCTGAATTTTATCGTCATTTAAAAAAATGCAGATTTTGAAAATCAGGTATAACTTTGTAGCCATTTTCTAGAAAAATTATCGATTAATGGGTTTTTGGAAGATCATTGAAGATTAAAGATCAATGATCGTCTCGCTCAGGTCGCCTGAAGACGGAGAACGCGCGGCTCGCCGAGCGCATGCACATGATGGAGGAGCAGGCGATGGCGACTGAGAGTCGGTGAGTGAAGAGAGGGAGGAAATCAAAGATCACTCAAAGTCTCAGGGAGTCAGACATACGTGGGCAGTTATTGCTGCTGAATTTCAAAATCGGGGAGGGTTCGCACTAGTTCAGCCACAAAACCAGCAGGGTTTACGGAAATGGGTACCCTTAAATGTCGCAAAAACCGGGAGGGTCTTGCTGCAAGCAGTTTCTCACGTTTGGAGTCTGTACCCTCCCTGTCTGTTATTCTCCCTGTCCCTCCCTGTCTGTTATTCTGTTGATTTGCTCCAAATGTCAACAGTGAGGTCATGTTGAGCGATTCCTATTCAATAACATCTATTAGAATTGTTGATTGGAATGGAAAATGAACAAAGTTCATAGATCAAATATGAAAGATCAAAGACCAAACTCTGTAGACTGACCGAGCGACTGGAGGATGAGCGGGCGCGCCACAAGGAGATGATCGCGAGGTGCGAGCGAGAGAAGCAGCTGGAGATGGAGAGCGCCAGTCTCAAGTACCAGGTTGGTGTCAGGGATGGGACCGGGTTGGTAGCCGGTACCATGGGGAATGAGTATTAGTGTAATGAGTCGAAATCAAAACAGAGTCGATTCTAGCTCGAAGTTGGAAAATTTATGCGAACAGTGAAACTCAAATGAAGCAGCTTCTTTAGAGAAAGGAATGTGCATTGCGTCGATGAAACTTGAGTTTCACTGATTACATATCTTCCAATTCCTTGATCTGACTCAATGTATTCTTCATATAGATGAACAATAATTTTATCATCGAAATCTATTAATTTCGTTATTATTAATTAACCTTTTCAAATTATCAGGTGCTCGAGAAGGACCTGCTGCAGCTGCGCGCGGAGAAGGAGAAGCAGGATGCGACCATCGAGAAGCTGAGGGTCAGTGGATAGGGGAAGAAATAAAACAGAATAGAATAATTTAGAATTTATTAGAATTTGTCAGTATCGCTTTCGGAGCACTGATAAGGATAATCTCTTTAGAATTCTTTAGTCAGATCCAGTAAAATAATTATGGTCTTTTATCTCTCCACCAGGAGAGAGATCTAAAATTTCACAATTTCTCTAGCGCCTCTCTTGTTGTTGACACCGTGAGAGGTGCAGAGAAGAGATTAGCGGCTTGTTTGTTTGTTCTCTAGGTGAAAGCTAGCCTGGACATGGTCTCAGTCTAGTGCCGAAACACCGGTGTCTAATCCATTGAGCAAAG
Organism: Pristionchus mayeri; assembly: GCA_036245805.1. Taxonomy (NCBI): domain Eukaryota; kingdom Metazoa; phylum Nematoda; class Chromadorea; order Rhabditida; family Neodiplogasteridae; genus Pristionchus; species Pristionchus mayeri. Next base: position 11,935,516 of record BTRK01000002.1, read on the forward strand.
GTCAAATAGTAGGAACTACAGTTCGAGAACCGATTTCACGATCACTCATTCTTTGCACTCTCTCACTGCTCGACCGGTCGAGGTGTAGAGTGAAGAGCGACCATGGCATCGCTTCTCGAACTATAGAATCATTGTTGTTGACAGCGCATTCATTGATTCATTCATTCCGTTGGGATGTGATCGCAAAAATTGCGGGAGGGTATGCAAGATCGGTTCTCGAGCTCTAGTTCCTACTATTTGACCTTTGTTCAATGGATTAGAAACCATTCTTTCGGCAATAGATTGAGAGCATGTCTGTTAGATCGCATCGGTTGAAGGACGTTGTTAATTATGTTTTAAAATTTGATTTTTTAATTGCAGAAAGAGATGGAGAAGCTGACGGATCAGCTTGCTGAGAGTGAGATGGCGAGGGAGGAATCGGAGCAGCTGAGAGGAGAACTCGAGAGGGAGTTCAGACGGTTAATTTTCTAGTTTTAATTAGATTAAGTAGTACTAATTAATTTTTGACGACCATTTGAACGATGAACTCTTTCGCGTGGAAAAAATATTATGCAGGTTCTTGATTGCTAATTAGCCGGTATTAATTAGTACTAATTGCAGCTACAAGGAGACGGCGCAGCAGGACATGGACTCGTCCAACGAGCTCATGGAGGAGCTCAGCAGGTAACTTATTTCGTTTTAATTATTGATTTAAATTATTTAATTACAATAATTAATACATTTCCAGGCAGACGCATGAGCTGTCGCAGCACTTCCCAAGGCAGACGAGCGTCGCCGAGCAGGTTTGATAATATAAATATTATTTTTATAATTTTGTTGTATTATTTTCTTTAAATCGGGAGAGATGAATACTAGCGTCTCACTATTTTCCGAGAACTATATGTTGGGTGTGAAACAGAGATCGACGAGGTCGAATTCTAAATTTTCATAATTTTTATTTTCCGAAAATCTTCAGGCACTATTGATTCAATTGATGTTGAGCGTTAGCGTTGAGTTCAATGATCAGTTTATCACAATCAAAGATCACTTCTCTTCTAGCTGACAGTGGCCGAGGAAGAGGCTGCCCGGATGCGCGAGGAGTTCCGACGGATGCGGAAGGAGAACGAGGAATTGCAGGTTTGATCTTTGATCCCTGATCTTTAGTCTTTGACTTTGTTCGCCCTAAACGTTTGTATTGTAATTAAAAGATAATTAATTAAATGCATGACAGGCGCAGCTGCTGCACGATTCTCTGGAGCGGGGTCGATCGCTGCTGGAGGACGCGGCTGGCACGTCGCTCGCTGACGAGCTCAGCGGCAAGGGCACCACCGAGGTACGGTAGTGGGGTTACGGTAGGATGGGTACGGTAGCAGGGACAGTGGGAGAAGCGATATAATGGGAGTGGTATGGATGTTAGTGTCCACGTGGTAGAGCACTCCGACGAAATCTAGAAAACTTGCAAGCGCGCCAAGCAAGGTGAAAGTGTGTTTCTACGAGGGCGTGAGAGTGGGAGAGCACGAATGGTTTTGATTAGTCACTCAAAAACAGAATACAGAATACAGAATATTTATCAGGAGTCGCAAAGTTGCGCTGATCAGGCTTTAGGTGGTCCATTCTTCATCAGTTAAGCTCCACCATTTCCTGCCCTTCCCTCTTGCTATCTCGTTTCTCCATCTCTCCCGAGGTCTTCCCTGTCCTCTGCTGTTAGCTCTGGTGTAAGGGATCCATGTTGTTAACCTCCTTGTCCACCGTTCGTCCATTCTTCGGATCTTATTTGCCCAGTTCATCTTTCGTCTAGTTGTTTCCTCTACCCAGTCAACGACTCCTGTTTCCATTCGCACTCGTTCGTTACTCCATCGATCCATCCATGTTACTCCAATCATGCGCCTCTCCATTTTTCTCTGCGCAACTCGCAGCACTTGTTTGTTTGACTCTCTCATTGTCCAAGCTTCGCAGCCATAAAGCACGGTCGACATGAGACAAGCGTTGAAGGCGCGTTTCCTTATCTCTCTGTTGACAGTCGCGTGTTTGAGTAAATGGCCAATGTTTCTCCAAGCGAGCCAAGCACACTGGATCCGGCGTTTGACTTCAATTGAGGGGTCCAAAGGGAGGGAGATCCAGGGAGGGAGACTCAAAAACGTTTCTATGAAAATGCAAACAATTAATTTCTAACAATGACAATTATTATTATTATTGCTTCTTTGTTGTTGCGTGAAAAGCGTGTTAAAAATATGCTTCGAAGAGGGCGTAAGAGTAGAGTGAATCGATTGCTTTTGATCATGTCAATATAAAAATTGAAATGACTAACTTGGTTGCTGGAAGTTTTTAATTGTTTAATTGTATTATGTTACTTTGTTCTTAATTGGTTTTTTAAAAAATGCAATGTGATAATTAATAGTGTCCTTCTCAGCTGCTGGAGGCTCTCCGCGAGCAGGAGGTGTGCAACTTCAAGCTGAAGCAGTACATCAACGGCATCCTCATGCGCGTGATCACGCTGCATCCGGAGATCCTCGAGATTCCCGCGCCCGCAGAGGAGAACAGAGGTACGGTAGAGTGGGTGCGGTAGTGGGTACTGTAGCTCAGGGATACGGTTCTAGGAGAGCCAATTGGAAACAGGGAGTGCATAGAAGAGGGGAGATGCACAGTGCGTTGGATGTGGATGCATGACCAGTGGTCGAAAGAGTAGGTCACAAAAATTGTAAAAAGTGGGCATGTTTCTAAAATTTAATATGAAATCCTTGAAAATGGGTACGTTTTTAAAAAAAATACAAAAAAAATGGGTACGTTTTCTACTTTTGCAGTGGTCCGAACTCCAAAAAGCGGGCATGTCATGTCATTTTGGACCCACTTTTCGACCACTGTGCATGACTGTGAACAGACTCACTTTATTATTGAATTTTCATTTACGAAAAAAAATTATTTTGAAAAATAGTTTCGAAAAAATGAAATTTGCAGACCCGAGCTGACGGTGCGCCGATCGATCGTCCGCCTCTGATGTCCGCAACAACAATAAAGGTTATTTTTAGAAATAATTATTTTGCTGTTCACCCTTGCATCTCCAACATTATCGGCTCATTGGGGTTCTTACTACTCTCATAGATTGTTTGAAACTCATCTTTCGCTGGACTTTTGCGTTTCGATGTTCATATTTCGAAACTAAAGTTTTCTGTCTTCCATTCTCTCTTAGATTCGTTTGCTTGAAACTATCAGATGTGCAAAAACTATCACGGTGTTTTGTAAAAATTGAATAAAATTAACCAATGATCAAATATCAGAGATTGTATTTTTGCAGCCACCCCCTCGCCCACTCCCTCGACCGGCTCGACGGATAGCGGCTCGCTCTCGCAGCGCCTCTACTCCTACATCCCCGCTGTTTCCTTCTTCCGCCGATCGTGAGTGCGACGTTTACCAAGCGTCGCCTCGCGCACCACACGCACCTCACCACACCACCGCACCACCACCCGGTAGCCCCCCCCCCTTCCCCCATCCTGTCGTTGTTGTTGTTGCATCATCAGCGCTATGGTCCCGACTGGAAATACCGTACTCGGCGACCGTATGCGCGGACAATCGATCGCATAATGATACTCTGTCTGTCGTTCTTTCTTTCTCTTTCACCTGTGCACATATTTCCGCCCCTCTCGGCATGTAGACTCCCGTGTTTCGAATGTGATATCGAGTCCCCCCGTATCCGGCATAATTGTGTGTAATTAGTGCAGTAATTAGCCGCGTATATCTAATATTTGTCTATCTGCCCCACAGCGAAAATTCGAACGACCGACCCTTTCCTTGTGATTACTACTACTACTCGATTATCTCATCTTCTCCTACTTTCCTAGTCGCGCGCGCCGCCTCCTTTTCTGGTTTTACCCAAGCATTTTTGCCCAGTATTATCAGCACACCCTTCCAATAGTAGGACACGATCAAAAGAGCACAAACCTGCAGCATTTGAGCTAAAAATCCAAAAATGTCCTGTACATTCTTTCAGTCCTTCCCCCAATGAACACGGTGATCAATGGGTTATTCGTCCCCTCCATCTCCCCCGGCTTCCTTATTCTCATTTCAAAGATCGGCACTTGCATCCGTTTTATGATCGCTTTGAGAATCGTTTTAGCGGCCTCCGTTTTCTACTCACCCCCACATTACTGGCTAATGCATTATTATTATGTAAGTATGTAATAAAGATGCTATTACGAACAGTGTTGATTGCATGTGACTCAAACACAGGTGACTCATTGGGAGATTCGTGTGCTTCAAGAGAGACATTTGAGGGCGAAGGAGCGACGTGGAACAACTTCTTCACATTAGAAAGTTTCCGAGTTGAGAGAACAACATAACTTGCTTCCCCCCTCTTTTGTCTTCTTGGTTCCAAAAATAACTGTCGTCCCTGGTACCAACTCGTACCACCACAATTTGATGGATTCCGCACCGAAGTGGGTCTTCCAGTCGCCGAACACCGAAAGGCCACGGTTTGACTCTCTCCATTCCACGCACTCTCTCGCTCACTCTGACCGACGAGATAGTGTGCGGAATGAAGAGAGTCGATTGCTCCTTTACACCAGGAGAGCCAAAATTGAGTGGTAAAGCCCATGAATACGATAAGCAGATGTACACTCCCGGGAATAGTTCGTCACTCTTTCTACCCGAGCACTGATCTGGATATCCTCCATCTATCTAGTGATAGCCTCCATCTCTTCATTCCTCTTTCTCGCATACTCTGGTAGATGAGAGAGCACTGGAATGAAGATAGTCAGGCGATTACTCCATTATCGCACTCCCTTTTCCCATTTCTGGAAGCCAGCTGCAAAGTTGTCTGTGAGCAAATCCAATTTTACTTCATTTGCTCCTGATATTTCTGTCTTTTGACGAGAGAGTGTGTGATTAAGAGAGAACCATAAGGTTAGAACAAGCGAGAGAGCACGGGGATTTGAGAGACCAGACGAAAGATCACCTGCTCCCTTCTTCCCCCTTCACCGCAGACCCGCAAGCGACCGAAGATTAGTAGCGGGATACGGAAGAAAATAGCCGATGATATCATTCTCTCACAGGCACCTCGCTGTTGTTTGCTGTAGGTCCCATGTGGTGATCTCAAGGGTTTCAGATGAAAATACCGCCGAAAAATCCATTAATTTCACTGAAATTTTGCCGAAACGCCATTTCCGGCATCGTTTATGGGTCTTTAATCTACGTTTATGGGTCTTTAATCTTAATCTAAGGTTCTCTATTCTCTATTCTCTATTCTAGCTCTCGTGATGGGCGGTCGTCCCTGACCCCGCTCTTTTCCGACCTAGTTTGGGGAATCCTCTCCCGTCAGCTTGGGCAACCCGGAGAGTATCGCCTACTTGGTACACTTCAAGAGGAGGAGCACGGACGGATTCCCATCGTCTCGAGTGATCTACCGTCAAGAAAGCCTCGCTCAAGTCTGCGTTGTGAGTTCCTAACCGGCGCAAGTCAGGTGTTCGGCGGCAGGATGATCTACTTCGATGCTCAACGGAGATCCGTCACGATCGTCCCTACAGTTGACCAGAGAAGCCAAAGAAGATCCCATCCATTGACCTAACGACGCTCTGATACCGAAGATCCCAATTCCATCCACACCGAAGTCACCCTCCTGCAGGACCATTGTGCCTGACGTCAGGATAAATATGAAATATGAAATCTACGGAAATCAAGGAAGGATGGTATCAGAGTGTTTTCATGGGCGATCCTTGGTTAGTGGAGCATGAGAATTCTCCCATGACTAACGGATCCGAAGCCCCCGCTCGGGTGATGCTTATTGGTCCGCTGAACACTAGTCTTTTGTTCGCGTCAACAAGGCGAATGTTGCTGCTCACTGAACCTTTATTTCTGGGCCTTTATTTGGCTCGCAAAGTTGCAGTTCCACTCGATTCTCTTTCGTTCTCGGAAATATTAGCACTCTTCGCTCCTTGAGCCCTTACTGGGCAGTAAATACGCTGCGGTTCTGATCATTCTCAATCTGATGAACTTTTGTCCTGATAAATATGATATTCTGAATTTTCCGATCACTGAGCCCTTACTTAGTGCTTAAAATCTGCAGTTTGGATCGTTTTCTTCAATCTTTCGTTCTCAAAAATACTCGCACTCTGAGATCATTGAGATTTTATCCAGGGCATGTCCGGAAATTTTGATCATTGGCTTCCTATCGTGTTCCTCAATATATCTTCGCTTTTTTGCACGCTTTCCGGCGAGTAATTGGCAATTAGGCCCGATTTCACGGTGAAGTTACTCTTATCAATGCGGATTATAATTAGACGAGCCCAAACACCATATTCCTGGTCTACAGCTCAGACACCATGGAGTCAGTTGTGATTCACACGTTAGATATAGCCAAATGAGAGATAATCCCTATAATCGGATAGATCTTTGAACGGTAATTAGAGTAGGCGGAGAGTGTGTTGACTTGGCTACTACATGCACAAGCGTAGCTATCATGCGCAGCTGTTGCAAAGATCGGTCCCTTATGCAAGTAAACTTTGTCTCGCCTCTTCCCTTGTTTGCCCAGTCCTAAGCCGTAACCTCGCACTCTCACGCTAACGTAGGGTGTCTCCCCAGACAAGATGACTTTCGAAAGGCCAGACCTCTTCAGACTTTTAGCACCACTGAGGATTTTGCGCTTCTCAAGATGTTTGCTTAGGTGATCTTAGGTGAGTAGGTGATCTACCGGAGGAATATTGAGGTTTCCCCTGCCCTTCAAATTTCGAAAATCAAATTTTTGGCGTGCTTGCCAGTATTGTAGAGGAGAATCGTCAATGTGATGTGAACTCATTATCATTCAGCTCCAAGTAAATGCGAATAGGGGTAAGTGCGAGAAGTGAATATGCGATAGTTGGAGATATCGAGATCTCTGATAAAGTGTTTGCATCTGCGTGATGTGACATCACTTGTGATCTACCGGAGTCTTTGCTATTGTATTGCTGTACAGATGATAGTTCTCCTTACGCAAAAGTAACAGTCAATCATAAATCGCAGGAAGTTGTCTGTAAGAATCATGAGCGTTTATGATAACATCGACGTAAACAAAGCTTTACTGAAGGAAGGCTGCGAAGAATTACCCTCTTCATTCTGTAGACTCTTTCTCAAAGCTGACTGATGAGATACAACTTAGAATAAAGAGGGTTATTTGAATCCATCCCCACCAGTCACCCATATTATTGTATAGCAGACGCATTCTTTTTTATTGAATGGTGCTTATTCTTGCGTGTATTAATCTAATGGCTGATCATTCTCGAGGATACTGGGGTTCGCACGATATGGTACCACACTTTCGATTGAGGGATGTTTTTGGTAATGGTACCATATTTCGAAATGCGGTACCAGTACGATCAATATAAAGGTAAGACATTCACACTCAAACGGCGCTCCCTTATTATCCGCGGACCGTTTTTGTGCATCACGGGAGATGAAAGACTAGCATGTTTTCTGATCACCAATATCTATCCCTTTTCCCAGTAACAAGAGTCACGGTAGTAGCAGCCAAGATATATGAGTTGTTTTAACGATGTTCCTAGATCTTTGTTCCCTTTCTAAACCCCCCTCATTTCTCGCCCATCGCCTCACATACATGCAACACTTGCCAAACGCAACAGGCAGTGACTAACGGAAAAATGCACGGGGCCGTTCTACATTTTTTTGAGCTGGAGATCTAGGGATGCGATAACCATATTCCGAAGTGGAAATTATGTGGGAATTACTAAGAGCGATCAACCTGAATCATGCTCTAATCACTCATGTCTCGTCAACGACAAACAGTCACAATCAGCGTGTTTGTGCTCTGTCTAGAGTGTGCCTCGGGCGGAAGATTGCAAGGTGGGAATCTGGGAGAGAAACGAATTGAAAGTGCGCCACCACTATGGGATTAGAGACAGAGTCTAGGCTTCGCAAGCCACTTCAAACGCGGGTAGGTGGCGAGTTTGAGCCATGTGGGAGTCCGCATATGATGTGGTGGGAAGAATGGAAATAGCCTGAGGATGTGGGTGATCTGCTAGTGATATCATCAATGCAAATCAGATTCTGAAGCCCGTTTTCACAGCAGCTTTTCAGCAATTCCTGAAACCCTAGACGCGAGTGTTTGATTTGAGAGCTATTTTTTCCAGATGAGAGCCGGATTTGGAACACTATTTTCATTAGCTGTAGAGGAGCCAAGAAAAAATCGTCAACATAATACTCCTCGCTTCTGTAGCTTCTCCGAAATGATGCGTTTCGCTGTTTGATCACTGAATACCGGGAATATTTCGGTCTTTGCATTGCCCGTTATGCTAATGCATCCCTTCTAGACCAGAGACTAGACTGGAGACCGAAATGCAACCAACGATTGCACGCTCTTCTCTCGCACTATTGATATGTCGAGCACTCATGCTCGAGCATACATCAACACTCCCATCCTTATCACTTCTGGTGCCTCGGGCAAGGGACTTTGTCCTCGCAAACTTCTTATCCGATTCGGTCTTTGCCCGAAACACTAATACTCCTAGACTCGAGTCAGCAATGAACTGTACTCACAGCACAGGTTTACTTCGGAAACCTGGAGTCCATGTCGAATGACGAACATGAGATTACGGGATTGAGCCTAGCTCCTTTCGCAACATTACGCCGAGAAGACATTGTACGAAAACAGAGAGAAAGCGGGAAATTTACGATAGCGTAGGTCTAGACTGCCATTACTCTCACTCGAGGCTTTTTCTGGAAACACTCAGCCGAGCTTTGGTGCCTTAATCCGACAAAGAGATTGCTCCCAAACATGCAGCTACTTCCGGCCTCCCTGGCAGGCTTGAGGAAATTACTCAATGGCCGTTTTGCTGAACGCGATTAGTGACGTGAGATACCCGATTCAGTGGGGGCGTTTTGTGGTCGCTTAGGAAGTTGTTAGCTATTTGGGAAAGCCCGGATTAGGAAAGCCTTAAAATGACTCACCGCATTCAGCGGGATTACTTCATGCCAGAGAGTGCCCAAAATGGAGAAACAATCTCTTGGAAAGTCATCCTTCGAATTCACGAAATAGCCATATTATAGGCAACACATGAATCTGTTACTTCTACTCTGGATTTACAAGAGCTTCAATTGATTGTAAAATGGATGCGGAAACCTCCCATACTTTCTGAATCTTTCTCGAGATCAGATACGAGGAGGTAATGCTCATAGCATGGATCGAGATGGCGGACTTTGATCGGGATCTCCCGTAATTATCTGGCCTGTATCTAGCACAAACACTTTCTCTCCCCTCCCCATTCACAACATCCAAATTACCCGCAGCTTCAATCTCTGATTTTGTTGGTGTTTCACTATCTCCACCCTTCGAAACGCTAAAGATAAGGCAAAACCGAGAGAAGGCAGCGCTCTGTTCGCACCTCCGCGGTGGCTCCGCCCCTCCTTCCCCCCACCCCTCCTCCGCCTCCCCTCCGCCTCCTCCCTCCGCAGCATAAATAGACACCGGTGTGATCAGGAGCTCCATCGTGAATACCGCAAAGTGATGACGAGCAGGATGTGCTGCAGCTGCATGCTGCTACTAGCTGCAATTGCTGCGGGATCAACCGCCAAGGTACGGTAGCTTTGAGTACTGTAGGAGTAGTATTTCGTTACTGGGATAGGAGTATTGTAGGACATACGTTACCGTAGGTTACGATAGCTTTAACGTCTGATCGTTGAACTTGCAGGAGTTCTGCGAGCCGAAGCGCCCATCGCCCGAGCACCCGAACCTCGTCGTGCTCATGGTCGATGACCTCGGTGAGTATTAACTGTTGATTGATTTTCAAAAATAAAAATCAATAATTCAGGCTGGGGCGATCTGCAGTCGTACGGTAACCCGAACCAGGAGGAGACGCCGATTGAGAAGATGGTCAATTCAATTCTTTTATTAATTTAATTTGATTTTAAAAATTTCAATTCCGATTTCGAGTCTATTTTTTCGGGGATTAGGAGTATTACGAACGTGTGGCTCGTGCTTTATACTTTCCTCTCTTCCTTTAAATCTAGAAGAATCCGAGAACGGAGTGAACAGACATAACAATCGGCAGAAAATCATATAATGCAGTCTCAGCATTTCATTGACGGAAATTGAAATAGAGCTGTACAGTGCTATCAGCAGAAGGAGAGTCTGAGCGAATATATCCTTGTACAAGGCATTCCCAAACCGGCGCTGGAGTTTGACCCGGATATCGGAGAGTATTTGTGGCGTTTGCTAGCCCCTAATCATATCTGGGCGGCAAGTGATCGACAGATTGCGGCTTGTCTGGAGTAATACACTGCGTTTCTCAGTTTCGCCTGTTCTCTCTGTCAGTCTAGCCTCCTTACCTAACCACTTTGGAATTTGCTCCTTTTGTACTTTGGTCTATCGTTAACCATCAGTTGTCTGTCTATGCAGTACGAATTATGAAAGGACATCAATCTCTCTCAGATACCGTAGTCTATTTCTCGAAGATCACAACAAGCAAAACTTCGTAAGGACAGCAAGTCCGTAATTTTCGAAGCTGCTAGTCATTACGCGTTGGCTTATTCAGTCTGGTTAATGATACGTGTGGTACCTGAAAGGAGCGAGCGTGAGAACAGCATCAGAAACCAAACGATATCTCGCTGCTACTACGATTTCAAACTACCGAATTCTCGTGCGTTTAGGGGTAGCTTGGAGGGAAATGGTCTCTTAAGTCTGTACACCCTCTCACTTCTCTAACCGGTGAAAGAGTGCTCAGAACGAAATGACCGTTTCTAGAGCAGAGAGCGTACCCTGTGCAGGAAATGGTAAAATCCTAATTTCACACTAATGCTGCATCAGGGCACTATAAGGACACTATCAGAGTGAAGTACGAAACGATTCTCCACCGTACTCAAGCGTGCTTTTTGTGTTCCCTGCAAGATAATAGCAAGGTTATGCCTATGCGCCTGCTGCAATCAGGGACATGCGAAGGACAGCAGAAATCAGCCAGAAAACAATGAGACGAGAGGGATTGAAGCGCGCGTATTGAAATGGCGCCCCGGAATAGCCCTGTGACATTACTACTACGCCCCCATGCATGAGGAAGGATCTCTCCCCTCTAAATACACCCGAAAATAATCGAGACTCGCCATTTTCGGGGATATACACGAAAAAATGACGCTACAGAGAGAGGGATACTGTTATTTCTGGGCTGTTTGTTGTTTGTCCCTTTCTAGGATGACGATTGTACATTAGGACGTACCGTACCTGGGGGCCTGCACAAGCTACACATTTCTACATAATCAATTCTGGATGCCGTTGTGACGCTGGACAATTGAATTTTGGTCGGCTCCAGAAATTCCAGAAATTAACGATCCTACGTCACAAGAATATTTGATGCTCGTTCCAAGAGGCATGGGGCAAGCGAGAAAGAACAACTGGTACTGAATTCAAAATTGAAAGTCCATGATACATGTTTGAACTCGGTTGCTTGCAAGCAGAAAATGCAAGACCAGCATGTCGGAGACATTAGATGGAAGGTCACATTAGACAACTCCGATCTTGCAGGTAAAAGAGGGCACGCGCTTCACGAACGCCTACTCTGCAGACAGCATGTGCAGCCCCTCCCGAGCTGGATTCATGACTGGTTTGTTAATTACTTAAATTATTAATTAAGAAAAATATTAATTAAATTACGTAATTCCAGGTCGCTTGCCCATCCGACTGGGCGTCACGGGAGGTGCGAGAGTCTTCCTCCCTCAAGTATGTGATCGTTGATCTTTCATCCTCAATGATCTTTGATCCTTCAGGACGTTGGGGGACTGCCCAAGGACGAGAAGACGCTGGCCGAAATGCTGAAGGAGAGAGGTACCAATTAGCAAATTTAAGTAATTTAAAAAAATTTATTAATTACAGGATACGCCACGGGCATGGTCGGCAAGTGGCACCTGGGCATCAATGAGGAGTACGTTTATTAAAAAAAATCAACAATTAATTAATTAATTAATTAGCTAATTAACTGATTAACTAATTAACAGGCTCTCTGATGACGGCGCGCATCTCCCTTCTAAGCGCGGCTTCGACTACGTGGGCGTCAATCTGCCCTTCACCAACGTGTGGGAGTGCGATACGACTAAGGTGTGATGTTTGGTATTTGATCTGTGAACTTTTGCTATTTCGAAGTCTTCCCATGTAGTGTGCGTTGCCTACACAAATCTTGGTTTCTTTGCTGAAATGAATCCGCTTCCAAACCCGTAGTGTCCTGCGATACTTTCCCACAGTGTCTAGCTGGACTTCCTGATTACCAATCAAGAGTTTGTGGAGTTTAGCGCTCTCAGGTCACTACAAAGCAGAGCTGATTGCACTGCGCACGCACTTTTCGAAGCTCACTTTGCTTTTCCACCGTAGCTCAGCTGATCACGATTTGGTCACTGATGTCGTACGTAGTTCACACGGTCAGCCACGCTCACTGGTGTTCCATTCGTGAAATGACACTGCTCCCTACGACGAGCGTGTGAATTTAGCAGCGAGTGTTGATTAACCAGCTGAGCAGCCAAGTTTATCTCTCGCTATTTGTAGTCACTTCCACAGACGGGGGAGTGGGCGCAATTACTGTCAGACACTGAGAGTGTCTCAAAAAAAACTGCAAGCGTCCAGCCAGAATAGATGCCCACGCTAGGGTTGCCTATTTAGGCTCATTGCGCGTTGCGATAAACACCGAGTGGCGAACACTTGTCCACGTCATACTGTGTGACGCTCTACACTGAAACTAAGAATATATTTCGAGGAGGATTTAGGAGACATAGAAGTCTAGTGTCTGGTCTCTAATCGGTCATGCGAAAGGACTCGTGATGGAGCCACTGCAGCTGGTGCACCCTAGGTCACGACATAGTAATAATAACAACGGAGTGATCTCGAAGAGTGCCCGATCACTCCTTACGCCCCCCGTGACACCAGTAGAAGCAGGTGGATATAGGGTAAGCTATAGTCTGACTCTACTAATTTTGCGCACTTTCGCGTATATTAGAGAAAATAAGAGCGCATGAAAATAGGAAAGAATTAGACGATTACTCTATAGGAAGCTGGTCGAAGTGCGGTCATCATAGGGGAGAGCAAAATCGTTGCGCACTCAGTTTGCGATCGAGATCGGCGCGATACCTACAGTACCCGCAGCTGCATGCAGTGTGAAAGCAAATAAGAGAAAGAGCCACTATTAGAAATGCACGTGCGAGCTCTGACATATTCGCGATCAGCAAAACAACAGCAAATACCGTAGTAGTGCCACCCCCGGGAACACTGGAAAGATGCAGAATTAGAGGAGGGATCGTGAATTTCACATCATTGCATTAGGCGTAGCAACAACAACAAGTTACCTAAAATTGGAATACGTATACTTATGCTTTATTCGTCATATTTGTAATGGGATCACCTGGAGTCGAACATGTCCTCAGGGTCGCCAACGATGTTGACTCGAGGGAAGTGGGTAGGCATGAGGTTAATTCCAGGAACTCTACGACAATAACACATCAATAAAAACAACAACAACAACAACACCTTGCAGGAACTCTACGCCAAGGGTCCGAACCGAACCCTCTGCTTCCTGTACGATGGCGATGAGATCGTGCAGCAACCGATGCAATTCGAGCACATGACCGAGAATCTGGTGGCGGACTGGAGACACTTCCTGGCCGAGAGGAGGACGGAGGTGAGCAGTTTAATTGCTAATTTAGCAATAGTGCTAATTAGGGAATGTTTTGTTAGAGAAGGAGGAGGTGAGATACAGAATGATTTGTTAATTAGATATTTTTTACTCTGCAAACCTGAAATCGAGATCACTCTTCTGAATCCATGAATGAGAGGAAGAAGTAGTATTTCCGATTAGAATTTTCCCAATAATAGCTTTTTCGTTTGAATAAAATAGAACATAAAATCAATTTGCAGCCCAACCGTCCCTTCTTCTTCTACTTCTCGTTCCCGCATGTGCACTCGGCACAATTCGCCTCATCCGCCTTCCTCGGAAAGTCGATGAGAGGTGATTAGTTAATTAGTTAATTAGGAATGAGGTGGTTAGCTAATTAGCATGGCGTCATAGTTTTCATGCGACCGGGATATATTTCTTAATTAAAAAAAGTCTAATTAAGGACTCTACGGCGACAACATAAACGAGATGGCCTGGGCAGTCGGAGAGGTGCTCGACTCGATCAGAGTGAGTTAAAACAACCAATAAATGCCTACCGTATCCCTCAATTGTAAACTGACTGATCATCATCAGAGCGCGGACATCGCGGAGGAGACGCTGGTGGTGCTCATGAGCGATCACGGACCACACGTGGAGCTGTGTCTGAATGGAGGAAGCACTGCTGGACTCAAGGGTGAGCGTCGTTCATTGAGAGCTATGATTCTTTCTATCATTGGGCATATTTCGGAGTATATGAAGCATAGCATTTTTTGTATGAATTTGGCTCTCTTTCGTTCATGGAAATATTTTTAGGCGGTAAGTCGAACTCGTACGAGGGCGGATTCCGCATTCCCTTCGTTGCCTGGCAACCGGGCAGCATAGAGGCGGGCAGAGTCAGCCATGAGGTATTAATTAATTAATTAATTAATTATCAAAATAAGTTCCGTGTAGTAATCGAGGAAGTGCACCTAACCATTGTACCATAGCGTACATTGACTGACGCAGTGCTTTGCGTGGATATTCTTAGGGATAATTGGACAGGTGTCTCTATTCGTAATGCCGTGATAAGTGAGATAGAAAGTGCATGGAGCGGATTGAATCAGACTATAAGAGAGAATCGTATGACGTTCTCCTCTTTGCGCGCTCTCTCGCTTTCTCTAGACTGGGAGAGAGCGTGCAAAGGAGGAGAGTCAAACTCGGATATGATCGAATCCTTTCCGCAGGTGGTCTCCTCGATGGACATCTACCGTACGTTCCTTGAGCGCAACAAGTGCGCAGCTGCTGACGCGGTACTGGTGCTAACTTCGTATTAATAACAGAAATAGTTTTAAAATTAACGAAAATTGTATTCAGATCCGACCCCAGAAGCACCTAGATGGCGCCAACATCTGGAACGAGCTCAGGGGTACTTTTTATAATTAATTTTATAAATGCTATATTCCCAAATTAGCACCGACCTATAGAATTCAACCTATTTCATCATCAACAAAATGACCGATTTAAAAATTGGATTTTAAAATTGTTTTATTTTTATTTTAAAAATTATTTTTTGAAATATGTTTTCAGGCGCCGAAACGGAGGGCCAACTAGCGAAGAAGCGGCCCATCGTCTACTACTGCAACACGCACCTCATGGCGGTGCGCATCGGACGATTCAAGGTTATTTTCATGATTTTTTTGAAAATTGTTTTTAAAATTTCCAAAAATATAGTAAAAATTGGCAGAAAACAGCGAAAAATCGGACGATTTCGGCACAATTTTTATTATTATTTGAGGAGAATTGTAATATTCCTCGCAGGTTCACTTCAAGACCAGCCCGATCTTCATCAACGAGACTGCGGCGCAGACGCTCGCCAACTGGTGTCCGGGAGGCAAGCCCAAGGACGACTGGTACGGGGTTCTCAGTCTGTAGTTGTCTCATCTGTGTTTTTTCTATCTGTAGTTGTACCTCAACTTCAAGGAAAAAAACATAAAATTATTTGAAAAGGAATTTTTAAAAAAGCTATTTTTTCGCCATTGCGAAGCAGAATGAACGGAAAAAATAAAACAGAAAAGAAACTTCAAAATTGTAGGTATGTCTCGCAGAAGTGCCCCGACGAGGAGCTCATCGTGCACGATCCCCCTCTCGTCTTCGACCTCGACGCCGACCCCTTCGAGATGTACCCGTTCACGCCTAGCGAGAAGACCGACGCGGTGAGTGATCTACCAATCTTCTCAATCAATCAATAAATTGATCAAATCATGAGGATTCACAAATGAAGATGGGTCTAAGTCTCTGCAGCTTGAAATGTTCATGATTCCAATTTCTAGATCCGTCACAAGGCCAGCGTCTTCATAGGCGAACATCGCTCGAGCATCATACAGGTGGGTAGTTGCTAATTAATGCTTCCTAATTAGCTAATTAGTAAATGCATTTCAATCGATAATTCCAGGTGAAGCAGCAGCTGGGCAAGTACAACACCTCGCTGCTGCCGTGCTGCGACCCGCCCGCGTGCCAGTGCGACAAGCTGGGCAGGAGGAAGGACGGCGTGAAGGCAAGTGATTCTCCGTGATTCTAGTCATGACTTTGCTTACCTTGTATGAACTATAGGCTCCTGGAACATGACTAGCTGGATTGACTGCTTCTTTAATTTATCAAAAAACTAAACGATTTTAGAGCGCAGATATGAAGCGATTCGACAAAATGGCCGAACGGCAGGGAATCCTCGAAGCAGAGGAGAACATGCTCGGCGAGCTGATTGATGAGGCCGCTCAGACCGTGCACAAGGTGAGTCTCTTGGACTTAAAAGAACGGATAATTAAGCTAATTAGTATAGTTTAAGGGCTAATTTATCGATTGTTCAGAATCGCGCTGCGCACCGACGTCAGAAGCTTCATCGTCAGCGACGAACGACGGATTCCGAGGAGCGATCGTTTGAGGAGGCCCAATTGCTGAACTGGTTCAATTGGTGAACATCTATAGTCGATATCGAGCCATTCCCGTCCGGCCATGCCTGTATTTCTAGTCTTGTATCTGACCGATTCTATTTAATAGAAGTATGCGTCTTCATTTGCCCTGTGCCAACCCGATTGAATCGCAACCAAATCGCAGATTATTCCCGTCATTTTACTAGCTTTTCCCAATCTGAATCTCGTCCCGACACTTCCAATCCCTCAGGATCGCTAACGGTTAACCGAATTTTTGTTTGTTTGAGACCACTCCCCGTTCATTCAGACCTTCCCGAGAACTGGACTAAACTAATATCGCATGTGTTGTTCCTAGTGAATATGTTCGTTCTATGTATTCTTGTATTGGTGGATAATAAAGCTGTCATAATATCAGCGAGCCATGTACAAACATAGTAAAGAAGAGAAGTGCTATACTTCGGATGATCACCGTCGAACCAAAGATATCACCCTTGTAAGCCCTTGCTCAGGCTCCTCCTACACTATGAACAATTAAGAATTCTGGGAAAATACTGCAAAAGAGTAGGTTCTTTCTTTTTCAAAAGAGATCTTTGGTTCACAGCCGGAAGGTTCTCCATCCAGTGGACTTCTCCGAATAGAGTGCTCGCTGGAATAGCACCGACCGTAAAATGTTATGGGCTACTCATCGAGTTCTCATTATGGATGGCTTCGCAACCATTGACTCTCTTCATTCGGCGTGCTCTCTCGCCGGTCAGTCAAGCTGCAGGATGTAACCTTATAAAAAACAACTAAAACAAAAAACAACTGCGCCTCGCAATGCGTGCGAGCATAAATTCGGAGCTACAGAGGCAACTGCCCGAACAATGGAACGTTCGAGCAGATGAGTCGTCTCCACAATGGAGGTCAGGAATAGAATTTCAAAAACAACTATCAAAATATTTTTAAAAAATACAAATCAACCCCCACACTCCTCATTTTTTTTTCGCTCGCTGTCTCACCAACAGAGCAGTTCATTTGCTTCTTAAAAAAATATTTGGAAGTTTTTTTTTAAGTCGTGGAGAATGAAGAGAAGATTACTGGAAACTCCAGTTCTCATTAGTCCCTCTGCTGGTTCGATGAGTTGTGTTTTTCCCTTCGGTGTTGACGATTCATCCATTGAATGGGCTTCTCCCTCACTCTTTACCCTTTCAATTCACAACTTGCGTTCATTATGCAAAGCCGGAGAGCGCGTGTTTCGCCCGAAATTCAGCCCTCTTTTCTCCGACTCATGCATTTTAAAGACACACTCTGGTAACAAACATGGCCCGTTCTACGAAATAAATTACCTTTCTACCTCTGATCGATGCTATCATACCTTTCAGACTAGAGAAAGTACGAGCGGGCAGCTAATGCTCAAAGCCTTGTTGCTCATTGCCAATCATGCCTTGTTTTGTAAGCTAACGAAGTGCAATAAAGTACTCCGATAAAAACATTATCAGAAGGAAAAACAACAAGAATTGCATTTTCTCCACAGATTTACCTCCGTGACCTTTCCGAGAGAACTCGGAAAGCACCAGGCTTCTCTGTTTTCAGTTCTATCCCCAGGCGGCAAATCAGATATCCAGTCCCCTGATTCGGCGAGCTTTTTCTTGAATTCTCGTGCGACAAACTGGAATAATCAGTTTATGTTCGAGATTCTTTGTCTTTGGGCCCCGTCTTTTTCTGCGTCTATCTTGCAGCAATTGGTCTAACTATCGCTGCGAGCAATCTTACCATTTTGAATGATTGATAATTGGCCACAAAGCCGGCTTTTATGAATTTTATGAACCCGGATATGCTGTATCTCAGCTCTCTAATTAGACCAGAGAACAGAACGAATGAAGTGAGTCCTTAGCCTTCTTCTGCATTGTGCATGCTCCCAATTGGCACCCGGATCCCCCTCTCATCCTTCTTCTTCCCCTTCCTCTTCCTGGT
Source organism: Pristionchus mayeri (assembly GCA_036245805.1). NCBI lineage: Eukaryota > Metazoa > Nematoda > Chromadorea > Rhabditida > Neodiplogasteridae > Pristionchus > Pristionchus mayeri. The sequence goes on from BTRK01000002.1 coordinate 11,953,955, forward strand.
CCCATTCTTCTCGTTAATTTGGCAACATTTGTGGAAGGAATTGCGGTCATTCCGAGAAATTCGCCCTGACCGGATACAATTGACGGCTAGATTGGCCCAATCGGCAAACTTGCTAGACATCTTCTGAAGCTCACGGTCGCTTGTTTGCAAATAAGATTTGTCTGTAGAACACATGGTTCCGTGAACAACAGTAAAACAAGTTTGGCGAAACGTTATCTTTCGAGCGTCGCCGAACCCCCGAAGTTGCATATTTTACGCCTATTTTGTTCCTCAATGTATTTCTGAAGCGGACACTTGCCATTTTTCTGCAGAACTTCACGGCCCATAAGCGACTGTAAATCATATTTGGCGCATCTGCATGGGTATCTTTATGGCGTCGCCGAAACCCCGAAGTTGACTGTATTCTGCTTATTCTCCGTGAGTCCTCCCTCGGTCATGCGATACTTGAAAGGTATGATGACGGGCGGCCCTCGAGAGGAGGAGGGAAGAGAGGGACCTCACAACACTCGTGTGCTGCTGAATCGCATCACCTCTCTAGTAGGGATTTCTTCTTCAAAAGTCGTATCCTCGTTCTGAGTACTTTTTCACCGGCTTGATGTGCGAGAGAGCACGGAGAATGAAGAGAGTCATTCCTTGCGAAGCAAACCTTCCACTCTAGCCCCTCTACTCCGGATCCTTCACAGCAGTGTCTCTGCAACCTCCCCCTTTATCCTCTCTTTCCTCTCTCCTCCACTCACCAAACCCTCTCCTCTTTCAGTACCCTCACTTGATAGCTAATTCGCCCTTGTCGTAATTCTAACTTTATCCGAGAGAGGATACCAGACCCAACTGGTCCACCACCCAATCTGAGCCCGCGCTATGCAATTTCGTGTTCCAGACGTTGCAGGTTTTCTCAGCAACTCTTTCCAGAATACCTCAGTAATGTGGAGGAATCAAATTACTAAATATAATATATTTGTAAATATGTTTTTTCTGCATAATCCGAGATAAGATTTTTTATTTTCATTTTAGAATACGCAGTATGAAGACAGTTATCGGTACTCCGGGAGGTTGGAATTACAAGTTGTAATTGTCGCATATATTCAATTTCTTTGCTGACTTTTGCCCTCTTATGTTTGACGCGCCGTAAATATTCCATGATCATTAAAAAAGCCAGCAAATAGGCTCTCATTGTGCATACTCCATTCTCCAGTGGACAATTGCGCACGTGGAGTCTCGAATTCTCTATGGTCCTTGACATGTCTCTATTCTCTACCCCACTCGACCTCCTCCTGCAGAAAGAGAGATAATTCGCCATTCATGGCTGACGCGAGATGTCTGAACCCAACCTTCATTCAGAGAGCGATGATATTTCATTGTGCATACTCCATTCTTTCGAGCGGACAATTGCAATTTTTCCTGTTCGCATAATGTTGAAGTTTCATATAATAACAGAGTAATAGTAACCGTAAAACCGAGTGATAATTCGCCATTCATGGCTGACGCGAGATGTCTGAGCCCCTCATTTACCATGCTTTTCCCCGGAAACCCCCATGTTCCGAATTAGGCGTAATGTGCGCTTCTTAGTCTTCGGTAAGTCCTGTTCTTCGAATATTGGCTGGTAGACAAAGTGCCGACTGACGGGCTTGCTAATCGGAAGGAATGGCGTGGAGGGCTTGAAAGCCCGAAATAGCTTGATCTATACGATTGCGAGACTGTAATCCCCCAATCGTTTAGCCAAACCTACTAATCGACGAAGGCCCCTTTCTAGCCCTGATGCTATCTCTCATTCTTGCTCAGGATCAACATAATGAAAAGGCCATGGGGTACTTAGAAGGTCTTGTGTTTGAAGTGCCGATGAAGTGCGCATCATACAAAGAACCGGGGATTCTATTTCGAGCGTTGAGATGTGTATTACCAGTTCATGAATGCCCTCGCACTCTGTTCCACAGCCCTTTTTTGAATTATTAAACCGCACGAAAGCACACTCGAATATTTTGAACTTTTATGTTATGTGACCAGCAGCTCCGCACTTTCTTCGATGCTTCTGCCGTTCGTTAGTTCCACCCTCCCCCCCCTCTGACAAAGCGAACTGCTGCTGCTGCAGTAATGAATAATTGGTCCTCGTAGTTTTTCGTTTTTCGCTAGAGAGTCCCATCTCATTCCCTCCCCAAAACACTTCCCCGCTGGGGTATGGTACGCAAATGGGAATTGGAATCGTGAATGTCTGCCGTGTCTATGCATCCCTTGTTTTCGACAACAAAATTGGGTTCCGCTCTCGACCAAAATGAGTAGTTCGCAATATTGTGTTCAGAATCCTGAACTATAGCACTGAGCGAGGAAAACGCCATGTTTACTCATGCCTTAGGATTCATGCGTGTCAGAATGGTCAACATCGGAGCATATTTTGCCCTTAGATAGTCATGAAATCGCCAGAACTAGAGAAAACTATGAGTAAATTCTGGCTTGTAACTTCAAAAGTTGGTCTTTGATCTCGCCGACAAACCCTCGCCATCATAGTAATCCGTGCCGTTTCCCAGGAGCCGCGAAAGGGAGCAGAAATAATAATAGGCCCCTTGCTCGAATTCTATGGGGCGCGTTGAAGCGCACGACGACTGAGAAACATGAGATTACTGGTCTCTCTCTCTCTCTCTCTCTCTCTCTCTCTCTCTCTCTCTCTCTCTCTCTCTCTCTCTCTCCCCGACATTCAAAGATCTAGCCGAGACAAACGAGTTTAGCCCGAGTCTAGATGCGATTTCAGCATCAGTCAATTACATTTCGAGAATTGTTTTCGAACTCTCGTGGACTCGGGGCTGATTTCACTGCAGGCTCCGAATTGAGTCGCAGACACTGATGAGTTTTCCCCGAAATGCCCACACTTTGCCCAGATTTGAAGGGGTTGACACGAACAATTGTGTTGACACTGTCCATTTCCCAGAAAATGCGGTGCTTTATCAATGCACCGCAGAGTGTTCACAGCTCATTTGCTTGCTCTCTTCCCGTTTAATGTAGTCCCATTTATCAGCCTGCCTCACCGGAGTACGGCGACATGAGATGTCGTCATTGGTCGACTATAATGTTGCCTCTGGGATATATAGAGGTCAGAAAGAGATCACGTGGGCTGGATATTGTCACAGGCTGTTTTTTTCATCCCGAGCGTAGATCCCCCGTCTCGCCTTCTAATCTAGGGGTACGATCGGACAAATTCCCATTCCGCTTCGTTTCGTTTCGCAGTTTCCGTTTACTCTGATTGACGCGGTAATTCTCCGGAAGATGGCTAATCTCTCGCGTGATATTTCGTCGCTCTGCCGCATCAGGAGGCCTTCCACTTCCTGAGTGTACTCCAGTTCCTTGTACAGATTATTTGAGAGCACTTTGAATGGGCTATTTCGAACTACCGTAGCTCATATATCATAGTTTTTTTCTAGCAACCCATAGTTCCCCATTTATCATTTTGAAAGGAATGCTCACACGCTTTATTTAGCTCAAAAACGATGTGATGTTACACTTTTGAACGACAGAACAAGTCAAGAAGTCAATCAGACCCAGACCCGAGGTCTTTGAGTCATTCTGAACCAAAGAAATCGCCATTACTTCACTAATCGCCCCCAGATGTGCGAGAAACACACTGGGCACACCCTCAACGACTTCCCTTCATCTCGAGTCTGGAGAGCAGACATGCGGCCCCTCTTCATTCCTTTGTCCTAGTTTTTCTGCATACTTACTCGTTTTCTTTAACCAATCTGTGATTGAAGTGAGAAAATCATGCTTTCCTGCCATGTTCGAGCTAATTATTTCCAAATGACCGTGTTTTCATTCAACAACTCCGTCTGGTGCACTTTATTTTCATTCAAAACGGGATGTGGAGAGTATGGAGAGAAATGTCTACTGATGTCACCTCACTCCACTCTGTAATTCGAGTTCGGCTCCGGAAGGCGCATCTTTAATATCACTATAGAGCACGTACTTCTCTTCGCATTCGGTAGTGTGTAGTTCTCGAATTTCCAAACCCTTTCAACCCAGAAAGGGGACGATATAATGTGGTCGTAGCGGGCGCCCGGAAAGGGGGCGGAGCGGTGGCGCAGCACTTTTCAAGACCTTCCCTCGGTGAATTGCACTGCCTGGTCGCTCTTTCTTTCCTTGACCGAGACTATTTTTCCGCCCCGTGGTATAGATATACCTCCTCCTCCTCCTCTTCCTCCTTCTCCATTCAGCCCCCCATTGCTTGCTCCTGCTGCTGGAACCTTTCCTGGTCTCTTTTCTCTTTCTGGCCAATTTCGCGCAGCGCCCAATTTCGAATTCAATTCGTTCACTCAGTTAATAGGCCCCGGGACGGGGCGAGAGGGGTGGAAACACGACGAAAAAACGCGCGCGGGATTAGTGGTGCTGTTGGAGAGGAGCAGCAGCAAATTGGAAACGCCGTAGGGTACAACACTTTTCGCGCCTGCCTGCTGTTCCCTTGCAGTATCCTCTTGTTTATCGCGCGTGTTTTAGTTCGGATGCGCCGCGACGCTTTTCTCATTTCGACGACCTGTTTCGTTCATGTGATAATTGAAATTTTGAAAGTAGAGATGCCTGTAGTATCGAATTCCTTGAGCAATAGTACGCTGTCCAAGTAATAAGACCCTCTCCAAGCAACAAGTCATGAATATGCTGGTCCACCTCGGGGGAATGATGACTGGTCCTGTCTGCCTTTCCGCTAGATTGAGTCTCGCTAGGAGGGATATTCGTCCATTTTCCCAGAAAACAACACACACACAGTTGTGCTTCTTCTTCCTTGTATCTCGCAGTAGAGAACGATCGAATTCCGGGCATTTTCGCAGGACTCGGATAGTGATGACAAAACGACGTTGCTGGCAGGATCGAAACCGGCTTGGATAGTTCGTTTGCTCATTCCTTGTCTCGGATACGATGCGAAGATGTGATTCGCAGAAATTCATCAATATGGACAGCCCGAAATTCAGATCAATTTCGTCAGAGATGATGCGATCAAATAATGTCCCTCGGAATTCCCCTCAACATCATCTGAATGCATTCGACGTTGTGATACATGTATCTACATCACCTTTGCACGTTCCTTCTCCCGATGACATTTCTCAACGCGGTGCTTCTTCCCCCGCGTGAGAATTCATTTCCGCTCTCGGTTCACTTCCATGATTTTGCGTCCATTCTCTATATTTTATCTCTTGATCTTCTTCATTCTTCATCGAACTTCACTCCTGAAATTCGAAGTCCACTTTCAGTTGTTTCGTGAAGCGGTACACTGAATTCGTTCGATTTTCGAGCTCGCGATTCTACATTTTAATTAATTAATTAATTAACTTAATTAAGTCTGATGGTATGCTGCACGACGTGCTGCTCATGATCGCGCTGAGCAGCGCGGGCATCATCCCTCCGCCCGCAGTGCAGTCCACGAATAGTAGAGGTAAGGAAAAATGATAGGTCTATCTAAAAATCACATGAACTATGCAGCTTGCACGAATTTTTGACTTTAGCGTTTTTGACACTACCCGAAGTGGTGTTCACGATTGCAAGTAGAGATAGGTGAAGAAACAGTCGATGTGCGATTGCATCAGCTAGTTTCTTAGTGAACGTGTGCATCATTGTTGCATTACTCTTTGTAGTGTCGAGGGTAGAACGTGGTGCGATGTTTAGATTATATGGCAATCTGTCTCTGATAATGTTGAATTTGCATTAACGTTAAGTCAAGAAGATGTGAATGAACGTGAAAGTATATTAACTCTAGGAGATGTATTTTTGGCTACACGAAGGGAAGGACTGATAGGCCCGAGAATACGAATATTGACGATATCTTGCCTTGTTGCTATCCCCAGATAACATTAAAATCGGCCGGTTGAAGATTTATGTACGCGATAAAACATGGACGAGTGGGAGGATTCAACGTGATTCTGACTGATGCAAAACACATTCATTAAGAATTTCGCATGCACACCACACAAATACCTGAGAATAGAAGGGTAATGAGGTTAGTAAGCGACCAAAGAACAATGACCCCTCGGAAGCGCACTATTTTCCTGCCTTAGTAATTGTTTTCGGGCACAGCTTCCGGTTCCTTCTTTTTGCCATACATTTTCGCGCGAATTGACCGTAAAAGTGCGCTCGATTAGCTCTAAAAATACGATTCTACTACGAGAGTTCGCTCTTGCTACGTGCGAATCTGCACTAAAACTGGAACTCAATCCAAACAACGCAGAAAATTATTATAATAACACCGGCGCTATTCAGAGTGCAGGCCTGGATTTGACATGAGTGTTGTTAGCGCGGGGTTTAGCCTAGACGGCCTTTAGCCCGCGTCTGGCCTCTGTGCTCTGGACAATTAAATCCCCGAGATGAGAAAAGAAAAATGTTTACAGAGGTGACGCGAGACCCGGCTACCCTGCCTACATACAGTTCCACACTGAAGAGAAGTACTCCCGAGCAACCCGGTAATTCAAATTCAGCTTTCAATAGTTTAAAATTAAGAGAATAAAAGTATAAATTTTCAGAATACTACAATCCGATCCACATCACAGCATACACAACCAGGCCATTGTACCGCAGTGAAGGTGAATTTCGTAAAAAAAATTAATTTCGAAAATTTATGACGTTTCCACTGGTGAAGTTCCATACCATACCGATCGTGGATTTAAAATATGATTACTTATTTGCAGAACCTAAAGCTGCTCCCGGAGAGTCCGCGCCTCCCGAGCGACTTTGTACGCATGAGCAAGGCGAGTTCTCCTTTTCTTTCTCTGATTCTCTCTATTCCTCGTGCTCTCTCTCTTTCTGACCATAGAGAGCTTTGAAACGGAGAAGAGATTGATCATCTGGTGGTGTTTGGCATTCCCCCTTTTCCCATTCCATTGCCAATTCTCCCTTGACTTGAACGGCGAGGGGCTCAAACAACAATGAATGTTCAGGAGTGTGTTTCCCTTAGTGCCTTAGGTTTATGGCCACGTAGGGACATACGGATCGCAAAAGGCTTTTACAGTAACGTAGATAATGATGGGTTTAAGCGTAATTATTTTCACGGCGATGCCATAGAAATCACGACAGATCTGCGGTGCTAAGTGTGGGTTGACGGTGCCTGTTCGGATTTATTGGTAGCTGTAAACGTCTTCCTCGTGGGACAGCAGGGAGAATGGATGCTTTTAAAAAAAATATTATTTTCTATTCATTATTCAGGTCAGCGTAAATCCGTACTTTCGAAGATCCTGCAAGACTACGATAAGACGCTCGTTCCCTCCAACGGAAGCGTCGACGTGCAGGTGGAGATCACGGTGCAGGTACGACCATTTTCTATCGAGAACTGACTTTTTCTTCTTTTCATCAAGTATCTCTAGTTTGCACCAAACCTAGTCGTAGAAAAAAATGGAATATTCAACTTCATTCATCTCTTGCTCCCACTTGAAAATTCCACGTGATGTTTGAGGCCGAGGTCGCGTGCTGAAATATGCAAACGTTGGGGATGAAATTCGAGAGCACTCCTCATCTCATATAGGTCGAAAATGAGAGCAATGCGGCCACGTCTCTATTATGCTCCGAAGAGATCAAAATTCGAATTGGTCTTCATATTTTTCCTGACATTGCAATGAGGAAGCAGCTCTTCCAGAATGGAAATTTGAATTCGGGACGAGCTTCCTCATTTTTTAAATTTATGACTGCCTAATTACTCCCACTCCCGCCAAAAAAAACAGTAGCAGTGAATAGGCTCCCTTTCATTTAAGAAACGAGGAAATGAGTATTACCGAGTGCGGGACGGTAAATTTCCTTCGCATCGATTTTTCTCGGCATCCCATATGGATGCTTGGAATCTCGGATTCCATGAAAAGACGAATAGGGCAGTCGAGCCAAAACACTCGAGATTCCCGAAGGTCATTGACACTTGAACTTCCATTTCCCAGTGGGTGTGAGAATGGAGAGGAGGAATTTGACAGATTTCAAATAATATTTGATCAATTTCGAAGGGATTAACTCGTGTGAATGTGCTCAATTTATAACTTACTCATTTCCCAGGCTCTTTGAGGTTTGATAGACGAAGTGTGGCTCGAACAAATTGAGTGCACCTAAATAAAGAGCACACAATGGATGTACTCTGAGTGAGGAACCAATTGAGGGACTCTCGAGTGTGAAGGGGGGATTTGGAGGCACGCTTTCAGGCGCATAATCTCAAGCAGTAGGCGTGACAGTGCGAACTTTTGGAAGCGGAAGATAACGAACTCGAGAAGTTTCGAGTATGGCAAACACTTCAGAGTCTCACACATGAATAATGTTTGGTTGCCTCGTAGTGAAAACAGCAAACAATGAAGACAAAAAATCAATAATTCAGGACATCAGTTCGATCTCGGAGATCACCAACTCCTTCATCGCTGATGTGTGGTACTCGCAAGTATGGACGGACGAGCGGCTGATCTACCGGTAATTATCGATTGATTTTTTGAATTAATATCAATACTCTTTCTAGATGAGTTGTAAAATTATGGGAAATTCATGGCGAAATTGAACTACAGTTACTTCTTTCCAGTGACATTTCCTGCAAAACGAATCTCTCATTGGACTCCTCCGTGGCCGAAAAACTATGGACGCCCAATGTCTGCTTTGTCAACTCGAAGCACACGGAGCTGCACCGATCGCCCGCCTCGAATGTGCTACTCATTATCTACCCCAATGGTGAATATTGAAAATATTTGTTGATCTATACGAATGGTGCTGTCTCAATAGCAATTTCTCCTTTATTTCTCATATAGTGGAAAAATGAACGTTCAGAAATGTTCTAAGTACAAAGAAGATTATTTCAGGCACAGTCTGGCTCAACTATCGAATTCGCGTGACTGCTCCTTGCAAGTTCCAGCTGTCCAATTTCCCCATCGATCGACAGGTGAGAAACCTGAAATTTCGTTGAGGAGTAGATACAATGTAGTTTGCGAAATGTTGGCAACTCCCTCACAACACAATTGCACAGAAGTATCGTTGTTTCCAGTCGGGAACACGACTGAAGTTCTTTGAAAATGATAAATTCAAACATATTTCCAGGAGTGCCAGCTCATTCTCGAGTCGTACTCGTACAATATCGCTGAGGTGAGTCTTTTGGATCGAACTTTTGTCACATCTACTGAATGATTAGAAAAAAAGCTCGGAGAGAACCAAAGATAAAACATCGCTGAACTCAATGTAAGGTGCGGCTCAAATGGCAGCCGTGGAACCCGCTGACGACGCCCGATAGGGAGGATCTGCGACTGCCCGACTTTCAGGTAAATTTAATCTTTCATTTTTTAAAATTTAATTTCGAAAACATTGATTTTTAACAGTTCTACAACGCAACCGCCGACGCCGATCACCTAGAGTACACTGCTGGCATGTGGGATCAGCTGAAAGTGACCTTCAGGTGAGATTGTTGGTCTTTGACCGAGCTCTGCTGATTAACATCTCATTTTTCTAAAAAAATATCTTTAATCATTATCCTTGCCTAGATTCCAACGACTGTATGGCTACTATGTGCTTCAGATGTACCTCCCGACGTACTTGTCTGGTGAATACAAATTCTTTTAATTCATTTTTGTAGTCGTATGTAGAGGTTGGGTAACATTTCATTGGTCAGATTCGTAGGTTTCCAGTATTTAACGCTTCTAAATTATCCCGAAATATTTGAACTACTAATAAATTACAGTCTTCATCTCGTGGATCGCCTTCTGGATCGATACTCGCGCGCTACCAGCCAGAATCACATTGGGAGTATCCAGTCTGATGGCGCTCACGTTCCAGGTGCGGTAATTGAGATATCGATGCATATTCGATATCGAATATTTGTTCCGAAAAGCAAAGTTGATGAGGGATTGACTCTGAAATTTTCAGTTTGGCAACATCGTCAAGAATCTGCCGCGAGTCTCGTTTGTGAAGGTGAGCGTGATTGTCAAGCAAATTCGGAATAAACTTATTCAGGCAATCGACCTCTGGTTCTTCGTCTGCGTCGCCTTCATCTTCTTCTCACTCGTCGAATTGGCAGTTGTGGGATTTGTGGACAAGATCAATGAGGTGTAGTTTGGTTAATTCTTCTGTCTTCCCCTTCATCGAATTGTATATTTTTGCGAAAGCTAAGGACAATTTGATTTTCTTTCAGATAAAACAACGAACAAAGAGGAAACGTGCGCGCAAAAGGATTTTGACAAGGTGAATAGCACTTTACTTTAATTTTAATATTAAAAATGTTGCAGAGACAGCACGCGCAACGGCTCGATGTACAGCACGAACGGCAAACCGCGCACGTTCCGCGATTTCTCCACCTACGGGTCATTGTTAGTTTAAAAGATGCTTATTTATTTTCGAAAATACAATTTTAAAAAATATTTCTAAAAAAGTAAAATATTCGCAGAGATGACGACGGCACCTCGAACGGGTTTTTCTCGCAGAACAACTTCTACGAAGGATACAATGTGAGGAATTTTTCCTAATCAAAAACTCAACTTTTCCTACTCAAAAAATGGCTAGAACGACAATGAGAACACACTTTTCTGTCACAATTTTGAAACTTTTTTTCAAATTCTTCGCTTTTAAATTTAAAAAAAATAAAAAATATAAATATTTCAGTACGACTTCGATACGGGCGCGAGAGTTGACGCCTTCGCAGCCAAGGCATTCCCAGCATTTTTCGCCCTATTTAATGGTTGGCCTGCAAATATTCATTATCTATCGATGCTTTCAAATCAGTGACTCCTCCTTATCAAATTTTGACAGCAAGCTTCAAATTTTCCGTGATGTCTCGCTCACTTTCAGCAAACTATGAAAATTTCGAAAAAATTAACGATTACGCAAAACGATGAATGCAGAATATGTGCAGAATATTCAATAGTTATTAATGAACGATATCATTACAGTCCTCTACTGGTGGTACTACCTCAGTCGCGAGCACTTCTGATCTTTGCTGATCTCTATCAACTTACTCACATATTATTCGCCTGATCGGGTGCTCTCAAGTGGACCAATAAATAATTTATGTTCACTAAATTGCTCATTGAAAACAAACAAAACAGTGATCACCACTGAATGAAGTAATGCTCTTTTGCGAACGGAATCTGATAATCGCCTGATACAGAACACTAATATCCACGCAAGTGCACGCCGCCCAAGCACAACGCGGGTGGAAATAAGTATCTTGAGTCGCTCCGTTATTCTGGCACGAAAATTCGAATATATCTGGCAGATATACTCTCCCTACAATCTCATGTACACTGTTTTCTAGATATCTCAAAATGCCGATACCAGAAGTTCTCAGACTTTCATCTCTTCCTCCTGATTTAATTCGAATAATCATCTTAGAAGAGCGTAAATCAATCTTTGATTTGAGAAAGGTAAGACAATGGCAATTCAAAACAGTTATTCATTCTTTCATGTCATTTCAATAATATTCTTCAATATCAGATCTCTCCTCTATGGAATAGTCTCGTATTGGAATTTCTCGGCCAACGAAAATCTTACCATTTACTGAGATGGAAACACTTCGATAATAAAACCAGCATCGAAGTGAGCATTCCTCCAAATTAGACATTTCGGAATCAAATTCTCCCCGGATTTCGCATATTGGAGCTTCCTTCATTATCTTTTACGTTATTCAGGTGCTCAATAACAATTCGGATCTAATCCCAGTGATTGTCAATGGGGAGAGCGGAGAGTGTCGCGCATGGCATCATCAAACTTTTCCGTGGTTTCTCGTGCATAGAGCGACTTGAGCTGGATATGGACAAGGGATATTTGATGACTCATCTGAGCACAATCAAAAATGCAATCAAAGGTGTCAAAGTGGCCGAACTGGTGTTCGCAAATGAAATATATTTCTACGACCAACCACGCACGTATGGAATGATTTCAAAATGCCCATTGTTATTGGCAATACTTTGTTCAGAGATCACTACAGAAGCACGGTGCTGGATCTCATTAAAACTCGTAGCGTCACGAAACTCGTCCTTCCTGCTAGCAACTCCTCTGACTTTGGTGAGAAAAAACTGCTAAAATATTGCATATTGCTAGGGATAAGGCGGATTCACATTAAAATATGAGCCTGTTTGTGTAAGAATCGGTCAATTCTGAGGAAATTTGGCATCGCTTAAAATCGCAATTATATGTTTATGAAGGGGCAACAATTGCCGATTCTTGCGCAAACTTGCTCTTATCTGGGCACGTTTAATTCGCTTTCTTAAGGTTCTCCCGTTCTTCAGAGATTCATATCCGACGCCACTCGTTTCACAGCTGTCGATATCGTCTTCAAGGGTAGACCAGAAACCAAGGAGTATTGGGATTCAGTGATGGCTATCTTAAGAGGTTCAACAGCAATAATGACCTCGATCACTTCCGAATACGTTGGAGACAAGTACCAGGCAAATATACCGCTTGACCAAAGACCATTCATCGTGTGCTATCGCTATTGCATTTCCATCGAATCTAGGAGACCCAAGGATAAGCTCGATATGTTCGGATGAATCTTGAAATTTAAGTGTTCACATTGCAAATAATTTAACAAACGAATATTGATATTATCATTATTCAATTATCTCGAGTTTCTTCCACATGTCCATTAACAATTTGAATATGTAATGTTTGTATGGTGATGAAATGAATATCGAATTATGTGTTTTTGAAAGCATCTCTTTCAAACAGAACAGTTAATTGTTACATACTCACTCTTTCAATTTTAAATGCGAAAAGACTGACATATCCAAGCCAATACAGTAATTCTTGAGATTTGAATCACTCAAAATGGAATACTTGCAATATTTCAGTGTCGAACTTTTTTCGAGACCCTATTCACATTTCTATAATGAGCTCTTCCTCCCTCTAATTTTGTACATTTATGGTTGCAATGAATTCTGAATGGGCATAGCATTTCGAAATACGAAATGACACCATGATCAATATCAGACGGACTGTTTTGCTATTTGTCGTCATTTCTACTCATTGCGATACGGGCACATAAAGTGGTACAGAGTGAATGTAAGGGGGAGAATGAAGAGGTGCTCTCCTTATACTCCATGATATTTTGTTCCCTTTCGGATTTTGTCGTGTTGATATGCGTTATCGACCGTGCACAGCCAAAACAACGAGTTGCCATCGAGACTATTCATCACTATTTAGCTCAGCATTCTCGGAATCTGCATGCTAAATTTCCATGTGGTTTTCATCCTCATCTCCCTCTCATTGTCTTCCTCAATAATTTCAGGTGCAATTGTGTGTTATTCTAATTAAATAAAAATTTAAATATTCACGTTTTCATATTTTCTACAGGAGAAGCAGCAGACCATCATGCAGCGGCGAGAGGACGGCTCAATCGTCGCTTCTTCACTAGTGCTGGATCGATGACCAAACGGATAGTGAGCACCTCTTCCCATATTATCAAGAAAACTGTGAATTTTGAAAATATTGAAAATATGAGTAGTCGTCTGTCTCTCTTGCTTTTTCATACTCTCTCGCATTTTCTAACCTGCGACCATTGCTAGAGATTGATCACCTTATCCTTACGATTTCCATTCCTGACGTCAACGCAGCTGCACTCCATCTCTTCTCGTTTAATGTTCAAAACGCAACTGTGACACACCTAGATTTTCCCAAGTGTGAAAACATTTCTTAAAACCTTTTTTAACTTTCTGGGACGAAATTCGACATTTCAGAACGATCAGCTGACTGGAATTCAGCTGGAGGATCAGTCACTGTGTCGCTTCAGTTCTCAGTGAGACTTGCATATTGTAAAAGTTAATTATTTCTGACCTTTCAGTTTCAAGTCCTCCATTTTTTCAACACTGGAATCGCAAAAGTAACTTTTGCAGATTTGCGAACGAATGTGTCTGGTGAGTGCGTCTAATGAAATTTGGAAACCTTTGGAAAAAAATGTGGAAAAATGAAATTTTTTCAGCAACAATAAAATCTAGGAGATTCCGTCCTCAATTCAACGTTACTTATTGTGATGCAATGCTCGGAAAAGGAACGATTGAGTGGGCAAACAAAGTTTTTTTTTTTTAAAGATTAATGGGATCAAAAATTCAGAATTGAACACATGGACGCCGTAACATCGATCCTCAGAGATTTCATAATCCAGTTTGCTCTCAAGCACAATGCATGGATATTAGTATTAAGCCATTTAATTGATTCGAAAATATTATGAAAATCTACTCAAAAGCAAAAAATAATTAAACACCCTTTGAGAGATGTGCCTGTTAATTACAACGATGAATGATCTCGGTAACGAGTTTGTCGAAGCACAACCAGAAGACATTCGATTGTACAGGAACATCTACCTCAACTACACAGCCGACGTTAACCCCTTATTCAGCGAGTTAGATATTTCTTTACCTTTTTTTTATTTTTAAAAAATATTAATGAAACTCAAATTTGCAGCGATTTCGTTGAAGCCACATTCACCTTCCGAGTGGATCTAATAGGGAATTACTCGGACCCTGAGGTTATCCTATTGGACGATCTCGGTAGAACCATTGGTTTTGCTGTTGATTTATGTTTGATAATGATTCAGAATCGCTCGAGCTCAATCTCGCAAAGAAAGTTGCATTTTCTATGAGCAAATCGCCGACTTTGATCAAATATAAGGTATCAAAGGAATAGTATGATATATCAACAATATTTACTCCAATAGGCCGACTTCGCCGTGCTCAATCGAAACGCAGCCGCTCGTGTCATCGGAATCTTGCTTTTGAGTAAGAATTTCTCTTATTGTTGAAAGAAAATTTCAGGACGTTAATGAGCGGATTTCGCATATGCATTACGCTAGAAAAATGGCCATAGACAGATTGTGGCGCCCAAACTTGAAATTAAAAAAAAAACCCACAGAATTGCTGTTCTGGCTGCCCATCTTCTATCTCTTCTGGAGAATCTGGTGGAGTGCCACGAATGGTCGACTGAAGATGGAAGACAAGACACCACTTATCAGAGACCAAGACGATTTGCCCATGGAGACCTTCGCCCAATCTTACCAAATTGACTGATCTACTTTGTTTGCTCAAATTCAATCGATATTTTGTTATGCCGTTGTACGCTATCGCTCAGAACAGTATAGCATGGTTAGGGCGAAAACATTGATAGGGGAGACAGAACGAATGGTGAGCATCGAAAGGCAAACAGAGAGTAAGGAGTAAGGAGTGAGGAGGAGAAGAGTAGTAAGGGAAGGGATGACGCACCTGCAGCTGCTGCAGCTGCTGCCGATTCTCCACAGGAACGCGACCGACCCAACCGTGCTAGCCAGTTTCCGAATCGAGAGGGCATTCTTTGAAGGAGCTGCTGGAGAAGCGAAGAGCATTGTTAGTCCGTTTTTTATTGTTGTTTTGTTCTTATTGTAATTTAAGGCATCTCACGAGAACCGTACTAACTTTGAATTTTCAATTTCAAGATTGTTTTCCAGATTATATCGTGACAGACCTGATATAGCAAATTGGGATAAGAATTATCAGGTCGATTACGAAGTGCCCCGTCTCGAACTCAAACCGCTTAGAGGTTCTGGACTTGCCTACAGCTACCATTCGAGATGGTTCAAGATTCTGAGGGTGTATGCGCCAAGGTGCAGCTTTATGTTTTTTTTGGTTTGTAACAGAGGTTTAAAATCAAATTACATTTGAAAAATTGGAAAATTATGTTAAAATATGTTCAGATTCAATTTTTCAATAAATGAAGGTGGATTCCAGTGGAGGACACACGGAGGCACTTTGAGAGTCGGACTGTCACTCGTCGTTCGTTTTAATTTATTTAATTTATTATTTAAAACAAAATCAAAATAGTTACATAATTACAGGTGAAAGCGCTCCTCTTCAGAAAAACGGCCGAAATTGGAATCGAAGCGCGTGGAACAAACTATCTCGTGAAGAGTAGGTCATTTTCAATAAATTAATAATTCTTCTAATTGGGAAATCGTTAATTAAGAGTTTATGAAACTGGTAAGATACTTCCAATTTTCAGTCGGAGCAGAGAATCGTGCATTCAGACCAGAGATTATCCTGCAAGACTGCAGAGGGCATATCTCGGATGTGGATGTGGAGTGAGCAGGAGACATCTCAGGAGGAGGCGCCCAAGTTGGAATCAGACTTGTTTTTATCCCTGGATGGCTGCCCCTACACTAGTCAACTACAAGTTGGATCCAGCCCTGAATCTAACTTGCGCTGCCTTCGATCCAACTTGTAAAGTCACATTAAAACAAGGTGTTTCCAACTTGGGAGCCTCCTCCTGAGATGGCCATTCGACGCGAAGTAGCGATTGCGCTGCGCCTCTCCCTCGCCTCATTTCGCAATTCGAGGAGGGAAAGGCGTAGCGGCATCGCTGCGTCGCATCGAATGACCATATCTGGTGAGCAGTAGCCTGAGGAGGGAAAACACGGTCTTCCTAGATTATCACGTATTCTCCATTTACTAGTAAAGCGTTGAAAGAGTGTAGAACTGAGGGCACTAGGTCGGATGAGAACCATGACGATATGCCGCCCTTGATATATCAAAAGCGGCATGACGAAATAGTTCTCAACCGAACTAGTGCCGAACTGAGACGCTGGAGCATTCAGAGTATCCTTTCTCGAATCGGAGCTGCATACACTAACCTGTTTTCATTTCAGCATTGAAGCTGGGCTAACGGGCATCGTAGCCCAAGTTGTTTATTACGTCATATTTTTCGAATCAATTGAGTCAACGATAGGACAGCAGCTTTCAGCCGAGGTGATTAATAAAACTATTTTAATTAAATAATTTAGCTTTAATAATAAAGTTTAATAAATTTGTAATTAGTTTAGGTCTGCAATAGGATTAGGAAGTATATTAACAAGACGAACGAGTTCATTGTCAAGCAGAAAGAGCAGATTCAAGTGTGGGGAAATATCACCGCCAGCTATCAATTACAAGAGGATCAGGTCTTTCGAGAGTGAGTTGTAATGGAAATTTTAATTATAACTTGTAATATATTAGGTTGTAACATAAGTTTTGTCGCATTTCGGAGGTTCACAATATTTCCATGAAGGATACTTCTCAAACATTATCAATGCCTGACCTCCTAGTATATGTTTGGGGTGTTCATGCACATTCAAACCATAGGGTAGAGCTGAACTGCGCACGCTGGCTATGCAAAAAATATTAATATGAACTGATTTAAATTTGGTGCAGATTTTTTTAATTCGTTTGATCAGGTGCTAGTTCGCAGAGATGAATAATGAACCAAACTTCTACAGCATGGTGATATACCCCGTCAATGCTTTTTCAAAATATACGCCAGATATGGTGCTATGTTGAGCGGAATCAAAGATATACTTCACTGAGTGTAAGGTTAGCCGCTGATTCGTAGCCAACTTGACCAACTCTTCTGAATCCAGAATTGCAACAACAGTGACTAACATAAGTGCGTTCCAATTACCACTCATGGAGGTATAATTTATCATTAAACAAGTGAGAGAAAGAACACTCCACTTGTGGGAAATTTGAATTTTTATTAATTCAATTCGCGCACAATTTTACCAAAATATGCAAGTTTAGGTGTTTCGAATTAAAGATTGTCATTCAAAAGCTATTTATTTCCAAAATTATCCCAAGTAGATAATGGTAAGGGAAGGGTTGATGGTTCGGATGGACACAACAAATCAGATATTGAACATGTGTGCGAGGTAGGAATGTGAACAAAGTGCCGATTTCATTAGTTTAATTTACATACCATCTCTGCATACTGACCACTTTGGGTGAACTATATTACACCACTATTTGGATCTGGATATCTATTGAGAAGAAAATTCGGCTTGCGAAAGTTTTCGCGACCGTCACCGACCATCCACATTATACAAACTCGTCTACATTTCTAGAACGATTTTCGTTTGTCATTATCCGTGAGTGGTTCAAAATTATGCACATATGTAGTAATTTACGCAAATCACACAAAATCGGCATAATTTATCCTTTTCAAGAAGAGCTGATGCGTGAAAATGATTTGTAATCCTTATCTCAGTACAACTTTGTCTGACTAATGTGCCTCCTCAACTGCCTTGACAGGACTGAAGTAAAGCGCGTAAGAAAGAGTACGAAGGCCCTCACTGATGATGAATAACGAAATTGAGATTAAATTAATTCGAAGAAAAAATTAATTTCTGAGGTTAAAATGCATAAGAGATTGGACGCGACAAAACTTATGTTACAACCTGATATTAATACAAAATTAGTGGCGCAGTTGAAGTGATTTCATCGTTCGGAGTCGAATAAAACACTGGAGAAGAAGAATATGACTATAAGGAGGAAGATGATCTAGGTGAACTGTGCCTTCTTTCACAATTCAGACGTTATAGATGGAAAATAATCGACAGTTTTCAGCTTTGGAAGATCAGTCCTTCTTCTTCTCCGTTCCTTGGGATGAATTGCATGCCCTGGACCTCTTGCTCGTCTTTGTCTCCTGTATCGGACTGTCAGTTATCATCTACGACAAGAACTATGGAAAAATCATTGCACTTGGTCTCATACTGTTACTGTCATTCTTCTTGCTTCTCGTGTTCTAGAAGTTTTATGTAGAGCATGAATTTGGATTTCAGTTGGAAAGCTTCACCAGTGAGTATTTATAGATAACATTATCCGAGCCATGAAACGCGCCCATCTGATCTCATGGTGTAGTGGTTATCACATCTGTCTAACACACAGAAGGCCGGCGGTTCGAGCCCGCCCGAGATCAAACTTTTGTGTTTTCTCGTGCTTGCAGTGATCGATATCGGTTCCCTAGTTGAATTTCTAGTGATGTATTGCAATGCGATAAAAAAACTTTATTCATGTCAGTGTATAGTTTACTCAGAAGAGTGCAGCGATTGCTGCGAGTGAGAGGAGGGCGGTCGGGGCGGTCGCAGGGCTGCTGACTCCTTCATTCTCATTGGATGCAGAGCTCGCTGGCTTCGACATGTCGTCGGGCTCCGACTTGACCTCGTCCTCTTTCAGTCCTTTCTCGTCCGTTGCACAGTCCTCCTGCAGCATTTAAGCTGATTATCTTCTTATTATTTTACTCGAAATGAGAACTTCAACGCTACAATATTGAGAGGGGTTGCAAAAATGCTGTCCATAAGTCCCTCTAAGAAGCTACGTTCTCTCGTTGAATCGCTCTACTTCCTGCGATCTCACCGATTTGCATTTATTGTCCGTTCTGATCTCTGGGTTGTCGTCGTGTTTCGATTTGTCCTCGGCCTTCGGATATTCGTTGTTGCACAAATCTCCCTTGCAGCAGCACGTTTTCAGTCCGTCCGCATCCGTCGAGCAGCCCTCCTGCAACATTTCATAATATTTTTATAATTTCATTTTTAAAATAGTTGTTGTCCATTCGTCTCACCGACTTGCACATGTTTTCTGAATCGCAGTTCCTTGCGTGAATAGAATACTGCGGGTTTTGTCCAACCGAAATAGTGCAATACTCGGCAGAAGCGAAGCAGTCGAACTGAAAGGGATCGAGATCCGGCACTTATTTATTAGGTTGTTCGGAAAGTTTCTTTCTTTTTTCATGTATGGGGACTGTTCACTTCTCCTTTCTTTAAACTTGACCAATCAGTTTATGATTTTTTGTAATTATTGTGGGCTTCGATACTCTCTATGACAACCAGTAGTACAGACCTTTTCGATCAATAGATCCTGAGCAATGAAGGTTCGAAGTTAGAATAGTCGACTTTTCTTCGAGATTTTAAAAGGCACGCATTTCTTTGCGGAACAGAGATAGGCATACACATGGCCCACTATTGTGAAGTACGTCAAATATAGTTATTAGCATGCGTAAAGCTTTAAATCTAGGACGTGTTCCCTAATCTAACGAAGAGTCTATGGAGTAATCCGCACTACGATGGTTTTTTCGAGCAGAACTTTGAACTTATTCTGCTTCCAACGTTGAGAACAAAGCGATTGTTATTTGTGAAGTAGATTACATGGTCACTTGCTATCCCTAATTAGGTAGGAATCCAAGTACGTATTCATGAGAAGGATTTTTCAGAAAATTTACGTCGAAATTTGAACATCGAAATGGTGACATATTGATATCTCCCGTCTCGCTCGATGGTTGAAAGCCTGGTTTTTCTTTGTTATCATTATTATCAACTCTTGCCCTATCACATATTATCCGGCTAGCATCGGTAGGCATCTAGTTGTCGGGAAAAAATGACCCAATAAAAAACACTGAAATTCTGCTTTTTTACCTGTTTTTGACATTTTCTAATTTATGATATTTTCTCTAGCTATACGACCGAGACGTGATTTGAACAGACTGTAGTATTCCACCGCCAAGGCCCTAACGTATACCATAGACAAAATAATTGAGGTCGAATGCCACAAGAATTGGCATGAGAAAAATAAAAAAAAGAAACTTTCCGAACAACCTAACATTTTGGGTGAGCAACCCGAAATAGTTCGGAATGAGCCGCGACCCAGTGTGTCAGAGATTAGACAATTTTAACTTGGATTGTCTAATAACACTACAAACAATTATCAGTTCATTCTAATTCCCAGCGAGATATCCGTGAAAGGTAATTCATATGTGATGATGAAATGACATGATGAGAACAGTAAATAATTTCGGACCTCTGTTACACCACTGCTGACTTCTTCACCCAATATCATCTCCATGTGGCATTTGAGAGCGGCCGAGAGCGGGAGGAGGGCGAGTGCGATAAGGAGAACGGGCAGGAATCGCATCACTGAAGAGACGGTAGTCAGTTTGCGATCGGATACAGTACGACGCAGGCCAAGACTAGAGAAAGGCACTGTAGATGGTAGGGTACCTGTATGCATAGACTCCCCAAGCTCCGCCCACTTTCCTCTGACACATTTCCCCTCGAAAACGAGATTTAGGAATCACAAGCTTCATTCTCAACCAAATCACTCGCTCAAAAAAGGATTCGGAAGCTCTTTCCATTACCTTTTGATATAGCCCTGGCCCGCCGGTAAAAGTGTTCTCTGAATAGGTCAGCATACGATAATTAAGTTGCGAAAACGCTGGAAAACGCTGGTTTGGCGCGCTCAGCGAACATAGACATACGGGACAAGGCTTGCCTGATAGCCTATCGGTATTCTAGTACCTCCATCAAGAAAAATCGATAAAATATTGTTTCGTTGATTTGTGATTCAAAAGAAACCAGTCCGCGATACACTGATTAGGCGGAGAGAGCGGAGTGTATTCTCTCTCTCCCATCCTCCCTCTTTTGCACCAGTTTCTGCCCCGGCGCGTGTAGAGAGCGCCTGGGCCTGCAAAAGAGCGCGCTTGCATCCCTTCCTCGTCTTACCTATTGGGGGTGAGGCGCATCCGGGAAAGGGCGAAGCCCTGCCCAAATTTTTGGCGATTTGACTGGAGAGGCGGCGGAATTGGCTCCGCCCCTTTCTTCCTCGTCTCGCTTTTCTGCCGCTTTCCGTTGACACATTTTCACATACTTTATGACCTCTAGCGCGATTCAGAGATGAGATATCGACAAACGGCCAAAAGTATGATCTTATTTGGATCCCAGCGGGCATTTTGATCATAGTTATGGTGGCATAGGTTCATTTCGGCTATACCCCTTGTAGTCCCTATGTATGCAGAAGGGATTCCCGAGGGAGGAGAGACTCGACCGACTGATCGGAACGAGAGCAAGGGGGAGGAATGAATGGAGGAGAACAATCGACTGTGGCTGATAGAAACTAACAATGGCTAACAATGATATTTGAATTTACTTTGAATATCTTAACTTCTTCGATATCTTAACTTTTTCGATATCCTTTCCTGTCACTGATCGGCCCTTCTCTTTCTTGTCTCTCCCTACGTCTCGAAAGATCAACAACCAGAGGTCGCAGGGATGCTCGTTTCTCATTGAATGTCCAATTTCATACAAAAGCATGCGATAAAATCACTTTATTCATGATAGTTTAGAATTCATTCAGAAGAGTGCAGCAATCACTGCTGCGGCTGCTGCGAGTGAGAGGAGGAGGGGAGGGGCGGCTGCCGGGCTCCTGGCCCTTCCTTTTGGCTTGGGTGCAGGGCTCGTGGGCTTGGGCGTGGACGTTGTCTTGTCCTCGTCCTTCGGGAGTTCCTTGTTGCACATATCGCCCTCGCAGCAGCAGATCTTGGTACTAACTGTCTCGTAGCAACCAACCTGCAACCAGATACTATTCTGTTTATATTCCAAGCCCTTTCATTCGCTCTACTCTTTTCTATGTTCATCCCATGTCAACACATTGTTTGATAAGTGCATTTCCGCAATTGATGGTGGCGTGAGTTCATAATTCATTTCCCCCTTCATTTCCCTTCCTGTCTAGACCAGTCGAGCGGGGAGAGAGTGTGGGAAATGAAGAGACGGTGGCCCGAATTGTGAACTCTAATGGTGGCTCACCGAGGTGCATTCGTTACTGGAGGCGCAAGACCTCATTCGGAGTCCAAATTTGCCGTCATCAGTGTAGCAGAATTTTTCACCGACATTGCATCTCGTCTGTAAGCATTCTCACTTGAGGAAACTAGCATAATTGTGTTATTCTTGCCTGAGTTGCATTGCCGAAAAGTTGAAGGTAGCAGTGGAGCAAGGCTTCGGGCTTCGGGTATTCCTTGTTGTTGCAAAGATCACCCTTGCAGCAGCACGTTTTCTCTCCATACTTGTCCGTCGTACAGCCCTCCTGAAACATCCATTAGTACACGTTCTTTTTCTAATTTCCAATTATCTTAAAGGAAAACTAAAATTTGAATTTTTTTGGCTTTTCTGCCGCTTTCCGTTGACACTTTTTCACATACTTTATGACCTCTAGCGCGATTCAGAGATGAGATATCGGCAAACTGCCAAAAGTATGATCTTATTTGGATCCCAGCGGGCATTTTGAGCATAGTTATGGTGGCATAGGTTCATTTCGGCTATACCCCTTGTAGTCCCTAATTTATATCTACATTGCATTCCCAATCCGTAAATCTCCCAATATCCTCGTCTCCCGTTGCAAATACATCTTTTCAGCACATTATCCAACGACTCATTCAACTCCTCGTTTCTATTCTTCTCCAGCGTTTCTCTGATCTCTCTCCATCTTGTAGGCATTTCACTCCATTTGCGAGAGATATGGTATTTCCTCTGATCCAAGGTCATTTCATTGACTGCTCCCTGGACTGCTCTCCATTTTCCAATCACCTGATTCCTCGAGAAACGTAAGTCGCTCTCCGTGTCATTGTAGACATGTATGCTCACAATACATTCATCGATGGCCACTCCTTCCACTATCTGCTCCACTGATGACTCTAGCACAACTGGCCCTCCTTTATTTCCAGATACCCACAATGCTCCGAGTTCTCCTGGTTCAATCGTCGTCTCTCTCAGCACGACTGCATCATTTTCCACATCTCCGTTCTTATCCTCCTTCTCATTGAATCATATTTCCTGGAGCTCCACTCCAATAAGAAGAGATTCTCAGACACTTGAACCAAAGTTCTCATGGCATAGCCTGCCTAACACACAGAAGGCCAGCTCTTCGGGTCTTCCCTGCGATAAAATATTTTGTTCATAAGATAGTCATAGTGAGCAGATACGAAAATTGGCACTTCTTGGATAACTACCCTCCACCCATTCTGACCGACAGTACCGTTTCTTATCTCTCCTCTAGACTTACGTTGCCTAATCTTTACGTATTCCAAGCGCATCGGTAGAACAAGACCGGAATTCACCGAAAGATATTAAGAACAAATCTACAGATAAGGAAGGTTTTGAAAAAAGTTGGCCAATTAGCAAAGACGTGCCTCAAATATAAAACATTTTCGAACAGTTATTTTCGATCGCCCACCTTCTTCTCCATTCATTCCATTCATTCTCCATTCATCCCTTCCTCTCGTTCCGATCAGTCGGTCGAGCCTCTCCTCCATCGGAAAACCTGCGTCACTTCAGTATACAGGTACCGTACTTATCTCCTACCGTGACTGTCTCTATTGTCCCGGTGTACTGTACCCGATCGCAATCTGACGACCTTTAGTGATGCGATTCCTGCCCGTTCTTCTGATCGCACTCGCCCTCCTTCCGCTCTCGGCCTCTTTTTCGTTCACGTGCTATCGACAGCTGATAGTGGACGGAAAATATCAAGATGTAGCAGGAACAGCAGACGTTCGATTATTGACATTATTGTAATTTCAATGGCTATGGAAAATATCGTCCGCTTTTAGGTCTACTGCTACTATACCGAGTATTGCATTACTTCGGTTACAGAAAACACTCAAGAAAAGAAATGTGGAAATGAATGCAAATCGGTGAGAAATAATGCACACCAAAAATTTAAAAATAGGAAATAATAAAAATGTAAGGAACTGTATTTTGCAGGAGGGCTGTACGATGGAATGGAATGGCGGAAGAGGAAAGAAAACTTGCTGCTGCTGGGGGAGCCAGTGCAATATGGGGGCGTACCCGCAGCTCGACGCCAAGCCAGCGACCAAGCCCTCATGGAAGCCAAATCCTTCGTGGAATCCAGAGCCTTCGACCGACGATAACAAATGCAAATCGGTGAGAACCAAAGATGTAGAGCATTGTTTTTTTAATAAGAAGAAAACCAGCTTGGATATTGCAGGAGGGCTGTACGACGGACTGGAATGGAAAGCAAAAGTGCTGCTGCAAGGGTAAAATCTGCACCAGCACGGAATACCAGAAGGGAAGGGACCAGTCGATGCCCAAGAGACCTGCACCCAAGCGGAATGGAGGAGCCAGCAGCCCTGCGACCGCCCCGACCCTCCCCTTCTCACTCGCAGCAGTCACAGCAGCAATTGCTGCACTCTTCTGAATGAATTATACCGTGACATGAATAAAGTGATTTTATCTGCATGAGATGCCTTGGAAATCATCTAAAATGGTGAACATGATCGGCAAAAGAGTGAATACTGCAGCTCCATTTACTGTAGCGCATATCAGGGTGAAATTTAATTTCTGATTAACGAAATTAGTTCAATCAGTGTAGATGCAAATATCGAAATTGCAAATATTATAGTAGTAATAATCGATGGCCCTCCTCCTTCTCTATTCATTCCTTCCCTTTCCTCTCGTTCCGATCAGTCGGTCGAGTCTCTCCTCCCTCAGAAAACCCGCGCCACTCCAGTATACAGGTACCGTACCCATCTTCTACAGTATCTTTCTCTAGTCTTGGCATGTGTACTGTATCCGATCGCAAACTGACTACAGTACCTTCAGTGATGCGATTCCTGCCCGTTCTTCTCATCGCACTCGCCCTCCTTCCGCTCTCGGTTGCGCTCAAGTGCAATTTAGAGTATATATTGAACGGAACCCGGAACTAAGATGGATGAAGGAAAGACAGAGGTTCGATTACGATCTATTCTCTTCACATTATTTTAACATCAATGGCTATCTCAGATATCTATCGCTTTTAGAAGGTGTGCGTTTTCGTGGGTAATCAGTATTGCATCACTTCGGTTGGTGAGAAGTCTTCAAATAGTAAACTGAGGGACTGCGACCACTTCAACAAATGCAAATCGGTGAGATCTCAGAATAATCAACAAGAATATTTTAAGAAGGAATAAAGTGTCTGGGAAGATGAGTTGTGAGAAAGGGTACCGATTGACAAGCAACACTGCGAATAGCATGGGAATTTTCCAACCGTTTCCAATTGCAAACTCAGGATCTCGTGGCAAAATCCAAAAAAATTCAAATTTTAGTTTTCCTTTAAGATAATTGGAAATTAGAAAAAGAACGTGTACTAATGGATGTTTCAGGAGGGCTGTACGACGGACAAGTATGGAGAGAAAACGTGCTGCTGCAAGGGTGATCTTTGCAACAACAAGGAATACCCGAAGCCCGAAGCCTTGCTCCACTGCTACCTTCAACTTTTCGGCAATGCAACTCAGGCAAGAATAACACAATTATGCTAGTTTCCTCAAGTGAGAATGCTTACAGACGAGATGCAATGTCGGTGAAAAATTCTGCTACACTGATGACGGCAAATTTGGACTCCGAATGAGGTCTTGCGCCTCCAGTAACGAATGCACCTCGGTGAGCCACCATTAGAGTTCACAATTCGGGCCACCGTCTCTTCATTTCCCACACTCTCTCCCCGCTCGACTGGTCTAGACAGGAAGGGAAATGAAGGGGGAAATGAATTATGAACTCACGCCACCATCAATTGCGGAAATGCACTTATCAAACAATGTGTTGACATGGGATGAACATAGAAAAGAGTAGAGCGAATGAAAGGGCTTGGAATATAAACAGAATAGTATCTGGTTGCAGGTTGGTTGCTACGAGACAGTTAGTACCAAGATCTGCTGCTGCGAGGGCGATATGTGCAACAAGGAACTCCCGAAGGACGAGGACAAGACAACGTCCACGCCCAAGCCCACGAGCCCTGCACCCAAGCCAAAAGGAAGGGCCAGGAGCCCGGCAGCCGCCCCTCCCCTCCTCCTCTCACTCGCAGCAGCCGCAGCAGTGATTGCTGCACTCTTCTGAATGAATTCTAAACTATCATGAATAAAGTGATTTTATCGCATGCTTTTGTATGAAATTGGACATTCAATGAGAAACGAGCATCCCTGCGACCTCTGGTTGTTGATCTTTCGAGACGTAGGGAGAGACAAGAAAGAGAAGGGCCGATCAGTGACAGGAAAGGATATCGAAAAAGTTAAGATATCGAAGAAGTTAAGATATTCAAAGTAAATTCAAATATCATTGTTAGCCATTGTTAGTTTCTATCAGCCACAGTCGATTGTTCTCCTCCATTCATTCCTCCCCCTTGCTCTCGTTCCGATCAGTCGGTCGAGTCTCTCCTCCCTCGGGAATCCCTTCTGCATACATAGGGACTACAAGGGGTATAGCCGAAATGAACCTATGCCACCATAACTATGATCAAAATGCCCGCTGGGATCCAAATAAGATCATACTTTTGGCCGTTTGTCGATATCTCATCTCTGAATCGCGCTAGAGGTCATAAAGTATGTGAAAATGTGTCAACGGAAAGCGGCAGAAAAGCGAGACGAGGAAGAAAGGGGCGGAGCCAATTCCGCTGCCTCTCCAGTCAAATCGCCAAAAATTTGGGCAGGGCTTCGCCCTTTCCCGGATGCGCCTCACCCCCAATAGGTAAGACGAGGAAGGGATGCAAGCGCGCTCTTTTGCAGGCCCAGGCGCTCTCTACACGCGCCGGGGCAGAAACTGGTGCAAAAGAGGGAGGATGGGAGAGAGAGAATACACTCCGCTCTCTCCGCCTAATCAGTGTATCGCGGACTGGTTTCTTTTGAATCACAAATCAACGAAAAAATATTTTATCGATTTTTCTTGATGGAGGTACTAGAATACCGATAGGCTATCAGGCAAGCCTTGTCCCGTATGTCTATGTTCGCTGAGCGCGCCAAACCAGCGTTTTCCAGCGTTTTCGCAACTTAATTATCGTATGCTGACCTATTCAGAGAACACTTTTACCAGCGGGCCAGGGCTATATCGAAAGGTAATGGAAAGAGCTTCCGAATCCTTTTTTGAGCGAGTGATTTGGTTGTGAATGAAGCTTGTGATTCCTAAATCTCGTTTTCGAGGGGAAATGTGTCAGAGGAAAGTGGGCGGAGCTTGGGGAGTCTAGATATAATGAAAGGAAAACCTGTGAGGATGAAACCAAGGCCGATTCCTTTCGCGATTTGAGAGAAATTGAGAGTGCTCGTTGATCGGATAATGCGACAAAGAGTCATCAGGAAATCTCAGAGCCCGTGGAGCTCACCGATCGTTGTAGTTAAGAAGAAGGATGGATCGTTGAGATTGTGCATTGACTATCGGAAAGTTAATCAAATGATCAGACTGGATGCACAACCATTGCCTCATCTCGAGAGTACCATCCAGAGTCTGAGTGGAAAGAAATATTTCTCCACGATAGATATGCAGGCAGGATTCTGGCAAGTCGGATTGGCAGAAGGATCGAGAGAGCTCATTTTTGACCATGACCTATACGTCGTTGCATGGTGCGCCCCACTTTTGAGGGGCGCACCGTGCATCAACGTTGAGGGTCGTGGATGTCGCCGCCGGCATGGGCAACTATGGCTGAGACACATCTGCGTTTTATATTTTAAAAAAATAAAATTAAATAATTTAGTGCTACTCACCTCAGGTTACAATTGACCGCCAGTGCCGGACAGTGTCGTTTTCCAGAAATTATCGATAAGATATCTCGTGAGAGAAATTGGGGGGCACCGTGCATCAACGTATTGGGGGTAATGATCTGAACATACCTCGCTGCCAGTGTTGGGCAACTATGGTCTTAGCACTCTCTAAGACCGACTCCTTTCCCTTCACAATATAATCAATTTGAAAACACCCCGATTTTGCATCATCCCACCCATTGATCCGTCAACAACTGCAATTGCGTAAACAACTCACCTTTGCATCTCGATCGTTCAATAATCTCCCCCGTAATTGGATCGGCCGAGCGAGAGAGTGCAATGCATAGAGAGTGCGCTCATTTTCTCCGTCCTTATAAAGCCCGATCGGTCGCCCCCTCTCACTCGCAGTCTCCTCTCTCTCATCTCGTGGCTTCAACGATTCGTATTCGCTCGCTGATCGATCAAGGTACCGTGCCCTCCCCTCCCCCCTCCCTTCCCTTCCCTGAACCGTGCCCCCCACCCCTCTCCTCCTCCCCCCCCCCCCTGTACCGATCCCTCCTCCCACCCAGATCCCCAATACCGTACCCTGCAGCTAGACTAGATCTTCCTCCGTCCCTGGCCCTGCCTTCTCACCCTTTCCGTCCCTTTTCCGACTCTGTCCCTCGCGCCTACCCCCCCCCCCCTTGGTAGAGTACCACCCTCGTACCTTGCCCACTGATACCGTACCCTCGACTTCCCACCTCTTATTCTCGTTCCTTGCTTATCTCCCCGTACCCAGACCACATAGCTCCACCTTTCCTGAGTACAATATCATCTCCTCTTTCACTTGGGTACCGTACCCTCCTACCGTATCCTAACCTTTTCTCATTTCAGTTTCGTCTCGAAATGCACCCACTCCGCACTCTCCTTCTGCTCGTCGTCATCTCCACGACACTCTTCCATCTCGCAGCCGGTGGTGAGTTTGACTGACCCTCCAAACTCCGCCCCCCCTGACCTACCGTACTCACATCCCGATTCTACCGTTGGTTGACAGCTCTTGCATGCACTAGTATTCAAGCAGTATCTCTAGCTTGTTATTGGTGGATACGATTGCTGATCCTTCCAATTTCAGATGATAAAACAGAAGATGATAAACTTGAGAAGGAGATTGTGGATGCGGCAAAAGCCGCCGAAAGTGATGGCAAAGTTGTTGCGGAAAATGCCATCAGCGATGGCACGGCGGCGGGGGGCAAGGCTGCCGGTGATGTCAACTCTGGAGTTAACAATGGAATCCAGAGTGGCACTGACAAAGCCGGCGGAGTTAAAACCGATGCTACAAAAAAACTGGACGAAGTTAAAGGCAAACTTCCCTTCGGAAAATCCGGCTCGGTGAGTCCGTTCCCTCAAGATCAAAGAGCAATCTCCCTCATTTAGGCCATCTCCAACCTTCTCTCGATCGCTGCCGTGATCGTCCTCGGGCTCTTCTCTCGTCAGTGAGGGCGCCGTTTCCCACACACTCGCTGCACCACGCGCACTTCCCGGCTCCGGCTCCGTGTCTTCTGGTCCTCGTTTTTTCCTGACCCACACGCTAACGGTGAAGTCGTTGAGTGCAATAAAGATCGTTCTGATCTGATATGATCTATGTCTCTATGGTGCAATGGGGATGGGTAGGGATTAGGTGCGGGATGGTTCGGCTTGGTTCGACTTCCTTCTTGTTCACGACTTACTTCTCTAATTTGCCTTCTTCTTGTTCTTTCCCCGATATGATTTAGGCGTTAAGCTTTGCTTCGTCTTCTCTCTCTATCCTCTGTCCTCCTCTTTCTCTCTCTCACACTTTGTCTATCCACCGCTCGAGAAGTGGCGAGGTTAGAGAAGTGATTTCTCGATTCTCTTTTTTATGTTCTCTCTCCCTTCCCTCTGCCCTTTCCCTCTCCTTTTAAGACTTAGCAATTACTAAATCACAGACTGTTATAGCCTTCACTATAGACCGACTACTTTACTTTCACACTACAATTCATATTGTCTTTCATATTTATCATTTGTATCGATTTCCAACCAATACTAGTGGTATGGTCGCACAGGGGGCACTAGGGATACTCAATATTACGGGAGTATGGATAGAGTATGGTCTGAAAATAGTTTGACATTTGAATTCCTAGGATTTAGGATGTTTGTTTTGTTAGAACCAGCGGGTTCGGTAGGTTCGGTAGACTGACCGCCTTCTCGATGATTACGGTACCATCGTGGTTGTTGTTGGCTCCGAATTATCAATGAATTTTGTCCAAGTCTTACAGGGTTTTACCAGCAAATGTTCCATATTGGAATCGCCGAATTAAGGAATGATAACAAATATATAATATTTATAAAATTTTAAATTTTATCTCACTCATTTGTCGGTGTCATTGCGCGCTCGTGAACATTTCGGGTAATCTATAGAATATTATTTCTAAAAAATAAAGTGAGTTTCGTTGATGAATTGATATTGAATGTCATAGTCAAATTCCCCCCTCCCCTCGACTCCTCTCCTCCACGTGTCCTACCCCTCGTCTTCGCTAGTCGGCAGTGTGGGAAGCCGACGCACGGAGGTGGTCGTATCCCACTTGAGGTGGTAGGTCATTTCAACTCGCTTCGCCCCTCCTCCCTGCGCGATGACTAATGATACCCCCAAAGCTCCTCCCAAGCCTGGTCTTCCCGCTGAGGCTCGTTCCGTTCGCCCAGCCAGCCAAGCTAGTGTTGATGCACTCAGTGCCAAGGTTGATAAGATGATGGTCGTCCAGATGGAGATCCTCTCCTTTCTCAAGCATAATGCTGCCGCTCCCCCTCCCTCCCCCGCTCTCACCTCTCTTCCCCCTGTAGTCGACGTGGCTCGTGAGGTCTACGAGGCAGTGACCAAGGCCGTCTCGGACAAGGCGGAGTACGAGGATAAGGAATGCAGAGCTGTCGTCATCGGATCGGTTGAGCCCAGTGAGCCCTCCAAAGGACTCGAGCAGGATCAGAAGATCGTCTCTGATCTTGTGACCTGCTCTGGTTCCGATGAGTGCAAGAAGGCCTTCAGCGAGGGAAAAGTGAAGTTCCATCGTCATCCCTCTGATCGCCCTCCCAAGAGCCGTCCCCTGAAGATCGCTTTCGAGTCGAAAGCTCTCCGTGACTCGTTCCTCTCCGGCATCCGCTCGAAGGCAGGACGTCCTCCTCCCCTCGTCTCTCCGTCATCATTCGTTCGTCGTGACCTCACTCCTCATCAACTGCAGTTGGAGAGAGATGCGAGGAAGGAAGCAGTGAAGAAAAACCTCGAATGTCGTCAGATCGTCTATGGCGTCCGTGATTACTCCCTGATCGCATACCGTAACCCGAGACCCCTTCCCCCCAATTACGGAATACCGCGCGGCTCCCGTGACCAGAACTCTCCTGCCGATGATTCCACTCCAGATGATGCGTCTTCCTCTGCTGCTGGTGCAACTTCAGCTTCGTCCTCTGCGCCCGCCAAGGCGAGCCACGTCACCATCCGAGCCACCGCCAAGAAGCAGCCAGTCTAGGACGGGAGCAGCAAGGGTATCCCTCCTCTCTTATCCCTCTCTAGTCCTTCTCTTTTGCTACCATTTATCGTTCCCTCTTGTGCTCTACCTTCCCCCGATTCCTCACGCAATCGATCGATTCCTTCCCCATCCTCTCCCAATGTCTCTCTATTCTATGCAAATTGCCGATCGATTAGGTGCAAGACTCAATCTCTCTCGTTTCTCCTCGCGTCTTTTACATATCGCGTTCTCTCATTTTCTGAAACTTGACTCGCTAGTAGCGATAGTGATTCCTTATTAATCAATAGCTATCATGACTATTTTGTGTTTCGCAATGATCGAGAGATTTCTGATGATAGTGGCAGAGGCGGTGGCGTCGCCTTAATCGTTCATAGCTCCCTCTCTCCCGTTTTAATCTCTTCCTTTTCCTGTCAACTTATCGAAGCTATTACTGTAGACTTGTATCTGACTTTTACCAACAACCTTCCGTACCGCAAAATCAGGATAATTACCATTTATCGCTCCCCATCCTCTCCCTCCCTTTCGCTTACTTCTCGTGTAAATTATTTATCCCTCCTCGCTAATGACAGTTTTCCGTGTATAATTTTAGGTCATTTTAATCTACCCCAAGTAAATTGGCTTGCCTTTTCATCTCCTACTCAAAATGACCTATTGAGTTTTATGGCCGACAACCGTTTTAATCAATATGTTACTTTTCCTACCCGTTGTCTAAGCTTTCTAGACTTGGTGTTCTGTAATTATGACATTATCCATAATGTATCTCCTTCCATTCCGCTTAGTGACCATATTAGTGTAAATTTTGACCTCCGTATCCCTTCTCCTTCTCCATGCCAGTACACTCCCTCTAGAATGTACAGATTAGCTGACTGGCATTCCCTTAATGAAAACATTTTTTGTCACGATTGGACCATTGCTCTTAGAGATTTGAACGCGAATGATGCCTACATTTATTTCACCAATTTTATTAATAACCTTCTTGATTCTTACGTCCCCCTCTCTAGGCCCTCTGAGTTCTTCAAATATCCCAAGAATGTTAGGATTTTATATGGCAAAAGCCATAATTTAGCTCGTATCGCTCCTAACAGTGTAGCATCAATTCAAATGCATAATCGTTTCAAGTCCGCGCTTAATCGTTTTCATTGTTACATAGAGAGTAAAATCGTAGCCTCTTCGAACTCCAAATCCTTTTATCAATTTTGTAGTGGTAAACTGAGCTCCCCTAAACTTACTCCCTCCGCGATAATAGATAATTCTGGTACCACTCTTCTTACTAATGATGATAAGTGTGTTGCCTTTTCTCAGTTTTTCTCTTCTGTTTTCTCCCACCCAATGAATTGTCCTCTCCCGCTCCTTTCACCATCTCTTACGTTTGACCTCCCAACTATTTCCCACCTAGATATTTTATGTGCATTTCGTAGTCTATCACCTAAAGTTAATATTACTCCTGATAATATTCCCAGCATCGTCCTTTCTAAATGCAAATTATCCCTCCTTTCTCCCCTCTCTATTATATATAATAAGTCCCTTCTTACCTGCGATGTCCCTATCTTATGGAAACAAGCTTTAGTCAAACCCATTCCAAAGAAAACCAGTAACTCCATATCAGACTTTCGTCCTATCTCGCTCACTTCCTCTGTATGCAAAGTTTTTGAGAAAATACTTATCGAGAAGATCACCACTTTTCTAGATGTAAATAACCTCTTAGATCCACGACAATCAGGATTTCGTAATAGTAGATCCACCTCCTCGAATCTTGCTGAAACCTTTTCCCATTAACTTAGAATCTCTAAAAATGGTTCCCCATTTGATACTGTGTATATTGATTTTAAGAAAGCGTTCGATAGCATAGACCATAGGCTATTGTTATTCAAATTGTCCCAGTTAGGCATCTCTGACCACCTTGTATCGTGGTTTCATTCCTACCTTTCCAACAGAACCCAATCCGTTTTTATAGACTCATCTATTTCTCCCCCTCTCCTTATGAGATCGGGAGTTCCGCAGGGATCCTGCTTAGGTCCTCTCCTCTTCATTCTATTCATTAATGATATTAGTTCCCAATTCCCAATGACCATTCACTATTCCGTGTGTGCAGATGACCTCAAATTGTATGCTGAAGTGCCCAAATATTCTGACGATCTTCAAAATGCATTAGACTCGGTCTCCTCTTGGTCCTCTCAATGGAATTTAGGTATTTCTGAGACCAAATGCCATATTGTATATTTCGGCTTGCATAATCCACGTAGATCGTACTTTATTAATGGGGTTCTCCTCAATGCGCCCACTGCAAAAGAGAAGAATGTAACAAAAGTAATCGTTAAAGACTTAGGTGTCCATTTCTCCCCCAATCTCTCTTTCGCTTATCATATACAAAAGATTGTTGCTAAGGCCCGCTCCAAAATTAACCTCATGTTTAAGTCATTTCATAGTAAATGCCCCACCATTTACAAGAAAGCCTATACAACATGTGTTCTTCCTAACCTTGAATATTGTTCAGTTATTTGGAACCCATCCCATTCTGTCGAATTGACTAAGGAACTAGAAAAAGTACAACGTGACTTCTCTCGTAGGCTTTACTCCCGGTGCGTTCTTCCTCATGTACCTTATTTTGAACGAATGCACTTTCTTGAATTAACAACTCTTGAAAGCCGTAGAACCGTAACCGATATTGTGTTCCTTCATTCTATTCTACACAGTCGCTATTTACTTGACTTTTCTTCTCTTCTTATCCCTGCCCCTCTCACCCGCCCTCTCCGTAATGGTCACCCTCTTCGAATAACCTTACCCTTTATTCCTCCGAAGTCGTATTCCACACTCGTATCTAGATCCATTTCCTTTTGGAATTCTCTTACCACAGATTTTGTTGTTCTCCCACATAATTCCTTCCGTTCTCTCATCTCCTCACAGCCCCCTCTATCATTTCCCAAATCCGTTATCCATAATTGGCTACATCAATGAGATCCCCCCCCCCTTCCCTTCTATACCCTTGCTGCAAGCAAACCCGATTCGACCACATCGACGGACCTCCGTTTTTCGACACCATTCCACAATGATATCTTGAATTTTCCCACATAAACGGAATAAATAATTGAATTGAATTGAATTGAATCCTGATCCTCAACTCCATATTCACACGACGTCTACCAGTTTTCAGGGATATCTTACTAACTTCTAGTCGCTCCTTGCTTCTCTCATATCGTGCACTATAGGTCTTATTACTCACTTATCACTTCGTAGCTATTCATCGGCTGAATAAGTACACCTTGCAAGGTATATTCTCCTAGCAGAATGGGCATTTAAAATTATATATTGGCATAAATATACAGCGTGCGATCGACCTGCACGACGCGTAACTCGTTGAGAATACCGTGCGCGACATTCTCCTAGCAGAATGGGCATTAAAAATTATATATTGGCATAAATATACAGCGTGCGACCGACCGGCACTACGCGTAACTCGTTGAGAATGTCGTGCGCAATAAACTCTTAGTAGAACGCGTGAAAATTCAAAACGTGTAAAACAAATCGTAAAAACATGTAAAACAAATCGTAAAAATCACAAACCTTAGTTTCTGCAGGAAGAGGCGTCGACAGTTCAATCTTGTTGTCGCGGCGAACCTCGAAGAGAGCCCCTGCAAGAAACAAAATATGAATTATACGAAGAAAAACAAGCGAAAAACGGAATTCCATTGAAACGAAAAGTAAAAAGCACGCGCGACAGAATTTCTGGACCTTACGTTGGTAATTATAGCTCCGAAGCACCGGTTTATATTTTGTAAACATTTGGCAGTATAAATGAAATATAAATGAACATTAGAACGTAAAACTAGTCAATCAACTATCGATAAAAGCTTCACAAGAAAAAAAAGGAAAAAATTCAATCAGTTCTCGATAAGCATTTTTAAAATTTCCGAGAGCCGGCGACCGTAACCCTTAACTTTTGATTCAGTTACTTAATGTCCGCTTTTGAGTGCGCCCGAAACGCTGTGCCTTGCCGTATCTTGTACAACTCTTCTATGGTTGGGGACCAAGTGGATAGCCGAAATCATCACACACGCATAATTGTGTGGTTAATGTGTTCATATGTGGCTAAATTTAATCATGCATTTTGAATTTGGTTGAAATCTAATGTTTGAACCAAGATATAGGCCAAAATGTGGTTGAATTGAGCATAACGTGAAAGGCCCAAAAAGCGAGACGAGAGAAAGAGGGGCGGAGCCTATTTCTCTATTGTATTTTCAATTCTCGGAACGATCGAGTAGGGCTTCTATAGAGCGAAAAGGGGACCTCTCTCGTAGGCGCGGCGGTCTCTAGTCACGCCGGGTGAGAGACGGGCGAGAGAGGGGAGGGAGAGGGACGAGAGGAAGCGAAGCGATTCTGCTGTGCGTACTCAAGTTGGAATCAAGTACAAAAGTGGTTTCCAAGTGGCGCCCAAGATTGGTCGCCACTTGGGAGACGGGTCTCTTCAATTTCCATACTCTCGCGTATTGTCATTCCTTGATTCGAAGTTGAAAATCTGCTTGATTCCAACTTGGAGACCGATGCGAGAGAAATTGAGAATGAGAAATGGAGAGATCAGAGCGATTTACAAGTGGCGACCAAGCTTGGCCGCCACTTGGTGCTTGATTTTAGCAATTGATTCCGAGTTGGATGTGCACACCAGAGAAATTGCATGTTATGCATGCGTCGAAAAAATGCAATCACAGCGTGAGTTCGTAACCAAATCTTCGATAAAAAGAGAATTTGGAAGGTATGTACACCCTCTTTTAACGAAGCCTGGCCCGCTAGAAAAGGTTAACTTTATGTAGGTCAGCATACAAGTGTTATAGTTTTCTAAGCTATGTCGCTCAACAAAACCTCGATCGGTTGCGATTGATCAGTTCAACTTACGGTTTTTAGAAACGAATTCGAATAAACATCAATTGAAGCACCGTAATCAAGGCGACAATTTCCACTCGGGATCATCGCTTCCAACATACAACAATACATTTTGGATGAGGAGATGAGCATGCTTGGGAGAACGGAAGCAAGTTCTTGAATTCTACTAAAGCGGAGTGATCGATTCTTTGGCGATTCCTCTAATAAATTGTAATGGGGAGTTGTCGCAAACGATTCACTTGACAAGCTGGGACTGTTCCACGAGCAATCCTACAACACTT
Source organism: Pristionchus mayeri (assembly GCA_036245805.1). Lineage (NCBI taxonomy): Eukaryota > Metazoa > Nematoda > Chromadorea > Rhabditida > Neodiplogasteridae > Pristionchus > Pristionchus mayeri. The sequence continues at coordinate 11,990,634 of BTRK01000002.1, forward strand.
AAGAGAATGGATTATTTTTAATTGTTGGTCTTGTCGCTCAACTTTATTAAAAACAAAATCAATCTCGTAGTAAGAGGATATGATGAAACTCAATCAGTTGCGATTGATCAGTTGAAATTGCTGTTTTTAGAAACAAATTCGAAAAAACATCAATTGAAGCACCGTAATCAAGGTGTCAATTTCCACTCGGGATCATCGCTTCCAACATACAATAATACATTTTGGATGAGGAGATAAGCATGCTTGGGAGAACGGAAGGAAGTTTTTGAATTCTACTGAAGCGGAGTGATCGATTCTTTGGCGATTCCTCTAATAAATTGTAATGGAGAGTCGTCGCAAACGATTCACTTGACAAGCTGGGACTGTTCCACGAGCAATCCTACAACACTTAAGAGAATGGATTATTTTTAATTGTTGGTCTTGTCGCTCAACTTCATTAAAAACAAAATCAATCTCGTAGTAAGAGGATATGATGAAACTCAATCAGTTGCTATTGATCAGTTGAAATTGCTGTTTTTAGAAACAAATTCGAAAAAACATCAATCGAAGCCCCGTAATCAGGGTGGCAATTTTCCATCGGTAGTGCCGCTTCCAACATACAACAATACATTTTGGATGAGGAGATGAGCATGCTTGGGAGAACGGAAGCAAGTTCTTGAATTCTACTGAAGCGGAGTGATCGATTCTTTGGCGATTCCTCTAATAAATTGTAATGGGGAGTTGTCGCAAACGATTCACTTGACAAGCTGGGACTGTTCCACGAGCAATCCTACAACACTTAAGAGAATGGATTATTTTTAATTGTTGGTCTTGTCGCTCAACTTCATTAAAAACAAAATCAATCTCGTAGTAAGAGGATATGATGAAACTCAATCAGTTGCGATTGATCAGTTGAAATTGCTGTTTTTAGAAACAAATTCGAAAAAACATCAATTGAAGCACCGTAATCAAGGTGTCAATTTCCACTCGGGATCATCGCTTCCAACATACAATAATACATTTTGGATGAGGAGATAAGCATGCTTGGGAGAACGGAAGGAAGTTTTTGAATTCTACTGAAGCGGAGTGATCGATTCTTTGGCGATTCCTCTAATAAATTGTAATGGAGAGTCGTCGCAAACGATTCACTTGACAAGCTGGGACTGTTCCACGAGCAATCCTACAACACTTAAGAGAATGGATTATTTTTAATTGTTGGTCTTGTCGCTCAACTTCATTAAAAACAAAATCAATCTCGTAGTAAGAGGATATGATGAAACTCAATCAGTTGCGATTGATCAGTTGAAATTGCTGTTTTTAGAAACAAATTCGAAAAAACATCAATTGAAGCACCGTAATCAAGGTGTCAATTTCCACTCGGGATCATCGCTTCCAACATACAACAATACATTTTGGATGAGGAGATAAGCATGCTTGGGAGAACGGAAGGAGGTTTTTGAATTCTACTGAAGCGGAGTGATCGATTCTTTGGCGATTCCTCTAATAAATTGTAATGGAGAGTCGTCGCAAACGATTCACTTGACAAGCTGGGACTGTTCCACGAGCAATCCTACAACACTTAAGAGAATGGATTATTTTTAATTGTTGGTCTTGTCGCTCAACTTCATTAAAAACAAAATCAATCTCGTAGTAAGAGGATATGATGAAACTCAATCAGTTGCGATTGATCAGTTGAAATTGCTGTTTTTAGAAACAAATTCGAAAAAACATCAATTGAAGCACCGTAATCAAGGTGTCAATTTCCACTCGGGATCATCGCTTCCAACATACAACAATGCATTTTGGATGAGGAGATAAGCATGCTTGAGAGAACGGAAGGAAGTTTTTGAATTCTAGTGAAGCGGAGTGATCGATTCTTTGGCGATTCCTCTAATAAATTGTAATGGAGAGTCGTCGCAAACGATTCACTTGACAAGCTGGGACTGTTCCACGAGCAATCCTACAACACTTAAGAGAATGGATTATTTTTAATTGTTGGTCTTGTCGCTCAACTTCATTAAAAACAAAATCAATCTCGTAGTAAGAGGATATGATGAAACTCAATCAGTTGCGATTGATCAGTTGAAATTGCTGTTTTTAGAAACAAATTCGAAAAAACATCAATTGAAGCACCGTAATCAAGGTGTCAATTTCCACTCGGGATCATCGCTTCCAACATACAACAATGCATTTTGGATGAGGAGATAAGCATGCTTGAGAGAACGGAAGGAAGTTTTTGAATTCTAGTGAAGCGGAGTGATCTATTCTTTGGCGATTCCTCTAATAAATTGTAATGGAGAGTCGTCGCAAACGATTCACTTGACAAGCTGGGACTGTTCCACGAGCAATCCTACAACACTTAAGAGAATGGATTATTTTTAATTGTTGGTCTTGTCGCTCAACTTCATTAAAAACAAAATCAATCTCGTAGTAAGAGGATATGATGAAACTCAATCAGTTGCGATTGATCAGTTGAAATTGCTGTTTTTAGAAACAAATTCGAAAAAACATCAATTGAAGCACCGTAATCAAGGTGTCAATTTCCACTCGGGATCATCGCTTCCAACATACAACAATGCATTTTGGATGAGGAGATAAGCATGCTTGAGAGAACGGAAGGAAGTTTTTGAATTCTAGTGAAGCGGAGTGATCGATTCTTTGGCGATTCCTCTAATAAATTGTAATGGAGAGTCGTCGCAAACGATTCACTTGACAAGCTGGGACTGTTCCACGAGCAATCCTACAACACTTAAGAGAATGGATTATTTTTAATTGTTGGTCTTGTCGCTCAACTTCATTAAAAACAAAATCAATCTCGTAGTAAGAGGATATGATGAAACTCAATCAGTTGCGATTGATCAGTTGAAATTGCTGTTTTTAGAAACAAATTCGAAAAAACATCAATTGAAGCACCGTAATCAAGGTGTCAATTTCCACTCGGGATCATCGCTTCCAACATACAATAATACATTTTGGATGAGGAGATAAGCATGCTTGGGAGAACGGAAGGAAGTTTTTGAATTCTACTGAAGCGGAGTGATCGATTCTTTGGCGATTCCTCTAATAAATTGTAATGGAGAGTCGTCGCAAACGATTCACTTGACAAGCTGGGACTGTTCCACGAGCAATCCTACAACACTTAAGAGAATGGATTATTTTTAATTGTTGGTCTTGTCGCTCAACTTCATTAAAAACAAAATCAATCTCGTAGTAAGAGGATATGATGAAACTCAATCAGTTGCGATTGATCAGTTGAAATTGCTGTTTTTAGAAACAAATTCGAAAAAACATCAATTGAAGCACCGTAATCAAGGTGTCAATTTCCACTCGGGATCATCGCTTCCAACATACAATAATACATTTTGGATGAGGAGATAAGCATGCTTGGGAGAACGGAAGGAAGTTTTTGAATTCTACTGAAGCGGAGTGATCGATTCTTTGGCGATTCCTCTAATAAATTGTAATGGAGAGTCGTCGCAAACGATTCACTTGACAAGCTGGGACTGTTCCACGAGCAATCCTACAACACTTAAGAGAATGGATTATTTTTAATTGTTGGTCTTGTCGCTCAACTTCATTAAAAACAAAATCAATCTCGTAGTAAGAGGATATGATGAAACTCAATCAGTTGCGATTGATCAGTTGAAATTGCTGTTTTTAGAAACAAATTCGAAAAAACATCAATTGAAGCACCGTAATCAAGGTGTCAATTTCCACTCGGGATCATCGCTTCCAACATACAACAATACATTTTGGATGAGGAGATAAGCATGCTTGGGAGAACGGAAGGAGGTTTTTGAATTCTACTGAAGCGGAGTGATCGATTCTTTGGCGATTCCTCTAATAAATTGTAATGGAGAGTCGTCGCAAACGATTCACTTGACAAGCTGGGACTGTTCCACGAGCAATCCTACAACACTTAAGAGAATGGATTATTTTTAATTGTTGGTCTTGTCGCTCAACTTCATTAAAAACAAAATCAATCTCGTAGTAAGAGGATATGATGAAACTCAATCAGTTGCGATTGATCAGTTGAAATTGCTGTTTTTAGAAACAAATTCGAAAAAACATCAATTGAAGCACCGTAATCAAGGTGTCAATTTCCACTCGGGATCATCGCTTCCAACATACAACAATGCATTTTGGATGAGGAGATAAGCATGCTTGAGAGAACGGAAGGAAGTTTTTGAATTCTAGTGAAGCGGAGTGATCGATTCTTTGGCGATTCCTCTAATAAATTGTAATGGAGAGTCGTCGCAAACGATTCACTTGACAAGCTGGGACTGTTCCACGAGCAATCCTACAACACTTAAGAGAATGGATTATTTTTAATTGTTGGTCTTGTCGCTCAACTTCATTAAAAACAAAATCAATCTCGTAGTAAGAGGATATGATGAAACTCAATCAGTTGCGATTGATCAGTTGAAATTGCTGTTTTTAGAAACAAATTCGAAAAAACATCAATTGAAGCACCGTAATCAAGATGTCAATTTCCACTCGGGATCATCGCTTCCAACATACAACAATACATTTTGGATGAGGAGATAAGCATGCTTGGGAGAACGGAAGGAAGTTTTTGAATTCTACTGAAGCGGAGTGATCGATTCTTTGGCGATTCCTCTAATAAATTGTAATGGAGAGTCGTCGCAAACGATTCACTTGACAAGCTGGGACTGTTCCACGAGCAATCCTACAACACTTAAGAGAATGGATTATTTTTAATTGTTGGTCTTGTCGCTCAACTTCATTAAAAACAAAATCAATCTCGTAGTAAGAGGATATGATGAAACTCAATCAGTTGCGATTGATCAGTTGAAATTGCTGTTTTTAGAAACAAATTCGAAAAAACATCAATTGAAGCACCGTAATCAAGGTGTCAATTTCCACTCGGGATCATCGCTTCCAACATACAACAATGCATTTTGGATGAGGAGATAAGCATGCTTGGGAGAACGGAAGGAAGTTTTTGAATTCTACTGAAGCGGAGTGATCGATTCTTTGGCGATTCCTCTAATAAATTGTAATGGAGAGTCGTCGCAAACGATTCACTTGACAAGCTGGGACTGTTCCACGAGCAATCCTACAACACTTAAGAGAATGGATTATTTTTAATTGTTGGTCTTGTCGCTCAACTTCATTAAAAACAAAATCAATCTCGTAGTAAGAGGATATGATGAAACTCAATCAGTTGCGATTGATCAGTTGAAATTGCTGTTTTTAGAAACAAATTCGAAAAAACATCAATTGAAGCACCGTAATCAAGGTGTCAATTTCCACTCGGGATCATCGCTTCCAACATACAACAATACATTTTGGATGAGGAGATAAGCATGCTTGGGAGAACGGAAGGAAGTTTTTGAATTCTACTGAAGCGGAGTGATCGATTCTTCGGCGATTCCTCTAATAAATTGTAATGGAGAGTCGTCGCAAACGATTCACTTGACAAGCTGGTACTGTTCCACGAGCAATCCTACAACACTTAAGAGAATGGATTATTTTTAATTGTTGGTCTTGTCGCTCAACTTCATTAAAAACAAAATCAATCTCGTAGTAAGAGGATATGATGAAACTCAATCAGTTGCGATTGATCAGTTGAAATTGCTGTTTTTAGAAACAAATTCGAAAAAACATCAATTGAAGCACCGTAATCAAGGTGTCAATTTCCACTCGGGATCATCGCTTCCAACATACAACAATGCATTTTGGATGAGGAGATAAGCATGCTTGAGAGAACGGAAGGAAGTTTTTGAATTCTAGTGAAGCGGAGTGATCGATTCTTTGGCGATTCCTCTAATAAATTGTAATGGAGAGTCGTCGCAAACGATTCACTTGACAAGCTGGGACTGTTCCACGAGCAATCCTACAACACTTAAGAGAATGGATTATTTTTAATTGTTGGTCTTGTCGCTCAACTTCATTAAAAACAAAATCAATCTCGTAGTAAGAGGATATGATGAAACTCAATCAGTTGCGATTGATCAGTTGAAATTGCTGTTTTTAGAAACAAATTCGAAAAAACATCAATTGAAGCACCGTAATCAAGGTGTCAATTTCCACTCGGGATCATCGCTTCCAACATACAACAATACATTTTGGATGAGGAGATAAGCATGCTTGGGAGAACGGAAGGAAGTTTTTGAATTCTACTGAAGCGGAGTGATCGATTCTTCGGCGATTCCTCTAATAAATTGTAATGGAGAGTCGTCGCAAACGATTCACTTGACAAGCTGGTACTGTTCCACGAGCAATCCTACAACACTTAAGAGAATGGATTATTTTTAATTGTTGGTCTTGTCGCTCAACTTCATTAAAAACAAAATCAATCTCGTAGTAAGAGGATATGATGAAACTCAATCAGTTGCGATTGATCAGTTGAAATTGCTGTTTTTAGAAACAAATTCGAAAAAACATCAATTGAAGCACCGTAATCAAGGTGTCAATTTCCACTCGGGATCATCGCTTCCAACATACAACAATGCATTTTGGATGAGGAGATAAGCATGCTTGAGAGAACGGAAGGAAGTTTTTGAATTCTAGTGAAGCGGAGTGATCGATTCTTTGGCGATTCCTCTAATAAATTGTAATGGAGAGTCGTCGCAAACGATTCACTTGACAAGCTGGGACTGTTCCACGAGCAATCCTACAACACTTAAGAGAATGGATTATTTTTAATTGTTGGTCTTGTCGCTCAACTTCATTAAAAACAAAATCAATCTCGTAGTAAGAGGATATGATGAAACTCAATCAGTTGCGATTGATCAGTTGAAATTGCTGTTTTTAGAAACAAATTCGAAAAAACATCAATTGAAGCACCGTAATCAAGGTGTCAATTTCCACTCGGGATCATCGCTTCCAACATACAACAATGCATTTTGGATGAGGAGATAAGCATGCTTGAGAGAACGGAAGGAAGTTTTTGAATTCTAGTGAAGCGGAGTGATCGATTCTTTGGCGATTCCTCTAATAAATTGTAATGGAGAGTCGTCGCAAACGATTCACTTGACAAGCTGGGACTGTTCCACGAGCAATCCTACAACACTTAAGAGAATGGATTATTTTTAATTGTTGGTCTTGTCGCTCAACTTCATTAAAAACAAAATCAATCTCGTAGTAAGAGGATATGATGAAACTCAATCAGTTGCGATTGATCAGTTGAAATTGCTGTTTTTAGAAACAAATTCGAAAAAACATCAATTGAAGCACCGTAATCAAGGTGTCAATTTCCACTCGGGATCATCGCTTCCAACATACAACAATACATTTTGGATGAGGAGATAAGCATGCTTGGGAGAACGGAAGGAAGTTTTTGAATTCTACTGAAGCGGAGTGATCGATTCTTCGGCGATTCCTCTAATAAATTGTAATGGAGAGTCGTCGCAAACGATTCACTTGACAAGCTGGTACTGTTCCACGAGCAATCCTACAACACTTAAGAGAATGGATTATTTTTAATTGTTGGTCTTGTCGCTCAACTTCATTAAAAACAAAATCAATCTCGTAGTAAGAGGATATGATGAAACTCAATCAGTTGCGATTGATCAGTTGAAATTGCTGTTTTTAGAAACAAATTCGAAAAAACATCAATTGAAGCACCGTAATCAAGGTGTCAATTTCCACTCGGGATCATCGCTTCCAACATACAACAATGCATTTTGGATGAGGAGATAAGCATGCTTGAGAGAACGGAAGGAAGTTTTTGAATTCTAGTGAAGCGGAGTGATCGATTCTTTGGCGATTCCTCTAATAAATTGTAATGGAGAGTCGTCGCAAACGATTCACTTGACAAGCTGGGACTGTTCCACGAGCAATCCTACAACACTTAAGAGAATGGATTATTTTTAATTGTTGGTCTTGTCGCTCAACTTCATTAAAAACAAAATCAATCTCGTAGTAAGAGGATATGATGAAACTCAATCAGTTGCGATTGATCAGTTGAAATTGCTGTTTTTAGAAACAAATTCGAAAAAACATCAATTGAAGCACCGTAATCAAGGTGTCAATTTCCACTCGGGATCATCGCTTCCAACATACAACAATGCATTTTGGATGAGGAGATAAGCATGCTTGAGAGAACGGAAGGAAGTTTTTGAATTCTAGTGAAGCGGAGTGATCGATTCTTTGGCGATTCCTCTAATAAATTGTAATGGAGAGTCGTCGCAAACGATTCACTTGACAAGCTGGGACTGTTCCACGAGCAATCCTACAACACTTAAGAGAATGGATTATTTTTAATTGTTGGTCTTGTCGCTCAACTTCATTAAAAACAAAATCAATCTCGTAGTAAGAGGATATGATGAAACTCAATCAGTTGCGATTGATCAGTTGAAATTGCTGTTTTTAGAAACAAATTCGAAAAAACATCAATTGAAGCACCGTAATCAAGGTGTCAATTTCCACTCGGGATCATCGCTTCCAACATACAACAATACATTTTGGATGAGGAGATAAGCATGCTTGGGAGAACGGAAGGAAGTTTTTGAATTCTACTGAAGCGGAGTGATCGATTCTTTGGCGATTCCTCTAATAAATTGTAATGGAGAGTCGTCGCAAACGATTCACTTGACAAGCTGGGACTGTTCCACGAGCAATCCTACAACACTTAAGAGAATGGATTATTTTTAATTGTTGGTCTTGTCGCTCAACTTCATTAAAAACAAAATCAATCTCGTAGTAAGAGGATATGATGAAACTCAATCAGTTGCGATTGATCAGTTGAAATTGCTGTTTTTAGAAACAAATTCGAAAAAACATCAATTGAAGCACCGTAATCAAGGTGTCAATTTCCACTCGGGATCATCGCTTCCAACATACAACAATACATTTTGGATGAGGAGATAAGCATGCTTGGGAGAACGGAAGGAAGTTTTTGAATTCTACTGAAGCGGAGTGATCGATTCTTCGGCGATTCCTCTAATAAATTGTAATGGAGAGTCGTCGCAAACGATTCACTTGACAAGCTGGTACTGTTCCACGAGCAATCCTACAACACTTAAGAGAATGGATTATTTTTAATTGTTGGTCTTGTCGCTCAACTTCATTAAAAACAAAATCAATCTCGTAGTAAGAGGATATGATGAAACTCAATCAGTTGCGATTGATCAGTTGAAATTGCTGTTTTTAGAAACAAATTCGAAAAAACATCAATTGAAGCACCGTAATCAAGGTGTCAATTTCCACTCGGGATCATCGCTTCCAACATACAACAATGCATTTTGGATGAGGAGATAAGCATGCTTGAGAGAACGGAAGGAAGTTTTTGAATTCTAGTGAAGCGGAGTGATCGATTCTTTGGCGATTCCTCTAATAAATTGTAATGGAGAGTCGTCGCAAACGATTCACTTGACAAGCTGGGACTGTTCCACGAGCAATCCTACAACGCTTAAGAGAATGGATTATTTTTAATTGTTGGTCTTGTCGCTCAACTTCATTAAAAACAAAATCAATCTCGTAGTAAGAGGATATGATGAAACTCAATCAGTTGCGATTGATCAGTTGAAATTGCTGTTTTTAGAAACAAATTCGAAAAAACATCAATTGAAGCACCGTAATCAAGGTGTCAATTTCCACTCGGGATCATCGCTTCCAACATACAACAATGCATTTTGGATGAGGAGATAAGCATGCTTGAGAGAACGGAAGGAAGTTTTTGAATTCTAGTGAAGCGGAGTGATCGATTCTTTGGCGATTCCTCTAATAAATTGTAATGGAGAGTCGTCGCAAACGATTCACTTGACAAGCTGGGACTGTTCCACGAGCAATCCTACAACGCTTAAGAGAATGGATTATTTTTAATTGTTGGTCTTGTCGCTCAACTTCATTAAAAACAAAATCAATCTCGTAGTAAGAGGATATGATGAAACTCAATCAGTTGCGATTGATCAGTTGAAATTGCTGTTTTTAGAAACAAATTCGAAAAAACATCAATTGAAGCACCGTAATCAAGGTGTCAATTTCCACTCGGGATCATCGCTTCCAACATACAACAATACATTTTGGATGAGGAGATAAGCATGCTTGGGAGAACGGAAGGAAGTTTTTGAATTCTACTGAAGCGGAGTGATCGATTCTTTGGCGATTCCTCTAATAAATTGTAATGGAGAGTCGTCGCAAACGATTCACTTGACAAGCTGGGACTGTTCCACGAGCAATCCTACAACACTTAAGAGAATGGATTATTTTTAATTGTTGGTCTTGTCGCTCAACTTCATTAAAAACAAAATCAATCTCGTAGTAAGAGGATATGATGAAACTCAATCAGTTGCGATTGATCAGTTGAAATTGCTGTTTTTAGAAACAAATTCGAAAAAACATCAATTGAAGCACCGTAATCAAGATGTCAATTTCCACTCGGGATCATCGCTTCCAACATACAACAATACATTTTGGATGAGGAGATAAGCATGCTTGGGAGAACGGAAGGAAGTTTTTGAATTCTACTGAAGCGGAGTGATCGATTCTTTGGCGATTCCTCTAATAAATTGTAATGGAGAGTCGTCGCAAACGATTCACTTGACAAGCTGGGACTGTTCCACGAGCAATCCTACAACACTTAAGAGAATGGATTATTTTTAATTGTTGGTCTTGTCGCTCAACTTCATTAAAAACAAAATCAATCTCGTAGTAAGAGGATATGATGAAACTCAATCAGTTGCGATTGATCAGTTGAAATTGCTGTTTTTAGAAACAAATTCGAAAAAACATCAATTGAAGCACCGTAATCAAGATGTCAATTTCCACTCGGGATCATCGCTTCCAACATACAACAATACATTTTGGATGAGGAGATAAGCATGCTTGGGAGAACGGAAGGAAGTTTTTGAATTCTACTGAAGCGGAGTGATCGATTCTTTGGCGATTCCTCTAATAAATTGTAATGGAGAGTCGTCGCAAACGATTCACTTGACAAGCTGGGACTGTTCCACGAGCAATCCTACAACACTTAAGAGAATGGATTATTTTTAATTGTTGGTCTTGTCGCTCAACTTCATTAAAAACAAAATCAATCTCGTAGTAAGAGGATATGATGAAACTCAATCAGTTGCGATTGATCAGTTGAAATTGCTGTTTTTAGAAACAAATTCGAAAAAACATCAATTGAAGCACCGTAATCAAGGTGTCAATTTCCACTCGGGATCATCGCTTCCAACATACAACAATACATTTTGGATGAGGAGATAAGCATGCTTAGGAGAACGGAAGGAAGTTTTTGAATTCTACTGAAGCGGAGTGATCGATTCTTTGGCGATTCCTCTAATAAATTGTAATGGAGAGTCGTCGCAAACGATTCACTTGACAAGCTGGGACTGTTCCACGAGCAATCCTACAACACTTAAGAGAATGGATTATTTTTAATTGTTGGTCTTGTCGCTCAACTTCATTAAAAACAAAATCAATCTCGTAGTAAGAGGATATGATGAAACTCAATCAGTTGCGATTGATCAGTTGAAATTGCTGTTTTTAGAAACAAATTCGAAAAAACATCAATTGAAGCACCGTAATCAAGGTGTCAATTTCCACTCGGGATCATCGCTTCCAACAAACAACAATACATTTTGGATGAGGAGATAAGCATGCTTAGGAGAACGGAAGGAAGTTTTTGAATTCTACTGAAGCGGAGTGATCGATTCTTTGGCGATTCCTCTAATAAATTGTAATGGAGAGTCGTCGCAAACGATTCACTTGACAAGCTGGGACTGTTCCACGAGCAATCCTACAACACTTAAGAGAATGGATTATTTTTAATTGTTGGTCTTGTCGCTCAACTTCATTAAAAACAAAATCAATCTCGTAGTAAGAGGATATGATGAAACTCAATCAGTTGCGATTGATCAGTTGAAATTGCTGTTTTTAGAAACAAATTCGAAAAAACATCAATTGAAGCACCGTAATCAAGGTGTCAATTTCCACTCGGGATCATCGCTTCCAACATACAACAATACATTTTGGATGAGGAGATAAGCATGCTTAGGAGAACGGAAGGAAGTTTTTGAATTCTACTGAAGCGGAGTGATCGATTCTTTGGCGATTCCTCTAATAAATTGTAATGGAGAGTCGTCGCAAACGATTCACTTGACAAGCTGGGACTGTTCCACGAGCAATCCTACAAAACTTAAGAGAATGGATTATTTTTAATTGTTGGTCTTGTCGCTCAACTTCATTAAAAACAAAATCAATCTCGTAGTAAGAGGATATGATGAAACTCAATCAGTTGCGATTGATCAGTTGAAATTGCTGTTTTTAGAAACAAATTCGAAAAAACATCAATTGAAGCACCGTAATCAAGGTGTCAATTTCCACTCGGGATCATCGCTTCCAACATACAACAATACATTTTGGATGAGGAGATAAGCATGCTTGGGAGAACGGAAGGAAGTTTTTGAATTCTACTGAAGCGGAGTGATCGATTCTTTGGCGATTCCTCTAATAAATTGTAATGGAGAGTCGTCGCAAACGATTCACTTGACAAGCTGGGACTGTTCCACGAGCAATCCTACAACACTTAAGAGAATGGATTATTTTTAATTGTTGGTCTTGTCGCTCAACTTCATTAAAAACAAAATCAATCTCGTAGTAAGAGGATATGATGAAACTCAATCAGTTGCGATTGATCAGTTGAAATTGCTGTTTTTAGAAACAAATTCGAAAAAACATCAATTGAAGCACCGTAATCAAGGTGTCAATTTCCACTCGGGATCATCGCTTCCAACATACAACAATACATTTTGGATGAGGAGATAAGCATGCTTGGGAGAACGGAAGGAAGTTTTTGAATTCTACTGAAGCGGAGTGATCGATTCTTTGGCGATTCCTCTAATAAATTGTAATGGAGAGTCGTCGCAAACGATTCACTTGACAAGCTGGGACTGTTCCACGAGCAATCCTACAACACTCAGAAACGTGTTTTCGCAGGAGGAGGTGGAAGGAGAGGGGATAAAATGGAAAGGGAGGCGAAGATGGGGGATGAGAGGGAAGAAGGAAAAGGATCTCTGTATCCTTCAGGAGCAAGATAGAATTCGGAGGACAAATGCGCCCAATACGATTTGTAGCCCGAAATGTGACAGAAATGGTGAAATAGTCCAAACTGTTCAGAGCAGATGAGGAATTGATCATTAGTATCGTGTCGCACAATGGAAAATAGAGAGTTGAGGAGATGGGGCTCTTCTGCGAAAGATAGTTCAGCGAGGGAGCCTTGACAGAGTATTATTTGCCTACAGCGAATCCACCTTGTCCATAGACTTCTTTTCCCCCCTTGTCACAGTAAGTTCTCCATCATTACTTCTGATGTTCCGAACAATCACGACCAAAACAAAACAATAAGTTTGTTGGAAAATGCGGTTGATCATTGATCTCTATCTCCCAACTAATTATTTTCTCTTTCATAAAATATTCTTGCTCGATCAATAAATAAATCTCCTTTATCTGCTTTCGGCTTCTACATGACACTGGAAATCGATAATTTACTAGTAGATCACTCTCAATATCCAGGCGCGGTGCGAGGAGGAGGGCAGTGGTCGCATCCTCCACCCACTCCTGCCTCTCCCGCGGCTCCAGCTGGTCCATCCCCTCCCTTCTGTCCGGGTGCTCCATCACGGCCAGCGTCTCCAGGAGGTCCAGCGACTCCCTCGTGACCGGGCTTGCCTGCGGGTCCAGCCTCTCCATCGGGGCCGGGCTGTCCGGGAGCTCCGGGAGCTCCGGGGCGACCAGCGGGAACGTGCACCTGAAGCAATTCAAATGAGTGATATGAGAGAATGCTATCGCTGTAAGAGCTAGGTGGCGCAGTTCGAAGAGGTTTACTGCTAGCGTTATGGGTTGTTTTAGGAGTAATCGTCTGTCTCTCTTCACTCTTTCGTCACTCTAACCGACGAAAGAGTGCAAGGAATGAAAATAACCAGATAATTTCGATCTTTTAGAATGGAACAAGATTGCAAACCTCCTCAACGACTCCATCAGCGCCCTTCTCTCCAGCCTTTCCAGGCTGTCCATCAGCTCCTTTAGGTCCGGCGGGTCCCATGGGTCCAGGCTGGCCGGGGGTTCCGTCGGGTCCATCCAGACCGTTCTCGCCGTTGTTTCCAGGGGCTCCCTGTGAAGATAACATATTTTCAAACTCTGATTTTATATTGTTTGGATGCTTCTACGGATCCCAATTCAATAGTGGAAGTCACTCGCCTCGGGTCCGGGGTTGCCGGCGGGTCCGGGCTCTCCAGCGGGGCACTCGAAGCAGAAATCTTCGGGGCCGGGAACCTTACAAAGGGAACGATAGCTGGTGCTAACGCTGATCTCTCGATCTCATCTTCGAAACAGGACTCATTGTGAGAGCATTGCTAAACAAGATCACCGTATCAGCAGCGGCGTCCTCTCCGTTGGCTCCGGGTCTTCCTGCGGGTCCATCGTTTCCAGGTGCTCCGTCGGGTCCGGGAGGTCCAGCGGGTCCGGCAACGCCAGCTCCGCAGCTGCAGCACTGCTGCTGCTGCTGCTCGTGATGATCATCGTGCACGAGCTGGTCGTAGGAAGTGGCTGAAACGGTGGTGGTGATGACACCATTTCAACCATATCTGATTTCTCATTGAACACTTCTTATGTAAGAAGCTTCCAGAGTCTATTGCAGTCTATTCTGGAACGTACTCTCGGGCTATTTTTTACCTTGACCACTGCCCCGAAATCAATTGAGAATGTAATTTTCTTGTGTTACGTCGATGAGCCTGTTTCTGGCCCTGATCATCCTAGTAGCCTATACAATCTTGTAAACTCACGCTCGGGCGCGGGAGGCGCGGCGGTGGAGGATGCGGCTTGAACGGGGGCGGAGTCTCCGTATCCGGCCTGTCTCTTGATCTTCATCGCCTCTCCCTTGATCGTGCTGAGATGCTCGTACTTGCCGAAGAGACCGTGAGTGAGCTGCTTGCAGAAGTCCACCTGAGAAGGGGAAATTAAATTATTAATTAGCAAAAAAAATCAACTCGCTGGGTTATATTTCGAAAGTCCACCTGTAGTTGACATCAATCAGTATTTATTTGTATTCCAGGCAAAACAGGAATTGAAAATTCCTTTTGGACTTCTTCGAACAATACAATGTTTTTTTCGTGAAGAGAATGTTGTAGGCAAATTCTGGTCAAAAGAGTGAAACGTGAGAATAAATGTCAAAAAATCTCGAAGAGGTAAATCAAGAAAAGAAAGCCAACTAGGTAAAATTTGTAGAAGTGTACCTCGGTCTGCAGGTCGCTCTGGATGTGCTGCACGTAGGAGTAGATGGAGGGAATGGCGACAATCGCCACCAGGGTTGCCATCGTGCTTAAATATAATTTTTAAATTTTAATTAATATTATAAATTTTAAAGATCTTTTCACCCCGCTTTGAGATATCACGTATCGTGCTGCAACTTTTTTTAAATTGTAAAATGGAAATTTGAGGGTTTGAATAGCACTCATCCAGAGTACAGCAACTGGCGGTTTATTCAATAATTGAATTAGGAAAATGAAACTTACGAGATGGCGATTCCAGCGAACGCCACTCTCCTCAGTCCCTCACCCTCCTTGATCAGACGAGACTCGGTAGACTTAAATTAATTATATTAATAAAAATAATACTGATTAAAAATGGATTCCGCTTTACCTTGTCCATTGCTGCTGCTGGTGCTGCACGCTTGCTGCTATTTCGGCAGCACGGCCTTTTATACTCCTGCCGCTGCGCGAGGTCAACCGGGGAACGGCCGGGGAAAAAGAGCAAAGTCCTATACTCTTCTCCTGACATGCTCTCTAAGGCGACAAAGAGAGCTAGATAGTATTCAACGTGGAGAGAGTGAGGTGCAGGGAAGCAAGTAGAACAAAAAGGTGTTCGGCATGAAGGCGAAAGTGTGGGGTGTAATTAGCCCTTGAGGAAGCGGAGGTGACCGGGAAGGGCGATAGTGGGTTAATGACTCCTTGTATGCTGTCTGGCCGGTTAGGGAAAGCGAGAGAGCAGGGGATAGTGAGAGAGTCAGACGAGTGCTTTGTGCGACTCTCTTCATTCAGCACGATCTCTCATCGTGCAGATAGGAGTTCATTGTGTGGGAAAGAACCGAGCGATGTTCTCAGAGATTACTACGAGAATTGCAGTGTGGGAGCGACAGAGTGTCTAGTGCACTGTGCATTGCGTAAGAACCATTGTTTTGCTCATTATCTACAATATGTAAGAGATTGTTTTGCAAAATTTTATATAGATTCAAAATTCCAAAGTTTCTCCTCGTCCTCTTCGTGCTCCCGATTACAGGCATTATCTTCCGCTTTCGCTTTCAAGTACTTAGTTATTGATCTCTTCTTTTAATTCACTGTCATCAACAGTATCTATCACCCGATGTACAATATCGTCCTTCTGCATTTTTTTTAAATACTTCGTTTATCATAGTTGCGAGACAATTCCGAATCGATGAGAAGTCGTGACTAGAATCGATACATAACCAACGGGGGGTAATTGCCGGTAATTAAATTACGGATCAAACAACACAACGAAGCTCATAATGAAGGACTAGATTTGAACTGTTATCATCGTTTTTGCGACAGGGAGAAAAAGGGCAAATGGAGGTAGGTTTGTGTACAGAGTATGCGAGCTATCGCGACCGGTCGCTTCTAATGCATTTGTGCAGTGGAAAAGCGGGAATACTGCTTTTGCACTGGCATATTTACTTTGAAATTTATTAAAAAGCGGGGGATGCTACGCACACTGCAGTTGAGATCGTTATCGTACGCGGTCTCTCTCTAATTCTACAAGCGGGAGAGTAGGGAAGCTACTAGACAAAAACCTGCGGGATTCGCACTTTTTTTTCACAAAAAGTGTTCATCCATCAGGTTGAAGCTATCAAAGATCAAAGATGCTAGAGGGAATCTCATCATTGACCGAATTGGTGATCGTTCGAGGCGAAGAAGGCATTCTGCGAGATGAACGGACCTGAAGAAGTTCTTTGATCTCTGGTGGTAAGGGTAACTGAAAAGCGTCTATTCTGAAGCAAAAAGGAAAAATTTCTTATTAAAGTATATTATTTTTATTAATTTTAAAAAATTTTAAAAAAATACCCGCAGAGTAGGGCAGATTGGGCAGGTGTGAGGAGGCTGGCGGCGTGGCGAAGACAGATGGAGAAGGGAACGAGAGCGAGACGGGAGACGGACGAGGAAGGGACTGAAGAGGATTATTCAGTTACATGGTTTTGTTGCGGATGTGATCCAGCCTTGTGAGCGACATGTTGCGCCTCTCTTAGTTATAATTTCTTCTCGAGTTTCTAGTAATTTTCTAAGGTCGATTTCTCCAGCTTCTGTGATCGAGAAGACTTGGAAAAATAGTGAAACAGAGGGAGAGAATACTCATATCAAATCCCTCTCTCAATTTCGAATTTCCTACGAAAATGATGCTTATCTGATAGGCAACAGTGCGTGAAAGATGGCAGAAAGAATGAGGGAAAAAGGGGAGAACTCACAGTCTGCGGGGGCGTCTGCGTGATCACTCCGAAGTGATTGAGGAAGGAGGTAGAGACGGTGAGATCGCCCATGGTCGGAGTGAGCTGACTGCTGATGCTGAAGAGGAGCAGGATGATTATTATTTTTAATTAGTAGAAGTACCGCTAATTGTCGAGTCATCTGTGAGAAAGTTTTAGAAAATTAATTTTTTTTTAATTTTTATGGATTTATTGGGGTGTCCGGAAAGTTCGTATAATGCTTCGGAAAAAAGTCAGTTCGCGATCAAATGCAGTGATTGTGCAATCTGTTTGTCAACAATGTATTGCATCATTCTGACGTTGAGTAGTGAGAGGATTTAATCAGTCTCCTAGTTGCTACATTGATTCTTGTGATGGACTCCCATCTCTACCTCCGAGCAGTTTTACTTCATTACTACCGTCTTGGCCGATCCGTGAAGGAGGCCCACTCTGCCCTGGCCCAGTCGGAAGGAGCTGACGCCCCCTCCATACCCTTCTGCTATAAGTGGTTCTCCCGCTTCAAGAAAGGGGAGTTTGGTCTCGATGATCAACCCCACTCTGGACGCCCTCCCTCCCTCGATCAGCCTCTCGTTCTCCGCACACTGAAGCGCAAGCCCATGGCCAGTGTGCGTGAGTTGAAGAAGGATACTGGTACTCCCAGATCAACGGTGTCCGATATCCTCCATCGATCTGGGAAGAAGCCGAAACTCCCACAAGTGATTCCCCATGACCTCTCCCCCGAACAGCTGGAAAATCGTGTTCAAGTCTGTCGGGAATTACTCCATCGTAGATCCAATCTTCGATGGGTCAATTTCATCATCGCTACAGATGAGAAGTGGATCACGTACGATAACCCTGTGAGGAGACTGCAATGTGTGGATGCAGATGAGAAGCCCACGCCCGTTCCGAAGAAGGAAGAGCACTGAAAGAAGGAACTCCTCTGCTTCTTCTTCTCAGTGCTCGGTCCCATCTACTGGGAGATCCTCGCCCCTGGCACCAGCATCAATGCCGACCTCTTCTCTGAACAACTGGAAGATGTCGCGATCAGAGTCCCTCCCAGACTCCTGAACCAGGGCTAAATTCTTCTTCTGATGGACAATGCTCGCCCACATCGAGCGAAGATGACCCAGAAGAAAATGGACGAGCTGAAGATCGAGAGGATTCCCCATCCACCGTATTCCCCGGATCTCTCCCCATGCGACTACCACTGCTTCCGCTCTCTCTCTGACTTCTGCAAAGGAAAGAAGTTCAAGAATCGAGATGAAGTACTGAGGGCTTTCGTGAACTGGGCGGTCTCGAAGAAACCCGCATTCTGGAAGAGAGGAATCGAGACCCTGCCCAATCGCTGGAGGGAGGTAGTGAGAAAGAAGGGGGCATACATTGGTCACTGAGAATTGTAAAGCATTGAATAAAAAATAAAAACAAAAAATTATACGAACTTTCTGGACACCCCAATATCATGAATGTGTTCCATCTGCTTTTACTGATGAGTGAATGAACACTTCTCAGTTTTTTTATAGAAACAATATTTTGAATGAAAGTCGATAACAGTGCGCATTGTGTCAGTATTGCGTCAGTGATTTATTTTGCGAACAGTGCCTCTGACTAATATCATTTTGAATGAGACAAATCGACTAGTGGAGTCGGTCTGGTCGAGAATGAGAGGGAGACGAACCCTCTCCCCTTTTCCTCTCATTTCTGATTTCGCACGTAGCCTCTCTCCTCCCAGAGTGATTTGACTAGATTGGTCGAGAATGAATTGGTCGAGACGTGCGAAATCAGAAATGAGAGGGAGGGGGGTTCGTCATCCCTTCATTGTTGACTAGACCGATCCCTCTAGTAGATCTGTCTCACTAGAAAAAAGCGACTAGCCAGGGACACTTTTCGCACCATTAGGAACGATGCACTTTGGCATCAATAAAGGTTATCTCTGCGAGAGTCTGGTCCAAAGATCACAAAATGCAACAACTTCTCGAGGGAATCACCCCACTGCCTGTGCTAGCGGTGATATGTATTTCTAAACTGATCACAGATTACAAGTCTCATAACGGAACAAAGTGGGCTAGCCTTATCCGCCTCTCAAAGATAACGGATAGTACAAAATTCAACACATTTTGCAGGATTGAACAAACTCGATATTTTACTATTTTTAAAATTTAAATTTAATTATAAAATTTATTAATTACCTCGGCGCCGTGCTCGTGGAAGGTAGCGCAGCAAGGGATCCAAGAGAAAAGTCCAGGGAATTCTGAATTCATAAAATATTTTTTTAATTATTTTTGAAATCACCTCAATATCGCTGGGGAGTCGGGGCGATACTCGCGTGTTCAGTGGTCTATGATCTCTCGTCGAGTCGGAAGAGTCGGGCTGCTGCTCGTGAGAGGGAGAGGCTACTACCTGTAAGAATTTAGATGTCACGTTATTCCTGCACCATTTAGTCAAATCTACGGTAGATGGATAACTGAACCATTAGTGGAAGGACCTTGAAAGTTCAACGAAAACTAAAGATTCAAAAATCAATGATCAATGAATGACCAATCTCACCGGACTCCTCTCGGCCATCAACTCAGCGACGAGTGGATCCAGGAATTGGTCGGGGAAGACGCCAGCCACAGCCATGTTCTCGTGGAAGACCGTCGCCACTTTCTGAAATTATCTGAGATCTTGAATACCCTCCGGCATCCTCGACACCAATCTCACTGTTGTCACAGTATGTCACTGTTTACTTCTTGTGTAGACGATCTCAGATATTTGTCACTGTCTAAACCATTTTTTCTGAAGTCAAATTGACTAGTTCTAGTCGACAATGAGGGGGAGACGAATCGTTTCAGACGATCCATATCCCCCTTCTCGTCATCTTCCATTAAACACGTAACGAGCCAGTCATTCTCCATTAATCTAGTCAAATGAGTTGGCCGGTCACGTTCGAAATGATCAATTATGGGGGGAGAGAGAGGGTTCGTCTCCCTTCTCTCTCTCGACTAGTCCAATCCATCTTTTTTTTGTCTCTCTGGAAAATGCGCCTAGAGGGTCACACTGACTGACTGAGTAAAAAATGATGGTATAATGCGACCCTATACGATCACTATGCTTGATTTATCTTTGATCTCTGATCATTAATATTTGAGGTAGGTCAAAACTCACAGAGATCAGTGTAATCAACAGCATCACTCGGCCGAATCGCGTGAACATCGACTGCGCGCTCGAGTCGGAATCGTGCGAGCTGAGAAGTGATCTTTGTTCGTATTAAGTGGTAACGAAAGACCACTCAAGCCGGGTCCTTTCTGAGCGTAGAAAGTGACTGGTCGGACGAATATGGCGCGTCAAAATGAGTCGCAATTATTAATTGACACGTCACTTTTAATTTGTTTTGTTGCAATATTGCATGTCGACAAGTCATTTTCGAAGTGACACATCGACTTATATCTCGCAACGATTTCCTGATTACTGTAGAATCGTACCTGATAGCGTGGAAGAGCAGTCCCTGCACGCGCTCTCGAAGGTTCCAGAGGATGTTGCGTGTCTGAGGGGAGACGTCCGGGCATTCTGCAGATGATCTTTGATTTTTATCGACTGATCAGCGATTTTCGAAAGAGAACTAGTCGCTGGAAATAATATAGATGGCATTTTCCTTTTGCTTGATTCGTTACGATGAGATCAGGCGTCGTTCATCGATTGTATGAAATTGTTTCGTTCCGCGCAATTCTACTTTCTCATTTCATAATTCTCGATGCTGATTTGGGACGAATGGAAAGAAGAACAGACACAGATCAGCACAAAGAATTGAATTGGAAATTATAGCCGCGACGCGACCGCAACGCGTCTCCGATAGTCTACTTCCACTCACCCGCATCGCACACGATCATCACTTGCAGGATGACTGCCTCGTCGAGGGAGAGACCGAGCTGCGCCATCGGAGTGATGATCTCATCCAGAAGACGGGAGACGAAGCGCTTCGAGACCAGACTGCGAAGGGGTACGGTAGGATACGGTAGGGTATCGATTTCGGTGGGTTATTACTTCGTTTTGCATAGTCAGACGGTTCGAGTCCAGACTGTGAATAGATAAGATAGGATTCGGTAGGATATCGATTTCGGATGAAAATCCTTCGGTTTTCATGGCTGATGTAGTTGTTGCTTCGGCTCTTGGAGAAACAGAGAAAATTGCCCACTTTGTAGCGGCGAGATCAGAGGGGGCATCGCGAGGCAGCGTGAACCCATTGCAGAGACTGACTGAGTCGCGCTGACCGGGCACGCAACTGGAAGATATTGAATTGTTGAGGTCTTTCCATTATGGATCTCAGATGACCACCCTGACTTCTGATCTCAATATCAACTTTGTTCGCATCTTTGTGAAGAAAATTGGTAGTTAAAAGAGCGACGATAGATGTGAGGTTTGAGTCACTGAGTACCTTATGCAGAAAAAAGTGAATGGCTTATGATGAAGAAGTGACTGACCGATGCGTGTTCGCTGCCAGATTGTGCACGTAGAAGGTGGGAAAGACGGAGCGGAGCAGGGCGATCTATTCATTAAGTTAATTAATTAATTAACTTAATAATTAATTATGTAAACTACTAATTACCTTTTCATGGACACTGTAGATGTGGGAGACGGAGCAGAGGGCGTCGATCCAGGCACTGCACGAGAAAACACTCCTAAAATAGGAAAATAATTTCGAAAATCGTTTCGCATTTCGAGAAAGTTCCCAAAACCTTGACTTTCTGCGTGAAGAGGCAAAATATGGGGATAGATTTTAATTAATTAACTAATTAATTATTTAGCAAATCTGAAACCTCCTCATCGCGGTCATCAACTCCTCCACGTTGGCCGTTCGGCCAGGCAGGTAGGTGACCTGATGTTACAGATTAGGCTCATCTCAATTTGTGTTGTGGAAAAAACAATTTTCCTCAGACCCACTCACTCTAGTTTTGTTTTGATGTTTGTTTTTATCAACAACAACAACAAACAAAGAAACAACGACACGTTTCACTCACGGGGAACATCTCATGGGCGTAGGCGTCTCTATTCGTGAACAGTCCTATCAGGGTGCACTCGGGGTCGGCCTTGATGCCGATGGGCAGCGCGGCGGTTTTAATAGTACCCGCAGCGACCTAGAAGCAATTTTAGATTAGTAAAGACAAATTCTCCCCATAACCCCCAACGAGGGGGTGGTTGGTCTAGTAGAGAATGAAGGAGATCCTTTCTCCCCCCCCCCCCCCTCTTCCATCATTTTCCATTTCACACGTGACCGATCCCCTCAATGACTAATTTGAAAAATGTAAAGTGAATTGATCGACGTGATAAATGGCAAATAGACTTATAAATGGATTCGGAGGGAGAGGATTAATCCCCCTCATTCTCGACCAGGCCGATCCCTGTAGTCGATTTGTCTCCCTACAAAATACGGCCAGGCAGAAACACAGCACTTATAATTAATTAGAGTAATCGATATTAATTGCCTGAGTCTCGATGTTGTGCAGAAAGGCGATGAAGGACTCGTCGTAGCGTCTTAATTGTTTAATTAGTTAATTAATTAGCTAATTAGCTCACTCATTAGTCGAAGATGGCTCCTCTCCGTCCTCGCTCTTCACAGTAAGCCTTCGTCGTCGCGGATTCTTCTGCTTCCCGATGACGTCACGATCAGGCCGAATAGCTGCGATTTCGACATTTTTGATAGAAAGTTGCAGAGCTTTCCTCATTTTCCACATTTGCTCACCAATGATATTGGCTACTAGGAAAGAGAGAAATTGATACACTTCTCGATTGCTAATTGTTTCTTGATCTCGTTCTAACCTTTGAAAAAATGTTGCTGATTATTAGTTGCTAATTGATTGATTAATATTCACCGTCCGGCTCCATTCCAACAGCGATGCATCGTTGAAACCGGCAATAGCGACAGGCGTTCCGTTGGTCTGAAAGAAATGTGATCTTTGATCTTTGCAATCAATAAGTTCCTTGCTGAAATAGTATGCATCTCTGTTGAAAATTTTTTCAGAATTTTGAAAGTTCATTTTATTTCTGATTTGGAAAGGGTTGAGAGATTGTTAGGGTTGTTATCCTTCTCAGTGGTGGGTCAACTCTAGTTCCTCCCTTATTCTCCGGGAAACATTAAACTCTATTTAAATGTGATGCTCCTCTGCCTTTTTTATATGACAACCCTATCCCCCAGCCATTCAGTTCCCCGGCTGCGATATTTCTTTACACCTACTCGGAACGCGCTGCAGCTTTTCTCGCCGTCTGCTTCTCGCATTTCAGTAGGCAACTGTTGGGAAAAGTGAATTTCTCGAAGTCGGTTCCATCTTTTGAAGCTAATTGCTTTTAGTTGTTGGGCTTATGATCCATTCCACTACACTAATGAGTAGCTGTACAACAAAGTGATCGGTCGCTCATTGCTGGGGTTGACCTGACTATTCCCGTTTGAAAAACCGCTTTCCTGTTTACGTTCGGACAGGAACGAGTCTGAAGTCAATTGCCCTCTCACTCCTCGGACACAGTTGTGTTCTTCGGGCTTGCCTCCCCATTGCTTCATTCACCTCCCCGGAACGCGCCGCATCTTTTCTCGGCTCCTCGCATTTCACATTAAGTCGGGGCAAGGAGAGGCAACTGTTTCCAGTCACGTCCCTCTCTCCCTTTCCCCCTCTTCTCCCCACCCTCCTCTCCCCCCAGCCATCGCAACTTTGTAACGAGCCCGTTCGAGTAATCGTCTGCCTCTCTCCGCATACCACACTCTCTCGCTCTCTCTAACCGGCGAGACAGTGTGTAAACAGGAGAGAGTGGGGAAGGCCCCACTCAATTTGAGAGCCGCCCCTGGTGTAAAGTTGGAACCACAAAAAGAGAGGAGAAGCATGCAACACTAAGAATTGACTGACCAACGTGCACAGACTACACAGATCCACACCTTTTGATCGCGATTCGCAGAAATGAGTGCCTCTTTTGAAATTTAGAGAGAGCTATCGAAATTTGCAAAACCTTAGCCTACACCATCTATCTCATCAACATCTGTCAAAGTCTCACGAACAGCTCTCTCTACTACTAGATATTCTATCTTGATGGATGAATAAATCGAAATTGAAATTCACTCTGGACCAGATGAAATCGAAATCTGGATAAATAGTGAAACTGAAAATTAAGACCAACCTCTGTCCATAGCACACTTCTTGTCGAATCGGCACGAGTAGGTGTGGCCGTTCCTGGAAATTTCAAGTTAGAACTGGAAGTCAAAACAACAACAACAACGAACCGGATGGTGCGTCGGAAGAAGCCCTTGCATCCGTAGCACGCTGCGACTCCTGCAATGTTCTCAAGATTACAAACCAAAAATAAAATCAGTCCTTGATGCTCGATCGTACACCTACCGTAATGCTTGCCCGCGCTCGCATCGCCGCACACCGAGCAGTTTCCACCGTAACTTGAATTCAGCGCTACCAGCATCGAATCGTCCATACCGTCCGTACCTATCGAATATCGATTGAAGTATAAGGTAGCCGTATCGATTTAAATCGAAAGTAACGAGAAATAGATAGGTGGAAAATGAGCTCCGAATGAGACATGGGTGAGTGGGCAATAGCAGAGTGGAGGAAGAGAGAGGGGGAGGGGGGACGTCTCTCAACTAGAGACACTCCATCAGCTGAGAGAGCAGGAGAGAGAGCACGGGAAAGGGAGAGAGGCAGAGAAGGAGCGTATGGAGTTGTGTGTGCACTGATAATGACTCTGGTGATAACGACTGTTTTCGCCCCGCACGGCAATCCCTACGAATTCTAGCTTGCAACGAGGGCCGACAGCCAATATTCGCTGAAAGTATATACGGGAGTCTACAGAAGGAAGTAGAGTGTTCTAGAACGGTTATCGAAAGAAATGGCGCAAACATTATGCCAAAAACCTTGCAAGGAGGTAGAGAGTTACGAAAATGTAGCGGTGGATTCGCAGGCTTGTCCTGATTCCGTGTTCTCTCTCACTTACGATATAGCAATGAGGCCCTTAGCAAAGATTCGTGGAAAGAACACGGATGTCTATAGGAGGTAGCAAATGAGTGAAGCGAGAGACGCTCAGAGCGAATGCTGCTCGTGTTATGACATGAAAAAAGCAATCAACGTACTTTTGAATTCAAACGACACAGCGTTGCAGTCTGAATGCGAATTCATCGCAACAAATGAAACATGCTAAAGTTAGGCAACATAGCGGAGGAAGATTGCATCTCTCTCTCTCTCTCTTCGAGACATCTTTTTAAAAAGCAAGATGTGAGGAAGAGTGTGACAACGAGAAGATAACTGCAAGGTTTGGCATGGGCTAATCAGCTCTGATAACCAAGCGTAGCTCAGCAGAAATTTTCCTCTTGTTTCTTTGCGTGCAAACTGACTAGTGAATCCTGCGTGCGTATGTGTAATGAGAAGACCATTAGGCGGCGTATTAATCAGTCATGGTCTTAACGTGAGAATCGTGAATGAGGAATGAAAGAACATACAAATGGCTCAGAACAAATAGGTCGGATGTGAACCCACTAGACACTGTTCCTACACTGTCAAAAAGTCGTCTGAGAAATTGCTACTGAAGACGCGGTTTTTTTTCTCTTTAGTTCTCATCCGACCTGGTTCCTGCAAAATTCACCTCGAGAGCTTGAAATTAAGTGGTAATTGCTAGAATTTCACTAATGGGATGAGTCCAAACACGAGGAATGAGCAGGGAAAGAATCGCATCCAATTGATATGCGATCGTACAGGCGTGGCAATCGTGCAATCATGGAAGCACACCCCACTACAGTTTTGACGAAGCAGCCTCGAAGAGGTGCACTGTATACAGGGAAGAAAATATCGGACGCCATTTTTATGACATTATTTTTCTTAGAGTTTTCATTATGTCTTTCAACGCTGTACTTACCTTACTGAAAACATGGTACTATGTCGGGTGAGAAGCAAAAGTGATACCATTCCGCAACAATATTATCGCAGAACACTTTTAACAGTGTGTGATCCTAATCAGAAAATATTAAAGAATGGATTTTTTCGGTGTTAATCCTGTAGATTCTCATCCGACCTAGAGCCCACGGCGTTCTATACGAGAAGGATGGGAGGTGAGAGAGAGCAGGGAAATGGAGAGGCAACTTTCATTTACTTGCATTCTCCCTAGCGAGTGGCTTCACGAACGAATGTTGCTGGCAATATGCCAAAAAAAGGATTTGGTGCTAGATCACGTACGAGTACACACGCACATTTCGATAGATCGAAAGCAGAAAGCGATCATTGAACATGATCACACGAGATAAGAGGACCACTAAAGCTGCGACTGTCGACTAACATACTAGAAGAATCATTGCTGGAATCCGTGTCCGAGATTAGCGTCCGCGATAAGTAAGCTGGTTGTCAGTTAGTCTTGGAAGTCTCAAAAAAGTGAACAAGTGCATGATACAGTGATGGTTTAAAATAGAACTCGCATTGGTAACAGTTTCCTAGTGATACAGCAGTGGGTTTACCAGTGAGCTGCCATGGGGGACGGGGAAATAGTATTTTCACGGGGAAACTTTTTCCAGGGCGGATTCGAATTCGGATTAGCTGATTCGTCAGTGACTACACAGTGATTGTCACATGCTCAGACGAATGACGCGCAACGAATGAGGAAATGCTCGGAAAATTTCGATCTTTTGAAGGCAATCGTAATGGTCGCGAGACGGGACCCAGATAAGCGAGCGCCTCACAAGACTGATGATATCATATCGTTTATCACTTCGGCGACTCTCGCAACTGCGCAACACGTTTCTACGACTTTCCCCCTGCACGAGGTCTCGTGAGCACTTGATATCACTCGCTGTCAGGAGGAAAGTGATAAAGCCACATCATAATCACGAATTCGCCGGGCCAAGCATAACAGACTGTGGGTATAGTGATGCGAGGGGCAGAAAGCGACGAGATAAGAGTTCGCGAGGGTGCGGAAGTACAGGTTTTGTATCCTAGCAAACCCATTATCGGGCCCCACGTGCGCCCCGATTCCGAGTAAGTGATGTTTCGGTGCAGCTTTAATGTGCTGATCGCTCTTGACATCAACGTGGCATTACTACAGTCTACTCAAACATAAACCGATTACGGTTCTCGCTTTGAAATAAGCATTTATGAAAGTGGCTGATGATTTCACTTTCGAAATTCATTAGGATTCCGAAGTGTAAATCAGGAAATTGCACCTTTAGACATTAAGCCACTCATCTAATTACGAATTGGAACTACTTTTTGCATTAGTTGGCACTCTATCCTCTCGATCAGGGAAACAGGAAGAGCCGCCGATGCAAGGGGCTTACGTCAGAGATGACAGTGCGCTCTGCACCAGAATCTGCATCGTGTGTGTTATATATGCCGATCGCAGGAATGCTCTGCCCCTCCCATTTTGCAAATGGATCATGAACATTGCAATTGTTTGCACGTACACACTCACTAGACAGGCTTAGATTCCGCACGGGTCACAATAATCACTAGGAATTTGCGAGGGTCGAGACACGGACTTGGTCATGAGTTGTCCTTGAAAGAAGATCAAAAAGTTCAAAAGTATGCGTGTTGCGAGATGTTCCCTCTTCCAGACAGGGAAATATCTGGGTCCCAGAGTCTGGGATTCTGGATTCTCGAATTCTGGGTTTCTCGAGCAAGTTGCGTATGTTTAGGAAATCAAGTTTGCAGTGTAAGAAAACTAGAGTAGATGTGCATTGAAGACAGACCGAAATTTCACAAGTGCAGTGAAATTGTTCGGGTGGACGCGCATTTCGTCTCAACTGTCTAAATGCTGCACCTCCCTGTCAAAATGCTCTCGACTAATTGCACTAGAAACATAATAAAAAGTAAACTTGCATCCCGTCTTCGAGACTGGGCTCACGGGAGAACATGCTGCGCTAATACTGATCTGAACGGATTCAGTTCACACTCTTCGCCAGATCTATCTACCTGCGTGATCTCGTCACGGCTGCCAATTCACAGCCTTGGTGACGGCGATTTCAAATATAATACTAAATTTTCTAATTTTCAGGGTAAATAGTGTGTGTTATTAAAGTAGTGGATGCAGATATCTGACACTGAGGTTGTCACGTGCCCACTAGAGATGGCTTGTCAGAAAATGTCTCTCATCATTCCCCCAAGCCTCTTGCCTATCAGACTTGCGAGAGAGCATGAAGAGAGTGGAAAGCCATCCCTAGTACACACTAGATTGAGCGCAGATAGCGCTCATCTCAGGAATTTAGGGGTTATCGGGAATGCGTGCTTGTTAGCCAGAGAAGAGCTACACAGTGGTGATTAGAGGGCTGTCGTCATTAGACCGACGTTTTCAACCACTACTTCTACGCCATGGCTAGAATATGTGAGTATCACCTTCATTAGACAAGAGAGTAGTTGGTCACTGTAGATCTCCACAGGACTTTACCATGCGGTAGGAATTCCCCAATGAAAAATGTTAGCTTGAAAGCAAGATGCAAGCTGTCGTCATTAGACCGCAGAGAGTAGCTGAGCATTGTAGAACTTCATTGAATTTGGTATATTAGGTAAAGGTTCATCCCGTCTTCGAAACTGGGTTTGCTGGAGAACACTGCTAGTCAAGCCTCGATTTCCTACTGATGGCATTGAAATTTTTTGTGCTACGAATTCCCCGCTGAGCCTTCGCTTGAATAAAAGGCATTTCTGTTCGCTTGAACGTCGCTCACTAGAGGTCGCTAATTATTCAGGAAAACTAGGGCACTACGTCGGATGATAGTCTAAATTAGTTTTCTTGTGCAATAGTTCCACAGGGAACTGAAAATGCTGAAGAAGGGTGGCATTTCTAGTTCTCCTCCTTCGTAGAGCCGCTGTGAGAGATGAGCTTCGACTATCGATGATGATTTATAACGCTCTCTACCAAGCTAGATAGAAGGTACATCATTTTAGCGAAATGATTGGAAGGAGGTGCTTGAACCAGTGGATACTTGGGACACATATGTTTTGGTACAGCAAAGTTTCAAAATGTTCCAGTTTCATAATGGTACAACTTCGTCAGACATAACGAGAGAACAGGTGCCATGAGCACGTACCCAATTTTCGCCACTCGTAGAAATATGTACCTGATCACAGGCATATTGCGTGTTTTAGCGCAGCTGCAGGTGCGCATAGGTTAAACATTAACTTTTTAGTTTCTCCCGACACGCCAATTAGCGAGAAATACACGAGGCTCGTTAGCTGTAGATCTCCACAGGACTTTACCATGCGGTAGGAATTCCCCAATGAAAAATGTTAGCTTGAAAGCAAGATGCAAGCTGTCGTCATTAGACCGCAGAGAGTAGCTGAGCATTGTAGAACTTCATTGAATTTGGTATATTAGGTAAAGGTTCATCCCGTCTTCGAAACTGGGTTTGCTGGAGAACACTGCTAGTCAAGCCTCGATTTCCTACTGATGGCATTGAAATTTTTTGTGCTACGAATTCCCCGCTGAGCCTTCGCTTGAATAAAAGGCATTTCTGTTCGCTTGAACGTCGCTCACTAGAGGTCGCTAATTATTCAGGAAAACTAGGGCACTACGTCGGATGATAGTCTAAATTAGTTT
The DNA here is from genome assembly GCA_036245805.1 of Pristionchus mayeri. Taxonomy (NCBI): domain Eukaryota; kingdom Metazoa; phylum Nematoda; class Chromadorea; order Rhabditida; family Neodiplogasteridae; genus Pristionchus; species Pristionchus mayeri. The sequence continues at coordinate 12,020,587 of BTRK01000002.1, forward strand.
TCTTGTACAATAGTTCCACAGGGAACTGAAAATGCTGAAGAAGGGTGGCATTTCTAGTTCTCCTCCTTCGTAGAGCCGCTGTGAGAGATGAGCTTCGACTATCGATGATGATTTATAACGCTCTCTACCAAGCTAGACAGAAGGTACATCATTTTAGCGAAATGATTGGAAGGAGGTGCTTGAACCAGTGGATACTTGGGACACATATGTTTTGGTACAGCAAAGTTTCAAAATGTTCCAGTTTCATAATGGTACAACTTCGTCAGACATAACGAGAGAACAGGTGCCATGAGCACGTACCCAATTTTCGCCACTCGTAGAAATATGTACCTGATCACAGGCATATTGCGTGTTTTAGCGCAGCTGCAGGTGCGCATAGGTTAAACATTAACTTTTTAGTTTCTCCCGACACGCCAATTAGCGAGAAATACACGAGGCTCGTTAGCTGTAGATCTCCACAGGACTTTACCATGCGGTAGGAATTCCCCAATGAAAAATGTTAGCTTGAAAGCAAGATGCAAGCTGTCGTCATTAGACCGCAGAGAGTAGCTGAGCATTGTAGAACTTCATTGAATTTGGTATATTAGGTAAAGGTTCATCCCGTCTTCGAAACTGGGTTTGCTGGAGAACACTGCTAGTCAAGCCTCGATTTCCTACTGATGGCATTGAAATTTTTTGTGCTACGAATTCCCCGCTGAGCCTTCGCTTGAATAAAAGGCATTTCTGTTCGCTTGAACGTCGCTCACTAGAGGTCGCTAATTATTCAGGAAAACTAGGGCACTACGTCGGATGATAGTCTAAATTAGTTTTCTTGTACAATAGTTCCACAGGGAACTGAAAATGCTGAAGAAGGGTGGCATTTCTAGTTCTCCTCCTTCGTAGAGCCGCTGTGAGAGATGAGCTTCGACTATCGATGATGATTTATAACGCTCTCTACCAAGCTAGACAGAAGGTACATCATTTTAGCGAAATGATTGGAAGGAGGTGCTTGAACCAGTGGATACTTGGGACACATATGTTTTGGTACAGCAAAGTTTCAAAATGTTCCAGTTTCATAATGGTACAACTTCGTCAGACATAACGAGAGAACAGGTGCCATGAGCACGTACCCAATTTTCGCCACTCGTAGAAATATGTACCTGATCACAGGCATATTGCGTGTTTTAGCGCAGCTGCAGGTGCGCATAGGTTAAACATTAACTTTTTAGTTTCTCCCGACACGCCAATTAGCGAGAAATACACGAGGCTCGTTAGCAGTGGTCTGACCCTCTCTAGATGCCGTGCTCTCTGGCACTGTCTCACTGTCTGACTCTCTCGATATCACGTGCTCTCTCGCTCTGTCTGGCCTATGAGATGTTAGACAAAGTGAAGAGAGATAGACGATGAGCGAACAGTGGTGATTAGAGCAGCAAAGGAATGACGGGGAAAGGATGCGCATGGCGAAAAAAAGTTCTCAGATCTGGCGTAAGGTATCTGAATCGGCCCAAATTGGCACCGGCAAACGTTTTGTATGATGGCTCATTTCCCAGTGATTTCCCGGAATGCTCTCGGGGAATTCCACTACACTAGAACACGTACCAGAGCGCCGAAATGAATAAACAGAGTTGAGCAATTACTTCTTCAAGGCTCCACGCGTTCGAATCACCCCAACGTCGCCTGAGAGCAGAGTATTTCCGTTTTATACAACGTGCGTTTGTACGGACATGAGAATGAGACTCGAAGAGTGTGCGACAAGCCTACACAACCGCGTAAAAAGGACGGGAAAACGTTCAGCCACGGGAAAGCAACTAGAATGGAAGCAACTGCATAGGCAACATGCGTCTCGTCTCTCTCTCCCGTCTCCCCTTGCTAATTGGAAGGGGAAGAAACTAGAAAGACAAATGTTTCATCAATGAATGGCTCGCTGTTTTTCTGCCGATGTTTTTTCGGCAATTGGGCAACACTCTCTTCGTTTGAGACACACTCGCAAGTCGGCATTAGGTCGGATGAGAACCCAATGGATGAGAACCAAAAAGTACCCTTGCAGGTTCACAGTAGGTTTCAGTGTCAAAAATGCTTCTGTGAAAGCCCTACAGAAGGGTCCACTATTTGGTTCTGATCCGAAGGTTCTCACCGGTCAGACAGAGCGAGAGAGCACACGAACTGGAGACAGTGGCCGTAAAAACTACGAAGTTCCCATCGTCGCTTTCTAATATTCTCATCGGCAACTCTCTCGTGACCTCTCCTCTCCTCTTTCCGGACACCCCACATTTTCTCCCCTTCGTCTGTCCCAACACTTCATTAATATTAAAGAAATGCGGCGCTCCTAGCGTGGATAGCACCCGAATTAGGGAGGAAGGATGAGGAGAGAGAGAGAGAGAGAGAGAGAGAGAGAGAGAGAGGAGAGAAAATGAGAAGATGAGAAGATGAGATGCGGCTGTGAGAAATGAATTTGCGCACATGGGCATCCATCCAGGGAGGGGATATCGGATTAGGGCCGCCAAATGATTCGCAGAAACCTGCCAAAACCTTTCGAATAAGGGCTCTCGTAATGGGGAAAGTGGACGGGGCGTGAAAACACGCCCCTAATCTGGTTTGGGCAGCTGATTTGCCAAAGTGTTTTCAACACCTGGCTTCAGCCCGGGTGTTTTCGCATGATAACTCAGCGACGACTTTCAGTGTTTTGATGGGTTCCATAGGGTTGACGATATGCTTTTCAAAGATCGTTAAAGAAAAGCTTCATGATCTGGGTAGATGTGGATCTTGGTTTCGCCAAAAGATACAGCAAAAATGTATCAGAACTCAGCGCTGAGTTGAGAATTGGCGTAATTGATTAGAGAAGTTGGGTCGCAGTTAGGCTCTATTCAATTTACTAGCAATACCGATTATGCTTCTAGGAAATGTTTCCCTTCGCGTCCGATGTCACCACCAACCCGGGGGATAGAGGGGTTGACATGCAGCGAAACCAGGATCTCTTTTTGCCGATAAGGCATTGCATGATGACTGTAAGAACAACAACGACAGAGTTTTGACACACTCATGCTCCATGTGACAGTCTCAGTCTGACGTGTCGGATGGGAACTATGGCGTAATGCCTTTGATATATCAAAGGCGGCCTCACGTCATAGTTCTCATCCGTCCTAGTGAGTTGAATGAAGCGACCCAGGGGAGCAGGAGCGTTCAATACTAATTGGTTCCCGACACGCGCCTTTCCCTGAATCAAAAGATCACTTCTCTCTTCCACTTTGCTAATGGCACCGGCGCGCTAACTAAATAGTACCACTCTCTTCATCCGGCACACTCTCTCGCCTTTAAGATTGAGTACGTGAAATGTACGTGTAGAAACACTCGCTGGTTCTTGAGATCTGGAAAAGGTTGTCTATTCGGCGGCCCAATATTACCTGGGCATAACAACAACAACAACAGAGTACGTCCACACGCAAGTTGAAAACTTTGGAACGGCGCAACGAACGGAAATACACGGCCCAGAAAGAAACAGAGGGGAATGAGGGGAAAACTATTGTCTGCCTCTCTCCCTTTCGCACGCTCTCTCGCTCTGTCTGCCTGTGCGAGAGAGCGTGAGATTAGAGGAGAGCAGGAGGATCACAGCGGGAAAACATGTTGCCAGAGTAGGGAGGAGAGAGAGAGAGAGAGAGAGAGAGAGAGAGAGAGAGAGAGAGAGAGAGAGAGAGAGAGGCGAAGTAAAGAGTGGGGACGAAATGTTTCAGAACACACAGCGGAGGCAGCAGGTCCCCTTCCCATTCGATTGGATAGACGAGGGAACGGGGCGAAGGAGGAGGGGGAGATGTCAAAATAGAGAGGCAGAGGGGGGGGGGGGGGAGTTGTCGGGAAGACGACGGAAAGTGGGGACTTGCGACGGCTGAACGCGGGTTGGACGCAGAGTTGAGGCTCTGACTCTCTCCAGTCTGCGTGCTCTCTCGCCTTCTCTGCCCTAATCGAGAGCATGCGGCCTCGGGACGGTCAAATGAACGCGGCGTGGACCCAGAATGCAGTCAAGTGTGATTACACCGGAAGTGCACTCCGGAAATTCGGCTTATTATGCACACAATTTTACTAGATTACAGGGGCATTATGAAAATTTGTAGTGAAGTTGAGGGATTGGGCACGTTGGATTATTTTCGAAATACTAAAAATATTAAAATATGCGGAGTTGTTGCCATGGTGAGGTTGGCATCCATCGGAAATAGAAGGTGAATTGGCCAATTTCCGACGAGAGAATCGAATTCATAAAGTTACTTTGCCGGATCGGGGGCGCACGGAAAAGGAGCAAGATTGCACGTAGAAACGGGAAAATAAATCGATTCGTTCCTTAATCCAGATTTCGATAATCTGTACTAATTGGTCAGAGCGTGAAAGAGAGCAGAGCTAGAAAAGTTATTGAAACGTTTCTCAATATGTTAATTCCGTGAATTCTGTGGGCAGATGTAGCACAGACAAGATGCGAGCTATTTCTTCATGAGCAACTTCTCTGACTCCTGACGCTCACCTATTAGACGATTCCCTGGGTATTCAGTAAAAAACGCTAGAATGTTAGGAAAAGAGAGTCAACAGAAGAGATGCTGATCAAAATTCACAAAGGTGCAGTCAGGTCACTGAATCTTTTCATTTGAAAATCTTAGAATGGACGAGCGCACGTAACACGAAAGTAGAAGATAAACAACCTAGTTATTATGATGAACAAGAACTATCGAGAAGAAGAAAATTGCTGATCGAATACAGTAAGATCGCTACACAGTAATACAGTAAGACAGTAAGTAACAGTAGCTTAGAGAAAGAATACAGTACGATCGCACGGTCGCATGATATCGTTCTAGCGTTCCCAGCATCAGGCAGCTTCGCAAACTTGAACTGAACCAACTACATGATAGCACGAGGATGATCCGTCTGGTCTCTAGATGGTCAGTCAGAGCGAGAGAGCACGTTAATCGAGGAGAGTTTAGACTGTTAGACGGAGCGAGAGGGCGGGGAAGCTGGAGAGAGTCTTGCATCGATGATGTCAGTGTAGGCGAGAGAGCATGGGAAATGAAGTGAGACAGGTAAATGTTCTGTGATTTGGCCGATCCTGCATAGCAAGCGCGCCGTTCCCGAGAGTTTCGAGTAGAGGGGCCAAAATAAACAGCGGAGCGAGGGGGGATGGAGGTGGGAGGAGAGGGAGAGGGTGGAGGGCAGATAGGGGAAGGGAGGGGAGGGGGCAAAGGGGAATTATTTGATGGCTGGGACGAATGGAGAGTGGGGGCGCCATTTTGTGTGCAAACTTTGTATGCTCCGAGAAGAATTTAGACAAAGGCGGGAGCGAAATCGATTGGCGGCTACGGTATGACGGATGCTATCGTCTACTGGAAGCCGAGCAGGTGTATTTAGCATTAAAGTTACCCAACAAGGACGAAATTGACCCATTATTTTTTGTCCTCCATCGAATAGCCGATGGTTGAATTAGTATAGAATGAATATACAAAAATGCTAAAAATCAATAATAGCCTCAAGGGAAAGCCGGAAATGATCCGCGCTCTCTCACTTTTGCATACTCTCTCGTACACGTGACGGGATCAGGGTAAGATCAGGGTTTCGTCCTTGTTGGGTAACTTTAAATTAATATGCACGGCGACTGAATCAATGAGAAGTTGAAAGTGAGAGCATGTGGGGACTGCCTGATGGACTTGAGAGAATAACAAAAAGGAAAACCCTTGAAAGTTTTTCGAGCTTACATGTTTGATTCCCTGAGACAGAGATCTAGAGGTGGTGTAGAATTATTCGCTCGGTTTCTAACTGCTACTCTTTCTCAGTTGCGTTCACCTTCTCAGATTTCTCTGCGATAAGTATCGGGCATGACAAACAAATTATTTTATTTTAACATTTTTGTAATTATTAAAATTGCAAACATCTCATTCAAAACACCTCGGAGACTTAATTTCTAAAAGAAAAGTAGAATATTATTGTAAATATGACACGGAACATGCGCTAAATCAAATTGGCATACTGTAAGTTTTTACTTCAACCTTTTGGCAACTTGCCAAAGAGGGTTCATTCTCGTGTTTTTGTTTTTTTTTGTTTTCGATTGGGCTTTAACTTCAAGTTCCAACATTTCCCGTTCAGATGGGCAACGATGCCTCAAAGGGCGCGAAATCGTCGAAGTCCGGGATGAGTCTAGCATCCAAGGTGGGCTACCGCTCTGTTTCGTCATATGACCGAGACTTCTCGCGAGAAGCCCTTCATGTTCTGCTTTTTCTTACTTCAACTTCACCCATTTTGTTTAAATATGGTCTAACCGCACATCTTTAGTGAATGACAAAGGCTGGGCGTGAATTGCTAAGGGTCGTAGCAATACTGCTCGAGCTAGCATTTCTTGTTTTTCGTCTAGGCATGACTAAGTTGGGATGAGGTCCCAATAAATGGTGTTTGACTAATTAAAGTGTTAGAGGAAAGGATAATTATGTATGCAGAAGACTGTCTCAGAAAAGAAAGGGAAGTTTTGTCAAAGAGTTGATTGCAGAACCCGTTCAAATCGGGTCCGTCCTCGTCGGTCGTCGCGCAGCACATCGACAACGCGAAGAAGAGTCGTGTGTTGCAGCTGAAGAACCACGGACTCAAGGTGAGCAGTCGTCCTGACTTCGCTCACTATCCTTATTGTTAGCATCAGCCTTAGATTGCTTAGGTCACATAAGGTCAGCATTAGGCTTCACGCCCGAAGGGTTGAATGCGTTGGCTATCCTGGCTTTCGTGCTCATAATTCTGTGATCTACCAGATCTCGCTTTTCTCTGCTCTCATATTGAAAGGTGATGGAAAAGGAAGCGAGGCCCTTGTGAAGTCTCGCACTGGTAAATCACGGGAGTGCGAATGCGTAATCTCGTCTCATTGTGCTGTGAATGGGTTGTTCATGGTGGTTGAAATAACAAACAGTTTGGAAGGCAACGGTTGTAAGAGTTCTTTAAAAAACGTGTTGAATCGACCAGTCATCGCGCATTGAAACGCTAAAAATGAGAGTAAAAATGGTTTCGATCTGGGTTTCGCATACAGCACACGAGCCGTTAGTATTGTGATAGGAACGGGACCAATATCTTGGCACTACTACAGAAACCTGGAATTGGGTTCCAATAGATCTTGCACTATTAAGCTGAAACTATAACACTCTCTCTGGATCACTCTCTCACAACTACGTCGTAAAGGAGGTGTAGAGGACGTAAACTAAAGTATTGCTTTAGTTTGTGCCTTTCAACAAAAAAAATGCAGCATAGTGGTCGTTAGTGTTCGCTATTCGATGTTGATTGCGATATCGCGATTCAATATCGAATATTCGACCGTAGCGCGCTTACATTCAACGAGGCTCTATCTGCCTTAAGCGAGCACAGAAACTTGAATCTTCCTAGATCACTCCCATTTTCAGAATGGCACTATTAAATAAAGCAATTGAACATCTGCACATGAAGCCCATTCTATTTTGAGTCATTAAGCTGAAGCTAAAACTCTGATTCCCCTAGATTACCCTTCCATTTTCAGACTGCGCCCGAACAACTGGCGGCCGTCGCCGAGTTCCTCCGCAACCTCGACCTCAGCCAGAACAAGTACGTATCTCTCTGATTCCCGTAGTTCCCGTGGTACCATAGGTCAATCGTAGGGGGTTGGTTCGATTGGTACCAGTGTTTCCAATTGAGCGTTGGTTGTTGGTTTACCTTTATGCTCCTGAGTACCAATGGATCTCATGGTACACGCGCGAGCTTTTGAATTATGGGTACGATTGATCCACGTGGCACTCTTTGGTACGATTGGTACCGGTGGAGCCTTGTTTTTCGACACATCGTCGTTCCATTTTTAGAGACCTTTATGCTCCTGAGTACCAATGGATCTCATGGTACACGCGCGAGCTTTTGAATTATGGGTACGATTGATCCACGTGGCACTCTTTGGTACGATTGGTACCGGTGGAGCCTTGTTTTTCGACACATCGTCGTTCCATTTTTAGAGATGAGATGAAAGCAAGAAACGAGTGGTGAAACTGTCCGAGTGTTGGATTGTGTCAGCGACTTAGTATCGTAAGATCGTCCAATTTTGGTTTATGCTCCTCCTCTCCCCCTCTCATTTCTGATGCATCCCTCCCCGATTTTCGGTCTCCTCTACTATCCATCAGTGCGAGAGGGTGAGAATAAGGAGGGAGGGGGAGTAATGCCACAATCTAAGGAAGTACCTTTAGATGCAGAGATCAGTCATTAACCGATTAATTAGTTAAAAAAACTAATTAATTGCAGACTTCGCGAGTTGCCGCCGTTCGTCGCACTCTTCCAGGAGCTGAAGCAGCTCCACATCAACGACAACGTCCTCGAGGTTGGCTTTAATTTTTTGTTAAATTTTTAATAATTTAATTCCTAAATCGTATCAAATAAGTCCATTTTGAGTTGGTGGTTTCATGTTCGTCCTGTTTGATATGAGCGTTATTTGATCATTCGGGGCGAGAAGCTGACTGAGAAAATACGAAACATAAAAAATGGGCACTAGGTCGGTTTAGACCTACGACGTCAGGCCGCATTTGATATATCAAAGGCGGCATGACGCCATAGTTCTCATCCGACCTAGTGCCAACAAATGGTGTGATGTATTAGTGAATGTGAGGGCGTCCAGGTGGGTTGGTGTTTTATTAGGCGGTCATATCCAGTTTCTTTCTCTCGGAACAGTTGTTGATGGCTAGCTTGCATAATAAAAATCGGACAACAATCATGCTATGCAAATGGGGAAAATAGATGCGTACCGTGCGAATCAAGATTGTTATGCTTGCTCTGACACGTGTTGAAGTGTGAGTGTGTTTCCAGCCTGGAAATTCCAGGTGCACGGTGTGACAAACCCCCCAGAATTGCCGGAGACGACCGGACCATTTTAATAATATTCATCGTTCCGATACAGTAACTTAGTTAAAATGTTCCGCGCACGAAATTTAAAATATGTAAGAAGTTGCCTGAATAATCGTGATATATTCAAAAATAAACGGCAAATTGTACAGTTCACCTATTGGCAAAAGTCCAGAGTGATCTCTTAAACGGAAAACCCTGACATTTTGCCCTAAATAAAGTAACAAGTTGAATTTCGCGGGCTTGCCATTTTTGCTGCATGTTTCTTTTTTTATCCCGCGCGGCGGCACGCATGTCACACCGTGAGGTGCTTTAGATTTATTGCAGCACCATTTTTCTGTTGAATTTCTTTCCATGCAATTTTTGGAAACATCGTGGTTTCATTTAACACATAATAATATTTCTATTGAAATGAATCCATTGCAGTCGCTGCCCGACGAGATTGGCGAGCTGCGCAAGCTGGAGGTGAGCATCTTAAGATTTTAATTTCTCATTTTTCAAAATGCATCAGATCATGGTAATTGAAAAAAGCTTGAATATATTGTATTATGCATAGGTCAGGTGCTGCCTAGTAGTAAGTGTAGAGAGATGCCGAGAAAATTCGAGGGGATGCCTCGGCACGGACACAGCCGGTCTACTGGCGAATTAGTGCTCTGCGACTCTGATTTACCAGCCGCATTTCGTGCCTTCCAATCACTCGTAGCTCTTGAGTCTTTCGAATAATCTATAAATAAGAAATCTCATTATCAGGTATTTATTGAACGGTTGTAAACCGAACAATCAAGCCATGGATGGTTTTGTCAAACCAACCAGCACCTCTTTGGTTAATGGCCACTCCTCCTTCTGATTTCTCATTCCTTCCCCTTCATTGAGTGGGTGAGCGGCCGAAAATCAGGGAAGGGATTCCTAGAAATGAGTGGGCTAGACGAGGAAGAGAGAGTGGAGGGAGGGAGGGAGGGGGTGGCCTTAAAAAGTGCCAACCAATGATTGTCTCTATCTCGCAGGTGCTAAACAACTCTGCAGCTCGTATTCTATTCATCGAATTAACCATTATTATGAACATTATTTTCACATTAACTACTGTAACTCAAACAAACGAGCGATAACCATTATAGTTTAAACCAATAATTTCCCTTTCTCAGGTGCTAAACATCTCTGGGAATCGGCTGCGCGACCTGCCGAAGACGCTCGTCGGCTGCAAGTCGCTCAGGACGATCAACGCTGCCAATGTGAGCATTTTTATATATTTATTTAAATATTTTTTGTTACAGTAAAATTGAAGAAAAAAACAGGGACTAGTTAGTGGGGAACACGAGTTGGTGGTTTCGCGTTCTGACAATAGCATTTGATCGCTGGCTTGCGTAGTGGACAATGAATTAATGAATCAGGAGGTCCAAAAAAATATAAACATCTTAAATTTCAACTGCAAACCCGCAGATGACATGCTTCAGTTTCCATACAAGTAACTCGTATTATTAGGCTCCCACTGTAAACGGCGTTTGGCTCTAGTCATCCTCTATTAAAGCGCGAGCTTGTTTGAAGAATTTTTTTCTCCCGTGAGATCCCCGTTTCACAACCAAAGTAATAACTGTACTTCGCTCTGGTCCTAATATGTCCATTGAGCACAGTCTATACACCGTATTATCTCTTCCGTTCAGAACTCAGTAATCAGTAATCCCTACAGTAATCTTACTTTTCCTCTCAGAACTCGCTCACCTCCTTCCCGGTGGTTCTGTGCCACTGCCGCGAGCTGGACATCCTCAACGTCTCCGCCAACAGGATCACCGAGTTCCCCGATGACGTGAGTGCGGTAGATTATTGATTTCCGCTACGGTAGATTATTGATTTCATATGTCAAATAAGTTTCGCCCGACCATTTCTGCCGGCATGCAAATTCCCATTTGCCGACGTGGTATTTGGCGTATTTTCGAGAAAAAACTCGCTCGCTCCGCTCGCGGCTTCGCTGATCAATTTTTGCCGACGTGGTTTTTCCAACTTTTGCCGATATCATAATGTGTAAAATCACGAAGTATTCGACCTATGATTGATTTACACTTATCCAGCTTTGATTATCGCAGCTGGTAATTCTATAGTCGTTCATTGTCGCAGTGAAGCGTAAATCTCGCGGCAATATTGTAATCGACTTCCCCTGACTTGTTAGTTTTGCGTGGTAGATTAAGGTTTCGTTAGATTGTCCTATGTGGTTTATTCACGGAATAAGGCAGGTTATTGGTTGGCAGCAAGGGAACGCAAGGTTGCTTCTTTTCCGTTTCGACTGGGGTAGTAGACAGTGGATAGCACGAATCTCACTGGCTCCTGTGACATCACAAAATTTGGAAGTATAAAAATGGGTGTGAAACTAATGGCTTGCTATCTTCGCCCCCCATTATAAAGAGGGGAGGAGCGGCGAAGATTGTGATCTACCGATATGATTATCGATTGATTTCAGATCGCTAATCTGATGGTGTCCGAGCTGGTGGTGAACCAGAACCAGCTCTCGCGCCTCAACTCGACCGCGCTGACGAAGTGAGTGAGGGGAGAATGACTGGGCAGTCTCGAGAGTCTTCTCGAAGATACAGTATCGTAATTTTCGCCCTCTCTGTCAGGGCAAGACAGCTAATAGAAGTACGGAGAAGCGCGAAACTCGCTTTTTTGTAGTTGTCAATGCCAAGTTGACATTAACTTGCAACTTCAGCCATTGTATCATCTTTACATTAATCGGCAAGTGAAAGTGTTTTTGAGCGCGCATGACAATCTGTGATTGAGGGAATTAATAAATGTTGTATTTTTAGAAGTTAGCAAAACCCCAATCATCCTAGTGCGTTTTAAGTTTTTTAATATAATTTTTAAATTTGTTATTTTTATATATTTAAAAAAAAATTTCATTGAATATTCTCTCATGTCCCCTTCTCAGATGCGAGCGACTGCGCACGCTGCGAGTGGAGGAGAACTGCCTGGCGAAGGAACAGTTCGACAAGCACATCCTAGAGGTATACGGTAGGATGAGGAGATACGGTATTCAGGAGGGGTACGGTAATGAGGAAAAAAGAATATTGATTAATATCTGAGGTATACGGTAGCTTAGGGGAGTACAGTAATGTGTCCGCCAGCCTGGCCCTAAATGGGGCATTGTTTAGTTACTGGGTGATATCGAGTAGGTGGTTTCGCGTTGTCCAATTCTTTCTTCATCACGGCTTCTTCCGTTTCGACAATTACTTGTGCCATGCTAGTGTGAAATATATATTTAGCGGACTGCATTCCGGGGAAGCCGTAGATTATGGAGAAATTCAAAAAATATGTTGTAAAGTGGGGAATTCGTGTTGCATAGGGTAGTGAAATTTAAAAACGACGCGTACGCTCGAGAAACATCGATTGAATGTCAATGCCAGTGATCTCTCTGATGCTAGTAATCATCTATAGTCAGGTCACTATAGTCGATATTTCTCTGTTCAGAGCCATCCTTAGAAATTTGAAGTATGAGGAAAATATTGATTGATTCTCTTCAGAATTCGTCAATCTCACTGATCACTCACGCAGGCAACCTCTTCCAGGACAAGGACTTCCAGGATCTGCCAGGGTCAGTATTTTTTTGTTTTTTATTAAATTTGTTTTTGTTTTCTAGGAAACAACGCTTTCGTTTATGCGGAAAACATCACGCCTTAAGCGTACATTGTGAATTGCGGTTTTGATAGTTTCCGAAAAAAAACAGCACAGGAGGTAAACATGCAATATCTTTTGAATACTCGTTATCGAAATATCACATGCGCTGAAATAGGTAATTTTCGTGTTTCACATGATTCATTACTACAGATGGAGGGATACGGATTTAACATTACTGACGTTTATATACATCGCGCAAGTGAACAAACCGGACTTGTCATTGTCGTGCTTCACTGACATCTAAAATTGATTTACCTATGCATCGAATTTAAGGCGTTTACCAAGATATATTAGACGTGATATGCGCTTGTTTTTAGTGGCAGATGAGCACGTTTTGCCTTTCCTGATTGCGTGAGTGAAATGCCCAATCGAGTTAGTGCTTCACATGAACCGTAAAAAAGTTTCGAGAAATGTGGTACAGTTTTTACAGGACTTGTTCTACAAAAGTGATAGATTATCAATAGCGTACTCCTTACAAGAGATGTGAAAATTAGACTAGATTATATGTCATAAGGGCTGTCTTTTGAAAAATGCGAAAAGTGTTGTATAATTCCTTTAGGCAAAAACTTTAGTTTAACATCTCACCTTTATTAAATTGATACTTATCCCCCTCATTCCAGGTACTCTGCCTACCAGGAGCGCTACACTGCCACGCGCAAGAAGATGTGATGGCGCGACGAGAGATGAGAAACATCGGCGAGTTTACGGTAGACGACTGCACGACGCTAACTTATTATTGATCACTCGCTTGCTTGGCTAGCCTCAAATTGTACTGTAAATTAGAAACAGAGATGGACTTAACATTCCAAATATTGAGCTGTACATGTCATTATGCAAATTGTCTAGAATATTTATCGAATGTTAAGATAAAGATCCGATTATCTGACCAAAACATTGATCCTTTCAAAACAAACAACGAACGAAAACAAAGTTGTTTGCGCCAAATGTTGCTCCATTTACATGTTGTCCCGTCTATAACAGCCGTTGTCCTCCCTCCTACCCCTCATTTTCTACCCTTCGCTCTCTTCGAAATGGTCGCACCCACTGACGTGGATAATGCGGCCCACTCGGAGAGCCATCGCGACACCAAGGACTCCAAGGAACCCATCCGACTCGGGCTCCGTGCCAGCATCAAACCGGACACGGTACGTGCATCGAATCCTAAAATATCCTTCACCCTTTGGTATGGTTACGGTACCACCACTACCGTAGTAAGCTACAGTACCCTAGGCCGTCTACAGTATCTCAACGTAGTATTGCAGCTGTCGTTCAACTTCGCGAAGGACAAGCACACGCTCTCGTTCGTAGTTGAGAACACTGGCGAATCGGTGGAGATCTTCAAGGTACTTAAAAACTGCAAAAGTTTGGCCAATACGATGCGGGGCTCGAACCCGCGACAGCCAGATTAAGAGTCTGGTGCTCTACCGACTGAGCTAACCGGGCGATGTTGAAGGCTCTCATGTTGCAGATCAAGACCACTGCCTCGTACCTCTACCGTATCCGCCCCGTCTTCTTCAAACTTGCGGTGCGGTATTCCCTGATCGACCCTGATATCGATCGATATCAGGTTCACGAGCGTCAGGAGGTCACCGTCACCTACAAGGGAAAGGATGCGGGACCGATTCCGCTGAGTGCCAAGGTACAGGAACCAATCGATCGATCGATATCACTTTACTACCGTTCTTCAGGACCGCATTACCGTAGTCTTCGCGCACGCGCTGGATCCGAAGAGAAACACGAACGCCCTCTGGGAACTACACAAGCCATTTGCGGTAAGGAATCTGACCCACCGCACACTTACCGTATCCCTGTTGTTCAGCACCTCTCCTACGCAGAGAATCGCGAGTACGTTCGTGTGCTGTTCCTCGACGATACTGGGGTAAGTTGCTAATCTGACCCACCGCACGATCCACCTATCGTATTCCAACGTCTGCTACCAACGAGAAGTCTCGCAGTGGGATGGAACGACCAAAGATCAAGGATCAGAGATCGGCCACAGTCCGACCCGAGCCGCCCAGAAGAGCAGTCGCCCCCGCCCCAGAACGAGAGGAAGACGAGAAGTCGAGTAAGCGATCTGACCCACCGAACTTCCCTACCGTACGACTTCAGACAAATCTGCTGAGAACGCATCTGCTGAGAACGAGGCAGACGCGCCCTCGAATCCACTCGGGCAGCGCCTCCCGCGTCGCCTCACTCCGAGTACGGTAGATTGTACGGTACCGGGTATACGGTACCGAGTTACGGTACGGTATCGTACTCCTCTGCTTCAGAGACCCCTCGTACACCTGCTCGTGCAGCTCCTAAGCAGATTCCAACCCGCTCACCCTCGCCCAATTCTCGTCAGTCGCCCAAGGATTCCAGGAGAATGCCTGTAGCGAGTGAGCATCGATCGATCGATATTGGACTACCACAATCCTCCCACTCAGGCAGTGGTCGTCCTTCCCCTCGGGACCCGATCGAGTCGCTGCTCTCGTCCGTCGCCAAGGACGCATCGGCCATCGTCTGCGTGCAGTACCCAGCCGGCAAGGTACGGTATCTATCGTGCTGGATACGGTATAGTGATCTTTGATCTCAGAGCGCTGAGGAGGGCGCGACGGTGGAAGAGGAAGAGGCCATTCGTAGGGAGGAGGGATCGATTAAGTGACTGATGACGTCATCATTATAATCTTTGATTTTTGCTGTTGTCAGGAAACGTCGTGACATGGACACGGAAGGTCGTCGCGATGAAGTGCTGAGAAAGAAGGTATGGGAAGGAGTGAAGATCAAAGATCAAAGATCACTTCAGATGGAGGAGATGCGTAGACGTGAGGAAGAAGAGAAGGTTAGAAGACAGAGGGATGATGAGCGTAGACAAGAGAGGAAGAGAAAGGAAGAGGAGATGGAGGAGAGGAAGAAGAGGGAGGAGGAGGAGATAAGAGCTGAGGATGAAGACCGTCGCAAGAAGGAGGACGAAGCTGCTGAGGGTGAGAGGATAATGTAGCCATACCGTAGCCCAATAATACCTTTCAGAGGAGAAGGCTGCTGCAGCCAAGCCGCAGCGTCGCACTTCCAACGAGGACATCAAGCAGGAGCAGCGGGCGTCCGCCGAGGGTACTGTAACCGATTACCGTACTCCTACCGTATTCTACCGTATTCAGAATCGCCTCAGAAGCCTCGTCGCTGTCTTGTGCTCGGACCCGACGGACGGTACCACGACGACAACTCGAACTATCTCGGTGAGTCAGAGGGATGATCGGGAAATCTGACCCATGGAACTACCGGATCCATCGAACAACCGTATCCTTGCAGATGAGGAGATCCGCAGGCAGCGCGGAAGCGTGCGTCTGCTCAAGAAGGGCGCCCGCACCGGCGGCGACAACAGTGCCGAGGGTACGGTAACATCCCTGACCCTCCGTACTCATACCGTAATCACCTTGACTTACCGTAATCACCCTGATCTACCGTACTCCTACCGTAACCGTTGCCTGATTCAGACGATCAGCCTCGTCGCACGAGTCTCGAGGAGGACAACTAGAGAAGAAGAACTCGAAGAGTTCGTTCGCATGTTCGAACAGATAAACACTTCTTTCTCTTGAGACGATAAAGAGATCAGGAAGTATCGATTGGGTTACTGTATTAAGACGATAAAGAGATCATGAAGTATCGATTGGGTTACTGTATTAAGACGATAAAGAGATCATGAAGTATCGATTGGGATACTGTATTAAGACGATAAAGAGATCATGAAGTATCGATTGGGTTACTGTATTAAGACGATAAAGAGATCATGAAGTATCGATTAGGTTACTGTATTGAGACGATAAAGAGATCATGAAGTATCGATTGGGTCATTGTATAATGCATGGGAAACGAATATTACATTTTATCTGGGCGATGAATGTTGATATATCTACTTCGGATTGCCTTGGGAGCGAATAGTTCATCGGTTTCACAATTACAATCTTGTATTCCTAGAACAACTTGTTCGGAATGATTACGGAGTTACGGAGATGGAGTTGGGTTTGATTATATTGATCTTCCCAAATTGAATATTCTGTCGTACGTCAATTTCCGAGGAAGATGGAGACAGAGAAAGATAAGAAAAGAAGAAGTGGACGGGTGTTCGCAGTGTTCGGGTGTTGCTTTTTTGGGTGTTTTGGTGTTTTTTTGGGCGGGTGTTCGGCCGCCGCATGCGCAACGCGGCAGCAACGCATTGGAAACGCACAACTCTCATTTTTCAAATATTTATTTCTAGAATCTAATACAGAAGTTCTGACTTTTTTTTTCTAAATCAAATCTATATGATTGCATCTATCGTGTGGCACAGTTCGAATAACTATTTTAGTATAACTTTGAGGTAAATCATATTGCAAGAGTTGCTCGATCGGATACTGGAGAAATCATTATTATGCTCTCTCAATAACGATGTTATATGAAATTTCGTGCATAATCAATTGGATATACTCTTTTGCGAGCATAATGCAGGGCGAAAATTACGTAAGTCAAATTACGTAAAAATTACGTTTATCGCATTTGCATTGTAGGGTAGGGACGAATGTTGTAATGAGAATAACCAAAAATTATCGATTACCTATCGCAAAGAAATATTCATTTCAAGTATGCTTCTTTTGACGATACAAACTGTTTTGGACTTATTCTGAATTCCTAGAAGGAATAGTCTTCGTATATGACTGTTTATCTTTCAGCGTGATCAGAATTTTATATTCGGACCAAGAAATGTTGCAATTGAGGTGCAGTTTAATTCGAATGATCAGTGGGATAATTTCTATAAGTTAGTATTGGTAATTGATAGCAATAACCAAATTCAGAAGTATTTGCCTTAGAAAAAGCCTTTATCAATTTAAAATTTCCAGTTGATCAAGACAGATATGATTCGTCGTCACGTTGTGTGCACTGTTGCTACTCTAGTCGCATGGAATACCCCTCTTCTGATAGCTAATATCTTAGTAGATGCATACAACCTTTGTTGGTGGTTAGGGAAAGATGAAATTAGCTAAACCTTCAGTAATCCTTGAAAAATTGCCAATAATTATTTCCAGGTTTTTTGTGCAATTTGATGATGATTATAAAATACAAACCTGGTTCGAATGCCGGTCCCTGGTATACATCTTTTTGTTTCTCTGCACGGGAATATTACCGGTGCTTCAGTTGCTTATCATCCATAACGAAGAAAAATTTCGAAAGAAAATGTCCAAGATAGGTCTTGAGATGTTGTGTTCGATCATACTCAGAATTGTGTAATTGCGCCTCACCACTATATTCATAAACGTGCATACAAGAACTTCCAAAGTCTCGCATGTCTCATGCCTCAATCCCTTCTCTGATCGATTTTCTTTTCCCAATCCTCATAATCTAAAGTGAACTTTATTGCAACCCTAATTTGAAGTATGCTCTCAGCGAGAACGGAGACAATGCAAGCAAGTATCGACTGTTTCGTACAGATAGTTCGTCCCCAATGGCGATTTTCGAATTCCCATTTTCCGCTTCAATGATGAGAATGAAAAAATCGGACCCTTCTCCAGTTTTTCATCATTTTTATTAGTGCACGAATGTATTCTGAGAATTGTTCGTATTCCTGGCGAAGGGTTCTTTTTTGATTCTCGTCCGTCATGGTATACATAGTTGAAGTGAATTTAATTTTTTTCAATGGTGTGGAATAATTGAAAATCAATGCATAATTTCAGACATTTATCCGTGATCGTAAAGTCCCTGAACGACTGGAAAAAGAAAGACAGCGCCCATCGAGAACATGTAGATCATCTGCTGGAGCGACAGCCAATCGTGAATTTTGCCGTCTTCATCCAATCGTATTATGAACCTACAAAGTCTCCTTTGACGAATGCTAAAATAATCGTTGTATTGAATTTCGATACAAGCTAATCAAAGGGTACACTATCTATAGGAGAAAATGAGTATATAGGAGATCAATGGTCTGACTCTCCTCATTTTGCACACTCTCTCGCCGGTTAGAGAAAGCGAGAGAGCGTGCAAAATGAAGAGAGTCACACGATTACTCACACAAAAGCAAACTCACCACCAACAAAAGTTGTACATGTCAACGATGATATTGAAGACCAGAAGCGGAACATTCCAAGCCACGAGCGAGAGAAAGGGTGCAGAAAATGTGGTGGCTGAACATTTCGCGTCCAATCCACTGAAATGAATCAGAACCATCAAGCCAGGCCAGGTCATATTTTTGTACGAAAATTATGAAGTAGAATATCAAACCTGTATAGTAAATTCTCGTGAAGCGTTGTCGAAGCGTTTAAATCTCTGAAAATTGAATTTTTTAATTGGAAGATTCTGTTTGGATTAATGAAACTAAATTGTGATGTGGTAAGGGTGATGTGGGGGGGGGGGGCTGCTGGCACTAGGTCGGATGAGAACTATGTACGACGCAATGCCACTTTTCATAGATGACGTCATAGTTCTCATACGAGAAAGTGCCTTTCTTTACAAATGCATCATCACTCACATCTACATCTGTTTGGAACACCGCCAGAAATGAGTAAAGCCAATTCACCGCGGAAGATACGAAAAATAATACCTGCAGTGCGTGCTTTTTTCAAGCACAATCATCGTAACGCTCGAATATATTCTCAACTTTGATGCATTATTAATATTTATTTAAATGCAAAATATATTTACCATTGTGATTACTCGCTCAAAATTGAAAGGCGTTGTTCCCGCATTTACATAAAACTCATCGCTGTAGACGAGAAAACTTGTCGTGTTCATCTTGCCAAATAGGAAATCTGTTAAAACGAATGTTGGAGCCAAAAGGAACAGTGCAACAACAAGTTTTTTTCTGACAAATTTCGGAGAGTTCAACTCAAAAAGGTGTAGCTCGGGTATGACGAGAAAACACATTTTTCGTCACTATTTGTAACAGAAAAAGCGAAGAAATCAAAAAGGAAGATGCAGAGTCTAATTGAGAATATTGAGGCTGTCCTGGCTCACGCGTTGCCCTTGCGTTGCATCTCTATTTCTCTATTTCTCTCTTTCTTTCTTTCTCTCTTTCTCTCTCTCTCTGCTCTGTCAGGCATGCGATGAGGGAGTGAATGGGAAGCAGCTGGTTCCTTCATTCTCTCATAAGCAAGATTTAGGGCGGTATAAAAAATCCCAGTGATGAATGTTCTAATGAAACAGTGAAACAACTAGAATACTGCTCAAGAGTTGTTGAGGGTGCCGTGATATCCTTAATCTACCCTAGTCCTCCTTGTCATATCGTATTACCGTAACTCCCTCGTAACAGACTGTATCGTGAACGGAACATTAATCATCATTTCAGCGAACAATTTTATCCAACAAATAATAATATCGACGAACAATATGAGGCTACTACTGGGGTCTGGGCGAAGTGTTTACCGGTTGCTGAAAAATAAAAATATCCTAGTCCAAGTACATAACGTAACGAGTGGAATGCAACAGATTCCCTAATCGGAGCTACAACTGTGAATCAATAATCAGTGGGAAAGTACCGCAGTTTAGTCGATCAATAATCATTGCGAGTATAGTAGCCTAATCAATCAATAGTCCTACTCGACTACCGTATCCTCACTCCTCATCGCTGTCGATGATGATCTTCTTCTTCTTGTGCCTCCTCGTATTCACTATTTCCTCCTCTTCCTCCTCCTCATCACTCTCGAACGCTCGCTTCCTCTTTCGATTCTCCACTTCTGCATTCACTTTCTCCTGAATTAAAATTCATTTTTCATAAGTTGGCTAATTTGGTTTGAAACTGTGCTTAGTTACATTTTTATTGTGCCTTTTTAAATTTTTTGAAAAACTTAGCACGTGAGCACTATCAAGTTTTCATCAGTCAGCTGTACGTTACAAAATCACCTGGACCTATACGAAAATTGCCTTCATTTTGTCTAGAAAGTGATCGTGGCCAGATTTCGACAGTTCACTAGTTCTCGATGCTCTCCCCTTGTGTGTCTACCGTACCTGCTTCCTCTCCTTCCTCTTTGTCCTTCTTCGATCTTCCTCTTCCTTCTCCTTCTCTCTGTACTCCTCATCGTCCTCCGATGAACACTCGCTCTCAGCTGATTCCTCCCTGAAATTGCCGTAGTTACACAGTAATTCTAGTTATCGATTCGAAGAATTTTCTTAAGATCCTTCAAAGAAAGGGATGCACACAAGAAGGGATTTCCTCAACCTTAGAACCCATCACTGCAGCACAAAGCACCTTATAGACAGCACTAGCACAATTCCACAATTGAATAAACCATCAATTGAATAGTCAAATGATCAACTACAGTATCCCCGACTACGGTAACTCACTGCTTCTCCTCTTCCTCATCTCCGCTCTCCTCCCTGTCGCTTTCCACCGCCTCGTCGTCGACGAACGCCTGAGAGATCAATCGATACCGTAATCGACTCCTATCGATCGATACCGTAACTCCTATCGATCGATACCGACTACTGCATCCAATCGACTACCGTAATCTACTATACACTCACGCTTCTCGGTCCTTGTTCCTCTTCCTCTCCATCAGAGATGGAATCGAAGTCGATCACTTCTCCCTCCTCCTCCTCTTCGCCCTCCGCCAACTCGCCACGCTCAATTGCTGCACGCTCTTTCTGAAATATCGATTTTTAAAATGATGTTATTATTGATTATAAATGTTGCTTATTGTTTCGTGATTAAATACAGATAGAAAACAGGAAACAAAAGAGCCACCCGCATTATTTTAGATTTTGCTTTCAAACAAAGCACGAAGTCTAATTGCGGTTTCAAGAAATTCATACAAGTCCTACCGGACTTGGTAGCGCAATGAGTCTGGAGACAGCGCGTCAAAAATATATCAACTCAATGAACGACTATCCACCGTTTCTCGCCGTCTATACTCCTTTTCATCACATCATCGATCTAAATGGGTGTGGATACAGTAGGTGGTACGGTGGATCAAATTGCGAACGGTACACCACTACTCATCGTTGCTAGTCGGTCGTTGGGCACTTCTGTGGTTTGTGGTCACCCCCTCGTTTCCCATCCCTTCCCATCATTGAGGAGTTGAGCGGCCGAAAACTCAGGGAGGAATACCCAGAAATGAGTGGGTTAGACGAGGGAGGGGGAGAGGGCGGCCATTAACCAAAGAAGTGTTGATATTTATTTCGCTCCCCTCGGGAAACAACTCACGTCGTCTACTCGACGCATCTCTATCGCTTCTTCAAGCACGCAGATAGCGCAGAGTGCGCCAAGCAGGTACGGTATCGATTGATTTGCTAAGAATACGGTGGATCGCTGCCCTCACCTCTTCCCTCCTTCTCTCTCTCTTCTCGATTCGCTCCGTCTCATCCTCCAGTCCCTCGTCCATCCTCTCCAGATCGTCCCTCGACGCGTCGCCTGAGTGATCCTGCAAAGAATTTAAAATTTAAAAAAATCAATTATCGATTTAAAAATTAATAATCAATTATCGAGTTGCCTGACAAACTTTAGCTATTCGCCTACAATAAATATGCCTGGCCATCTAATGCCCTTTGTGAAGGAACGGTGAATAGAGTGCCTCAATGCCCAAAAATGCTGCACAATTCTTCACTTTTTCCTGCCATGTTCCCGTTTAACCGAATCTTCACCTACCTCATTTGTCACACAACATTAATATCTCACCATAGTTCTCACCCGACCTAGCGCCCTCTCTCTCACCTCGTCATCTCCCTCTCCATCCGTGATGAAGCCATCGTCCTCGTCCGACTCCCCGTGTGGAATCGAGAAGGAAGCGTCTGCAATAGATAAATCGATAATCTACCATATACTCATAAACAAAATTTTTAAATCGATATCCGCACTCTAAAGTATACTCATCAACAAAAATTTTAAATCGATATCCGCACTCTACCGTATACTCATCAATAAAATTTTAAAATCGATAATTGTCCTGTCAATACCATCAATCTCCTCGTCTTCCTGTTCCTCCTCGGGCGAGAGCACGAGCGCCGCCTCATCGTATTCCACCTAGAAGGATCGATCGATAATTAGAAACCGTAATATATATCCACTCGTTCCTAATTACTGTTATCTGTTATGATAACTTCTATCTGGAACCTCTTTCCATAGGCTACTCGTCGAACTAGAAGAATGATTTCCACCGTACTCCTACCGTAACCAGCGCTACCATACCTCCCAGTGAGGCGTTATCGTATAATCCTCTCCGTCGTCCAGCATCGGCAGCGCTGCAGCTGCAGCCAGATCGACGGCCTCGAAGATTGGCAGCGACTCCTCTCCTTCTTCCCTTTCTCCCTCTGCCAGCACCTCATTCGCCAGCCACGCCAATCCGTTACGCCACGAGTACCCTGATGAGATGTTAGTTGAGAAAGCGAAGACAATGGAAAACTGAAACGAGTAGCTGCTGACAAGGGAGAAATAGGAAAATAACTTCGTAGATAGCTGGGCTGGTTATTTGTATTATTTCTACTCGATATCTCCTAACTATCACTGTCATAATCCCACTTGCATGCAAATTCAACGAATGATCAACACTAACCTACCTATTATGAAAGCAAAGTGCTGATGGTGTACCCAAATGTTTTATGGAAAGTCAAGAGCAAATTATTTACTCGTGTCACCAGTCGTTGTATCAGACAGTGCTCTTGCGTACATAGGGTATGCTAGCGTCTTATTATTGTGCATTAATCCCATTTTGGTTTCTACCCCTTGCCCAACTCCCTCCCCTCTCATTTCCTCTCGCGCGCCCACTCATTTCTAGTCTTTTGCTCCCCTATTTTCGGCTTCCTCTGCCACGGGATGAAGAGGATGCGAATGAGGATAGGGGAGGAGGTTTGATGTAACACGGATCTCCTGTAAAAACGCAGGAACCGATGCGACAGAAAAAAGTCTCGGGTCATGGATTTAGCTGAAACCGGTAGGACTGACCAAAGTGAGGGCGAGGACAACGTCTGATCACTCCGTTTTTCGAAATTTGCATGTTGAACCGAGTTATGACCTACCGCTTTGCAAGGACGTTTCTCACTCAGTTTTTGACCTACAGCGAGCGGATTTTTTTCCAATCGGTTCTCAATACAGAGAGCAACAAGTCAGCTGTTATGCTGAACATACGGAAATGTCATCTTCAGGTAGATATTCTCGAAAAACGATTTTTGAGGGTACAATATGCAAATTATCTCACTCGTAACCCACTTAGGATACGATTTTTATGAAATTTTTTTCTGTCGCAAAAGGGTCCAACTTTCCTGCATTTTTACAGGAGATCCGTGGTAAGGTCCCACTCCATGGAAGGGCCATAGGATCTTGGAGTCATTAATTCCCGTCCCTAATATCAAATCACATTCACTCCTTTCTGTCTGAATCAAACACTTCCAATATGGAGTCACTACTTCTATCTCAATCCTCTCTACCGTACCCTCCTCTGTTCCCGCATCTACCGTATCCTACAGTGTCCCAACCCCACCCCCACCCACTCACCACTCCTCCTCTCCTCCGGGATCATCCTCACGAGCACTGCTGCGTGCAGGCCGAACGAGCGGATGCGCGGGAAGGAAGGAAGGACGGAGCGAAGCCACGAGGCGGCTGCGGCGCCCTGCATGAGATCGAGTAGTGGTAATAGGGCCAGTAACGATCATCAATCTAATAAGCGCCTCAACTCGACGGGAAAAAAGGTTAATTGAGTATTGGAAACATTTCAAGTATTCATTGAATAACGCAATTCTGCATGGACTAGTAATGAACGTGAAACTGCGATTAACGAAGAACTTCCAGAATTCAGATCCAGGATCTATCCTTGTCTGTTCCAGGTTTCTATAGCAAGTCAAACATCTAAATTAAGGAAATTAAGGCTACAACAATGCTTACTATGTCTAATCAATAAAAAACCGAAAAGTAGTGAGGGCAAGCATACAAAAGATGATTTTTTGGAAGTGGGGCAATTATCAGAAGTGGCAAAACAAGAGTAATCAGTGCAGCTGACCTCGAAGAACTGCTCGTCCACTGGGTAGGCTGCGACCACGACTCTCTCCAGTCGTGCAGCCAGGCTGCTGCAGGATGAGAGTGCAGCCACGACGGGCTGCAGGCAGCGCACGCCCCAGACCTGAGATATAATTAGTTAGTGGGAAACGACTTCAAAGAGAAATTGAAAGCCGTAGATTTTCGGTGATATTGTATGCTTGTGAAACGCAGACTTTACAGTGGACAAAATCTGATCACATTTCCGAGTGTATTATTTTTTCCAGGTACCGTTAAGTGCTTCCAAGTAATATAACAACCGTGAAACAAGAAAGTGAAGGCTAATGGTGGTCAGAATTATAACTCAACTTCAAAATCATTTTCTTCGGTTTCTCCTGAATAAACAGAAAAAAAACAAAAAAATATAGTACCTGAATATGCAGATCTTCGAGTGCTTCCAGCCTCTCCAGTCCCTGCAGCATCTCGAGGAAGGGACCGAGCTGAGGAGGAGGCAATCAATATTACACTCGTGATTACCGTACCCACCATCTACCGTATCCCTCAAATTCCCCCGGGACTTACACATCTCGCGTCGTCTTCCGTCTCGTAGTTCAGCGCAATCGACAGCGTCTTGATTGCGCGCGGAAGGAGAACGGGGAGACCACGAAGCTGGAGGAGGGAAATTATCGATTGACAGATTACCGTATCCCACCACATCTTTGTCATTCAGTATACTTTTTTATCTGTAAATCGATATACGAAGCAACAAAGAAGTTAACAATATCTAGTAGGATCTGAGATCGCATTTTGAAAATTTAGAAAAAAAATCTAACCACTAACCAAGTTCATGTTTCACAATTTCAATGAGTATAGGAAACTTTGAGTTGTGTAGTAGAACGAGGGGATTTGAGCCGAAAAAAAATAAAATAAATATCCTTCTCTAGTAATATTTTTTCGTCGATCTCTCTCAATTCCCCGTACGCTATCACCCGATATCTACAGTATCCTCTACATTGTCTCTGAAATTACAGATCGATCAGAGCTAGAGAGTATGTGATTGGAAGAGTGACAGAGTCTGATCACTCACGTCGAAGGCTCGTTCGAAGTGCAGATGCATCTCCTCAATCCCGATGTGGTCCGTGTCCGGCGCTTCTTCTGCAGCTTCTGGCTCCGCCCACTTCCTGGAAAGGGGTACTGTAGAGTACGGATACGGCAGAGTGCACGGTGGGTCAGACTTGTGACTCGCCTGAACGGCGCGCACACTCCTGCGAACTGGTTGTGGAAGAGCGAGAGGGAGAGACGACGAAGAGAGGGAGGCAACTGAAAAACAAGAAGGGGTGAAGGGGTGAAGGAATAAATCAACGGATGATTGAATGCCTTCGAATTTCCCCTGAAGTAAGCTATTCCAACTAAATTAACACACTGCTACTGGCACACAATGTCTAAATCATTTCAAAATTCATTGTAAAACTGTTTTTTGATCAGTGTGCAATTTTTTACCGCATCATGCGCAAAATATCGACGAATTACAAATGTTCCAAGACTCAAGAGATTCGTGAAGCACCGATTTCCACAGTCGAATGAATTCTGGGGTTTCAGTGCTATTCTTCGAAGAAACCGTTTTTTCCCACTGATTGCAGTTGCGTTTTATCGTCCGCCTCTTCCCCACCCTTGACCTACCTCTCCAATGGATTCGAAGATCGTCGCAGCCTCTCGCTGCAGCCTGGCCACGCCCACTCGATCAGACAGTCGAAGCTGAGAGATGAATTTACAATTACAAAACGGATCGATTTTTCAATAGATTTGTATTTGAAGTAACACAACAAGATACACTCTCCAAACTTTGTGAGAGGGAAATTTCTAATTAATTTAGAAAAAATAAAATAAATCGATAATCTACACATACCGTAACGCTCTCGAGCTGCGTCTCGTACGCGTCGCGGAGAGCGAAGAAACCGGGCTGCTGAAACCAAAAATTCGCGTATTTAATTAATTATTTTTGTAGCACATCTTCCCGTCTATCACTACTCGAAGCAACTACATTCAGTAAAGGCAAACTCCTGGAACCGCAACTCGCCTTGGACATAATTTGAATTTAATGCAATGCGAATTCACACCTCTTTTGATCCTGCTTACAACAATAACAACCCTATCTCCCCTATCCAATCTTCTCCCACCACACTCCTCTACCGTACTCCTCCTACCGTATTCCTCACCCTGAATTTCCTCGACTCCTTTGTGTCCGCGAACAGCTCGCAGCTGGCGATCAGCTCCTTCGTCCTGCTGAGGGTGCCCACTCGGAGGGAGAGAAGCGAGCGGAGGAGGGATGAGGAGTCGTGCAGCTGCCAGAATAGCTGCAATTTATTAGGTTGTTGCAAAAGTCTTGCGGTTTTTTGTGTCCGTATTTTGAACTATCATAGTGTTTAGAGGTATGCTTGTACTTTACAAGCACACATTTCAATCAATCCGATATCGCGAGCAACGCGATAAATTATGATGAACACAATTGCCATTGATTCTCAAAATTTTACATTAAATGTATCTTCAATCAATCAATCAATCAAT
Organism: Pristionchus mayeri; assembly: GCA_036245805.1. NCBI lineage: Eukaryota > Metazoa > Nematoda > Chromadorea > Rhabditida > Neodiplogasteridae > Pristionchus > Pristionchus mayeri. Next base: position 12,047,552 of record BTRK01000002.1, read on the forward strand.
TTATCTTATCAGGCGGAAACGATCAGAAGATGATAGGTCGGTAGTCTTCATAAGTTGCACTCCACCAATGGCTGCCAATAGCTCGGGATAGGTCGTCTATCCATCGCGCGCGAGGCTTTCCGGGGGGACGAGTCCTATTGAATGGAGTCCAGACAGTTGTCGCACGGCTCCACTGTTCCACACCCATTCTTCTGATCTTGAGGGCCCAGCGCGCTTTCCTTTTCAATCCTTCCTCATTCCAGTCTCTCAGCTTGGTAATCCCTCTCAAGCGGTCATTCCTCCATCTGTCCCTCAGCGTGACTCCAAGCATCTTTCTTTCCATCTTCCTCTGGGTGACTCTCAGCCTCTCCTTCTCGCTAGATCTCAGAGCCCATACTTCACACCCATAGAGAACTGTAGCCGTGATGCAGCTCTCGAAGACTCTCCTCCTGATCTTGATGGACAGAATTCGAGAAGATAGGAGGTGCGAGAGCTTACTCCAGGCCAGCCACCCTAATCGAATCCGGTGTTCTATTTCGTCGGAATGATCCAAGGGAAGAGCTATTCTTCCTCCGAGATAGGTGGCGCTATCGACGAATTCGAATCGCAGATTGCCGATGATTATTGGATTGCGGGTAAAGGTGCAGGAGGTGAGGAGGTTGGTCTTGCTTGCATTCACTTCGAGACCAACTCGGCTGCACGCGTCCATCAGCTTCTTCAGCATTCGTTCCAGCTCGGGTCGAGATTTGGCAACGAGAACCACGTCATCGGCGTACTCCAAGTGGCAAAGGTTCCTTCCGTCGATTCTAAATACATCTGACTCCCAGTCAATGTTGTCCATGGCTGATCGTAGCACTGCGTTGAAGAGACGAGGGGAGAGGGTATCCCCTTGGCGGACTCCTCGACGCACAGTCACAGGAACGAGCTCCTCATTAACTCGAATGAGTGTAGAGGAGGACTCGTAGAGACGGCGCAACACGTGGACGAGGGAGGGATGGGCTCCGAACGAGAAGAGGGCTTGCCAGCAGGCATTCCACTCCACACAGTCGAACGCCTTCTTGAAGTCGACGAACGCCAAGTAGATTGGGATACCGTACTCGGAGGTTCTTTCAGCGACCTGCTTGATGGCCTGCAGGTTATCGAGAGTACTGTAGCCGCGCCGGAAGCCGGTTTGGGTCGAGGACTCTGTTTCTTCAAGGACAGTTTCGAGTCTCTGAAGAATGACTTCGGTCATTGTCTTCAGGGAAACGGTGAGGAGGGAGATGGGACGGAAGTTCCCAATGTTGGTAGGGTCTCCTTTCTTGTGCAGAAGAGTGACAATTGCTTCGGTCAGGTCAGCCTCTCCATCTACCAGATAGTTGAGTAGATCAGCGATAACGGGAGCAAGGTGGTTTCGAGAGTGGTATAGCATATCAGGGAGAATGCCATCCGAACCGGGTGAGTGACCACACTTGAGTTGGGACATCGCTTTGCTGACCTCATCGGGTAGGAAGGGAGGAAGGGGATCCAGAGGCTGAGGAATGACTGGGAGTGGACACCGAACTGCAGGGGTGTAGAGACCGGCAAAGAAGCTCTGGACCACTGTCTTGGTAGCTGCTTGAGAGAGAGCACCAGTTACAGGGTCGGGAACTAGAAGGCGCTTCTTTGAGGTTTGCAGACTCAGCATGCTCTTCACGATGCTCCTTCCCATGGTTGCTGCTTGCCGTGCTTGCGCCTCCTTTCGCTTTCCTGATGTCATCGACGAAACTCGTCCGGGCAGCTTTGCAGGCAGCTGAGTAGGCGACAGCTTGTTGGGAGTTGGATTGCAATTCATGGCGCATCGCTAGGAGCTTCCGCGTTCCACTCGAGATCCAAGAAGGGGATTGGCGCCTTCTCCAGCAGTTCGTTGCCGCGGTCTCCGTGAAAGCCTTTACCGTAGTATAGGCGTCGGCGGCAGAACTGGGGCCGGCAAGGGGCAGTGACGCGAGAAGGTTTGCGTTGACAGTAAAAGCGGTTCGATCGAAATCTAGCCGCTCCCTGCATCTTTTCTGCCTCGCCTTGCCAGGGAGGGAGAGGCACATCCGAACAAGGCGATGGTCGGAGTCAAACTCAAACCGACCAACGACTCCGCAGTTGACTACTCTCGCTGTGGCGGGCGCTGCAATGTAGTCAATTTGGTGGAATGCGGAGCCGTTTGGGGATCGCCAGGTCCAGATTCGACCGTGCCGTCTCTTGGGGAACGTGTTCAGGATGCGCAGTCTGTTCCTCACGCAGAGCTCAGTGAAGCAGCGTCCGCGTGAGTTCGGTGTGGGAGAGGCAAAGTTACCGACAAATCTTTCATTGCCAGGTTCCCTCGCCACTCGACAGTTGAAGTCACCAACCAGAACTGGCATATGGCCTTTTGGGGCACTCCGCAGGGCGGTCTCAACCTGGTCTAGGAAGTCTTCATACGCGTCGTCATCGTAGGAAGACGTAGGGGCGTAAGCGCAGACCAGGAAGAGCCGTAGGTCGGGAAGGAGCAGAGTGGCCAAACGAGGGGAGAGGCCATTGAACACAGCTCCGCGCGCGAGTTGCGGTCGAAGCAAAAATGCCACGCCATGGGAAATGTATCTTACTGGATATTTACCGGCAAAATTCACGAAACCTGCCCATACTGATGTCTGGGAAGTATCACGTATACCCTTTTAGAAAATGTGTTTCAACTGTGTCTCGATTAAGTTTGGACAGAATTACATGCAATTGAAAATATGCTGTAGATTCTGGTTATATGAAATTTCTTCGGATTTTTTGCATCGAAGGCCAACCATATAGGCTCCACTATGAGTGCGCTATATTCAACCACCAAGAGACTTCATACACAGAAAAAATATTGGCGACTGCATCTTTCTCGTTTCAGAAAATTTGAATCTCCTATTTTTCAAAAAAATGCGAAATCAAAGTAAAAATTCAAAATATAGCCATTTGCAGTTCAATACATTCCTCGAAAGGATGTAACTTCCAGCATCCATGAGAAAAAGTATGTATAGGGTAAAGATGGGAGCTTCATATAACCAACAAAAATTGAGCATTCATGCTTCAGAGGAAACATAATATTGAGAAATGTGTAGTTTTCGATGGATAAATTTTCGCAACTTTAACTTAGTCCTGTTCTCGCCTCCCCGATTGGGCAATGCCGATAGGGTGCGCATATGAAAGAGTATACAAGGCCTCATTAGTAATCAATATTCGGAAGTTCATCAGTCAAACTAAAAGGAAGACGGAATGCAAAATATCAAAAAACCGCAAGACTTTTGCAACAACCTGATATTATATAAATTTTCATCTTTGATCTTTGATTTCCGATTTTTAATTTTATTGCAACTGGAAAGCTGGCAACATTAGTCGCTCGATCTTTCCTCTGCACATAAGGGTGATATGAAACGAAAAATTACACTTCAAAATCTATGAGAAATTTGTCATTATTTTTGAAAATAGACGTCCAGAATCATTGGAAACCCGAGAAGCTAAACTCTTGGCGATTCACTGAAGCGCCTACTCCCCAGTTACATTTTGGAAGTTTAAAAAAAAAATTGCATATGCCTCGTTCCCCTTTCCTCCTCACTACTCCCCACCTTCACATTGGCCACATTCGTGGCGAGATGCTCGAGTGCGGGCAGACACAGTGTCACCGGGTCGGGCTCGCCATCCTCCACGTTAGGGATCTGCATAAGCATGTTAATTTAAATTATGACAAATCTGAAAAAATTGTTTTAAGGTTTGCCTTATATTTTTAAGCTTTATCTATTGCGTACAAAGTAGGGCGAGCATGTTAAAGCTTCTGTCTGGAGCTTCTATCCACCGGGTGATAAACTCTCAAAAAACTCTCAAAAACTGCCTGGCCAACAATAGACAAAAACTGCCTAACTCTCAAAAACTGCCTGGCCAACAATAGACAAAAACTGCCTAACTCTCAAAAACTGCCTGGCCAACAATAGACCGTACGAAATGGGAAGACCACTCTTTCCTCCTCTTCTGACCATCCACTGCAGTCTTGTATCGTCCTATCTGCAGCTTCTATCAACCGGCTGATTGAGGTTACGCTCATTTCTTATGTCCTAGCTCTCTAGGTTTCTCAGATCCCCTCCCCTCCCCCCTTACCATCCACTCCAGATCGTCCGTGTAGTCCGCGCGGTCGTAGCTGCGGCGCGTGAAGAGGGTGTACTGCGAGGCAGTGTTTCCGTCGCTGCAATATTAAAGATTATATTTTTCTTTAGGGAATTTCCGGCTCTGCTTCCGGCTCTGGCATATTTTAGCTCCCAGGTGAGCTAGAGAGCTGACAAAGGGCTCAACATTTCCGGAAAATTATTGTGAACAACTTTTCTGTTGACAACTATGCGCAATCTCACAATCTTCGTTATGAAAAAATTGAAAAACTGAAATTCAAAGAGAAAAATAAATCGTACCGGCTCGGGGACCCCCTCTTAACCACTTTTTGAGCTCAGATTCGAGTTCTACGATATCGATATAGTTTAGAGCTAAGGTCCAAAGCCATGGTGTTTTGAGTTATATGGCCGGAAATCTCAAGAAGTACCGAAATCATTGATATCGAGGAATATGCATGTTTACAGCCTATATTTCCCACTATTTGGTGATTTTACAATGTTTCGAACTCATTTAAATACATACAATGGCAAAGAAACAACCTGCAAAAACCTCAATTCTGAAATTTCGATTTTTCATGACTCGAAAAATCGAAAAATTTCGACTTTTACATATTTCATATTTTTGCACTACTTTGACTCCTATTGGGTCGTGTAAGTGTATCTGGTGATATTTGGATCATAATTATGAGGACAGCGTGGACAAACAAAATTCTATAATTTGGAAACGGAATTGGAATTTGATCAAACTTCGCGTGCTGACTAACTCTCATTCTGCCTCTGAAACCCCAAAATTCCCAGAACATCAACAAGCACAATCAAAATGCTCACACTACATTATTTCCCTTGGGCTGGTAATTAAACCCAAAACTCAAAAAAAAAATTCCAGTTAACTCTTCAAACAGCTCTAATATTAGTCCTGCCGAAATGAGTTACTTATTTACCCTTGGCTATTAATAAAAAAAAGAAAGCGTGCGATTTTATTAGAAATTATTCAAATTCTGCTCATAGTGGTCCTCCCTGGATTCATTTTTTAACTTACTAAACATTGGGAAACTAATAAAAATCAAAAATAGCGCATTTCCATCTAAATCTTCAAATATTTCTCACAGTGGTCCTGTCGGGACGACGTTGAGCTCGAGCGCCCTCAGATTCCGCCCGTTCACCAGGTGATCAGCCAGCGCCGCCCGCGTCGCGCTCTCGTCCATGATATCGATCCGTAGCTCCTGCAGCGATTGGGGTTACGGTAATGAGGAGTACGGCAGCACCTCTCCCACGCATAACTCTCTCTACTACATCATGATATCGCAATTCTAGCTCAATTAGCCAACCATCACCCCTAGCACCACAGCATTCTCCTTCTCGGAGCGTAATATACAGTACCCAGCTACCGTAATCCTTACCGTCATCTGTAACATGGGTAGCCTCTCGATCGTCGCCATGGTCGCCTGTCGATGCTCGAATCGCTCGATCGAAGGTAGTCTCTTGAGCTCGCGGGCTAGCTTAGCCTGCGGATGTTCAAACCATAATCTATTGGATTTTTGCCAAAAACATTTCCACTATGCTGACGTGGCATAATGGTCACACCCTTCACTCTAATCACTCATTTCTTTCTCCCTGACTTTTCGGCTGCGCAAACCCTCAGTGATGGTGAGGGATTGGAAATGGGAGGGGAGGGAAGGGATGGCCATTGATCCACAAAGTGTCCAACGATGCCTAACCTTATAAATAAGCTGAAACATGAAAATGCTAGCGAACAATTCGGGAAATTCGCCATAATCCATTCCAAAACCATCAAATCCAGTCCGATTCGATCCAATCGACGGACATTCGTTTCAATGCATTCGCTCACGCTATTTTGCAATTTCACCCAACGGAATAAAGTAATGAAGCCACTCACACTGCAGTGTCCCAGCCAGACCTCGCGCAGCTCCCTTCCCTCCTGTTGCAGCAGCCGAGCTGCAGCTGCAGACTGCGACTCGTGCAGCAGGCATGCTGCATCCAGCGTCTCCAGCGGATGCTGCAGCAGCTCTGACGGGTCCACGGCGCGCGCTGGAACGGGCAATTTTCGAAAATAATCTGTTCGCGGCAAGCAGTTATTCCATGTTTCACAAAGCCCACATACATTCAACGTTTGCTATGAACTTCGATAATCTGCTTCCTTGTAATCAGCACAATTATTAATACTCCAGCTCACTGTTACGGTATCCCTACATTACTCCTACCGTAACCCCTACAGTACCCACCTGCATCGCTGGGATGCGACAGTCCGCCGTCCATGTCCCTCAGTACCCGCTTCTCCACTGATCGCATCCTCAGATACGCCGATATTTGCGCGTGTGATCGATTCTCCTGAACAGACATCGATCCCATCTCGTAGTCAGTTATAGATTCAGCAATGCTATAAGGCTGTTGCATAAGTTCCTTTCTTTTTTCTTTTGGATAATTCTGCTGAAGTACGTGGACAGACGAGATATTCTGATTACCCTGTGGTATGGTCTTGATTGTGGATTACACCCATGAACTGGTTTTGAATCTACTCACTATCTTGGGTGGCTATCACGTTTCAGAAAATTAGCATCGGACAAAGGCGATTTTTAGCATTTTGAGTTGGGCCCTTGATGCCGAGAATTCGTGGCATTCTGATTATACGCAATCATCCAGTACTAGGACAAGAGTTTATTGTTCACTTAAGTGCAAACAATCCGTATTCAAATGCGTGCGGTAAATAGGGGATCCCCAAATCTGTTGATTCCAACGTGTGAATCTCGACGTATTTGTTTCATAGAATTCAGCTCGTGAAAGGATAGACCAATCTTATCCTAAATAAGATTGTATATATGCACGGTAAGGTACTTCACAACCCATCACAATTTAGCCCTTCTCATCGATGTCTACGAATTATGTGGCAAATGAATTGAAATCCGTAATAGAATAGAATAGAATAGATTTATACATGCCTTCTTTTTTGCATGTGGGTTTGTTACAATGAATATTTCATGCAGGGTTTTTAAGGCGCAATTCTCGAGATATTTCATATGAGATACCCCATCATATTGCTTTAGAATAGCGTGACAAATTCAGCACCACCACTGCTCTCCTCGGAGCTGTGAGTGATTGAACTCTCGGATCAAACATACTAGTGCGATGACTTCCGATCTAAATTGACCCATGCTCACTGATATAATCGAACCAAGATCGTGCTCGATATAGAGTGTACTCATGCCCCAATCAACTGTAACAAACCATTAGTTGATTGGTCGATTGCAAAGAACAGTGGAGGTTACAATGTTCACGAAAAAAGAAAGGAACTTGCAGCAGCCGTATACCATACTCCTCTCCACCGTACCCTCCCCTCCTCACCTTGCCCTCTCCGACTGTCGTATCCTCAGCCTCGCGTCGCTCCTCCCACCAGGCTGTCATGTCATCGCGAGTGAAGGCGTTCTGAGAAAAATCGTAAATCTGTCCCTCCAACACCTACCATAGGATTAATCTTATGATGGATCCTAAGGTATGGGGTTCGAATCCCAACCTCTACAGTCACCTTTGCCAAGCTTCGGGGGAAGTACCCAACAGGCAAAAATTGCACGACCTTGGCAAAAGTCACTGCAGATGCCGGGACTCGAACCCATCCTACCATAGGTATGTAAATTAGAGCGCCTTAGACAACTAGGCCACGGTTTCTAACGATAGGATGACCATGCTTTTTCATCTCTGCCCTCCAAACTCAGCGAATCTGTCCTACCGGACTATCGCACCATCCTACAGTACCTCATCATCGAACTCCTCCAGATGCAGCACTTCGTCAGCGTTGCGCAGCTGTCGCTCAGCGATACGACGCGTCTCGCGAGAGATCAGCCTGCAATAAATTACAGTAACCCCAGGCAATTTCAGTTGACGATCGGACTCCATTGTGCGTCTACCGTATACCTGAACACGAGCAGTCCGTGGCTGTTGGCTAGTCGCGCCGCGACCATCTGCAGCAGATCGGATGAGGGCCGCATTCGCTCCTCCTCCTCCTGATACTCCTTGTGGGGCCTGCAATTATCGATTTTCCTCGTTTCCTCATCATGATCTACCCAACTTTTCCTAGAAACGTCCTTCATCTGTCGCAAAATAAGATGTTCCAATCACTCGTGTTTGCACACTCTCTTCGCTCTTGCAACGAACTTTTCTGGCATTTTCTCAACAAAATTGCATGTTCACCCTGTGGCTGCCGAGTCCTGCCCATCCTTGACTCGTTCCTTCTTCTTATTTTTCTTCTTCTTCTTCTTGCCCTCTTTCTCCTTCTTCTCAGATGACGTCACTTCCTGCTCCTTGGTCGACTTCACTGCAGGCTTCGTCTTGACCACCGGCGACGTCGATGGCGTCGTCTTCGAGGCAGGTGACGTCATCTTCGAGGCCTCCTTCTTTGATGGCGTCGCTACCGTCTTCTTCGGCTTTTTGCTGCGCTTCTCCTCCTCTTCGTCACTCGAGTCTGAAGACATCGACGAGACTTCGGGCGACGATTCTCTGAAGTGACATCATCATTAGGAAATATAATCACTTTCTTCAACAATACGTTTTTTATCCAGCGTTTTTTTGTATTACATTTTGTATTTTTCACTCATATGTGGATACGATTGCAGGAAACCACCAGGAAAGCATCGTAGATCTCATTTAAAAAGCCTCGACTGTGCGGGCATCCCAAAGAATTTGCGCAACCTTAGGGCACTTCCCCCAAAGCCCAGCACATCATTCGTAGTCGATTCATAGAGGCCAACCACCAAAACACTCCAACTGGACTGCGAATGACTGGGCATTTACGTGCCATTGCGAGTGGCTACGGGAGAAATGGCAAACTTTTGCTCAATTCCCAAGCACTCACCCAGAACATCATGCATCAACATTCAAAAAGGATTTCGGGGGATGTTTTATATTTTTTATTCAATACTTTTTAAAATCAATAATCAATCAATAATCTCACCTCTTCACTCGTCCATTCATCTTTGCCTCTCCGTCGGATTCCTCCTCTTCATCCCTCGTTGATCTATCATTATCGACTGATTTGGAAGATGATCTACCATTATCGATCGACTTGGAGGGACTGGGCACCGCGGGGCTCTTCACGGGACTCTCCGATGAGAACCGGATGTGCTTGGGCGTGGCTCGGATCGCCACTACACCGTTGCTACCGTATCCAGCAGACTGGGGTACGGTTTCTCGCAGTGGTTGGGCTACCGTAGTGGGGCGAGGAGTCGCGGGAGGCTTGGGGTGCTCTGTGATGCTGTTCTTGCGCTGCTTCGGGTGAGATGGGCCGTTCTTGGGTGCGGTCGGTTGCTTGGCGGGTACTGTAGCCTGCTTGGGTACGGTAGGTTCGGGCTCCAGCTCGATCTCCCCTTCTCGCTGGCTCTTCTTCAGTTTCCTCGCCACTTTGACTCGGCGACGTTCAGCTTAAAATAAGTAAAATTTTCAATTGATTTGTTGGATGGAAATTGGGAATTTTCTGAACAGGGTGAAGTGAGAATTCAAACGCACGATATATCAATCATTAGGCGGGAGAAACTAACCATTCGCCTCCTCCTTCTTCTTGAGAGCGAACGCTACCATCGCAGGCCAGTCGGCATCATCTGCAATTTATCGATTATCGATTGGCCTTATGAGGGTTATGGAAAATTGCATGTTGTTGACAACAAAGACTCACTGAGATTGACAATCAACGAAATCATTATGAAACTTATTATTGTTGAAACCGGAATCAACCACTCACCGCTCTCCTCCTCCACTCCCTTCGCCACGCCATTGCTGTTGCTGTTCTCCAGCTGTCCCTTTACTGTAAATCGGGGGTTACGGTAGGCACGGGAAATTATCGATATCGTGTGTATTGCCCAATATTTCAGCTACGCATAATTAGTTGAGTTGGAGACAACTGTAACGTGACAAAATCAATCCCACGCTGCCCACCCGTTGCTATGACTGCTGAACCTCAAAGACTCGTTCTCACTTTTCAGTTTCTGCTTCTTCTTTTTCTTCATCTTTTTGTTCACCGAACCGGGAGTCGTTGCCGTCGAGACTGAAGAGGAAACGCCGGGGCTCGGGCTTTTTTCTGAATCATAACAGACAATCGATAATTAGGAGGGTATGACCTGATTCCCTCAGAGCACATTGGAATATGACGAATAAGAAGTGGCGGATACATGCTGCGACTACACGTAACTTTCAACTAATGCTCTCACTTTCGGCTGAAATAGCGCGCGTAAAATCGATTCGACAACTTATCGTTAGAGCAAACTACGCAAATACTGTTACAAGAGTGGAACAGCAACTCATCACGCAACCGCGTATCAATTACTCGCTACTCTACTCGCATTTCTCGTTTCGACCAGTATCACACGCCATCCTTTCTCTAGACAGTTCATGAGGTCACTACGTCGGATGAAAACTATGACGTCATGCCGCCTATGACTATCAAAGGTGGCATGTGTTTCTCTTCCGGCCTAGTGCCTTCGTGAGCTGTTGAGAGCATCTAATAATTGAAGATGGGCGCGTATTATATCAGAAGGGAAATCAAACTGAATATTTCAAATATAAGTGAAACACAAGGCCGCCTTAAAATTCAGTACAACATTGTTTGCTCAAATGTTATACGCAAAATATTAATATAATATCATGGCAATATTGGACCAGAGAATTCGATCTAAAACTGGTATCTTAAAAATTTGTGAAACTTGAATCTTCCTTACCTTTCACTTCGGTCTTCTTCAATTTCGGGGTAGCGGGTGGAGCGGCAGGACTTGGGGCTGATTCTAAAATCAGTTGGGGTTAGACAACTTGTGAATTAGTGCATATATTATTGTATGAATTGGATTTTCAATAAGCACAATTGTTCCATTGTAGATTTATAAAAATACAATTCTTCAAAAAAAACCGCACCTTTCACAGCAGTCTTCTTCCCCTTGGATGTGACGGAAGGACGGCGAGGGGCGGATTCTGAAGGAAGACATAATACAAATTGCAGGAGGAACGCCTCAATAAATCGCTGCCTTGAAATATAACAGCGGGATGTTTTTTTTGTTGTTATGGGCTGATGTTATGGGCCCAATCGCTATAATCAATCACTGCTATGCATGGAGACAATTTTATCATTTCGACAGCTCATCATAGGGTACGCGAACTTATAGGAGCAGAAAGCTGTGGGTTCACTTCATTTCTCGATCACTCCCACCGGTCGACCGGTCGAAACAGTTCACGAAATGTTGAAAGTGACCGCCCCCTCACGTTCGCGACTTTACAGTTTTCATCAGATGTTCCCACGTACCATTCTCCTTCGCCTCCGATTCCTTCTCCTCGTGTCTCTCCTTCCTCTCCTCTTCCTCCTTCCTCTCCTCTTCCTTCTTCTTCTCTCCTTCTCTCCTTCTTCTCTTCTCCTCCTTCTTCTCTGCACTCGCCAGAATCGCCAGTCTCTTATCGTGGACGCTCTTCTTGTTGGAGAGTAGCATGCCGATCTTGCTGTTCGGAGTAGGCACCTGGAGAATTTAGGATTCATTCTCAAATGGATTATCGATTGACGGATTGCATAGTTACATGATTTTTTTGGATTTAGTATTTTTTCTGTCGCGAATTGCCGAACTAGCGATTTCCATTGTGATGCGAACAAGTTGATTCATTGCAGAAACGCGTGAACACCTGGTCAGCACACAAAATTTTGCCAGGGAAAATATGAGCACTGTGGACCTTGTAAAACTAAAATAAACCACAAAACATATATTTATTAATTACTTACATGATTAGATTTTTCTAATGCTTTCAAGAAAGACATTCGGAACGACTGGAACATTGTTTAGTTTTGCTTCCAGCAGAATTTTTTTTATGAATGAGGCAATTCAGGATCATCAAACTCCTGCTCATTCACTACAATCTTACTCACTTAGGAAACGCAAATCCACCACCTATAATCACAAGTGCCGTCGACTAATTTTCACTACATACATCCCCACTCTCACCCACTCCCCCCCCCCCTCCCCTCACCTTGACCACCATCATCCCGTCCCTTGGCTTCGGGGTGGTCGGCTGCGCGAGATGAGTCGTCGACCCTTCCGCGCCCTCGCTCGTCGAGTCGTTCACCTACGACAGAATTCGATTACGGTGCACATTACAGTAACCTACTTCCATCTAATGGTTCGGAATCTCTTACACTACGCTGCACTGATAATCGGCACTTCTTGGATAATTGTCCCTCCCCTCACCCCTATAATTTCTCATCCCTCCCGACCCGCTGAGGGGTTGAGAGGCCGAAAACGGGAGAGGAATACCTAGCAATCGGTGGGACAAATGAGAAATGTGTGGGCGGGCTTGTCCGATCATCGAAGGAGAGCCAGATCGATAATCTACCGCACCTGCTTGCCAGCAGCCTGAGGCCTTTGATCGTCAGCTTCTCGTCCTCCTCCCTTCCCCTTCTTCTTCGTCATCCTGTAAAAATTATGATTCAATAAACGCCCTGGCCAATCGTCGTTTCACAATTTCTACATATTCCCCGAATCTGACACTCGATCAGTTCTTGCCCACTTTATTTTAAAATAAAATATTTCTAAACTTCTGAATTCACGAATCCCCGTCTCACCATTTCCACATTCCACCCTCTCCAACATTCCGAACAATTCCTTTGAAATGCATGTTCACAACTAAAAAATAAACAAAAATAGCACGTCATCTCAAACTACACAGCCTCAGCAAGCTTTCCAAACACCGCCATCTTTCCTTCATTAGCGCGCCTTGTGAAACATCAGTCTCGCTTTTTGTCCCACTGTCTCTCGTTTAGCCTACCAGGAGCATTAGCGTGAGAACTGAAGAGATTCCCAGACAAACTCTAGATTCCCAGTACGTTTGTATTACGTGCGACTGGTATGCGTGATTCAATCTGTCTTTGCTGGAAGAGATAGAGAGGAGCAGCGCTCTTTCGGCAACTTCTCATCCGTCAACCTTTACATGCGTAAAAATCCCCTTTTCCCTCCAGAGATATCCTAAGAGAGCAGCCACATTCTCAAAGTATCAGGGTTCGCCACCGTATCCGGATACTCTCACCTAGGCATGTTTATCGGATTACGCACACCACTGATTAGCGCCATTCAATCTGCCGTTGCTGAAATAGGGATGGAAAAAGAGGGGCAGTGCACCCTTTTGACGAATTCCTTTCAGTCAACCTTTGCTCGAGTAAATCCCCTTTGATTCCGAGCATTCTCAGAGAGCAACCGCATTCACTCACTTCTACTGCAAAACCATCAAGAGTTCTCCTCTATCGTACCCCTCTTCCGGGTTCACACCTACAACAGAACCAGCAACAGGGCTACCGTACCCTCTACCGTACCCCTCTCATCATGACGTCGTACTTCACGATCACCATCGACAACGTCTATCCGTACGCCGTTGAGCCGATTCTGTCGCTCTGCTACGCCTCCCTACTCATCTGCATCGTGCGCAGTCCGAATCGAGAGCTTTCCAGCGCCTACTACATATTCTTCGTCGCTGTAGGTGAGTGAATAAAACAGTCAGTTTTCTATTTATGGTGTCGATTTACCGTATACCCAGGCATCGCCGGCATCTCAAACGTCGCCGTGATCCTGCCGTTCGGCCTCAACACCCGCTTCCTCAAGTGGTCGCTGCGATGGGGTGCGCTCCACCTCCCCTAATCAATCAATATTATCGATTCCACAGTTTCAGTAATCCAACTACATTCAGAGTACCCAATGTGCCTGTTCGAGTACCTCTCGCATGTGTTCGGAACCGCGCACACGTTCGGTATTGTTAATTAACCAATTAAAAATAATTATTAACAACTATCGCAGGCAAGTTCGCCACGATCCTCACGCGTGTCACTGCGATTCTCTACGAACGGGATACGGTAGAAACCGGACAATCGATAACTGATCAGCTACTAATTGCCAGTTCTGGAAGCAGTCGCGCATCAGGACCGCACTCGTTCTTCAGTTCGCAATTCCCGCCGGCCTCTTCGTCCTGTTCCTACTTATGCCCCTCAAGTTCATGAATGAGAATCAATGGTTCTCGGTATGAATTTCGTATCTATTGAAACGATGTCAATTTTTATTGTCGTGTTATCATAGAAAAAAATGCGACACTATAATTACTGATTTATTGAATCCCTGGAAGGATATGTGCCATGTGAAACTCACGCCGCATTACATTTTGCTTCTTCACAGCCAAGATTAATTTTTTTCATGCGAGATAAGTGCGAAACAAATTGAATATTCACAAATCTCAGAAAACACATACACGGTTTGAAACTCAAGCACGCCAGTCGAGAATTGGCTCCCGCATCCATCAAGTCTTGATGATCAAGAACTCGAATGCGCTCTGAGAATCTACGATCTGCTTTTCTTGGCAGATTGCCAAGGGCTTGACCACCTTCTTCTACTTCGTCTACCTCGTGACGACGATTCCGATGAGTCTGTGGTGCATCTGCCGACTGCATCGCTTCTCGGCGTACAATGTTAGTCGGGAATTTATCTCGTTTTGTTAGCTTACGAAGCAAGAAAACATTAATGTTATCACGAAACTCAATGGCTTATGCTCGGGATGAAACGCAAGCTCACAATCATACGCGAGAAGCGGACGCGTCGATAGGAATTCAATGTGGCATAAAAGAAGAAACCATCTCTCATATCAACAAATACTAAAACTTGTGTTATACGTGAGACACAATCTCGCCATCCCGTGAATACAAAAATCGCGTTTCTAGAAGAACGCGCGCCGTCAGGAGCTCAACCAGACCCTCTACGCAATCGCCTCCTCGATCTGCCACGGACTCAAGGGAGCGCAGCAGGTTTACTTTTATTTTTAAAATAATTTTAATAAATTAAAAACAATTTAAAGTGCTACTGGATGTACGCGACCATCATCGGTAACAATGTGCTCGCCGCCAAAGTTGGGTCCTACGTGAGTCCTACTGTAGCCCTGCATCTCTTAGCGGTACAGTAAGCTACCGTAACCCTGCATCCTTTCGGTACCGTAATCTACCGTACTCCTCCTACAGTACCAATACGTGAACACGATCGCGCTCTTCTCCCCGCCGGTCCTCCTGCTGGCCACTTCAGCTCCTACCCGGGCTGCAGTATTCGCCGCCATTCCCTTCCTTGGATTCAAAGTAAGAACGATTTAAAAAATTAAAAATTAAAGTAGCAAAAAATAAAGCAAAAATATGACGTAGAATCAAAGAACAAGCTCGCTCTACAGTATTCAACCAGCGAGCACTTTTTGTTTATCAACCCGCGATCAAACTTCAAAACCCGTGCAACTGTGGATTCGCGTTTCAGGAGAGGGTTACTTGCGCGGATCTCAAAGGAAACTAATCCAGCTCCTGGCGCAGTTCCAAACTAAAAGATAAAATAATACTGTATTCTTGGTTAAATAGCAATAAAGATAGTCTGCACTCTCACAAAACTAATTCAGCTCACAAGTCCTGATAGGTCACATCTGACAATTCCCTTCTTGTCAGGAAGACGTCCGCTGCAACGTCGTCGACGTGCCCAGTGAGGCCGTCTTCGTCACGTCCAAGTCCGGCATCTCCGTCACCGCATTCTAGTCTCTATCCACCTCTGCTATCTTATAGCTGCAGGTTTCTCGACCCCTACCAATCTCGGAGATTCAGACTCCTACCTAATTTCTCTCTGTTCGTATGATTGGCGAGAAAGAAGACTGTGAAAATCCGACACCAATACTTTCTAGAAACCTAAAATGTCAATCGCTCCGTGACTATTCTCTGTCAACAGTGTAGCCCATCCCTCCAAGCGTATATAATAGTGTCGAAATACATTTTTTTTTAAATTCCTCGATCCCTAAAAATTTAAGTCGTTTTCGACAATTCACTGGAGTGATGACGTGTCATTATCACTCGAAATTACGTGTCAAAATATTGGTCGATAGGATCCGCGTCATTCCGGGCGAGCTCCGCCGTGTGGAGTGGTCTGCGGACGTTCCACTTTGGCGGAAAGTGAATTCCCATTTAAAGTGATGTGCCACTATCGATTCATTTTCGACGCGCGATAATCAAGCGACCAGTCGACCTAGTAGCAAATCAGCTGCGCCATAGAACTTCTGCTCTTTCCTATTCCCCTTCTTCCCTAGAACCCAGAGGCTATGTAGCCAAAATTTCGAATCTCACTAGCACTCCAGTGTTGAAATTTCGCAAAAGATGATTGCGTAGAAACAGCGATAAAGTCCTTTACTATTTCCACACGATGACCTCGAATGAGCAACCATACAAGTGTTGCGTTAAAAAATATCGGGACATGGAGATTTCGCGCTTCAAATGATCTTCTAAATCCGGTTCTCAGGACAGGACCGTCTTTCCAGACGGATCAAGCATAATGAAAAAAATCTACAGTTTAGTCATGCCTGCATAACTCAAGCTGCACAATTTGATCACCCTTACAACCCGGAACCGCGATAACCACGAAAAATTGAGGATATTTTCAGTCCTTAATTTCACGCGAATACAGTACCCACTAGGGTGGCCGACATGGATCAACGGGTCGCTATTAAGAGAGCCTCGGCAGATCAGAGACGGATGAGACGGTAAACCGTCCCCTCTGGCAGTCCTACCCTCTCTATTCACTGTGGAGAGAGACTCTCTCGCCTCTCTCCCTCCACTCACGGATGACCCGTATGAGAGAGTGAACAAGACGGTTAACCGTGATCCATTTCAGCCACCCTTGTACCCACTGGGACTCTCCCAAATCGAGATATCAATCGACAACTGACCTTATTCACTCTTCTGCAGCTACCGACGAGATGCGAGGGCGAAAACTGCAAGTAAACTCATCCAACTGCTCCTCCAATTTGAATCGATAGCTTTGTGGGCCGATAGACCATGAAACATAAAATCACTAGGTATAAACAATATCAACATTTATCTGCCAACAATAACAAGCAAGGGGAGCTTCTCAAGGGGGTCAAACAAATAGGGAGAAATCGAGGCGGAATTGCGCTCATTTGAACAACAACAAAAACGATCCATAACAGAGAAAATAATCGATAACAGTGATCTGCGAATCAACAAGTGACTTTATTTCTTCCAAATCTTGAGCACTTTGTCCTTGCCACCGCTGACGACCTTCGTGCCCTCTGGAGACCAGTCTACCGTGAACACTTCGTCACCGTGGCCGGGTAGATCGAACCTCCAAGGATATCGATCGATAAATGAGCATGCCGCCATCTATGAACTACTACGGTGCTTTAACCCCTTTGGATACTTTTGCACAGATAATGTATATTTTTGCAAACAAGATGCTGCGAGGATTATTGTTACGGACTGTACGCTTATAAGAGACATTGGAGAAACAAGAAATTTGCAGGAAAATTGAATTTTTACAACCATACATTCTCCACAAGTTGCAGACAACTCCAATGATTATCTTATTCCTCATTGCTAATCTGGCCTACCGAACCCTTCCTCTACAGTACACTCACCACAGTCCCTTCGTCTTCATGTCCCACACCTTGAGGGTGGAGTCGGCCGAGCCAGAGACGAGCAGTCGAGAGTCCGCTGACCAGGCAACCTGCAGTTTCAAACATGAATCAATATTAAAAAGTTAGCATGCGATATTCGCGCTACGTGGGTTTTAATAAACATAATAGGAATCCAACTAAATATTTCAAAATTATTTTTGTTGCGCCTGGCTCGCGATGAGAAATCGACTCATCCCTTTTTGCAAATTCCTTATGAACTTCCGGTATCTAAAAGGCGCCGTGTTTAGGACCAAAATTGGCAGGTGAATATTTAAAAAGGGAACCACCTACTTTACCATAATTACTTGTCGCGTGTTCTCTGTATTCAACAAACCCGTAGAAATAGCCGGGATGAAAACGCTGTAGGCCCATTTTGTACTCATTCGTCCTAGCTCTTTCGAGTCACGCACAGTCAATGAAAACTTATGGACACGCACTATTTCAAGCTTCAAGGAAAAAAGTCTAAATACAGATAATATTTACAATAAATAATTAAACCTAGTGAGACGCAGTTTTCACCCCACCTGATAGACGGCCTGGACGTGTCCCCTCAGACTGGAGATGTACTTGCCGGTGCGGCCACACCAGATCTTGACGCTCTTGTCGAAGGAGGCAGAGGCGATGAGACGAGTGTCAGGCGAGAACGCCACCTGAGATGATTACTAAACTAATAATAAGAATAAGGAAAACATAAAAAGATCAGTTGTCAGGTATACTCTTAAAGTTACCGGACGAGGACGAAATTGACCCCCTATTTTTTGTCCTCCATCGAATAGCCGATCGCTGAATTAGTTGAGAATGAATATACAAAAATGCTAAAAAATCAATAATAGCCTCAAGGGAAGCCGGAAATGATCAGCGTAATCCCGCGCTCTCTCACTTTTGCATACTCTCTTGTACACGCGACGAGATCAGGGTCAGATCAGGATTTCGTCCTCGTCCGGTAACTTTAATGAAATTTAAATTAAAAGGCATCATAGGAAATGGACTCATTCCGTAGAGCACATGTTGCTTTCGTGCTCCTGCCATTTTATGAAGGCCTTTTGAGCTATTAACCCGTAATTGCAACAACTTCAAGCATTTGAAGAAAAAAATATCGCTACAGTACCCCTCCCTCTCTCCCGCCTACCTGATTGACTAGCTGCTGATGGCCAGTCATCCTTGCCAGACTGGCCTTCGACTCGGCCGGATTCCAGAAGAACATCGTGAAATCGTCACTGCCTGCCAATTCAGGGTGGAATTACCGTAACCGTCCCTTAATCACACTGATGTACAAGGCAGTAAAATTTTTAAAAAATATCAATTTACCACAGCATTGCCTTCCAGACTGATTAGAGAATGCGCAAGGTTGAGGAAAAATTTAAGAAAAACTTTGGTCGCTACTAAAGTGAGTTTCGCGCTGCGGCCACATGGTAAGGCAAGGAGAAACCGGGAGAGAGCAATCACTTCTCGGTTATCGTTGAAAACTACCCAACACAAAATTGTGCTTGATTTCTAAGAAGAAAGTGGACTTAAAAACATTTAAATATTTTTAAAAATACATTTATTAAATTATTATCTAAGCCCCGCCCACTCTCACCCGACACGAGTCTCTCTCCGCCGGCGATCTTCTTCGCCTCATCGTACCGCTTCTGCGCGATCGCCTGCGCCTGAATGTTTAAAATATTAAATTTAAATGTTAATACAATTTAAATATTATAGAAGTAGGAAAATCTTCTCAGATTATGCGATACTATTCGACGGATGTATTGTCCTTTCAGAATGTCTTAAAAAATCATTAAAAAGACTTGCAATGGAAATTAAGGACCCAATCTTGAAAAGTTGAAAGCCCATTCGTTTCACGCTTCAGGCACACATAAAATAAGAACTAAATCGCTAATACCGATGGTGAAGAGGCCGATTCAAATCACAAAACTAAAAGTTTCGCATTTTCCCCATACCGCTCATCTGCCGTTTCACTCTCACCTCATGTTTCAATGCCAACTAGCTTATCAATAATACCGCCATCAGCATTCCAAATTTAAACCCGACTCCCACGATGAAAATAGACTCATAGCCACATTCTAATTCGCTAATTAACAACTAATTAAAATCTCCCGCCTCCTGCTTGCTCTTCGGCTGCACGCAGCCATTCTTGGCATCGAAGCAGCTCGTGCGCAGCGCGTAGTCCGTGTTCAGCGCCAGTGTGTTGATCCAGTGCGCGTGCCCTGAAAGATAGAACGTTTCTCCCCTTACAATGTCAAAAGGCACACCACTATTGCAATGCCTTCCTATACGATTGATTCAATTTGAATTTGAGGTACCATAAACATCGAGGTTTCATCAACGTCACTAAACGTGAAGTTCTTCGAATTTCCAATGGCTTACAGCAGGCGTATTAAAACAAAACATTTCAAATTACTAAATATGATTTACGTTTGCTCCAAGCGTCCTCTCTTTCCATGCGCTATTTTCATTGTCAGTAATTCACTAACAAAAGCATATTGATCTCGTATGTATTCGATACGATTGCAATTTTACCAGACAGTGAATAATTTTAAAAATTCAATCAAACACACCCACCCGTGAGATTCCTGCAGAGTGTTCCGTCGGCCGCCCTGAACACCTTGACCGTCCTGTCCTGGGATCCCGAGTAGATCAGCCCCTCTCCTCCCCATTTCATGCTCGTGATGCTCGCAGTGTGCCCGTTGAGACTGCGGACCACCTGCGCGGAAGACCGGTTGTTCAAGAGTATGAAGCAAGGAGAAGGTGGTATTCAGTGAATCTTATTGCTTGATAGTATTTATTATCTTCATGAAACCAGAGAGTTCTCCCAAGGTTTCGTTACGTGAAGATGTATCGCAGAACTAGTATGGACATGGTCGTTGCATGTTGCACAGTTATTATTATGCAACATTTTGCCATAAATGTCAGTAAGAGAAAAACAGACTCATAATTCTAATAATAAATAAAAATATTCAAACTAATTCTCTCACCGAGTACGTGGCGGTGTCCCAGATGCGAATGACGGCGTCCTTGCCAGCAGAGGCTAGCAATCTGAATTTTTATTGATTATTATACTGAAACCGTTCGATAAACTGTGATTGCAGCACATGACTGGTACTAAAGCTAAGGGTGCAATCAAAATCTGCAGGTGAAGGGGAGAATAATGAGAAAACATTTTTTTTCCTAATGGCAACAGCCATCGTTCATAAATTGAATTCATGGAGCATGTGAAGCGGGAATTCCGCCAGGTCATTAGATCTAGCACCATTCATTCTCAATGATTCAATTTCTAATAATAATAAAAAGAACAAAAAACAAAAACAGCCCTGCCCACCTGCAGTTGGCGTCATTGTGGAGGGGCTGCCAGGCGAGGGCGGTGATCCACTGCTTGTGCGCAGCCATCGTCTTCCCCACCTGCTTGCCAGTCGACGCATCCCACAGATTGATCTGAGATTATTATGTCTAGAAATGGAGTACTCAATTAGCCGTTTTTGTCGTCAACAATCTCCTAACAAGATTTTTTTGTAAGATATTTTTTATTCTTTCTCCCCATTTCCCACTCTTTGTCCCTCCGTTTCGCCATTCACTGAGACAGAGGAGACCGACAATTATCGAGCGAAAAGCAAGACATGAGTGGGCTAGGAATGTGAAATTAATTAGGGAGAGGTGGGGAGAGAAACTAAAGAAGTTCCCAACTCTACACCACCGTGACCACACGTAGCAAATCTTCCAATGATACTACCTTCCTCCCTAACTAATATCAGGCTTGCGCGAAACCCAAATATGGCATGGAATAGGAAGCAGGGCAATCTATCAAGTACGATCATAACCATCCATTAACTTCTCTCACCTTTCCATCCTTGTCGGCGGAGGCGATCTTGCTCGCGTCCGGAGACCACGAGATGATCAGCACCCAGTTCTTGTGCGCCTGACCGTTCATAATTGATAAAAAAAATATCAACGTAATTCTCATTCCAGACGATGAAAATCGTCTGCTAGCCCCAGGCGATCGCCCGACTGTCAAATAATAATTCCAAAGCAGATAACAATTTACTGATCAACTATAACAACAAAAAAATAACCAGACGAATTGTTGTTTCGAGAGCCACTGACCTTGCAAGTAAACAGCGGCAGTTCCGTGTCCAGGTCCCAGATGCGGACCGTCGTGTCGCCAGAGCCGGACGCGAGACCTCTGGAGAGGAAAAGCAGTTCGCTGACTATTTCTCTAGTTTCTTTAGACTTTTATGATTGAACATGCAGCGCTACTACATCAAGCAATGTCGATCTATCTAAGAATCATCTGCAAAGGGGAATTTAAAGTCGCTAAAAACTTTGACAAATGAACACTTGAGGATTCTTGCTTCAGGAACTCTTCAAACTCCCTCACCGTCCATCGGGACTGAAGAGGGCGTTGATCACGGGCTGGTCGTGGCCGGGCAGGGAGGAGCTGCATCGGGTGACGGGAGACACGCGGAAGACTGCTTGGGGCTGGTAGACGATCGTCATCGTCTGGAATAGAATTAGATTCATCAAAATAAATTAATTTTGAGCAAGTCACCTTCAGTTTTAATCTGGTCTGATTGTTTCGCCGCATCTACTACAGAAATTCGCCCATTTCTGATTCAACCTCAGCTAACAGAAAAATGGGATGAACAGAGAATGAGGCTCTGTTGCATACTCTAATGAGTTCATTCAAGACTTTCCGGAAGTTCCATTGCAAGCCCAACGAAACTTCCACTCCTTGTCTACTCGCCAATCGATGGTAAATCGACGAACCTTCTCCACATCGACCTTCTCGACGCTCTTCTCGATCGTCTCCACGATCTCAGTTCCATCCTCGGTGTAGAACGAGATGGGCACCGGATCATCGATATTCTGCAATTAGTAATTACATTAATTAGCACAGTTTACAGGCAGATACGTTTTACGACAGATTTGGCCGTTGTAATGGGCCTTTGAAGCAAAGTGAATAGATAAAACAAAGCAAAGGGGGGTCAAATAGGCACTAAACGCGCCCATTTCGTCAGAAAATGCAAGAAACTCGGGGCGAAAACGGGAGCTTCGACTGACCTCCAGCAGCTGGTTGGCGAGCATCTGGAGCTGGTTCGTCGTCGACGTCGAGGGGAGCAGAATCCCCGAGTTGCCGAGGACATTTCCGTCCTCACCGACGAACCGCACGCTAATCTGCGTGCCTTCCATTGCTGAAATGGCTCGTAAGTAACTGTTTAGGATATTGGAGCAAGTAGTTACGATCAATAAGCAACCGGCTTGGTCAAACATAATAACAGGATCGCACTGGGCACAAAAACTAATCAAGATAAGCGATAATTAGGACAAAAACAGCTAATTTAGACATGTGAAATTTAGAAAAATAGGTTTTTATCGTGTGGTACCGTAATCCGTGCTGCGTTTTCTTTAAAATCCCAGCAACTTTGCGGTTGCGGCTCTCTAATTGCGAACTGACTACATTTGATTATTTTTTTCCCACAATCAATTTAAATATTTCAATGACGAAATCCCCTTGTTCGTGGCTAATCGATTCAGATTTTGCATCTCATCTCCATCATCTCTCACTCTCATCTTCGCTCTCCTCCTCCATTCTCCATTCACTTCCTAACCCCTACTCGACTCGAAGTGGTCGCGTGAACGACAACCGTTCCCTACAAGGTGAGGATCGTCCCGCCTTCCCCTCCGAGGAGGGTATCCTCCACCCAGTACCGTAACCTCCTTCAGCTAACCATGGACCCAAAAGAAAATAAGCCCTCGACGCCCTCTCGCCCTCGCCCCAAGAAGGAGGAGGAGTTCCTCGAGCCGGTACGCTACAGTAACCCAGGAACATACCGTAACCTAACGTATTCTCAGGACGACTGCCGCACCGCCGTCGAAACTGAGTCCCTCACGGACGCAAGGATCTCCCGGTAATTACAGTACCCCCGATCATGCCCAATCACTACCGTAATCCAGCTTGCCTCCGCCTGTCTCTGCTTCCCCTCGGGAGGCCTGGGCGCACGTGGCTCCCACCACGCAGCCGCGCATCGTCCCCGCCACTCGTCTCTCCCAGGTACAGTACCCCTCAGCTACCGATCGACCTGGTACCATATCCCTGCTTCAGGCGGACCGCAACGCGCAGGAGATCGCCACGTCGACGCAGCGCGCACTCGAGAGTACGCTCATGCCACTTACTTTCCCAAATCTACCGTAGCATGAAACTACCGTATCCCTGACCTACCGTAACCTGACAGCCTGCTTTTAGCGCTGCGCAGCTCATCCGACCCGCGCGACCGATTGTTCGTCTCTCACCACTCGCCAGCGGTCTCGACCGCCACCGCACTCACGCCCAAACGCACCAATTCCCCGTTCCGCCCCTTTGCAGGTTACGGTAGTTTGGCGGGGCGAGCACTCGGTCATGTTCGGGATTTGCAGGTCAAGGACGAACGCTCGTCAGTCCCTACAAGGCCGCCAACAACGGCGCGCGCACTGGAGCAACTGGTGAGGAGGCCAGGACTAAAGATCAAAGATGAAAGATCAACGACCATCCCTCCCTTTCAGCCTCTCCACTGCAGTCGTCTGTCCGCACCGCCGCGGCCATGTCGCCGGACGTCCGCACCGGCCTCAAGCACAGCGCACGCAGCGCACGCCTCCGCGAGGCCCGGTACGGTACCTACCGTATCCCTGACTTATCGTATCCCGACTGAACTTACCGTACTCTGATTTCTTCAGCTCTGACAACTCGGCCGTTCGCACTGCAGTCAGCGGCGCGGCCACGCCCAAGAAGGCCTCTCGCTCGCGTTCCAAGGGAGGGTACGTTGATCTTTGAACTTTGATCTCTGACCTCATCCCCCTTCCAGCTGCACCACCGTGCATACCGCCACGGCCAACTACGAGATCGATCTCCGTCAGCGAAGCAGCAATTCGAGTAAGCGATCTGACCCACCGAACCCCCTGACCTACCGTAACCCCGTTCAGTTACTGGGCCGACGACCAACGTGTCGACAGCGCGCACCATCTCGCCCGCCAAGTCTGGTAAGGAGGCTGACCTGCGGGCCTACCGCACACACCCACCATATCCAGGTCGTACGCCAACCCGTCCCACCGCCGCTGCCAACCTGAACCAGCAGACGCCCTTCTACGATCCCGGTACGATTGGCTGACCCGACGAACTACCGTAATCCCCGTCCGTACTCTAGACTACCCGCCGCTGCCTTCGGAGGGCGACCCGGCGGAGGAGCGCATCGAGTTGGCGAAGGACGAGTGTACGTGTTGATCTTTGATCGCTGAGATGATCTTTGATTTCTTGTAGACACTCCGCACATCTCTCGCCCCATCCTGCTCGGGGACGGCGTACGCACGGCTCGCGCCCATACGCCCAGTACGAGAAATATGATCTTTGATCTACGATCGAGATCTGATGTGATCTTTGATCTCTTGAAGCTCGCACTCGTACCCTGTCGGAGCGCACGGCGCTGGGCGACACCTCGCTGAACACTGGCCGCTCGCTCGCCTCCAAGTCTCAGAGTGAGTTCTACCGTATCCCAGATACAGTACCCTTACCGTACACTGTTCAGAGTCGTCGCGCACGGCTCGGTCGCCGGCCAACTCGCTCGGCTCGTACGGCATCAGCTCGACCGCCAGCTCGACGAGTACGGTATCCCTGATATAACTGTAACCTACAGTAACCCCTCTCAGGAAGCGCTCGTCCCTCGCAAGCCTCGAGCCGCTCGCTGTGTAAGCTAACTGACCCTACGAACTACCGTAACCTATCGCATGCTAGCTTCGACCTCTGCTCGGTCGTTCGCCTCCAACAAGACTTGGGCGACGGCGACTCCGAACAAGTCCTACCGTGAGTGCCCCATCGACTACAGTAACCATTCCTGATTCTGCAGGCAAGAACCGCAACGCGCACAAGTCCTTGAGCGCCACGCCAGGTACTCTGTACCTACCGTAATCTTCTCTACCGTAATCCTTTCCAGCCACGGTCAGTGCCCGCTCGGGCGACTTCTCCACCAAGTCGTCGAGTGCATCTCGTGGTGAGTTGTGTGGTGCGCAGTGCACTAGTAAACATTCCGTATTGTCAGGTTCTCGCAAGCAGCGCAAGCAAGGAGCCACGAAGACGAAGACGTCGCCGCTGCGCACTGCGGCAATGAGTAAGTTACACCACTCATTCCGCACCACTTACCGTAGTCTTACAGTGTCCACGAAGAGCGCGCCGCGCACGGCCATCTCGCCCGACGTCACCTCGTCGAAGAGGTACCGTAATCGTGGTGTGACCACTATGCACTTTCGGAAACCAGAGCCAATTTGTGGTGTGCCTCGCGCTCCACTACCAAAATTGCGCATATATCGTGGTGCACCAACCGCCCAGCGGTGGGTCACCACGTGGTGTGACTACCGTAATCATACAAATGACAGATCGCCTCGCACCGCTCGCGAGATGCGTCCGCACACACCGGACACACTCAAGGGCTGGCCCTACCGCGCCTCAGAGCAGGTATACTGTAGGCCACAGTGCCTACCGTAATCCCTCCCTTTAAGATCCAGATGAATCAGACGCCGGTCCGCATCGCGCCCAGCGCTACCGCCCTCAAGACTGCAGTAGGTCATGGTTACCCTAACCTACCGTACTCCGTATTATCTCAGGCTCCCGTCTCTCCCCATCAGCTCAAGTCGGCCAAGTCGCCTGCTCCCCGTAGCCAGAGTGAGTGATACCGTATTCCCGCAGTACTCCCTGTGACCTACCGTAATCCTACCGTACAGAGGAACTGCACCGTGAGGCGAAGTCGTCTCGCTCATCCTCGTCGAATGCCTCTCGCCGCTCCTCGGCTCCTCCCACCTCGAGTGAGTGAATACGGTACAACCGTATCCCCACCGACCTACCGTATTCCTACCGTACCTCAGACGTCTCGACTGCCCGCACCATTGCCTCTCGCCCCTCAGGCACCAAGTCCGGCAAGGAGCTTCACTCGTCCAAGAGTGAGTTTGTCGGGCTCCATCACCCGAAACAGCAAACCGAACATGGTTGATTCATGTTTCAAGCGCTTCCTAAGGCCATCCATCCGCTTAATAGTTCATTGAACAAATTCGAATTTAGTTGTTTTCGCTGCAACACCATTTATAAAACTACTAGTCCTTACTACATTCGAAAATCTACCGTATGCCAATCTACCGTAACCTAACTTGCAGCGAACGCTCGCACCTTCTCCGCAACGACGCTCAAGGAGGCGCAGCGCTCTCCCATCGCCGGTTCGTCGTCTGACCTACCCTACAGTATCCACCGGGATATTGTAGCCACGAGTCCTACTGTATTACTAAGTTACGGTGCACAATTTGCAGCCCGCTCTGACGACAGCCCCGACATGGTCATCGCGACGGTGCAGGCCCACGGCAACATCGAGGTTTCGAGCAAAGACGAAAGACCAAAGGCCAATCCTATGAATCTCAGATCGATCTCTGCTTCAATTTTCGAGTTCGTGCCCCTACTGGTCAGGGATTCGGAGAGGCCAGCTCCCCGCTCAAACCCAAGGTACGGTAGCGAATGATTAAACGTGTACGTACGCCAGATATTGACACTGTCTCTTACAGGAAGTACTCATCAACGGCAAGCCGGTCTGGAGAAAGGGCGCTTAGCTCTCCCTCGGTCGTGCAACCAACGTAACCGTGTCTTATGAGATAAACACGTTAAATTAGCACACAACCATGCGTCTTTTCTCACCAATTTATTCGTTACCAGAGTTATTACAATTGATTGCATCATCAAGCTTATCCTTCGATAAGGCATAATTAAAGGGAGAGAATCGGACGATTGAAAGACATTCTGCTTAATAGACTTAATAGCTTAATAGATTGCATGTGTGGCTAGAAAATGAGGAATGGAAAGGATGCGAAGAGGGATCAATCTCCGAGAGAACGTTCTAATTGCATCAGTTGTGCTCGCAATAGCATTCGAAATACACGCACTGAGGGGTGATAGGTGGAAGGGCATACGGTAGGCATACGGTGGACTTCTGTTCGAGATCAGCAAGAATCTGTTAACCAATGAGAGAGGGGAAGAAGGGGACTTGTACTTGTGAGCAGTCATACTTGTTGTTGCATACATGTTTGGCGGGGTTAAAGTAGTATTGAGAAGGAGCTTAGGTCACGGACAACAAACGAGCTACGGGCGAAGAAAGTCTAGGCTGGGGGAGCATACACGACAAATTATTACGAAAGCATTATTGCGACAAACATGCTAGGGACCCACTAGGGTAACATAAGACAACATGAGAAAGATTAGAATTGTTACACGAAATGGATAACAAAGTACGAGAAATGATCAAACGTATCAAGATAATAGTAACTTCGTATCACAGAGCGAAAGGAAACGGTGGGCCGTTAGTGTTGTTTACAGTCGATATAACCGCGTAAGAATGAAAGATCAATCAATGATTGGGGAACGAGTACCTAGGGGATCGAATCCGAAGGGGACGGGAGTAACTTCTAGACCCGACTTCTACTTGTATCAAAGGGGGGGGGGGGCGGAGCCAAAGGAGGCGGGGTCACCAGAAACGGAAGCATCTATCGAGATAGATATGCTTGCCGGCTTGACTGGGGGCAGTTTGACTGCAATCGCAAGCTTGCAATGCCAATCAATCAACGGAACCATACGGTAGATGCCTACGGTAGATCAACGAATCACCAAATGACTCTCGGGAGGGGCAAAGTGACAGCGTGATGGAGGCAGGGTGGGGTTGGGGAGGGGGACGATTGGTCGACTAGGAAAAAGACTAGGAAACATAGTTATGTATATGGGCGTACAGTAATCAGGGATCAAAGATCAACAATGCAAGACTGCGTCGTGGCGAGAGATGCGCACTGAGTTTAGCAGCGAACCCGTAGGTTGGAAAGAAGAATGGATCAAAGACCATGCAGACCTATACTAGAGGAGAATACTGCTGACATTGCTAGAGGCTTGACCGGTACTGGGAAAGATCAAAGATCAGGGAAAAGTGGTGACTTTGGATAGATTGAGAGGGGCGAGCACACGGGGGTAAGTGGGGGTTACGGGCGTAAAACCAGACAAGTGATTACGGGTAAGAGTGAGGGAAAATGATCGGGATGCAAGGGTGGGGAGGGCACATTCTGTAGTGGGAGGGGGAATGGAGATGACGTCATCGGCGAGGGGAAGAGTGGAGATTAGACGTCATCGTCGAAGGGGGCGGGGCTTAGTAGGAGCGCTGGTTGCAGAGACGGGCGAGATTCGCCATCAGGTTATTCTTCTGCTCCTGCAAAGTAATCAATAAAAATATTTTCAAAAAGAATCAGCCAGTGACATCGGTGCTTCAATGTAACAACAAGTGTTGTACAAGTTGTTCGTGTGCGATCAACACCGCAATGGCTTCCTTCCTCAACAATCAAGCTAATCCACTGCTCTTCCTAAGTAAACAAGGTAATTTCTCTCTTCATGTAACTCATAGTCTACAATTGAAATAGGACCAAACTCAAGTTCAAGTGAATTTCACCCGCAAATATCACGCTTCCCAAACTTTTCAAAACATCTAGCTGTCCAGCCTTCGTAAAACTACCCCCGCACTCACATCGTTTATGTTGGCTCTCGAGAAGGCGGTCGGCAGGGGGCCCGCGGGGGCTGCAGCTGCAGCAGTCGCAGCTCCGCCCATCTGGGATGCAGTCATCCTTCCTCCTCCGCCGTGGTGACCTCCTCCGTTGCCGTGGTGGTGGTGCTGCGGCGCGGAGATGGGGCCACCATACTTGTTCGTTCTCTCGAACGCCGCCTCACCTACAGAAAATGTGGCAATCAATAAATATCTAGATTACGGTAACGATCCCTCTTCTGCTAAAGAGGATCCCAGTGTCAGATGAGCTTGCCTATTGGCACTCAGTCCCTATTGTGTCCAGTCGTCATGAGCACCCCTTCTCAACAGTGATGTTTGCGAGTTGTTTCGAATGGGACTTTCGCTAGAATGCAGTTTAAACGAAAATCTGGCCACCCACCCCCCTCTCCCAAATATAGCCCACTCATTTCTAGGTATTCCTCCCTGATTTTCGGCCGCTCAACCCCTCAATGATGGGCGGAGGTGAGAAATGTGAGTGGGGTGGTCAGAAACCGAACAACTGCCGACAATCGATACTCACTGCTCCAGAAGTCGTAGCTGGACGACTGCTCGTAGGCGTAGCCTCCGTTGCTACCGTACTCATTGTAGCCGTTGTTGCCTCCGGCGCCTGCAAACAACATTTTCCTCTGAAGTAATCCATTTTTGGTTGCCCCGCAAAAATCTTACGAATAGCAAAGAACCATTCAGTGACACTCAAATTTTCTCAAGTCCCCCATTTGGAGTTTCACAACTTCCTAAAGTGCTGGATATTTCCGTTACAAGCAATAGTCATGTGGAAGAACTGGCAAACATAAAATCAATTCACGATCACTTACCGTATCCACTTCCACTACCGTAGTGGTGTCTGTTGCGGCCTCCAGCCATGCTGCGCCCTCCTCCTGCTCCTCCGTGGTGGTTCGCTCGCTGCTGCTGCGGATGCTGCTGGCTCTGCCTACCGTAGCCTCTACCGTACTCCGGGCCACCGTAACCCGAGTTGTGATGGTGGTGAGAGGCACCTGAAGAGATGGATTCATTCGGATCTGAATATAGGGCATTTATAGATCGGTACAATATATCGTAGCCATGAAGCGGGAAAAAAACTGGCTGGAATTGTATTCAAAGTTTTCTCAAAGCACATCAAATTGGATGCCAGTGGGGGCAGAATGGAACTTCTCCCAAAGTCAGGAAAGTCTCAATGACACGCAAATACCGAGTCATTCGTTGCCATTATGAGCGCGCGGGGTGGTTCAACTCTATGGGACGACTACGAATGATTGCGACTAATTATGAAGAAGCGGCGTTTCAAGCTGACTTGAAGCCAGCTTTAACCATGCATTTTTCAAACGATGAAGCCGGCCTGCCGAGTCCGATTTCCAGCACTACTTGTTTCTGTACGGGCTTCGAGAGGAGTGCACAACGCCGCGACGTACCGTATCCTCCGCCGTTGCCGTTGAGGCTCTCCTGACTTCCTCCGAAGACGTCGACCTGGCTGTCCTGGCTGCTGCTTCCGTACTCACCACCCAGACCTGAGATGACGTCATCAAATGATTGGAATTAGTTTAAATCTTCTTTTCTAATTTTTTCAACAACAGCGTTGGTATCAATTAAGAGATGAACCAATATTAGCATTACATGAACTCCTCGGAGCAAGAAACAACCTAGTAGGAATTACGCGCAGAATTATACTTCCCAAATTCTTACGTTGCCGTCGATTAAATTGTTCCCTAGGAGCCTGAATGCATAGCTACGCGAATCAAGAATTCTCCTGGTATTAATGCATGTCTGTCTTGAGTTTCCCGACAAAGATAATAATAAATCAATCGCCGATAGACCACCCACCGTAGTCAGACTTGGGCTCCATGTTGGTGCCGTATGGCTTCGCTGCCATCTGCTGCTGCTGCCCACCATTCTTGCTCCGCTGAAATCGATAATTTGAATCAATGCATTGTTAGCACGGCTATTAAATAATACTACAAAATTATTTTGATTGGGCTATTTGAGACTGCTGACTAGAATGAAACAGGCATCATCCTCAAATTCATGAACTAGTTGCAGCGAAGAAACACCGTGTCGCCAGGTTACGCCGCTTCAAGAATTTTCATCGATAAAGCGCTTGATTGATCGGCTTATTTGAGCACTCCGGTTTCTGGCTACTTCTCCCCGGCCTCCTCCACCACACTCTTGGTTAGCTATTCCTCAAAAATGTCCCTTCACTCAACCCCTCCACGGGAGAGTGATATGGAAAATGAGAGGGAGAGGGGGAGAGGCTGAAACCAAAAACGCGCCAACACTTCAATCAATCGATAATTAGCACCCACATCAGCTGCGGGGTCGGGGAAGGGCTGCGGCATGCCCGCCACGATCGGGAACTGCATCGACGAGGCCGAGTCGCGCTTCGCCTGATTAAGGGTTTGATTTTTTAAAATAATTATTTGCAACGCGAGTGCCTTCAGAATCAGTCGCATTGGCTATCACTCAAATTTGTGAACAAGTGGGAGCAACGATTCTCCTAGTTGCTGGCTACAAATCCTGCTACATTTTTCTCTCTAAATCTAGCGCCTCCCAACTTTTAGTAAGGTGGGCTAACTAAGCGTAAGAATACTCGCAATGTGATATCAGACGACTGCGATCCCGTATATTTCGAATATCCAACCCCTATTCGCTCGTCCATATTCCCTTCCTGAAACTGGAATTCACCTTGAGATGATCTCCGATGGGCGAGGGCAGGGCGGGCGAGACGGAGCCCGACGACGACAGTCGATCAGAAGAGAATGACCCGTGCGAGATGCGAGCGGCTGACAAGTTAATTAATTATTTATTTATTTACATATTTTATAAATATTTAAATTGCTCAGATTATACAGCAGGGAATTGCAGTAAATCCCCCCGCTTCTCCGTTCCAGTTACTCATTCATCATCGTATCGGACAGCGTTCGCAAAAAGCCCGCTTCCCCCATAAACTATCCACAATCACGTTATTCTCCCGCTGAACTACTGACGGTCTCTCTCAATATCCTGTGCTCTCTCGCTTGGTCTAGCCGGCGATAGAGTGTGGAAATTGAGGAGAGTGGGCTGCGCTCTCCTCTCCCGCTACTTCTCGGCAACACTGGCTGTTCAAACAAGCAAACGGCGCGAGCGCACGTGTATGCTTGATCCGCGTCGAGCAATTGTCTGACTCTCCCAATATCCACACTCTCTCGCCCTGTCTAACTGGCGAAAAGTGCGGGAATAGGAGAGAGTGCGTCTCTCTGTTTGAGTAAACACTGCTACTGTTAGATAGAGAGAGCATATTGGAGCGAAAACACATATTTAATAAGCGTCAATATACATGCTCTAGTGCTCACAGCAGCGTGAATATTGCATTAGCCAATATGTGCAATGAAGCTAGACATTGATACCCTTTGATCCGAGAAGCCATGACATGGCAGCATGGCGTCCAGTAGTACTCCAGAATAACAAACTGGAGCGCCAATCAACAATATTAGCACTGATCAGCCCCTTTCAAGATACAACTTTTGCATACAAACCGACTACAGACCGGATTTCTATAGTGAAGCTGCAAAAATACGATATTTTTCTCTGTCAGGACATACCCGGCCATTTTGAGATTCAGACTAAGTCTAAATTATGAACGCAGAAACTAACTGTAGAGGACTACGATCCCCTATCACTATCCGATGTCAACCAGGTAATTTCAAGATTCAGACCATAACAAAATCAATAACTCCCAACTGACTGGAAAGGGACACTAACAGCATTGCAAATTCTAATGAGAACCAGGCACTTTAGAGATTAAAAACCCAGCTAAATCAATAACTACGCTGCTTGTCATCCAGGCACTTTAGAGATTCAAACCAAAAATCAATAAATCAATAACTCATGCACTTACTGTAGAGGGGCACGTAGGCGATTTGTCCCAGCTCGTTCCACTCGGCGTCCTCTCGAATCCGATCGTAGTAGTCCGAGTAGGCGCCGCCGATGGACGATATGGCCAGGTCGAGGTGGTCGGGCACGAAGCTGACGGCGTCGTCGTTGAAGATCGTCGACGTCATCGTCAAGGAAGCAGGCACCGGCGTCGGCCCCCCGTCCAACAGCGAGGAGGAGTCCTGAGAGGAGAATCGATTGATTGTCATTTCGAAACCTCCTCGCAAAAGTTAGTGAGTGTGTGATAGGGAAAGGAGACCGATCGCTTGCCCCAGACACACCGAAAATGATCGTCTTGAAATGAGAAGAACTGTCTATTCTGACCCCAAATGTTGATACGCACCCATAAAGCGACGAGAAAGGTGGCATTTAACTCGAAACCATGGATTTTCGAAATAATTAGTTGATGGGGGAAGGGGGGGGGGTCAACCACGCTAATAATGGACTAGGAATGGCCGGTCGGTGTTCGGGTAAAGCTCAGAATGGTTGAGAGTGGAGAAAATGACTAGAATGACTCATCTATTTAGCAACCGATTGACCAATCCTTATCACTAAATAGAACTAAGGGATCGTTGATGAGGACTCCGCCCATAATAAACTACTTGTCATGTGAGGACAAATTAGGGCGTTTTTTTAAAGGATTTTGGGGGTATTGAAGTGCAAATTTACGGGAGTGTCTTTGGATATTCATGAGCTCATCTCTAGAAGGAAGGGGTCTTCTTTCAAAGATGGGATTTGTGAATCATTCTCCACTCCTTCCTCATTACATTGGATATTAATGAGGACAGAGCAGGGAATACAAAAGGCTGAAGTTCATCTTCTAAAGTTCCTATGACGGAAAAATCTGTTTTTTTTATTCATTAAGAGTGTTTCTACAATCTTAAGGATTGATGAGAGCTTGCCTCTACTTTCATTACCTTAAGTGGGATATAGATATAGGTGCATTTGCTTGAGGGATTTCTGAGGTATTGAGGTGCTAATGTACCCAAGGAACCCGGGCATTTGAAGCTTCGCGCAATAAAGATAAGTACTAAGGACTAGGACTAAGGATAAGGATAAGGACTAAGGACTAAGGATAATGACAAGGCTGCTCACATCTGTGTCGGTGACGAGTGCGAGGATCTTGGCTGGCGACGACTCCCCGCTGCTCTCCGTCTGCTGGCTCATCCTAGGCTGCAAACTGGCCATTAAAATAATAATAATAATAATATTTAATCTACGCCCGCGGCAAGATTATATCATGAATATGCAAGTGGCTAGTGATTTCAAGGGACGGGGGACTTTCCTGCGTCATTGAGAGTGAGAAAGATATGCAACTATGGGATGGCTTTCCGATCAGCGCTTATAAATACTCGTAAAATCGAAAGTGGCAGGAAGCAAGGTGAATTGAGGCCTCGAAGTGAGAAAGGCATAAATTATCAAGAACCGGATCAGTACTAATACGTGACTAATTCAAATCGGTACTGAAATCAGTACAAATCAGAGCTGATCAAAGGATGTAAAATAAAAGAACCGAAAATTCACCGGGAAATAGTCGACGCTAGTCCAAATGCGGTTATCCATTTCAAGCTGCATAATGACACAATGGCGAGCGGAAGTGCGCAGAGTACAATCAAAAAAAGCGATAAAAGCAATCGATATTATTTCGGAAGGGCGCGCTTGATCTCCTACAGAAAGGACGCGGCCAACTAATTTCGGGGAAGCGCGTCCCAGCCGCACGCAACACTATGCGCGGCAGTTCAAATAATGAGTACATAAGTGCTCATTAAACTTTATTTATTTTATCACTTGTAAAATATATATTTGGAAATGTTTAAGTCACTCGCCGATATCTGTATGGCGTCCAGAGACCGGAAGTCGGACCAGATGCTGGCCTCTTCCGAGCAGAGCATAGCGATACTGCAAAGAGAAGAAGATGAAACGGGGGGATTATGAAAATTTTCGCACATTGACTCAGCATGAAACACGCAATGCAATGGAATTGTCATAGTGTAGAAGAGAAGGAGGAGAGGTGGAAAGGAGGGGGGGGGGGTAGAGGGGGAGGAGAGACTGGAGAGGGAAGGGAATGAGGAGAGGAGGGAATGAAGAGGCGAATGAATTCATGCGCATGGAATCTCACATTCAGACTTGCCTCTCCCTCTCACAATACGGGACTACAATATCCACTGGGGAGGCAGGGCATGCACGCCTTTTTCATAAGGAATAGACCAGGGAGGAGGGTGAAAAAGATGGAGGGTCGAGCATTTCTCCAAATTCTTGGGCGCATTTCCTGCGGAAATATCCAATCAGGAGGCAGCTTGAGACCAATTACAAGGGGAAGAGGAGGGGAGAAGACCAAAAAGTTGGGGGGAAGACACCCAGAAATGAGTGGCGTTTCAGTGAGTGACCTGGACTAAGTACCAAAAGGGAGAGAATTGTCGTCAAGCGACGGGGGCTCTACTGTGAGGGAGCAGGAGTAGAATGAGGGAATGGCAGAATAACACAGTAATGGCGCCATAAATGCAAAACGATGCAGCTGCCTGTGTGCTCTCCTACTAAAAACCAAAAGTTCCTAAACCATACTGCCCTCCAGCCCGCCCCCGATCCCTTCTCACTAGTACTATTGCGAGCAGCGTCGCGATCGCACTCTCTAGGAGGTCAGAGAGACCGAGATAGTGTGCAAGGGGGGAAATGGCTGACTATTATCGAGATTATGGATCTGCCTCCTTCCCTCTTGATGGATGGGAAGGAAGGATAGCAGGGAGAAGGAGAGAGAGAGAGAGGAGGGGAGGAGATCCAAGAGCAACTGCAAGGTAGGTTGTTTGCCAACTGATTTCCGCGGTCAAGAGGCGCTTCTCGGGGGAGGGGAAGAACACTCGTCTGACTCTCTCCATATCACGTGCTCTCTCGCTTCCCTCGAACCGGAGAGAGACCGTGGCAAGGCTAGAGAGGCTAGGAAGTTACTCCCAATGATGAACGAAGTCTCTCTCTCCCCACTCTGAATGCTCCCTCGTCAGGTAGAATGGGTGATAGAGTAGGGCAGGAGAGCTTACTCCAGGAAGAACCTATTGACGCGCTTATCTCACTAGATAACCAGAATGAGGAAGTAGTTCCAGATCAATCCATATCTAATCAGATCGATATCGAGTTCACAAGATCAAAATATCATTGAGGTTCAACGATCTCTCTTCAAAAGATCTCTGCTGAGTGGGAAAAGTGCGGAAAAAGGGGTGAGAATTCAAGAGTTTGGGAGATAGATGAAGGCGAAATCTGTCCTCATAGATGGGAGATTCGAGAGCGGATTAGTTGCCCGGAGCAACGTTTAGAGAAAGCCCGATGAGGTCGCGAGAGGTAGAGGACACGGAGAGAGTGCAGACGAAAAAGGATTTGCGAGAGAGCACGCGAAATGAAGAGAGTGCGAGTACGAACCCCCACTTTAATTGGCATCCATCTGAGGGAGAGGCAGGAGGGGGAAGTAGTCATGTGCGAGAGACTACATGGGGGCCGAGATGACCGTACATTCATAATATAAAATCACTATCACTAGTTTGAATATGATTATGATCTTGATAGTCACAAATGGTGTGCAAGCTCCTAGTTAATCCTCACGACCTGCACTATTCCTGGTCAAATACGAGAAAAAATGGGGAATAGAGGGAGATTTTGTCGAATAGAAACTGCTAGGAGAGGAAGTCCCACTGGAAAAAAAGTAGTAACTGCTTAGCTAGCGGAGCTAATCTCCGAAGCCTGGTCGAGATACGAATTGCAATTACAAGATTGCAAAAACGCTCTAATGTAAGTGGAAAGAAACCTCAAAATGTTGATTTATTCATACTCAAAGACAGAGAAAATCATGGAAATCGGAAAGTTTATGTGACAAGCGGTGCCCGTTTCAGGAATAGGAATGCAGAGTGTGTTTTGCTATTGCTAGACATCCGAGAGTAGGGGGTGGGGAGTAAAGATCAAAGATCAAAGAGATTAGCCGCGGTTGCGGATCTGCTCCGCCTGCGAGGAGATCTCGTTGATGAAGTTCTTGAAGGCGTTCGGGTCGCGCAGACACTTCTGCTGCTTGTCCTGCAAGATTCGAATATTTGAATTCGCGCCACATTTCCCACCAATTTAACATTTCCTCTTGAAAACGACCAAATTTTTCGAAATTTCAATCATTTTCGAAATTTCAAAAACTTTCAATAGGATCGTGTAGAGACTTTCGAAAGTTGTCAGAATTCCAGCGGGAATTCAAAAAATCAAAAATGCTCACCTGAAGATGGTACTTGCAGACGTCAACCCAGAGGCGGGCGCAGCCCAGCTTCTTGTCGTTGCCGTCGGTGAAGGAGAACGTCAGCCAGTACTCGTTCTGGAAAGTTGATCTTTGATATCTGATCTATGTAGTTTGATCTCTACGAAAACATTATCTTTGATCTCTCTCACCGACTGGAGGGGTCCGAAGAAGGACTTGGGCAGATCCTCCGATGAGAACACTTTCGAGAAAGTCATCGTCCAATGACCCTTGGGCGGCGGGCACAGCTTGTTCTCCCTGGAGTTCAATGATCAAACTACGAACTACAAGGACCAAACTACAAAGATAAATGTCCAAAACTTACTTGATGAATCCGAGCGCCTTGCGGTCGGTGACGTACTTGCCGGCGCCAGCAACAGCCTCATTGCACTTCTCGAGCATGTCACAGTAACGGCTGGAAAATTCAAATTTGAATTTCCCGCATCTATTTTCTCGAATTTTTCATCGTAATGCAAAATCGACCAGAATTCACATTTTCTAAATCCTCGGCGATAATTCTAATTAATCACCAAGATCCGACTCCGTCACATCCGTCGACGATGTTCCAGCCCTGGCAGGGGATGACCTGCCAGCCCTTCGAGCCCTGCTTGTTCGTCACCGCGTGTCTGACCTACAATCGATCGATAATTATCTTGTGTGTCGCGTCACGTGTCGCGTACCTCGAGGTCCATCTCGATCTTGTCGACGGGCAGGTTCTCGGAGACGTCCATGGTGACGTTGAAGAAGATGGGGCCGGGGAAGCGGGGGTAGTCGGGCCAGATGACAATGTTCGAGACGTTCACCACGTAGTCGGTCCACTGAAAAATCGATTTTTAAGTTTTTGAATTTCGCGCCTCTTGGCCAGGTCCAATAGAAAATTGATCCAGTTTTCCAATTAGTTTGCTTGGACCCTGTGATCGTTACGATTCCTTGCACCCCGTGTGTTATGTGTAGTGTGAACCTTTTGCAGTTGTAGGATCAATGAATCGGAGCCATGAATCATCGATTATTGATCAGCTAATTAATGATCCATTATTGATCGGCTAATTTACAAAAATATCGATTACCTGCTCGGAGGCGCATCGGGAGAACTGCCATCCTCTGATGACGACTCCGTGAGGACCGGTCTGGTACTTCTCCCAGAAGGGTTGTACCTGGAAAACAATTTGTATTTACTTATATATTTTTTAAATATTTTTTAGTTTTTTCCCGTTTTTTATTTTTAATCCCGAGGCCCGAGGTCTACAAGGCCGTCCTGTATCGGACGAGGTTTCACACTGTCTTTTAGCTTCGCCACTGAGCCTAGGGATGAATGGTTCTCCGAGTACGCTCAGGCATTAGAGTGTCAGTGAGATGAGTGGTAGCCTCTAATGCTAATCCACTTCCATAAACCGGGCCTCGGGGAACGATAATACCCATCTATCACTCAAGGTCTAACACAAGGTCCACTTCCCAACACGTTTTGGAGTGTTTTTCGTATCCACTCATAAGAGACCACCCACTCTATCATCCCATTCCCTCATAATCGATCCGATTTTCTCCCATGAGATTAAGCCGGAAAGTGATCGAAAGAGCTGAAAACCCGCAAAATTCCGCCCCGGGGGAACCGGCTTTAGGTGAGACAATCGGGAAATCGACCGATGGGCAACCCGGATGTGCGGAAAAGGTAGGGATGAAAACCCCGCGAGGTGACTAATTCAATAAATCCTATCGCGGATAGGATCTCCGAATCTAAACTATTGGCTCGAAGAACAAGAAGGAAGGACAAAAGAGCAAAACAACTTTTTCAGGCTGTGAACACTGTCTCTGAATACTTGCATTTTTCAAGTGAAAGAAAATGGTGAAGTGATCGGTCTAGTCTAAAATAAGTTTCGTGTATCTAGGAGAAGAAGGTTCAGAGATCAATCAAAAATCAGCCCTCAAGGTTTATCGTTGTGCAGAAGGATTATCGATCAAAGATCAAAGATCAACTCACTCCGGGCAGGGCATCGTGCCAGACTTTGTTGAGGGGAGAGTGCTGGGCGAGAGCCACGGCGGGCAGAAGGAGAAGGGCAAGCATGACTGTAGGTTTACCCGAGCTGAAATCCGGGAATTAGGGAACCATAAATTACACTTCTAGCGAGCGCTTTACGAGAACCGCGAAGGGAATGAGCAAGAAAATCGAGGATCATCAAATACTCAGTGGAAGCATCTAGGCTGCTAATGAGCTTCAGTGTTCTTTGGTCAGGCGAGAGGTCAGAGCCAGAGGAACATCAGGTTACGGTAGCCCTGAGAAGATCTGGACGGGACCAGGGGGAAGGCCGTTATGTCACCTAGAGTGAGTTGAGAAGGACCATCCATGGGGCACATTCGACCCCCATAAAAGCGAGAATAGCACAGGTTCTCAGCCTCACAGGCACTAAAACGGCATGAGGAGATAATAACGGAGCCAGCGGGTTGAATTGGGTCCGGAGTACGGTAGGATTAGAAAGAGTCCCGGGCTATCTTCCCCGTGGTTCGGCTCAGCGCTTGCTCCTACATCAGGACTGTCTCGAGTAGCAGATGTGAGAGACAGTAGCATCTGTGATTGTTCCCTCAGGCGCAGGTATTCCAGATTGGACGAACCGGTGAACAGAGGTCCACAAATAAAGAAAGTATGAACGAAAAGGGAACCGAAGTAGGTAGGGTTCACGATCTTGCAACAGTGAACTCAACTGCTCTACTTTCACGCACTTGGGGATCAAATAATGGGGGCTCTAAAGTTCGCTATCACTCCTGCGTCGAAAGATCCACCAGAGTTCAGTGGGACACTCTTCTCAATTTACGATATCTTCAAAGGGGGTACAACAGAGTAGAGATATCCCTTATCAGCACGGATAAACGACCTGACAGCACGGGAAAACGGAGAGTAACTGAGGCATAAGTGCACGGATGTTCGGGGAGAACGATCTCCGGTAATAGACCGGGGCGGATAATTCTCCCCCTAGTCTCTATTACCTCCTCCTCCTCCTCTTCCTCCTCCTCCTTCTTCTCTCTTTCACTTTCAGGATATCGTGAAAGTGGGTCGAGTTTTCCTTAGAGCGCGCGTCTCTCTCGATACGCCCCGGGGGCTGGTGAGGATATGGGAGAGGATGGGGGTGGGATGAGAGGGACTCTCTTCATTCCGCACACTATCTCGCCTCTTTGGCAGTTGAGGGAGCTTGGTGATCGAAGAGAGAGGAGGAGGAGGAAGAGAATGAATGTCCAAGAAGGAGGAGAAGCGAGAGAGCACGCGGAATTGAGAGAATGGAAGGGGAAGATGAGGAAGAGGAGAAAGTTGGAGCGGTGTAGCTCAACGCTTCGCACTTTCACGATGCTAAGGTCAGCTTGAGAAGGAACGAAGTGTCCACCAAAATCACTGAAACCTCAGGTAAAAGTTCATTGTGCTCCCAAGGGATTTTAGTCGTGCAGATACAACAACGCTATGTGGTGCATCACGGCGGTGCTTGAACCCTCCCATTTCTAATAATCGATAGCCTTTATTAGCATAATCGCATAATCAACATAATCGATTAACATAATCATAATTAGCATAATCGATAGCCTTTATTGGGCTAAAACACATGTGATATTGTTATAAGTACACATATAATATTATTATACATGATTTGCATGGCACTTGGATTGCTCAGAAAGAAATTCTCAGCAGCGCTTCAGTGACGTCAATCGATACTCGTTCGTTGCTGAATCCCGCCACGAAAGGAGCGAGTACGGTAGCCAGCGCGGAGGTGGTGAGACCATTGTCGAGGGAGTGAGTGAGCACCTGCGATTATCGATTAGTCTTCGATGTTATGATCTGCCGTTCCTCTAATCGATTCTACCGTAATCCTACCGTAATCCTACCGTATGCTCACCCGTTGCCAGTGGTTCAGCAGGAAGATCAGGGTGTCTCTGTTAGCCTCGGGCAGTCTGATCAGACAACTCCTCAGGTCGGCGTCGTTGTTGAGACATCGAGCAAAGTCGTCGAGGCGGGAAGAGGGGATGAGGGGTTCCTACAATGGC
Organism: Pristionchus mayeri; assembly: GCA_036245805.1. Taxonomy (NCBI): domain Eukaryota; kingdom Metazoa; phylum Nematoda; class Chromadorea; order Rhabditida; family Neodiplogasteridae; genus Pristionchus; species Pristionchus mayeri. Next base: position 12,088,921 of record BTRK01000002.1, read on the forward strand.
CTAACTTTCTCCTTGCACTATCTCGTCCTGTCTAGCTGAGGAGTGAACACAGCCAGAGAATACGAGATATTTCTCCTCCAACTCGACTCTTTCCATTGCCAATACTCTACTCTAGCCTACGAGATTGAAATTGAGGGAGACAGAGAATTGTGCTGTGATGAAGGTTACTCTCTTCAGTTAGCGCGCTCTCTCGCTTGGCAAGTAGACCGAGATAGAAAAGAGCAGGTCTCTTCAAATCGCGTGCTCTCTCGCCGATTTGGACCGGAGGAGAGAGCACGAGGGGGTAAAGTGGATGAGGAATGACGACTAAATTGATCTTTGATCCCTTCCCCTCACCTGCAGCTGCCAGAGGAAGGCCTTGATGCAGTCAGCGATCGTCAGGGCGTCGATGGAATCGATATCGACGCAGCCGAGATTGCGAAGGATAGTCTCGACCTGGGAGAGCTCATGGATAAATTATTGATTTATCGGCCCCCAAAATGATAAATTGAGAGGTTTTTAGTATAAAAAATCAATCCAAGAATGATTGAAATATTCATAAAATAAGTCAAAAGAGGGATGTGTGAAACACATCACTCACGGTGCGAATTAACTGCTTCTGATTGTGAGCAGGATTTCAAATGTGCTTCAAACTTTCATTTTCTGTGTTAATTGGTAGGAAAATTCGATAATTCCTGTTCTTCTGGGAAAAAGATACCGGTCTGACCTCATTGGCATCCGCGCATCGCACGTAGATGCTGACTGCGTGCGCGCGTGAGTCCAGCTGACGCACTAGGAGCGTGAGTGCTCGGGGTACTCGTACGCCTCGTCGCGGACAGACATCTTCGAGACGCGGATAGAGACCGCGAGGGCGCGGTTTCGCGTTGTCTTTGAGATGATCAAGCATCGTTTTGAGCGTCGATTTCAGTGTCTGGAAGGGCTTTATCTTTGATCTTCTTCCCTACTGATGGAAGGAAATGAGACACCGTACCGGCATTAGATGCGGCATTTTGGAGTTGCAGTGATCGAACTTTCCCGATTTTGCGCGCAGCCACATCTGAACTTCAAGGTCAACGTTCTGAAGATTCAGATTCTGAAGGTCAACGAAATATTTCAAAATAGAGTGGTTGAAGAGGCATCAGTCGACTGCATTTTCGAAACAACAATGAGTGCCAGAGGACAGAGGACGCCAGCGCGGTGGTGGCTTGGGATCAATCTGAGTGCATCACCCATCCACAGGGATAGAAAGGGCAGCTACAGTATCCGGGTGGCACTACGGCTGATCGGAAGGTGGTCTGGGGCCAAGTAATGGTGGAAAATGAGAAACTCTCGATCACACTCTGTTTTCGTTCAAGAGAGCTAGAGAGCAGGGGAAATGAACGAGTGAGATGAATTTGAATCGCCTATCAATACGCTCCTCGAACTTTCTCTGAATCTCCTTTCTCATTTCTCAGAACATGATAGGAAGCGAAAATAGACAAAAAGGAAGATGGAGAGAAAGACGTTTTCATCTCTAGAAATATCGGAAAAATTGCCATGCCGTCAGTTCGTAACCTTTCCAGTTCGGGGGAAATTCTTCTGTTTTTCTCCCTTCGTTGGGGTGATTCAGTAAATGGAGGCAATGAAAATGGAACAGGAGGAAGAAATGGAAGAGGAACTCTCAGCACGGGCAGAAATTACGCACCGCACCCACACTTTTATCGGCATTTACAATCGCGTTACGCCAATTCTGTTTTCCGAAATGACGTTTACCCGCCCTCCTCCGCAATCAAGTCACGCCCAAAATTCGGTAATCAGATCAGTAGTTGATAGATCAATGATCTACCGTAGCGATAGCATGTGAAGCTGTTCATGACATGGACGAATCGGGTGGAAGCTGTAAGAAGCTGATATTGACGTAGGAAAATGTAGAATATCGATTTATACGAGATTCGCCGTGAGTAGAATAAGGTGATGGAAGAAATGTCGCAAAAAAGATCATAGAGCAAACGCTAGTACTCAACAGTGCCATCCAAATTTTTTTTTTCATACCAACTGTGAACAATATAGACCACCCAGAGCAGAGCCAGTCGGGAGTCGAACTAATTCCCAGAGCAACATTTCAAGTGAAACGATATCCCATTCTTACATAAACTGAATGTCTCCCATGCTTAATACAGTAACCCAATCGATACTTCATGATCTCTTCATCGTCTTAATACAGTAACCCAATCGATACTTCATTATCTCTTTATCGTCTCAAGAGAAAGAAGTGTTTATCTGTTCGAACATGCGAACGAACTCTTCGAGTTCTTCTTCTCTAGTTGTCCTCCTCGAGACTCGAGCGACGAGGCTGATCGTCTGAATCAGAGAACGGTTACGGTAGGGATACGGCAGGTCAGAGATGCTACCGTACCCTCGGCGCTGTTGTCACGGGAGCCGGTGCCAGTACGGGCGCCCTTCTTGAGCAGACGCACACTTGGGCGATCCTTGCGGATATCCTCATCTGCAAAGGATTACGGTAGTCCGGTGTGTCAGATTCCCTGATCATCCCTCTGACCCACCGAGGTAGTTCGAGTCGTCATCGTGGTACTGTCCGTCGGGGCCGAGCTTGCGGGGACGAGATGTCTGGCGGCGGCGGGGCGGCTCTGAATGTCAGGGTACAGTAAGAGTACGGTAGCCGGGTACCGTACCCTCGACGGGCGATTTCTGCTCTTGCTTGTTGTCCTCGTTGGAGGTGCGACGGCGCGGCTTGACTGCAGCAGCCTTCCCCTCTAAATGACGTCATCGGGTTACGGTAGGGGAGCTACAGTATCCTCTTACCCTCCGCAGCTTCGTCTTCCTTCTTGCGACGGTCATCCTCCTCCGCTCTTCTCTCATCCTCCCTCTTCCTCCTCTCCTCCCTCTCCTCTTCCTTCTTCTTCCTCTCCTCCTTCTCCTCATCCTTTCTCTTCCTCTCTTCCTTCTCCTCATCCTTCCTCTTTCTTCTCGACTCCTCTTCTCGATTGCGCATCTCCTCCATCTGAGAGTGATCTTTGATCTTTGATCTTTGATCTTCGCTCCTCCGCCAACCTTCTTTCTCAACATTTCATCGCGACGATCTTCCGTGTCCAAGTCACGTTTCCTGAAGAGATCAAAGATCAGAGATCACATCGGTGACGTCATCACTCACTTGATCGAATCCTCCTCCCTGCGGCTCGCCTCCTCGTCCACAGTCGCGCCCTCCTCATTGCTCTGAGATCAAAGATGAAGATACTGTAACCCGCACGATACCGTACCTTGCCGCCAGGGTACTGTACGCACACGATGGCCGATGCGTCCTTGGCGACGGACGAGAGCAGCGACTCGATCGGGTCCCGAGGGGAAGGACGACCATTGCCTGAGTGAGAGGATTACGGTAGCCGAATATCGATCAATGCTTACTCGATGCCGGACTTCTCTCCTTGCCCGAGATCCTGGCCGGAGATATTTGCCGGAGATCCTTGGGCGACTGGAGCAAATGGGGTGAGGGAGTGCGGTGTGGAGTCTGTCTAGAGGCTGCACGAGCGGGAGCACGAGGGGGTTCTGCGGTAGAAAGAATACGGTATGCTACCGTACCTGGTACCGTATACCCGGCACCGTAGTCTACCGTACTCCATGTGACGGGACGCTGCGGCTGCACGCGCTTCGAGGGAGCGTCGGCCTCATTGTCGGCTGCGGCGTTGTCTGAATGATACGGTAGGTTTGGGGCAGTTCGGTGGGTCAGATAGCTTACTCGACTTCTCATCTTCCTCTCCTTCGGGGGCAGGAACCGGGGCGACTGCTCTTTTGGGCGGCTCGGGTCGGACTGTGGCCGATTTCTGATCCTTGACCTTTGGTCGTTCCATCCCACTGCGAGACTTCTCGTTGACCGCCAGACGCTGGAATACGGTAGCAGTAGTGCGGTAGGTCAGATTCATAACTCACCCCAGAATCGTCGAGGAACAGCACACGCACGTACTCGCGACTCTCCGCGTAAGAAAGGTGCTGAACAACAGGGATACGGTAAGTGGTGCGATGGGTCGGATTCCTTACCGCAAACGGCTTGTGCAAATCCCAGAGGGTGGTTCTCTTCGGATCCAGGGCGTGCGCAAAGACTACGGTAATGCGGTCCTGGAGTACGGTAGTTCCTTGATAGCGATCGATCAATTGGTAAATTGATCAATTATGCACCTTGGCACTCAGCGGAATCGGTCCCGCATCCTTTCCCTTGTAAGAGACGGTGACCTCCTGATGCTCGCGAACCTGATATCAATTGATATCAGAGTAGATCAGGGAATACCGTACCGCAAGTTTGAAGAAGACTGGGTGGATACGGTAGAGGTACGAGGCAGTCGTCTTGATCTGTAACAGGAAGGATTTCAACATCGCCCGGTTAGCTCAGTCGGTAGAGCACCAGACTCTTAATCTGGCTGTCGCGGGTTCGAGCCCCGCATCGGGCTGGCGATTTTTTTGCAGTTTTTCAGCACCTTGAAGATCTCCACCGATTCGCCAGTGTTCTCAACTACGAACGAGAGCGTGAGCTTGTCCTTCGCGAAGTTGAATGACAGCTGCAATACCGCATTGAGGTACTGTAGGAGGGGTACTGTAGGGTACAATAGGAGTGGTATTGTAGGTGGGCTACGGTAGGAGGATACAGTAAGAGGGGTAAAGTACGATGAGTACTGTAGATCGGGGTAATGTAGGCAGGGGAGGAGTCGGTACGCTTACCGTATCCGGGTTGACGTTGGCGCGGAGCCCGAGCCGGACGGGTTCCCTGGTCTCCTTGGTGTCGCGATGGGTCTCGGAGATGGCGGCGGCGTCCACACCAGAGGGAGCGACCATTCCGGAGCGAGCGAAGGGTAGAAAATGAGGGGAGGGGGAGGGAGGCGAGGCTTTTATAGGAGAAGGAGAATGCAAATGAGGGCAATATGGAGAGATAATCTCGAGTGATTATAATAGTAAAATCGTAGAGGTCAATTGTACACGTCAGCAATCGATAAGTGCAATCTACGATGGTAAAAAAAAGGTAAATAATGTAAAGGTGCAGCCAATCGATTTTCCAGTCGTCAGGAGAAACGAATACGATAGGTGGTGTATTGAGGCCGACTACTGCGAGGACTATGTATCCCTGCTGTCTAAAGTGGTTCTAGGAACGTTATCACGATGATAATGCGTCGATAAATATTCCAGCCAGATTGTCTCGTGCCCAGCTCATGCGTGTTTTTACTCATCTCATTTACTTTTTTGTTTAATTCTCAAGTTACGCTTGAACTTCCTATCATGTCTCCCTTGATGACCCGGTGAAATCTTTCTGCTCCCCTCTGCGGATTTTTACCCCAAATGTAGAGCATTACACAATATTACGGAGAGGCACACCTTTCTCCTCACTTTTTCAAAATTTCGAAGTTTTGAAATCTCCGATTCACTATATTAATGGCATCTCATTTCCTTATCAATCATATTTCTACTCTCCCCTTCTACCTCAGCAATGAACGTGAGCATCTCCTTCTCTCATTTTATGCCATGTTTAAAATTTAATTCAAAAATATTAACTCGTGAAAAATCGCAACTTGCACAATCGGTTGATTTTCTAGAACTTTCACGTGGTGCCGCAAACGGACAGAAACGCGGTGATGTTCACAATTCCCGGGTGATACAGCAATTTCATTCCTAAAGGGCAAGTTCATGGCTCGCTCTACACGGTTCAGTAAGCTAAACCGTTCATTTTTTTTTCGAAAATAGAAACCGTATTTCGAACGAGACCTTCGTTCAGACAGTTCGACAGTTCCAATGGATCGGAATCGATTTCTATCAAAAAGTGCTTGCATCCATTCCAGCACAGATCTCAAGTGAGTACAATGTGTCTTTGTATTTCAAATCGAGTTCATGATTTCACCCGATTTCTAACAGGTTAGGGTGAATCAGAGTACTCTAGCCATTGCGTTACTGTGGGCAACAAACGTAGATGCAAACTAGTAATTCAGGCCAAGCTGGTCCTTCGGCAACTCAACCTCCTCCGGACGATCCATCACGAGAACATCGTTCGTCTCATCGGCTCCTACATCCGGAGAGAAGGACCGATGAACATCGAGTCGATGCAAGTATTTTCCTCCTTTCGTATTACAAATATATTAATTAATCAATATTGTGATGTGTTTAATTAATAAAAAATATTAACACAATAATGTAAAATTTGCAGTTATCACATCACCGACTACTGCGGGCGTCCGATGATCTCGTGGATCTAGGAGGGGGGTTATTCTATGGAAGAAGTGAAGAAGTGGATGAGGGGGCTCAGGGCAGTGCAACATCTGCACTTAAATGGAGTGAGTTTTTAGAATTTCTGAAATCGGATATCCTTCCGCTTTTCAGCATCATTTAGTAAAGCACGTGCAAAGTAGCTCAATAGTGTTTAGACGTGAAATACATTTTTTCAGGTCATCCATCGCAATCTGCATCCAGGCAACATCTGCATTGATTTCAACGGAAAACTCGTCATTAGAGTGCGGAGATGAAGAGGAAAAGGAAGAGTTCGCCGCTCTTTTGAGCGGTTGAACGACGAATGATGAAGAGAGGGAGGGATGGGCGAGCTCTTCAAGAAGAGCGAGATGGTCTTCTTGAAGAGCAGAGCTCTTTCACACAATTTAAAATGAATAAAATGACCTTTTTGACGCATTATGTTAGCCTATTTGCATTGCGCAGCCACCATCGTCTAGATTATTGTCCCCACCTCCATTGTCCATGCGCACGTAAAACAAAGTCCAGATTGGACTCCTTTGGACGATCCCTTCTATTTTCTCATGCTATTATGCGTGCCTTACCCTTTTGGTGCTCTTCTCTCTTTCCTGACGTCCCCAGCCCGACCCAAGAACCCAACTAAGCTAGTATGGACCTGCGGAGAGTCGAATTGTTGCGTGTTTCCTGCTACTCCCTTGTTGACAGCCTTTGACACAGTATGTAAATCACATCTCCCCAATGCTTACATCATTTGAACCACAAAAAACGAACTAAATTAGAGAAACATCCATCTTTGCCAATTCTCTGCAAGAAGAGAACCCCTCTTTTCTTGAAGATACACCGCTCCATCTCACTCTTCAAGAAGAAATGATCTGAATTTGCACCCGTTCTCTCACTCGTCACTCTTCATCTCCGCACTCTACTCGTCATCATAAGTCGGTTTCTGAACTCGATAAATAGCCCTTTTCCATTGCGTGCTGTTCGCTAAACCCCTTAAATTGAGGTTTCGGAAGAGCCCGTGTGATGGACCGTGATCAGGCCATGACCTTGGACAACTTCACCCACTCGTACTCGCCCATTGAGCTGCTGCTGGAGTGGGAGGGACCCTACGATGGGAAGGGTCGGGTTTCTTGAGAAATGGTTTTGAGTTTTCGAAACAATTTTTTGATATGCTCAGGATTTCGCTATCGTTCATGTTTTTATATACAAATCTGAGTCACAGCTGATAAGAAAAATTAAATAGAAATGTTGAAATATTGACAGCGTGTATTCCTTATCAAGTATGCAGTTGACATCTGGAGTGTGGCTACGCTGCTCTGTCAGCTCATCACTGGACATAACATCTTCGGATCTCCAAACAATAGGAATCCGCTAGTGAAACACAAGGAACTATGTGGACCCGTCCCTCAGAGCGTGCTCGAGAAGGTAGGAGGAATCCAATACCTGACGAATTTCTTGAAATTCCCGATCGTGAGACAGAATATTTTTAAAATACATAAAAAAACAATATCGCAGATGCTTCAGTTTACAGCCACATTCAGGTTTCTAAGCAGATCGACTTCCTTGCCGCTAATGCTTCACCTCGAACGGTTCATTTTCAGTGCTCTAAAAGTAGTGATCAGGAATGGCTTAGATTATTGATTGATACGAATTGGGTCATCACTTCATTCTCGATCTGAATAATGTGAATTTCAGGACTTTATAACACTTCTTCGCCAGAAGCTCATTTCGGGTCGCGGCATTACCGATGCTGAGATTCATGTAAACGAGATCTATCTGCAAAATTTCATCGACCACACCCTCGTTTGGGATCCATTTTCCAGGTTTGTGAGACTTCATCTCATTAACATTTAACAAATGTAACAATTTTCGCGACTTTTTTCTCAAAATATTTATTACAAAATGTTGCTCCTTTACAGGATGACCGCCGAGCAGGCACTAGCCCATCCCTTCCTGCTGACTCCACTTCCATGGGAGCAGGACCTACCACAGGTAAAGATTAAGGGTGGCCAAACAAGGGCGCGTTGCGAATCGCTACGTGCCTCCTCCCTTGCATATTACGGAATCTGGGTAGGGAGAGGGCATAGCGAATCTATGATTTGGCCAACTATGGTACGAATGGCTTCGTAATACATGTTCTATTCATTGGCGTTCTCTGTCACTACGCTTTAGAGAACGTGCAAAATTATGAGATACTGGTTTTCAGTCAATTATGGCAAAAACATCTCTAAACACAGGATGAAAACCTCGCTCTGGCCGCTCTGCGACATCACATCGAACGGGAGGTGGCACTTGGATCATATTATACTTCTCTACAATTTCATTCAGTTTTCCCGTATAGTCTGATTCCATCATGACGGTAATTTATTTTTAGAGTTTCCTAAGAATACTTCAGTTCGTATCTCACATTCAATCTCTCTGATGCCTTTTATGAATAAACTAATGATCTCGAAAATGAGCTGTACTTGTGTTTTATCTATATTTAAACAATGGACTACCGTATCTAATCGCTCTGATGCGATACCTTGAATTGAAACATCCTACCGGATACTTCAAACCTTCCCACCTAGGCACCCTAGGCAACCCTAGCAATATAGTGGTAGCATACAACGACCGAAGAATAAGACACATATCCTCATCTGGGGATAATCGCGTGACGTAATGAAATTGATTGATTTATTGATGCTTCCCCACGGCAGTGATCATTCGCCCTCTTGAACTTGTTCGTATAATTGATCAGATGAACCAATTTAATGCTGAGATTGGAAGGGCACTTATGACCTCTGGCATAGCTGACTCTCTTGATTCATCCTGTGGTTGGAAGGGCGGAGCTTAGCAGATTTGTATAATTTTCCAGCCCAATCAGTCATCATTCAATCGCCTATCATATACCTCTACTGCCCCTTCCTCTTCGTCTCCCAAATCTATATTTTGAATCATATATCACTTGCATATATCACTTCAATTTCATGCCTTAATCTGTCCGCATCCCTCATTAAAAGTGAATATTTTTGCAGACCTTCAAACAATCCTTGCCCATCTCAAACATGGCTCCGGCTCTCCGCAACCGCTCCGCTCCGTCCGCGCCCTCGCTTCAGTCCGCATCCGGACGAGTTTATAAAGAAGAATCGATTTACTGCTCAATCTGCAGAAAGAAACTTCGAAAGGTACAACTTTTTGGCTAATCAGCTTTCGTTTGCAGTTTTCGCAAATTTTCAAAAACTAAATCATCATTTTTCAGAATCTCTCGACGTCCATTGACTGTTCGCACGAATTTCATGGAACATGCATTAAGAAGTGGATCGAGGAGCAGTTTGTGAGTAAAATATTCGTCTGGCTCTCTCATATTTGCATGCTCTCTCGCTTTCTGCGACCTGTGAGAGAGGGTGCAAATGAAGTAGAGTCTGAGCATTGGCCGAGTGACTTTAATTTTGATGGCTCACAGTTGTTTTCACATTTAGCTCTTACTTTTTTATGGCAAATTCATCAAAATATTTCAAAAAAATATCAATTTCAGACTGTGCATAACAAGAGATCCTGTCCAAACTGTCGCGCATCCGTCACATTCTACAGTAAAGGAGGACAGCAGTCGCCGGTATGTCAACTCAGGAATAAATTATTCCCTTTTCGAGGAAAATTTAAGCGATACACGGGGATTGCTCCCTGGCTGCTCGCACATTGAAGACAGTGCGTTTAAATATCGATTTTCAGGTCGTCAAAGAGTGGATTCAGAGAGCTCGGATTCAAACAGGTGGTTTGGCGCCTCGTCATCTGCTCAACACCGCCATCGGCGGCGTCATCTACACTCCAGCCCAGCTGCGGCAGCTGGACGATCGTCAGGCTGCAGCACGTGCAGCACGCTCATTAGCAGCAGCAGCTCGAAGAAGACCAGCCCCTTCCTCTAATCGGCCTAGAACCGATGTTAGAGGACTGCAGCAGGTTCGGTACACTTTCTAATGATTGAGCATCTGGCAACATCCCTCATCCAAGGACCTGCCATAATATGATGAGAAAAGGCAGCCAATGAGTCCACGGCGTTTGTCTACTAAGACATTTTTGCTCGTTCCTTCACACGCATGTTGCAGGCCACTTTCTGGAGGTCCACGGTAGGCCACGTGTCCCCATCGCGTCCTTCTGCTCGTGAAAGTGCTGCAGATGCTGCGAGAAATGCTGCTGATGCAGCCCGCGAGGCGATTTCTATTCGCAATATGGTCAGGTTATGCTGCATAGAATTAATATGGAATACATTAACATTCTCACTATCCATTTTCGCGTAAGGACTTGGCTTGGGGCGTGAAGATAATATTCTCGTTATCGCGATACATATTGAGAATGTTAGACAGTTTATAATATTTTTTTAAAAAATAATAAAAGCAATATTCTAATTCAGGAAAGGGACGCTCGTTCACTCGCTCGCGCAGCAGCTCGTAAATGAATGAGAAAAGTCGATGAAGGAGTATTTTTTCTCTTTTCGATGCTGGAAATTCAGACGTTTTCATGCATGTATTCATTAATCTTTATTATAGTGAAGCCATTAGTATTATCTATGCTCTCGAATTTGTTCCATTGATGTTTTCTGCAATAAACGAATTTAATTAATTGCTTCGTTGATCAGTGAGATACAATAGAATGCAGGGAAAGCGGGTATCGCTAATGTTTACCAGAATTTATTTTACAAGTGCGCCAAAATTACGTGGACTGTTTTCATCATTCTGTAGCCCCGCCTCCCAATCGAAAAGATTGACCCCTATAGCACTATCATGACGAGTGACCATTGATCTCTCATTATTCAACGTCTCATCTCAGTTAGTCAGGTTGTCTAGTAATGGCGATGTCTAGTCGTCTCCGACTCTCACTCTCAACCTGTACAAGGATGACATGATATCCCTCACCTACTCGGCGTTCACTAGTTGACTCCATCCGCAACCGGTATTATGTACCACTAGCTTGATACTTACAAGGACTGTCCGGACAGAGAGAAATTGGTGTATGTTTCCACCACGAGGAACCGAGAGCACATCCGAAACAGGGTCCTTCGAAACCATTCGAAATTCGGAACTTCGAAACGAAGCACGCAGAAGATCAAGATCTTCGATATCTCGAGCATATCTGTTTGTAGTCTTCTTAAGTCCCAACTGGTTATTGGCCTTCTCAAGTACAATAAGTAGCACGGGCTAGATGAGCTTCATTTCAAGCTCCGCTGCGAACGATACATTAAACTTTCATTGCATTGTGGTAGGTCCGCGCACTTTCGTACTTTATTCAGCGATGCAAATATCTTTAAAGCCGAAAGCAAGCTGAATATCCAAAACAGCTTAATATATTCGTCTCATCCTGAAGAATCAAAAAAGAATCACTAGTTATACCAGCCATCCCCTCTACATCAGAGATTAGTATGCATTTTGCTCAACATGCAAGTTCCCTCTAGTTTTCGTCCCTCCGGGTTTCAAGATGAATAAGTATTATTACATAAAGCACATCCTCGAAGACGGGTGTCCACCCTGGGCTCATCCCCAGTTGGGTCAGGAACACTGGGTTTTGCTCCATTCACAAGACAAATTCGTTGCCGGACACCCATCAAGCCTACTGAATCACTCTGATTGATTGGTCCCCGAACTCTCCCGAACTCAACCCCTCGACGTCAGTGTTTGGGGTTATTGTAGGCCAAGATGTCCTCTACAAAAAAGTCCACACTAATCTACCTCAATGCTGCCCTTCTCAAAGCAAGAGACGAAATCGATGAAAATTTCATGCGGGAATTGACAGTTGGATATGTGTAGACACTCAAGGCCTGTGCAAAAGTAAAATAAGTCCCCATCAAAATTAGTTGGCAGGTTACTATTGCCTATATGCATGATTAGCTATTCCTTCAACCGGGTCGCTCAAGTCTCATTTCAAAGGCAGGAATAATATGAAAACAGCAGTCCACGTAATTTTGGCGCACCCCGTAAAATGCCTCACTATTCGATACCACTCAACCTCTCTCTTATATTCCCTCACCACTCCCTTTTGTTATGATGTGCTAGAAATTCCCTGAATGAATATCATCTCCACAGATGAGGCAAAGAATAAGGATCAGCGACAGCACTTTAGAAATATTCTCGTTTTCCGATTGTCTAACCCATCTCAGGTAAAACACACAAGATCAGCTTTCCTCTGGCTGCGATCCTTTTTCGTAACGTGTAATTAATCGAGTCCTCAACCCAGTAAATGAAGTCGGAAACCCTATTATTCCCAGTGGCGTAGATGGTGAGTATTGGATGGAAGAACTCTCTCACTTTTACCCACTCTCTAGTCTCCTCAATACAACTATAATCGGATGGGCGGAGCTTAGGTGACTGACATGTTCATCCAGTTTAATCAGTCATCATTCTTTCATCGTCGTGGATTGCCTCTCCCTCTTCCATCTTTTTTTTGTATTTTTTTGTTTTTTATCGCTTTTGCAAACATAATTTCGTAAATTTCACATTTTGTTTGGCTTATGTCACCATTGTTCAGAAGAATTCAACGACGATTTTTTCAGACTCTCAACCCATCCCCATTCTCTCAAGTAATGGCTCCCGTACTTCGCAAGCGCGTCGCTCCTGCTCCTCCCCCACGCGTACTCAAGGAAGCAGCTCCCGAATGCTCGATCTGCCTGAAGAGACTCAACAAGGTAAGATCCCATTCGTTATTTGGGTACGGTAGAAATGGTGGAGCCACGACATGCGATTGTTTGGGACGACGAGTGTTCTACTAAGACTCTGCCGTTAAAAATGCTCCTAGAGAACGTTACTGTACGGAGAGTCTAATTCTCGAAATATTCAGAATCACTCGACTTCCATCGATTGTTCTCACAAATTCCATTTCAAGTGCATCAGCAGATGGGTCGATTCGGAAATGGTGAGTGAACTCGCCATTAGGAATGGAAGTAATTAGGGATGTTATGACAATATTCGTTCTGTGTGCTCTATTGCCTGTGTGATTTTAGGAACTAGGGGAACTATGATGTCATGCCGCCTTTAATCTATCATGATGCCATAGTTCTCATCCGACATAGTGCCCGATTTTCGAGAGTGCAATCACTGGCGAGTGCGCATACATAGAACAGACTATCTGAGAGAATCAACATATTTCTTCAGCGACTTGGCACTGGCCGATAATTATAATTCCTACTGACGTCGCCAATTGGTCGGCCTCCACGAGGGAAATCGACGAGCATCGCCAGATTTGCGATCCGCATCCGCGCGGTCGCGGGCGCGGATATCGACAAATTAACTACGGTAGCTTCGAAATTTTTATATCGACTCCAATCACTGCGGGGGTAGGGGCGCTGCATTCCTTGACAAATTCTAAGACTTTTTTACTTCGGAGAGTTTTTCGATCAGATTCCATCTAAGGCCGGAAATCGATAATTCCACTTTGTTTCGTACATGAAAGCAGTTCCCCAGAAATTTTTCAAGAACTCCCCTAAATATTATTGGTGATCTAGCTTCTGCTTGAATCGACACCTACTCCCGTAGAACAGCGCGATTCAAGTAGGCGCGTAAGTTGGTCAAAATGAATTATGGTGTAATTTTTGGGTTACTGTAGGTGAGTGCACAAAGTTGGACGACTTTTCCCAATTGGTGTAGGATAGCTTCAAATTGATTTTCAGACCATTTAACACCTGTTGGGAAATGTCGCCCTAACTTCGCACTCGCATACCGTAACCTAAAAATTACACCATAATTCATTCAAAATTCATGTTGACCAACTTACGCGTCTTGTTGAATCGCGCTGTTCTACGGGAGAATGTATCGAGTCAAGCAGAAGCTAGATCACCAATAATATTTAGGGGAGTTCTTGAAAAATTTCTGGGGAACTGCTTTCATGTACGACCTAAAAGTGGAATTATCGATTTCAGGCGTTAGATGGAATCTGATCGAAAAACTCTGCGGAGTAAAAAAGTCAAGGGATGCAGCGCCCCTACCGCCGCAGTCATAGGAGTCGCTTTTAAAATTTCGAAGCTACCGTAGTTAATTTTTCAAATTCCGCGCCCCGCCCGCGCGGATGCGGATCGACATTCTGCCGATGCTCGTCGGTTTCCCTCGTGGAGGCCGACCTACTGGTGAAGTTAGCAGGAATTCGAATTTTCGGCCAGTGCCAAGTCTATTCCGATTATCTCAGATAGTGTGTTATAGAAACCACAAGCCACGCCCACTTTCAGGAATATTGGTCCGACAGTTGGAATTCTTAACCAAATCGGACGATCAAAAGTGATTTCGATAGCTCTTAGGATCCTTCACAAATGACCATTGGAGCATCATAAACAGACAGCTCTAATTAGGTCAGCATACGCTAATTAAGGTCATGCATAGACTTAAAATGCGTCATTATAGTAGTGGGCAGCTGCTCCACTCGCAGTTTGTAGTTCCTATCAGTAAGAATCATCGTACAAAATTGGAAAACAGAAGGATGTTTTTCCGAACTGTCGGAACGTTTACCAGATTTAATAAAAAAATTGCAAAAAAGTGCAAACCTATTTCAATAGAGGGGATTCGAACCTGAAGGATTCGGGCACTAGAGGTAGACCTCCACCATCACACCAAATGGACAGTTGCTAGAGAAAGATCAAAACTGACTGATGAATGAACTTGATGACTCGTTCATTTTTCACAAATTCCCGAGGGTAAGGTTTTCAGATAATAATTCTTTGCAGAGTTAAAATATAGTTCTAAATGACACAGCATGGTCTTATTCAGACCGAAAGGGTTGCATTGGGCACATAAAATGCCTGGTACGACGATTTTGGCAGAACGCGTTGTGGTCTCTACGCATACAGAGACATTTTCCTATGTTTAAGCCATGTTCACTCGTGTTTCACATTGATAGGGTAAACAAAGATACACTGCAATGGTTGGGTATTAATCTGTTCGTTTCAGGAATCAAAACTCGAAGGATGCTGTCCCAACTGCCGAACTCCAGTCAGTGCCATCCGGAAAAATAAGAAGGCGAAGGTACGCATTTTACAAGAAATATTAAAAGACCATGAAAAAGAGCATGTCTCATTAATACAATGAAGAGAAAGATATCCAACATCAATTTTCAGCTTTCCGCTCGCAACTTGTCGAAATATGCGAAGGAGTACATCCTGGACCGGTTGTGGCATCGCGAACTGACCAACGACATCGACGGCGTCAGATACACGGGTGCCCAGGTGCATCAGCTGTACGAGCAGCTTCAGGCTATGAATGCTGCAAAAGCGGCAAAGGCTGCAGCTGCTGCAGCATCTTCACTTGCAGCTCATGCAGCCAAGACTACCCGCAAGCAGGTGGGTGGGAAGTATTCTTGAATACTACGTTTGAATGGTGTAGCTTGCCCTATTTCTTTCTAATAATTTCTTCATCAGATTCGAGTCAGGGGCTGTCGTGGAAGCGCCGCAGCCCGTCCGTGAATGGAAGGAAATCGAGAATACAAATTACGCTGCATTCGTTTCCTCCGTAGTTATGATGTTGATCAATGCAGTCGCTATTTATTGATCGAATTAGTTCTTGTTTAATCCTTAATTTTGTAGATTTTTGTACGATAAAGAATCAGAATCTCGAACACTTATGATTCATTTATAAGTTATGAAAGAACGGTAGAACACGACGTGGCTTGATGTAGTCGATTTATCTGTGGATTGAGCGGGAGAGGTATTCGAATGAATATCATTGTATCATCTTGAACGGAATGGAAATGAGGGAAATACTGAATAGATGCGATAAATCCAGATTTATACACATTTATCGCACATGCCATCTTGTTGCGTGTGCATTTTGTACTCTGAAATTACGCTTGCTTCTCCTCCGGTATCCACTTGCTCCAGAATGCCTGCATTCAAATAAATACTCGAGCGATTCATTTCGTACCCTACCCTATCCAGCTTGATCAGCGACGCCACGGTGGCCACTCTTCTTTCCTCTTCGCCTGACTGTCCCCATCCCACCACGAACGGCGCGAATACGGTAGCCACCGCGGATCGATCCATGCTGGTGTGGAGGCTATTGGCGGCCACCTGCAATCAAGGAATTCTCAATAGATCAATAACTAATGTACGGTAGCCATCGAAAATTGATCAACGAACAGTTTTCAGGTGCAGCATGAGGTAGGCGATGGCACTGGTGTTGTCAATGCCGCATTCGTCGATGACGTCCTTCAGATGGCTTTCGAGCTCGGTCTTCTTATCTGCAGCAGCTGAAGCATTCGCTGCTGCGGCTGCAGAAGTCAAAGCAGCTGCTGATGAAGTAGTTGCAGCAGCTGTAGCAGCCTTCTCGTATAGCTGCTTCGGGATTAGAGGACCCTGCAGCACAACTAAGGAGCTGGAATAATTTTTAAAAAAATCTGAAAAAGTAAACTCGTACATCAAATTGCTGCAGGAAGGTGAGCACGGTGCCCGCCAGAGTGTCGATCTCTTCTCCTGCTACTGAAGTGACAAATAATATGAATTTATCAACGCTCGAGATGCGACGAAGCAATAAGGGACATGATTGAAGGATTTTGAATTAAACGTTAACTTTTTTTAATGTAGTAATTCTAATCGGAGGTTCCTCTGTAGTTTGTGTGAGAAAGAAAGGAATGAATTGATAATTCTCATCTAATAGGTCGATGGTACTAATGGCTGGAGAGAATCCATACCGTGCTTATTAGTCACTGAAACATCCACAGTCGAACGGAACTGAGCCAGGAGTTTGCCTACCTGTAAAACATATCACGCGTGTCGCGTAAGGATCGAATAAAATCCAAGAGTGGTTGGCACATAATCTGACCCCCGCTTCTTTTAACATTTTTTTGATAGTCCTTAGTGTCCCTCACAACGTAGCGGAGAGCGTTTTGGCCGAAACTCATTTTCAACGACGTCAGACGTCGTCAAACTTTGTGAAGGTCGAAAAATGCGATCTTTGAAGACCTGTAGCAATTCAGAGGGATTTATATGGGCTCAACTTAGTACGCGAATTCGTTCATATGATCAGGCTGAATACGCCAGAGGTTATAGATCACAGATTATTTTGTTATTATTTTCGTAAATCGATTAAAATTATTGATTTTCACCACATATTATTCTCAGAAAACTTTTTTTAGCTCAATCGATAGAGCTCGAAAAGACGAATCGAATGATATGCTGTTCTCATATGCTCTCGAAGTGAGAAAGATGTCAAAATCGCGTTTTAAAATTTTCCGACCCCTGCGAGAGTGACCCATCTCTTGATCTACTCCCATCTCTCGCCTCACTGAGCGATTTTATGTTTGTGTGATGATCAATAACGGTTGTCTTGTTATCTAAATTGGTACTCTAGCTTGTTTTGATGAATAATTGATTATCATAGAGTAGCAGGACATTATTAATTAATTGATAATCAAGAATATCACATTATGAGCAACAATAAAATAACGAAATTATTAGAAGAGGCATAGTTTTCACAGGTAAATCTCTTCGTATTCTTCTCCAATTACCCAACTGATAAATTGGTCTTCGTGTTCTCGTGCAATCACAGTCTCGTCCTCTTCACCGCCATTCTCTCCCTCGTCTCCCTGCTCTCCCTCTCCCTCTTCCCCGCAGACAGATTCAAGAGTTCGTCAGAATTCAGATATGACCTTGTTCGTGTGATCAGAACATGTTCACTGAAAATAATGCTACCGAAATGCGCTCTTGGAACGGCGTCGCTGTTCCCCACTGCTTCAACTTGCTCCGTCACTGCTATCCTCGCCGCCTCCCTTGTCTCGATGAGTTCGTTGAACTTGTCAATGGCCCGATCCGTCATGGACTCCTTCGTTACTTCGAATCGATGATCCCCTCTGATCTCGTGCTCGATCAACCAGCGCGTCGTCCGATATTGCTTAGTGCATCCCAAAATCGAGCAGTGGTACATGTCCTGAATGCAAATCAATATTTACGCAATGAGAAAGAAGATCACTCACGTCATGGTCACTCGCTTCCTCTTCTTCCTCCACATTCCTCTTCTCCTTCTCACGCGAGTCGAGTGATGCCCAGAAATCGTCGTCGTCTAAGTGTCCTCAGTTATCCACGATGTCCAGTACACAATTGAGGATTGGGAGAGCATCCTTCTTCGAGAGATGTCCTTCCCCAATCCCATACTGTCGCCGGCAGCGAACCCCTTCCGCCTCAAATAGTTTCAAATAGGTCCTCTCCCTCTCTCAGCCTCGTTCAATCCAATCGATGGTGATGAGAGACAGGGAAGAGCTCAGTGATCTATCGTAAAAGTCACGTACTCAATCTTGTACCTGAGCTGTACCTTGTTGCAGATATGATGTGAGAAGGGTGCCGATTAAATGCCATTTCCTTGATTTCCTGGTTAAGAAATATGAATATTAAAGTGGAACTACAATGTAAATGTCTCAACAATCTTAGATAATGATACGGAATTGAAATACAAACATAAAATCGCTCAGTGAGGCGAGAGATGGGAGTAGATCAAGAGATGGGTCACTCTCGCAGGGGTCGGAAAAATCTTAAAACGCGATTTTGACATCTTTCTCACTTCGAGAGCATATGAGAACAGCATACCATTCGATTCGTCTTTTCGAGCTCTATCGATTGAGCTAAAAAAGTTTTCTGAGAATAATATGTGGTGAAAATCAATAATTTTAATCGATTTACGAAAATAATAACAAAATAATCTGTGATCTATAACCTCTGGCGTATTCAGCCTGATCATATGAACGAATTCGCGTACTAAGTTGAGCCCATAAAAATCCCTCTGAATTGCTACAGGTCTTCAAAGTTCGCCTTTTTCGAACTTCACAAAGTTTGACGACGTCTGGCGTCGTTGAAAATGAGTTTCGACCAAAACGCTCTCCGCTACGTTGTGAGGGACCCTAAGGACTATCGAAAAATGTGTTCTCCCAATTTTCGACATTTCGGATGTGCCAAGGTCTATTCGATACGCGACACGCGTGATATTTCCAAAATAAAATATGATAGCGTAAAACACCTTTGATTTATCTCCAGGTCTCTTGTACAGATCAGGGGTCTTCATTCCCCTTTGCTCAATTGCTTCAGTGCATACCCTTAGGACGATCGAAAAAAATCGGCAATTATTATGGCAAAACAAGGAATACTACCGGAATGTTTCCCTTTGTCGCTCCGGCTCGCACGATGTCTCCGATGGTGGGAAATAGACCAGTGTCGGACCATACTGGAGACTCGCTGGAAGAATAGGGAGTAACATTTTTTTCCATATCCAATTTGACAGGGACTCTTTCTTGGAAACTCCAATTAGCTGTGGCGCCGAGCGCCACAGCTAATTTGGGTTTCCCCACCAAATTTCCCCAGCTTATTTTCGGGTTGACGGACATTGGACCTTGCCGAGTTTGTCAAAATGGAGCTAGCGCCTTGCAACTTTAGGGGTGTACGGCCCATGGTCTGAGGAGGCTACAGTCTAATTTTTGTGAGGTTTGGTTCATTGGTTCCCGAATTATGGGTACTCGGATTGGGCCCTAACTACCACGTGCAATATTTTCCAACACCTCGGCGGCATTGAGCTAAGTTCCCCAATTTTTGGCGTTAAGCTTTTGGGCCTATTCTAAGGTTCACTTCTTGGAATTAGCGCTCTAGCTCACTTCCGCCGAACTTGGCGGTCGCTCAAAGTTTCACAGTCTGAACTGACATCAAGTGCAAGGAGGCGCGACCCCGAGACACTTAGCGACTAGCGATAAGGGTGCTCGCATATGTGGAGTTAGCTGAGGGGTTGAATTCTGAGCATTGTGCCCGGCTGACGTAGGTTCGAATCCGCATGGATTCAATTCTCTTTCGCCTTGTTTTTATGATGTCCTGAGTACTTTTGGTGATGTATTTTGCTGCAGAATGACCTCGGCGATCGACGAATGATCGGTAGCCCAAATCAACTCGTCGGCGCGCGAAGCGCGTCGACGCCGTTCCAAGAGCGCATTTCGGTAGCATTATTTTCAGTGAACATGTTCTGATCACACGAACAAGTATTTGGATGCTCCGCATCAATAAAAGTGAGGGAATCCACTCCCCGGGGGGGGAGTGGCGATGTTGGGTTTCTGCCGAAACTCAAGACTTGTGTTGAATTTGGGCTCCCCTTTGTTGAATACCTGTGATCAATAAAAGTGCCGGAATCACGATATCTTAGTGCAATAAAAGGCGTGGAATCTAAAATAGTTCAGCGCAATAAAAGGAACGGAATCCAAAAATTGCAAGCCCAAATTCGCCCCTCTTGTTTTGAGCAGAATAATATTTTATGCTTCTTACCTATACTTGCCCAATTAATTGCGGTTTAAATTTTTGAGCACTATACTCCCTCCGTGCACTTAACTATTTCATTTTGAAACATACCAGCACACGCAACGTACTTGCTCTCAAGGCAAACTTCACCCCCGGCGCTCCGCGCCGGAAGAAATTCGTCATTCAACTGTTAATATTTGTATACACCTAAACACATTTCACAATAAATTGTTGTATACTGTGCGAGGAGCTAGAGGGGCGAATTTGGGCTTGCAATTTTTGGATTCCGTTCCTTTTATTGCGCTGAACTATTTTAGATTCCACGCCTTTTATTGCACTAAGATATCGTGATTCCGGCACTTTTATTGATCACAGGTATTCAACAAAGGGGAGCCCAAATTCAACACAAGTCTTGAGTTTCGGCAGAAACCCAACATCGCCACTCCCCCCCCCCCCCCCGGGGAGTGGATATCATTTTTGGATTACTAGACCAAATCGGCACCGACTCCTAATTGCTCATTTTTTTCTTCTTTTAGCTAGAGCAGGGATGGAAACCACGTGCTATCTCATCTGTCTGACCGCTGAGAGAGGGCGCAGAATGAGAAGAGTTTCTAGTTAAACCATCCTTAGGACGAGAAGAAAGTATGGAAGTGAGGAGAGACGTATGTTACATAGCCAACGCTAGTTCATACCCGCTCTCTCCCGGTGTCATCATCGGCTTCGGCGGTTCAATCGCAGGCGCCATCCGTTCGATGATCTTCTTCATCTCTGCATCGTGCCTTCTGAAAGTTCGAAATTGAGCTAATTTCCTCCTCATTATCTTCGATTGAAAGTGAGAAAACGGGGAAATGAAGAGACAAACACTCTGGCAATTCCTTCTCTAAGTTCCTCTCCGGTGATTTTTAGAGCGATGAATCACATTGCCCGTTCTAGTCAGATCTCTTATTTATTTTTCGTTATTGATTACCGAATTTAAAAAAAATCTTGAAACTGTTGCGCGAATAAATTCTTTTATGACACTTCGAATGTTTCAGATAAGTGGATAAGTGGAGGTTACAATAGATTGGGGACCAAGTCCCCCGATTCAGGGGATAAATTCGTACTCGAGCTCCTCTGCCAGCTCCTTCTCTGTTTTCTCTTTCAGTTCAGTCGCAGCGGTTTCCTCGACACTGAAATTAGGCAAAATTTCGAAAACAAATTATCGATTCATTGGCGAAAGCTTTTAAAGTTTGCTCAATATTTCTCAATAGATCTTAATAGCATATATCATTGATCGAAATTCTAAAACTTAGCTGGCCATTCAATTCGAGGTAGCGATTCCGCTACGCCTCTCCCTCGTCTGATTTCGTACTTCGAGGAGGGAGTTGAGGAATCGCTACCTCTTATCGAATGGCTATCACTAGGCGCTAGGTCGGATGCGAACTATGACGTCATATCAAAGGCGGAATTACCCCTACGCACGTCTGCTTCCTCCTGCACAGCTCGCAGCAGCCTGCAAGCGCTGCAGCACAGATGAGCAGCAGCAGGGGAATGGGAGCGAGCAACCAGAGATACTGTAAATGTCGATTGTTTGTCTTTTTGTAAACTGCATTTGTTTAGATCGAGATAGTTCTTCTTCGCAGGTTTCGCACGATTTCTGCTTCGACTTGGACTCTTATGCTTGGTGATGGTTGAATTGCGAATTTTAGGGATCAGTGGTGTAGTGATCAGTCGATCGGCGACTCTTGTGGGCGTTTCCAGAGTAGAATATTCTTCTTTTCGAGAAGGTCCCATTGGCGGTGGAGTTGAGGGTCGAGCAGGAGAGCATAACGAAAAGAGGAACACAACGAGAGGGAGGAATAGGAATGTGCGCATCTTCATGTAAACTATCTCGAGGCGAAGGCTTTTATTCGCTATCTGTATTGAGTTTGCTAAACCAATTAGCTGGTAAAGCAATTGTTCTCACAAGATTTGTGAAATTGCCTTAGGAAAGACTTTATTGCATAATCAGGAGGCCACAAATAGGAAAATGGAAGTATTAGCCAAGCCCAAAATCGCCAGGCGCATAGCTGAACGTCGGAGGAGTGTCACTGCAATGTGAAGGCTCAGCATCGAACATTTCGTAAATCCCAGAATCCTTCAGAGTGATTTTTGAAATTGAATCATATCTTTTTCTCATTGTTCAATGCTAAAGGTTCTGCGAAATTGGATACCAAAGTGAAACAAAATCATCTCACATCGGTTTGTCGTTCCTATCATACAACTGGTCCTTCGCCTTGACTTCTTTTTCCACTTTCTCCATAACATCGGAAAGGGATGAACTAAAATTATGTGTATGCTTATTGTTTATATTATTTACGGATTACCTAGCTGTAGACTTGGCCGGCTGAACATCAACAGTCGTTGTGCTTGGCTGTGGATTGGTGGGTTCAGGCTTTCTGAAAATGATTAGGGTAAAATTTAAAAAAAAGATTTTCGTACTTCTCATTACTCTTTCCCGAGCACATCCATCCGATTGTTCCTCCGATGATCAGCATGCAGAGGGAGAGTCCGATAATAGCCTTGCTTGGGGAGGGAGACTGAAGGTTATAATCTGATCAATAGGGCTGGAAATACGATGGAATAGTGCGCCTCGAGGGAAGGAAAGGCATTGCAGTGCAATGAGCTTTCGTATTGAGCATCCTACTGAGCAGTGAAACGCAACACTACCCAATAGTGCAGTATTGGCATAAGAAGAATACGACTAAATGTACGGCTAAGTTTGGAATTGTTAAGGCGTTAGTCAGCAATCGAAAGTGGAAGGAACGAGAAACAGACGGAGAATGACGTCCACTTCAGTTTTCAGTTTACCCGCAGAGAACTAGGCAGTAATGCCACTCCTAAGAGTGTAGGTGCAAACAGGCAGTGTTTGACTAGTGGTTGCACCTCTGAAGTATCCTAGAGTTTGTGCTTAACACTGAGTGTTTATCTGAGACGTTAGAGCATTTTCAAACAATACGCTTGAATCTACTGAGCTGGGTGTTTCCTACCACAATCGAGAATTATTTTTTAACATTTTTATGACGTATTTCTGCAAGTTGCCGTCTATCTTTGGAAAAACGATTTCTGTCAAAATAACCTCCTTATCAATTTCGTCCTCATCAAATGGCTGTTCCTCCTCCTTCGCGGGATACTTTGCAATCGTTCGACGCCATCTCATTCCTCCCATCTCAGCTAATTGAACACTTGTCTCAGATCCAGGAAGCTTAATTCAAAAATATTGCATACTAAACTGATAACAGTAACTTACGCTCTCCGAAGATATATCTTGTGCCGAATTGAAGATGCTTGTCGGTACAGGAGAAATCGTTGGCTGAAACAAAGCATTTTCCATTTTTTGTTCCTCTCTCGATTTCTAATGCCATTGAATGCGAATCATCGATGGAATCAGCAGTGAAATTTCCGCGCCAACACGTTTGCTTTTTCGATATCGTCATTGGATAAAAGGGGAAAGTAGGGATAATTGCAAAGAGAAATATCAATTTCACATGATGTATCTAATATTTTAGTGCAGCTCACTTTCAAAGAGGACTGTATAATTCGTTCATCATGAGCTGCAAGAAAAGTGAGAAGCAGAATGAAAAGGATATTCGGCATGATGAAAAAAATGATTTTTAGAACAAATTGTGATCTTTTATCGACGGATGAAATCAAATTCATAAAACATATTTCAGGGATTGAATAAGTAAATAACATACAGCGGATCCATGGACTCAGGCTGAGTCGGAGCGGGGAAAATGAGGATGGTGAAAAAGAAACTAATATCTTTATTAACAATTACATAATTCAAATTTAACTACAAGTTGTACGCAATACGATCGTATTCTATACAGAATAGGTAAGTTCACTCCTATCCTTCCCCTCCAATCAGCGTCGTATTCGTCGTGTGGAGGTCATACGAGACTGCCCTCTCGTTCTCGATTAGGAACAGTTCCCTTCTCCCCCTTCCGTAGAGGATGTGGATGGGCACGAAAAGCTTACGGTGAGAGAAGACGATGGTGGTTCGGGAGTGACAACCTGAACAAAGAGTATAATTAATTAGATTTCCAAAGTGAATGGAATTAGTTATTGAATCTAATAATGTTCAATTATGGGTAGTTCAAGGAATAGCCACTAATATGACCAATGCCGACAAATTTCTTTGATAGTTTTGTTGGGTTGAAAACTGTACGAATTTATGAGCCGTAGAAAGATCACCATTATCAGGAGTTGTCAAGGTGGTGTATGAGTACTCTGCTTCGTCTGATTCATTTCTTCCATAGTCGACGTACGACCAGGCGGGCTCGATCGTGTACTCGGCACACGATTGCATATAGTCATTGAATTCTGAAAAGTACCTTTAGAATTTTTGCGGTTATGATCTATCCACGTTGTTGAAGAACCCTAAAAGAAGACCAACGACGTATAATCTCTGAGTCATTGCATTCGACGTATTTAAGAGACCCTCCACGACAGAATGTAACAGGTCCACGGATGGCCAAAAATTCGATAATTTCCATACTTTTTTCCTGAAGTGGGGGTCCCGAGTGCTGATCGCCAGCAGCAATGACTAAGGCTAGGGGTCGATTTTGAAAAAGTTTCTGGCACCCATCACTTTTGGGGTCGAAAATTTGACTTTCTCAAAATCATGTGGAATATAGTTTTGCTAAAGTATTTTCACGCGTAGAAACCGAATTTCCATATCCGAACGCGAGAAAATGAGAAAGAAACAAGTTATGGCCTAAAAACCGAAAATTTCGATCCGAAATGGCACATAAACTGTCATAACTCGATTTGAAAAAAATATGAATTCTGGTGATTGACATTTTTGGAATCTAAAACACATGCCTCATCTTCCGTAACTTTTTCGGAATTTTCAAAAAGGGAAATTTTCTGCTAACCGAGCATGAATGCGACCATCTAGGGTCAAAATGTGCTGTTGAACAATAGTAATTTCTCACTGCTGATCCCAATGCCGGTCTTGCACCTCGACAACTAGTAAAATGGGTTGAAACAACCACCCAAGTCAATGTGGGGCTTAATGTTAATTGAGAAATCTCAAAAATTGAAAATCTCAAAATTCGAGATTTTGTCTTCGATGCGCTCCGCATGAAAAATAATTGCATTGCCATTTTCGTGTCTAGATGCGATCCTATGTAATATTTTATGCTCCCTTGCAAATATTCTTTCAATTTGGAACGTTTCTGAAGGAAGTTTGAACTTTTGTATGCTCCACTATCATGATCCATCACAAAAATGGTCCAAAATCTGGGACTTTTCGACTTTATCTTTTCCATATCGCATTTCCATGAGTTTACATGTGAAAATTCGGATTCAGCGTTTGGAAATATTGGGGTGTCCGGAAAGTTTTTAGAATTTTTTTTTGGGAGGAACATATACTCCACAGTAACGGTTGTCCATACCAAATGTCAATACTATTGAATGGAGTAACCATTGCCCAATCACACATACCATGGAATTTCCATCAGCTGTTCTCACGTGTTTTTAGCAAACGTTTATGTAATGGATACTGAAGTCACCCAAAATCACGTTTTCATCCACTTTTATTTCTTTGCGAAAGGCTTCTTCTTTATGAAATCGTCCTAGTTTTTTCACAGTTTTATAATGAATGAATTACTAAATATATATACAAAATTTGGAAGGAATCGGTCAACTGTTTTATCTGCATCAATAAAATATTTTAAAAATTCTGAATCATAATTCCCACATTTTCGATGAAATATAATGATCAAATAAATAATTGATATTATATTTCCTTCCAAGCTCGCCAAATGTTGTGTGTACAACATAATATGGAGTACCACTAATTATCTCCAATTAGCGCATATTCAAATTAGGGTTCGATTTGATCGCACAAAGAAAGAACCTCTGTTGTTTCTTTTGAGTATGATGAGTAATGAGTGCTGGCGATCAATAACTACAAATTAATGGCACAAGTTAAGCACGCTTAATGAATTTTGGGATCTTGTACTTTAAAATTAGCAAGTAAAAGATATCAAACCCATGTGTTCCTTTGCAGCAAAAATATTATAGACTAAAACGCTACGGTGGGTCACTGAAGTACCAATAAGTTAAAATTTTGTTAATAAACAAGGGAAAGCAACTGATGCAAATCTCATGGTATGTGTGATTGGGCAATGGTTGCTCTATTAAATAGTGTTGGCATTTGTGATGGACAATCGTTACCGTGGAGTATACGTACCTCCGAAAAAAAATTCTAAAAACTTTCCGGACACCCCAATACACCAGGAATACTGCAAATTTCAGTTTTTCATGATTTTTATTTTTTGACTTTTTTTCGAAAAATCGAATTTTAACTTTTGGTGTGAAAGTTTGTGGAAATCAATTTTTCTGGAGTACTTCCACCAGCTTTTCCACATAAAAACTCATGGAAATGCGATATGGAAAAGATAAAGTCGAAAAGTCCCAGATTTTGGACCATTTTTGTGATGGATCATGATAGTGGAGCATACAAAAGTTCAAACTTCCTTCAGAAACGTTCCAAATTGAAAGAATATTTGCAAGGGAGCATAAAATATTACATAGGATCGCATCTAGACACGAAAATGGCAATGCAATTATTTTTCATGCGGAGCGCATCGAAGACAAAATCTCGAATTTTGAGATTTTCAATTTTTGAGATTTCTCAATTAACATTAAGCCCCACATTGACTTGGGTGGTTGTTTCAACCCATTTTACTAGTTGTCGAGGTGCAAGACCGGCGTTGGGATCAGCAGTGAGAAATTACTAAAGTTCAACAGCACATTTTGACCCTAGATGGTCGCATTCATGCTCGGTTAGCAGAAAAGGCCCCTTTTTGAAAATTCTGAAAAAGTTATGGAAGATGAGGCATGTGTTTTAGATTCCAAAAATGTCAATCACCCAAATTCATATTTTTTCAAATCGAGTTATGACAGTTTATGTGCCATTTCGGATCGAAATTTTCGGTTTTTAGGCCATAACTTGTTTATTTCTCATTTTCTCGCGTTCGGATATGGAAATTCGGTTTCTACGCGTGAAAATACTTTAGAAAAACTATATTCCACATGATTTTGAGAAAGTCAAATTTTCGACCCCAAAAGTGAGGGGTGCCAGAAACTTTTTCAAAATCGACCCCTAGCCTTAGTCATTGCTGCCGGCGATCAGCACTCGGGACCCCCTCTTCAGAAAAAAGTATGGAAATTATCGAATTTTGGGCCATCCGTGGACCCCCGTCAGTTGTTACGTTCTCTGGTGGAGGGTCTCTTAATTAACATGAACAAACCGCAAGAAGATATCGAAAATAAGAATTATCAAACCCACTCTGATCATAGCACTTCTGCAGGCAATCAGACACTTCCTCGAAGAAGAAAGCCTTTTTGGGCTCTCCTTCCCCCTCCTCCACCACCTCCCTACCCATTCTGATCACAGTGGAGGCGTCGTGTTCGATCAGTGTAGTGAAGACGCCGTGCGGGCCTGCACAGATATTCTTTTCCCAGACAATACTCGATCACATGTCTTCGTTAAAATAGAGTTCGAAGAACGATACTGCACTCTGTTCATCCTATCCACTGTCACAACACTCAACCAGTGAGGATTGATAATGAAGAGACGGTGTTATCGTTTCTCTAACTCTAGTTAGAATGCTAACATAGCATGGACCAAGTAAAACCGACCATCGAAGGTGTATCGGGTGTACCACTCCTTTTCCTCTGTCTCCACTTCCTTCCTGGCACGCACATTCAATTTTGTCGATTCGCCTTCTTCTCTTAAATTCGATTGTTCATCCGACATGCTAAAGTGTAGGCACAGAGATTGTTCGATAGTTTGCCGTATGCACAGCTTTTCAAAAACATTCTTATGAATTCATCTCTAGCTTGTGAGATACAATGCTTGAAATTGGATGATTGGTGCTTCACCTCGGTATCCGAGACACCTCCTCGCGCAGTCAGTCCTCTCCGCCAGCATCTCCATCCTCGCTGCATCATCTTCAGCTTCCTCCTCCTCCTCATCCGTAGGTTCACTGCTGAAATGCATTTAGCCATTAAAAATCTCTCGAAACTAATTCAATTTTTTACTGCTTTTGCTTAGAAATTGAAGAACTAGATACTTAGTAATACTCACGTCTCCTCCTCGTTTCCGCCGCTTTCTGTGGTGCTGAAATCGATTCTATAACGCTAAACGTAGTAAGGGTTGTGATCGTTTTATCATTCCAACCGTATAAACCAGGTTCCTCTTCGCTAACAAACTGGAAACGCATGACACACCTCTCCTCCTCTTCCTCCTCCTTACTCAGAATCATTTGATGCGCGATCATCTCTCCGTTGTCGATTGCCAGAAGGAGACCGACGTAATCGTCAGCGATGACGATGGGAATCTCCGGAGTCGTCGTGATGAGCGACTGCAGACGACAATCTGTAAAGTTGAAATATTGAATAATGTAGATTTTTTTGCTCACCTGACCCTTGGTAGGTCACCCAGTCCAATACATCAACACTTCCTTTCGAAATCAGATCGAATGCCGTTAGTCCATTAGGACAGAGTGGCAGTTGAAATTTGGATCTGAATTATTCAAATGTTTAGTGAACCCTTACTGCGCTTAGCGTTAAATTACAAGTAATAGTGCTTAAAGTTATAAAATACTTACTATCACAAGCTCTTGCACACTCGCTATAGGAGTTATCGGAAATGACGAATTGAGTGATCTGAAGATGATGATACAATTCGCAACAATATTTATCTGCACACTTCAATTTGCACCGATGGAAGGTGGACGCTCATGTTGGAGGAAATGACAGTAGTGTAGACACCGCAGCGAGGCCCTGAATACTGTGTGGAGTAGCTAGTTAATTCTGTTTTTCTTGCTCTCCATTTTCAAATCGATAGATGTAAGTGAAATATTAGGTTGTTCGGAAAGTTTCTTTCTTTTTTCATGTATGGACATTATTACCTTCTCGATAATTTAACCTCGACCAATCAGTTTATGGTTTTTTGTAGTTGATGTGGGCTTGAATACTCTCTATGACAACCAGTAGTATATGTCTTTTCGATCAATAGATCTTGAGCAGTGGAGGTCAGAAGTAAGTCTAGTCGACTTTTCTCCCAGATTTTTAACGGCGCACATTTATTTGCAGAAGAGAGATAGGCATGCAAATGACCCACTATTGTGAAGACCATCAAATAGGGTTATTAGTAAACGTAAAGCTTTAAATCTAGGACGTGTTCCTCAATCTAACTAAGAGTCCATGGAGTAATCCGCACTACGATGGCGTTTTCGAGCATAATTTTGAACTTATTGTGCTTCACGCGGACAAAATAGAGAACACAGCGATTGTTATTTGTGAAGTGCATTACATGGACACTTGCTATCCCTAATTAGGTGGGAATCCAATTACGTATTCATTAGCAGGATTTTTCAGAAAATTTACGTCGAAATTTGAACATCGAAATGGTGACATATTGATATCTCCCGTCTCGCTCAATGGTTGAAAGCCTGGTTTTTCTTTGATATCATTATTATCAACTCTTGCCCTATCACATATTATCCGGCTAGTATCGGTAGGCATCTAGTTCTCGGGAAAAAATGACCCAACATAAAACACTGAAATTCTGCTTTTTCAGGTGTTTTTGGCATTTGCTAACTTTTGATATGTTCTCTAGCCTGCTATACGACCGAGACGTGATTTGAACAGACTGTAGTATTCCACCGCCAAGGCCCTAACGTATACCATAGACAAAATAATTGAGGTCGAATGCCACAAGAATTGGCATGAGAAAAATAAAAGAAAGAAACTTTCCGAACAACCTAATAAAATCACGATTCCATTGCTGAGAATGAACAAGAAGGGTTTTCCATTGCTGAATATTTGCGTTACTAATATTCGCCTATGAGAATAAATCGTAGTTAGAGTATGAAACGTGCAAACTTTAGCGCCTAAATCATCTAGCGAATGCTGCTCGAGATATACAAATGACTCCAAGGAAGATGATATTAGTTTTGTCGCATTTTGGAGTCTTATATTTCTCCATCGATTTTGCTTCTCAATTATTTATGTCGCCTGACCTCATGGCGTACGTTAGGGGTATGCATGTATCACGGGTATCACGAGTCAGTGGAGGAAAAAAACACCCGTCGGGAACAATTTCCAACTTTTATTTTTTGTTTGCCCTCATATTAAAGTGGTAGCATACACTAGATCCAATTTCTTGAAAAATCTAGGTCACAGGTCCCAGAGCCGCCATTTAGGAATTTTCCGGTTTTACAACCGGCCCTACTGTATGTCAGCTTCCAGATGTGCTACAGAGTTGGCAGTCGACTCAAAATGAGCAGAAAATTATTTTGAACAACTTTTATGTTGAAAGTGAAACCATTGGACTTCAATTTCAGATAATATGAACGAAAACCTGAAATTACGATTACAAATAAAATCATAGCATCTCGGTGAGTAGCAAACCCAGTGAATTTTATTGAAGATTATGGAAGTATAACTCCAAATGCATATAGAAAAAAATAGTAATCGGCAGTTTCAGAATGGACCCTTTCCGCACTATAGCTCCGAATATCGAAAAAAATGTTATGCAAAATTTTGAAAAATTCTCATCTCGCAGATTTATCATTCAATTCGATCAGTTCAATCATTTCATTACATTTCTTGATCAAAGAAGTTAGATGACGTTGAAAGAGCACTCAAATTACTCACTTCAAAAAAATCGATTTTCGTCCCTCCTAATTTCCCATGTTCGTGAGCATCCAGCTCAGGAATTACCCAGCTGTGAGATTGAAATCAAATTTTAATCAACAGCTGTGACTGGCATGAGTTCATTCTGTCATTGTTGGTTTTCCAGTCGAATACATGTCTTTGATTTACATGCTCGAACTTGCTGGATCGCGTTGGTCCAAAAACAACATAATGCTATTTTGACTAAATTTCGAAAATTCTATGCAATTTGCTATTGCTAATAATTCTTATAAGATAAAACGAGATAGAAAATGCTGATAATAACAACATAGAGCACGATTTTAAAAATATGAAATTTTTGAACATTGACATTTTAGATTTTTTGAACAGCCTTGAAAATGGACACAATTTTAACATTTTCCATCTTTCCTGCGCTAAATATGATTTTTAGCTAGCAAAAATAGCTGAGATTCTTTGAAATTTGGTCAAAATAACATCATGTTGTTTTTGGACCAACGCGATCAAGCAAGTTCGAGCATGTAAATCAAAGGCATGTATTCGACTGGAAAACCAACAATGACAGAATGTACTCATGCCAGTAACCACTGTTGATTACAATTTGAGTTGAATCCCACAGGTTTGTAAATCCTGAGCTGGATGCTCACGAACATGGAAAATTAGGAGGGATAAAAATCGATTTTTTTGAAGGGAGTAATTTGCGTGCTCTTTCGACGTCATCTACCTTCTTTGATCAAGAAATGTAAGGAAATGATTGAACTGATCGAATAGAATGATAAATCTGCGAGATGAGAATTTTTCAAAATTTTGCATAACATTTTTTCGATATTCGGAGCTATACTGCGGAAAGGGTCCACCTTGAAACTGCCGATTGCTATTTTTTCTATATGCATATGGAGTTATACTTCCATAATCTTCAATAAAATTCACTGGGTTTGCTACTCACCGAGATGCTATGATTTTATTTGTACTCGTAATTTCAGGTTTTCGTTCATATTATCTGAAATTGAAGTCCAATGGTTTCACTTTTAACATAAAAGTTGTTCAAAATATTTTTCCGCTCATTTTGAGCCCACTGCCAACTCTGTAGCAGATCTGGAAGCTGACATACAGTAGGGCCGGTTGTAAAACCGGAAAATTCCTAAATGGCGGCTCTGGGACCTGTGACCTAGATTTTTCAAGAAGTTGGATCTAGTG
Organism: Pristionchus mayeri; assembly: GCA_036245805.1. Taxonomy (NCBI): domain Eukaryota; kingdom Metazoa; phylum Nematoda; class Chromadorea; order Rhabditida; family Neodiplogasteridae; genus Pristionchus; species Pristionchus mayeri. The sequence goes on from BTRK01000002.1 coordinate 12,121,217, forward strand.
TATGCTACCACTATAATATGAAGGCAAACAAAAAATAAAAGTTGGAAATTGTTCCCACACACCTCCGCTGACTCGTGATACCTGTGGTATATTGCAACCATGGGGTGTAACTGAATTATACATTCCGCATGTGGAGAAAATATCAATAAGAACTGATTTGACTTTCGCACTATTTTTTAAAAATTTGTTTGTCCTAGTGCTAGTTCACAGAGACGAACAGTGCTCCAGCTCTAGCCTAATGGTGATAAGCACCATGAGTGCTCTTTCTAAATATATGCCAGATCTGGCGTTCTGTTGAGCGTATTCAAAGATATTGTTAACTGTATCTAAGCGAAGCCACTGATTAACAGAGAACTTGGCCAAATTTCCTGAATCCAACATTTTAACAACTGAGCTCAACCTAAGTGCTTTTCAATAATCACTGATGGGCCAAGATTTTTGCACGAAATATGTTAGGCAAATGATGCTCGTATTGCAGAAAATTTGAAATTTTCAGAAGTTCAATGCAGGTACAATTTTGCCAAAATTTCAAGTTTAGGTGTTTTGAATTCCAGTTCGCCATCCAAAAACTATAGATTTCTGAAATTATCCAAAATAGGAGATTACCAGGGAAGGGTTGAGGGTTCAGATGATCACAATAAATCCAATATTAAATTGTGTGCGAGGCAGGAATTTGAATAAAGTGCAAATTTCGGCAGTATGATTTACATACAAACGGTCTGCACGAAAGCTTATCCCAGCAGAACTCAATCGGACCCAACATATATTTGTGAACTGAACACCTTTGGTGAATTATATTAAAGTACTATTTGAATACCTATATCAATCTAGAAGAAAATTCGGCATGCAAATCTGTGTTTGACCGTTACCGCATATCCAGATTACATGAACACATCTAAATTTCGTGAAGGCTGTTAGTTTCTCATTGCCCAAGAGTGGTTCAAAATTATACTCATGTGTCGATCTTTATGCCTATTGCATTAGATCGGCATAATTCCTGTTCTTCAATATGCGCTAATGAGTGAAATGAGTAACTAATCCTGATGTCGCTGCAGCTTTCACTGATTACTATTCCTCCCTGACTGAATTGACAGGACTGGCGCAGGGCGCGTAAAAGAGCATATGAACTTTCTTATTGAATAATAAATATTGCATAATACCGACATTAGTGCACAGAATTTTGGAGGTCAGAATGCCTAAGACGTAGGACGCGACAAAGCTTATGCACCAGCCTGATAATTATTTCAATTCGCGTGCAAGATATGAAAGTGATTAGTCCACTACTATCTTTTTAATAATCTGAATGTTCTAGCGCACCTTCGTAGGTCATCGCGATCGAGCTGTCCCAGAGTGATCGCGTGTCAACCACCCGCAAGCAGGGCTCATCGATGACGCCATCGAAACTGAATGAAATGTGAAATGTTGGCTCTATTTTCGATTCGGGGGTACCAACAAATTATCGAGATCCCATGACAACCCATGGGACCCGTTTAAGTTTTTGGGAACCCGATTCGAAAACAAAGCCGAAATGTCTCCTCAAAATTGCAAAACTTTGAACAATCAAAATTGGTTCACCTCTCCAAACCGTAGCATTGCCGATAGCATGAAATCTGTGAATTATTTAATTAAATTTTATAACATAAATAATTGTTAACTACCAGTGCTGCTCCTTGTTCCAAGTTGAAATCAGCGCCCAGCGGAGCACCGCTAGTCAGAGGCAACAACTGCAATCTAGTTTTGCAGAGCGATTGTCAGACAAAGATTTGGACATTTTGTGAACACTTTTTGTGGTAATAGTCAATGAATAGCAAGCTTGTCAGATGAATAAACGTTTCAGACTATACGGGATCTTACAAATCAAAGAAAGATGGGTCGAAAGATCTCACCAGTAAGGCAGAAACCAGCATAGTGAAGGGCACCGTTCAAATTGTTATTGTGTCTCTTTTTAACGAGAAGAAAGCAATAAAAGGAACGACAAAGCTGAGTAAGCTCAACCAATTGCAATAGGTTTTGTTATAAGAATTGAAGAACCATTTTAGATTGGAACACCTCAGTAGCAATAATTTAGTTCCGGTCTGTTCCTGAATTAATCTTCGATAATTTGGGAAGATATGAAATACCATTGACGGACGGTCGCTAATTAAAATATCTGATATTTTCTAGACGAGAACTTGCTTTATTATTTGCTTCATAAGCAGAATCCGAACAACTCTAACATCCAATAGCATTTGCAACTATAGTTTTCATAAATGGCGCTAAAATTAATACGAATGCAGGTGGTAGCTACGTATTCAAATTATTCATATTACATTTTTCCGAGCTCATGGATCGTCAAAACTCTCTATCCTAATAAACGATGAAAAAGTTGTCCATGATGCCTAACCGATGCTTGACACTTGCCTCTCTTCCTAGCAATTTAATAAAATCGGTGATTTTATCTGCGGGTTTCGATTTGATCGACGTTTTGCGATTGGTGAGAATTTTCAATTTAAAAAAAGGTATTGTTTCTAGACTTGACAATTCAAGGGTTCAAGGGACAAGCAAGGGCGCTCTACGCAAAATGCCTCATTATCCCTTGCGCAAGGGCGAGACAGAGCGGTCGCCCTTGCGCAAGGATTCGGACCATTGAGTGAGGATTGAAGGCGAAAACGGGTTCAAAGTTGTTATAATCATACCAAACTTTCACATTTGCATAATTACGATGATGACTACCAGATCACACCACTTTCCACAGTTTTCCTTTTTTCTAAAGCTCCCCGCTGAGGCATTGAAAGTGCTTGCTGCACTCCTCGGTGAGATATGTTGTTATTCTACTCCAGACGGAACAGCTAATGACAGCTAATAGATAGGAATCTTAGGCGCTAATAACCCCTCTACGTTTGAAAAATTCATCTTTCTTGCGCAGAAAGCAATACTGCACATCATACTTTACCCTAAATTGCTATGAAAACGAAAGTTAAGGGATTAGGATGAAAAGTGAGGCTAAATGTACGCTCGAGTACGGGAGTAATTAAAGTAATAAAAGGTTTGCCCGTTGCATGGTGAATGCTTGAATGCTAAAGATGATTGTGAGCTGCTATCTAACGAACTAAAATTGTGGGCTGCAGACTATCAGACTAATTAGATGAACTGACTAGTATTTATCATCGTAGATCTGAAGTTCTCTATTCTTGGGGTACAGCATCTCCCCGAGAAAAGAACTGCAAACAGTTGAAAAGGAAAAAATAGTACCCCCAAAAGCCGCTGTTGCAAGAAAGCTTCTGAACAAAGGGTAACGCTCAAAACTGATCTAATCACACTGTCCACAACGAAATTATGCAAATGAGAATGTTAGGAATGTTTTGAACAAGTTTGAGCACCTTTTTACCCTTCAATCCTTGCACAAGGATCCCGTCCCTTGCGCAAGGGAGACCGCCCTTTCTCCCCATTGTGCAAGGAATGAAGCAATTTGCATCCTGTGGAGAATCGAGAACAAGGCCTTGCGCACGCCCTTGGATTGTCAACTCTAATTGTTTCATCAGATATCTCCAGTTTGGAATTCGTTCGTTCTCAATTTTCTCGCAAAAAAAGAAAGATCGCCTCAAATTGAACTGTTTTCTTTTCGATTTCTCAACGATTTGCCCTACGTTTCCATAAAGGTTCAAAGAAAATTTTCAAATTTTTTCGGATTTGAAACGGACAATTCTGGCGCGTTGCTCAGTCGTCGGGTATGCAGCACAAATAATTTCATTGTCAACAACTCTATTGGCAAATGGAAGAACAAAAAATGGAAGAACAATTTCAGGGAGGCTATGCTGAGGCTGGATTCGTAATTAAGAAGAGTCGGCATGGCTTCGATTATCGATTGATCACTCGTAGAATTAATCGATGCTCGCGGATCGTCATCTTCGAGACTGGAAATTTCGAAACTTTCTGTGAGAAGGCGGATGCAATTATAATTGCAATAAATACGCTGTATTCAAAGCACGCCAATTCAATTGATTCGCAGATTAAACATCGAATTCTTCGATAGGATGGCTTGGTTTGTTTTTATTAGGTTGTCTCAAAAGTTTTGCCCTATTTCATTTTTAAAGTTTTTTTCTGGCCAACATTGATTTGTTGGAAATTCTTTTTTATACACGTAGGGGGTGTGTAAGTAGATTACAATCATATGTTTGAATAGATGCTAGTTCGCATATTACACGAGTAAATAAATAAAATCTAGAAAACTCAGAAAATCACGATTTTTCGATATGCTTTGTTAGTCCCCAAAAATTTGAAAATGAGTTCACAACTGACTTTGCCCATTTGAAGGGAGGCATATCTAGAGTTACCCTTTCAAATCTCAAAATATCGGGCATTCAAAATGTGCAGGAAGCGGAGGATTCGAAAAACGACTGATTTCGATGACCAAATTTCAGCGTCTGGGTTTAGAAAAGTGCTGCTCTCGAACAGTTATCTGTCGACCTCACGAATTTAAATAGAATACTAACAACATAGAGTACTTCAAAACCCACAACAATTGAGGTAACTAGGTCAATCACAAAAGATCCAGAACTGTGAAATATCCGCGATCGGAAATGTAGCTAGTGCAAATTTTTGAATAGGCACTCATCCCAAGTTGGTATAATATGGGGTTCTTATTAAAAGGCATCCATCGACATGACCACTAATCACAGTTTACAAAAGTATGTTAGGTTTGTCCATATCACACTTCGTATTTCAACTATAAGTAAATAAAAATTTTGATTGATCATCAATTTCGCTAAATTTGGCGGTTCGCTGTGAGTGTATTTCTAAATGCAGAGAACTGTGATTACTTTTGTTCGAAAGAGTATCCAAGTACTCTTCGATCACAGATGGACATATGAGGATTGATCGAGTTTGAAGAGCAGGGTACGCCAAAATGTAAAATTCGTAAAATCGGGCGAAACTTTTGAGACAACCTGATAAATAACAAATTTGTTATTTAAAAAATTGTTATGTAAATTGTATGAAAAAATAATTTAGCACTATGCTGACCGATTTCATCAACATGATCTCTATACGAAAACTCGCGATAAAAATATACGGAGCCGACGCAACTTCGTTACGTAAGATATTACATCGATACAAAGGAGCTAAATGATATTTTCAGATGCTTTTATAACTCATTCAATGCAATTCCTTCGATATCTGATATTCGAGCAACTCGGGTACGAGGATAGCAATAACACGTCCTTTTCACTTCCTAATCAATTCTGGGAAAAATTTGTTTATGACTTGAAGGCTTCGAGAGCGTTTTCTTCTGAATTTCTATCGGACGCTAATAAGATCTTTTTAATGAAAAAACCTTCACAAATTCGAATTTGGCAAGGACGCTAAATTCCGAAGGATTCTTCTTTTCCTAATTCTTTCTTTTCGAGGTTATATATTAAATATTATATTTTTTATCGCTCAAAAAATGAAAATCTAACATTATGATGCAAACAATTCAAACATCGATACTACAAAGAAAACTAATATAAATTCAAAAACAAAGGAATATGTTTGTCGATTCTCTTCCAGTCACTGACGAGCCGTAATGCGTCAGCGGGAGTTTCTGGCTGGTATCTGAAGTCGACGCTTTTTTTCAGATTGATGTATTATCTTAGATAAGCTAATCTGTGCTTAATCAATGCAACGTATACAAATGTAACGTAGTATTCAACAATACTGCGAGCCCCCCTGCTTGCGAGTAGTCTTGGCTGCACGAGCTGCAGCTGCGCGGGCTGCAGTCTACGAGAGAAAGATGCTGAAATTCAGAACAGGAAGCAATACTTTTTAGGCCAGAAATGCTGTCCAAGCAGGGAAACATGCTTCTCATCCCATTAAGCCGGGCACTATATCGGATGAGAACTATGACGTCATGCTGCTGTCTTTCATATATCAAATGCGGCATGACGTCATAGTTCTAATCCGATCTAGTGCCGCCTTCGTTGTTGCGGGGTATGTGCGGCTACGAGCAACCATCGAATACTCGGCTATGCTTTCAACAGCATGAGCACCAGCAACGGCAACAGCTGCTGCGGCAATAGAATAAACAGTAGCATGACCACTAGCGTCATCATAACCACCAGCAACTTCAGTAGCGGTCTATCCGTATTCAAAACGATACCACTCGTATTCAGGTGAGTTAAAGGAGGAGCAAAGGCAAAATTCAATTTTTGAAGCTTTCATATGCACGGCCTAGACCTCCCCAACGATAAGAAGCTCTGAAATTTTCACATGAATATCTCCATTACGAACAGAGCTATCGGTAGTTGGCGGGGAGCCAAATCAGGGAAGTTGAGGCAACGAGCGAGAGATCACGCAACTTGAAGAGAGTTCTCCTCTAATTGAAACATATTTCAACCGGGTGCGCGTTTTCCTTTACTCCTCCTTTAATGCAGCGTGAACTACCGAGGAAACGGTAGAAGCACATCATAAAGGAGACCCCTTACAAAGTGTCGAAACTGTTTCAATCCCAACCAAATCCAGTCAATCTATTCACTGTTGACGCAGGAATTGCCAAGTATCTTTCAATCAAATTTATAACGTTGGGATGTCGCTCGAGGCTAACCATCCTAAGAGTGGAAAGCCGCAGTTCAGGAAGATTAATTGAAGAGAGCGTAAGACGATATCATCGAATATATTTCGCCCAATCCCCCATTTCACAATTGGATGAAGCACATCCACATCATTATCTCTACCTCATTTCCCTCTCGTCAATTTCCATTCCTCTCCCTCTCTCTTTTTCCCTCTCCCTCTCCCTTTCATTCTCCCCTCACTCCTTCGCGATGCGCTCGTTCGGAGCGGTGGCGCTCTTCGCGCTCGTCGTTATCTCGATGCAAGCTTATCTTTTTATTGTTTTTTTTTTACTTTTTGTAACTTTAATATTTATTTTAATCACTAATTATTGCCTAATTAAGTGAATCCACGTCGAGTCGCGAAGTCACCGGCGACCAGCTGCGCAAGAATGTGGTACGATCATGTTATTTATTTTTCATTTTATTTTTACCTTAAGACTTACATCAAGATAAAGTTATGTGCTGCGGAATCTGCGAAAGCCCCGTTTCATTTCTAGTTCTGTTTTCGACAACATTCCGATTCGGTCATTCCGCGCGTTTCGACCGGCCGAGACGGGGAATTGAGCGAGAAATGAGAGAAATGAGAAATGAGAATTGAGCGATATTGGCGAGAGTCGGCAAAGTGCCAAGGCGGATTGTAAACTGAGACGATGTTCGATTTACATTACGGTTCTCGCACTGATCACTATTGATCTTTGGAAGTTATGTATGCCTACCGTATCCACACTAGAACGATCAACTACAGTATCCGCGTGGTTACCGTATGCTCATACTAACGCCGTACATTCCAGGAGAAGTGGGCAGCGGTGCAGGGGATCGTGGCCGAGGCTCTGAAGATCAAGCATGTAAGCGAGAGCAATTGTCTGACTCTCTTCAGTTTGCACGCTCTCTCGCCGGTCAGAGACGAGAGAGCGGGCAAACTGAAGGGAATCAGACGATTGCTCGACCATCGACATTAACGGATGAATTGTAATTGCTGACAGCAGAGCCTGTTTTGCTCCTAAGACTCGCATCATTTTAGATAGATGGCTAAATCGGGCACAAAAAACTTGAAACTTTGCCAAAAGATTACTGTAGTCTCATGGCACACACTATTTTTCTTCTTTCTCTAGTTCTCTATCCCTGTAGCGAAACGCTGTGAGACTCTTTACTAGTCTGTCTTCATCGGGATTCCGCATTTTGATTGAGTAGAGATCAACGATCACAGATCAGACCTCAGATATCAAAGATCAATATCAGGACGAGACTCGCAAGAAGATGCCCGCGAACCCGTTCGACACTCCGGGCTTCCTCTTCAACAACTCCGATGGGACCCCGGACGGGACGGCCGTCATACTCGCTGCTAAGAATGTGAGATTCTATCTTTGATCTTTGACTCTTCGTTAAGTTCAAGTAAACAGTGCCACTGAACACGAATGGTTTCTAATTGGTGCAACAGCGATGAACATGTTTTCGAGACTGAATATGATTTTTCTGGATACGATCCAAAGATCAAAGGTCAATCCTTTGCAGATCGTCCCTGACCTCGACCTGACGCTGTACTACCTTAGCAATAAAACGTGCGTAGGTTGGAGCTACGTGCCTGCAGAGGGATATGAGAGGGACGCCGTGCCCCTGTTCACCATTGTGAGTAGAGCTTGGAGGAAAAGATTAAAGATCACTCTGAGTGAGAGGGATGCTCGAGAAAATAGGAAAATGTCAACAGTTGTACGCATGTTAAGTGATGATCTGGATCAAATTTTTCCACAAACATTTTCTAATGCATTTAGATCTTTAATCTTTTGAAGGTAAAGTCCGTAAGACTTGCACATTAAGGCTGGAATCAGGGCGAGTCCATCGAATAGAACTGTGCAGCATCCGCACTCGCACAAGGTGAGGAGGCCAAATATCAAGGCACAACGATCAAAGCACAAATATCAAAGATCATCCTTGCTCGTTGCAGTTCATGCCCTACATCTGCGCGCTGCGTCGACAGACTGCGATGGTAAGCAGGGGAGACGCCGTCTGGCTCTCTCAAGTTCACACGCTCTCTCTCTCTCTCTCTCTCTGATTTACAGGAGAATGTGGGAGATTAAGAGATTCAGACCACAGGGATCAAAGATCAATCACTCATCGTTCAGATCCTCTTCCTTGACATCTCTCGCTCGCTCGTCTATCCGCCCAAGGGAGATCTCTGCGGGACCATGATACTGGTGAGATTACGGTAGACGCTGGGGATACTGTAGATAATGTGGGTACTGTAGATACGCTAGGTACTACAGTACATCAATGATCAATCAAAGATCAATAATTGCTTGCCAGATCCGCCAAGCGTTTCACTCGGCCCGCTTTCTCGCTACGATCTTCACCGAGGTAATCTTTTAATCTCGGAAGACCAAAGATCAAAGATCAATCGCAGAGAACGGAGACGCACAAGGTGCCGTTGTGTCGTCCCATCGTCTGGGGCAATCTCTCGCCCTATCTGCAGGTATTTAGAGAATTGTAATCATTCAATTATTATTATTATTATTATTTTAATTTTAAAAAACTTTCAGATTCGTAAGGACGTGAGGGACAAGAAAGATCCCAACTCGGAAACACTCGTCTTCCTGGGATCCAAAGGCGGCTCTATAAAGTGAGCCCTTTATGATCCTTGACCTTCAATGATCGCTGTGCACTCGTAACTTTTAATTACCATTAGAATTACTTGGATTTTAATACATTTTTTAATGTGATATAAATACTACTATATTGTTCATAATTTGTGCATTTATTCTTTCAGTTTCGGGCTCAAACTCGACCTGCACGCGAGGCCGAAGAATGGACAGGAAGAAGAATGGAAAGCCAAAATGAACCATCTGTTCATTACGATGGACAACATCTGTCAATTCGCCTTCCGGAGTCGCCTCGTCAGGGAAAATTTGGTCAGTGACTACGGTAGGATTCGGAGTAATACGGTAGAAATACGATCGAATCATTCATGATCGTTGAACTTTGAAGATGACTGGACCTCGGTTCGACTTCCATGACTCCAACTCAATGAGGAAGTCGTACAAGAGGAAGAGGCTGGTTCGTCTAATCCTTGACAATTATGGCATTAATTAGCATAAAACGCTCGAAACCATCGTCCTACAAGAAGGAACGCAAATTTCGGATGGAATCCGAGGAAAGATCTTTGAACTTTGATCAATTGAGGAGTTGCGGGACTATCTGGAGAAAGAAGGCGGAGATTTCACGACGATCAACCAACTGCAAATCCTGGTTGTCCTCCTATTCGCCGGAATAGTCTCTATGATAATTGCCGTGAACCCGCAGGTGTGATCTTTCGTCTTTGGTTGTTGAACTTTGGCACTCTGGTTGTTAGTCGTAGGCCTATTTTTTGCGAAAAAGCCACTTAATGGCACCTGAATACGAGGTGCGGAGTGATCTTTGATCTTTGATCTCTTTGAGTATGTCTGGACAACGTATACGAAGGTGGTGGAAGTGGTCGAGGACGAAGACGATGAGGAAGACAAGGAGAAGAAAGTATGTCTGATTCTTGCAAAATCGTGCGATTGATCTTTGATCTTTGAGGGCGGAGTGTTGGAGGCACTCAAGAACGCGGTGATCCCGCGTCAGCCCACTGAGGTAAAAACTAGGAGGGAAAATCTTTGATCTTTGATCTATGATGTTCGAAATGTGTCTCCTTGCAGAATTCGACTTGCAGCGTCGGCCGCCGAGTGCGAAGTGAGTTAATGAGGCTTGATCATGTTGATCGTTGATCTCTTCAGAGTTGAAGAAGGCCAAGAAAGCTGAGGCATCTGTGTCTGCGGAGGTGACCGCCGAAGGCGACATGACGTGAGTACTGTAGGCGTGGTTACGGTAGAGGGGAGTACTGTAGTAGACGGGGTTACGGTTGAGGGGAGTACTGTACGCTCCCCTCTACCGTAACCACTCCTACAGTATGACAGAAACATAATGTGATTTGCACACCGTTAAACTATCATAGACCTAACACACTCCCTTTTGATTAAGGGAGAATGTTGTTAAAACCTTGTTGTTCAGGCATTTTGATGATGTAATTCACAGTGTATACATTACGATAATAATAAAAAATATTTTCAGCGGGATAAGTGACGGACAGCAGTCGAAGCAAGCTGATTCGAAGGTCATTACTATTTTAAATTATTATTTAAAATAAAACATAATTCAGAATCGAACTAAGAGCAAAAGCAAGACCGGCCGTGTATCGAAGAGCAAAACGGGACGCATGTCCATCAGCAAGAGCAAGAGGAAGGCTGTCCGTTTTCCATTTCGGGATTTATGGAAAGATCAAAGATCAGAGATCAAAGATCAACTTCAGCAGCACCAGAAGCCCCAGGAGTCCTCGGAGGTGACGGCCGAGACGGGCGGTGCTACGACTGCTGGAACTGAGAGTGAGCAGGAGATCAAAGATCAAAGATCAAGGATCATGCTAATGAAATCCCCCGATGAATCGAGATATTGTGCGACATGATGAGATCATGGGGAGTGAGAGAGTACAGTAGGGTCAGAGTATCAAAGAAGGGGCAGAATAGGAAAGACGGTGTCAAGACAAGGTTGCCATATCGATCTTTGATCTCTCTTACTTACAGTCACGGCGCCCGGAACTGTGACGGCTACGGCCATCAACTAGAAGAAGATCAAAGATCGAAGATAAGTGGGGATGGAAGACTGCCCCCTTTCCGAGTACCCGCTTGATCAATGTATCCGTTCGAAATAAATCAATGAATTTGATTTGCATGTGGTAACAAGACTTCGATTTATGCGATGCACACAATTTTAGGTACAGTGAAATTGCACCGATATCCACCACACTGGTTTCTTTCAACCAGTGGGCAACCCGTTCTCTGACCAGTGGGTTGGGAGTTGTCCACACACTTGTCAGGGAACTGAATACTGGTTGGTTACTGTCAACCAGTGTTCGAGAGGGCTACTACAGTAAGCAAGTTCAGAGGGTCAGATAAATTGTTCACTCTTATTGAAGAGGAGTGCCTCTTACGGCAGTCAACTCTCACACGGAACTTCCGTGTTTTGGGAGTAGCTACGTTCAGTATACGATCGTATGGATCGTATAACGTAGCCATGGCCAGGCTACCATCATGGGGGCCTCTCGTGGAAAGAGTGCTCTCTACTCGCGCCGGGGTAGAACTAGTGTTTGCGTAATAAAGGTAAAGAAGGTTCCCCTTGTGCTTGATTCCCCCTTCCTTGTTGTCATACTTCATGTTGCTTCCAAGTCCATCAATAGGAGATTCGCAGCCAAACGAAACGATGTCCGAATGTTCATTATTCACATTGTGAGAATAAATTATTGGTTGAATGGCATTCCGTTCAACCATATTTCCGGAGGGAACATGGATATTGGGAAAAAAATGGAAAACGGAGGAAGTAAAGAGCACATTGTGAGTGACGAATGACTATGTGCTCCGATTGATTTACTTCACTGATAAGGGATGGAGTGAGAATGTGAGAGAGAGAGAGAGAGAAAAGAGACAGCGATGGATGTTTAGGGCGGAACGGGAGAGTGTGTTTGTGAACCGCCGGTGCGCACTCGTCAATATTTTTTTTGTTTTCCTTCCATTCGCAAAATAATTCGGTCATCTGAATAAATCTTTGTTAGTGTCATTCAGTTCGTTGTGATGTGCTTACCAACATCCTCAAAAGAATCAATATTTCTTCGCACTTCTTTCAAATTCGAAAATATCCACTAACAACAAGCATACCATAACAGTGTTTGCGCTTTTATTCGAGTGATTCCGATTATCCGGTGATTCAAAGGACAATCACAAGCAGCTTATTGTTAGTGTGGATGGACAAAACCGAAGAGGTGAGCTCGCATTCCATCATCTCGGTTTTTATACTTCTGCATGCGGTAAAATGTGGAACTGTGAGAATAGAATGCGTAGCAACGTGGTGTACATGATAAACTTCTTAAAGTACTACAATATTCGCGGAACGAAATATTTAGCCGCGAATTTTTTCCCGTTCCGCGAATATTGTAGTACTTTAAGAAGTTTATCATGTACACCACGTTGCTACGCATTCTATTCTCACAGCACTTGCAACAGCATTTGAGAACGTAGGCTACTCGAAGGTGTCGATTGGAGGCAGGGAAGGTTATCTCAGAGCAGAATTCGATCCTAGAGACATGTGAGTTTTTTTTGCCAAGAATAAAGTTATTAACATAAATTTTGCTTTCTTTTCTTTCCATTGTTTCTATTGTTTCGTGAATTTCGCAAGTTTATATTTTCATTTTACAGTTCCGTTTCCTCCCTCTACGATGTTCTCGATCCTGACTCGCCTCTATCTCTGAAAATAAAAGAGTGAACGAATCGACCACGATCATCTCAGTTTCTGCCGATATCACAGTAAAAGTGGAGGAGGCTGACCTGAAATTGGTAAGGTATACCACATTTGCTTGGAACTAGGTCGGATGATCACAGCCGGAAGATAACCTTCCATAACCAAAACGGTACTCTCTGTAGTATTTTCACAATACACTCCCGGAAGATGTCTCCGAAAAAATACGGTAGATAGGTACTATTTTTTGTCACCATCTTGAAGTTATCATCCGACGGCGATCATCAGACCTTGTGCTATTTACTTCCTTCAACCACATAATTTCCAGGATTTAACTCTGACAAAGTCGATGCCTTCATCTTCCTCTGAATGGTCCATCAGACTCGATTCTTTCCTCGAACTTTACCCGGTCCACACGATTTTCATATGTGCAGTGTTTATGTGAGAATTTTTCGATGTTTTCTTTATTTAACTATGATGTGTGAATGCAATTTTCAGATGTAAAGTGAACGTCTCGGCTATTTTCTCAGAACTTCAACGTAATGGTATCTTCAACGCCTACAAACCAACTCATATCAACAAAACCGTAAAAATTCACAAATTTTTCAGAATGTACAAGCTTCTTTCTACCAACGGAACTTCTACCACTTCTACCAACTTGGACTTCTACCAACTTGGAACTTGCAAAATTGACATAATTTTGCCTGACGATCGTCAGATATGCATTCTCTCTCTCTCTCGTCTCCCACCCCGCTCATCCACTTCTCCCGATCATATCCCTTACATCTTCCTTAAACATACTGCCCCTCACATTTGCATTCCTCTCTCCATACTGTTCAATAGATTCTTACTCCATGGCGCTTCTCCTTCCATTTGGAAAACTGCCAAAGTCAAGGCAATCGTAAGGGCCCGAAAAACACTGCCTCCTCGTACCGACCCATCTCACTTACTTGCTCCTCTTCCAAAGTTATGGAGAAAATCGTAGGCGAGACTCTCTGGAAGTACCTTTCCGAGAACAATCTCATCTCCCCTTACCAACACGGTTTCCGCCCACGTAGATCGTGCACCTCTGCACTTCTTAACTCTTTCTCTCAATGGCACTCTGCACTTAACGATGGTCACTACATTTCTGTTGCATTTATCGATTTCTCGCGTGCCTTTGACTCTATCCCGATCAACTTACTCATCCACAAATGCTCACTTCTAGGCATTTGTGGATCCCTCTTATCTTGGATTCGTTCGTTCTTACTCGGTAGACCACAATCAGTATCAGTCAATACCTCTTCCTCCCCCTCTTTCCCTGCCCACTCAGGCGTGCCTCAAGGCTCTGTCTTAGGGCCTCTTCTCTTCTCCCTCTACATTAGTGACCTACCCTCCCTACTTCCTCCAAATGTTCGCTGTATTCTTTATGCCGATGATGCCAAACTCTGGTCTTACTCTGATCCTGCCTCTCTCCAATCCTCTCTTGATATCCTTTTTAAGTGGTCCTCTGATTGGGGCCTTACCGAATCCCTCACTAAGACCGAGACAATGCTTATAGGAAGGTCACATCCTCCCTCTATCTTTACTCTTAATGGTCTTCCCAATTCACCGACTTAGGAGTTACATACTCTAATAAACTAGAATTTAGTGCTCACATATCTAGTAAGATCTCAAAGGCCCGTTCTCGTTGGTCATACATCTTGCGCACCTTCGTTTCAAAAAATCCTCAGCTTTATTTTCGACTTTTTGTCACATACGTCCGCCCCATCCTCGAATATTGTTCTGAACTTTGGTCACCTCAAAGTAGGGATTTGTCTAATAGCATCGAGCGTGTCCAGCGCAAATACACTAAATCTGTACTCCTTAAATGTCGCGTCCCTAACAGGTCTTATCCTGATCGCCTACGTTATTTACATTTAGAACCTTTAGAGTATCGTCGTACAATTATTAACTTAGCATTCGTATATAAAGTTATTCACGAAGATGTAGACATAGGCTGCCCTTCCTTTCTCCTCCTAGCCCCCCCTCGACCTAGGCGCTCCAATCTCTTCCAGTTACGTAAACATCGTTCCATATCTGCTTTTTACCACACATTTCTCACAAATAGAGTTGTGCCCTTATGGAACCGTATCCCTAATAATATTGTAATCTCTAGAAATAGTGTTCTCAAACTGTTCTCGCTCAGAGCTAGAGCTATAAATAGTATTGATTATTCTCATTATCTCTAATTCACTCTCGCTTGTAACTGACGGCTATACTCCCTTTGTCATCTAGATATGACATCGTAATTATCATGATTCTAATTTTCCCTGTAACATCTATTTTATACCTCTGCACTGTCGCATGATAAAGAATTATTATTATTCAATGCAAGGAAGTTTGTCGTGTTTCTCGGATACATTTACTAGAATCTAATTAGCTACTGAGTCTCCAATCGCCATTCTTCTCCGCAGTTTTCTATGAAAAATACCACGAGAAAAAGGCGAGTTCTTGTCAAAAAACGTAGAATCGGGAAATGAAAATTGCAGACAGAAAACTACGAGATACGCTCAATCGAGGAAGAAGTATTCGACATATGAGCAGCATTTAGTAGTCTGATGGATTTCGCCATTTATGGAATCTTCTCACAAATGAGTACGATTCTATCTTCCAATTTCTAATGATTTAGTGTTTCAAGTGTGCAACGAATTCGTGCTTGCCGATCGCTATTGCATGGAAGGAGTGAGGAAAGATCTCGAGAAATTCATGATAAATTCTGATCTCTCAAATCTGCCATTCGATATTACCATGAATTGGGTGAAGGCGGCTGATGCAACAGGCAGTGTTGAGTTGATGGTGCGAAGCGATTTCAAAATATCGATTTTTTTGCAAATTATTAAATTATAGTAATTACAATTCTAGGCCAAACTCGTGGATCAGTTGGTAGAGGTTCCTTCGGATCTCCTCAAATGTTTCAAGGATCTTAACGAGATCGTATCAGCCCCAACTCGAATAGGGATTGCCGAGGTAAGTTAGAAAGGTGTAATTTTCCCAACAAAATTCAACGCCAAATAATGCCAAAATGAATTTTTTTAGAAGTTGTTTACACTTCTGGGAGACGATAAGAAAAAGCGAGTGAACGGACTAACGAATAATGGCTTCCTCTGAATATTTCAGCGCAACGAGAAAGATAATAACTCCAGAAAGATAATAACAAGATAATAACTAAAAAGAAGTTTGCGACTCTTCCATTCAGCTCGCTGCAATGAATACAAGCTCGTTTCTAATAATTGATCATTAGAATAAATATTTCACTATCAGAATTCATATAAATTTTGCTTTAATGTGATATCACAAATATAAAACAAAGTCAAAGATGTGGAATGCATAGTTTCGATGCCGTCGTTGGTAATGCCATAGGAGGGAATTTATTATTTTTTTTTCGGAATTAGAGGAGGGATGTTAAATGTCTGTGTAGACGCTTGAAATACGTAGTATCAGAATAAGAAAACAGCTTCGATGAGTCGAGGATTGAGAGTCTTTGCCAGTATGAACAATGTTAGTTAGAAAAGGACAGCAGTGACCACAAATTGGTGAATGAATCATTCCACCGATTGGCGTCTTCTGATAGCGCGCCGAGTGTATTGACGACATAGAGAGAGTAGATAAGGATAGTGGTATCGATCAGAGGAGAGGGAGATAAATTTTTGATAGTGAAACACTCGTGCTCACTTGTCGTTTTTTTGCAAAATAATTCCGTAATCTGAATACATTTCAAATGATTCTACTCTTCAAAGTTGATGTACAATAGCTTATTTATTTACTGGAAGTTATCTATTTATGTACCGGAAATTGTTCAAATTTGCTATCAGATTTCGCAAATCATAATGAATTATTTTCGAAAAGTGACCAATAATTTTTTGTTTCAAAGCAAATATAAAATAACCACAATACTCACACACATGCCAGCTTCTCTCTCAAATACTGATAATCCGTTGGCATCACAGGACGATCAATAACTTCTCAGTCGCGCGTGAGGATGGAAAAAATCGAAGAAGTAAACTCATATTTTCTCATCTGTTGAAGTATCTCCTTAATAATCGCGTGCTTCCTAACTCCCGTTAGAAATTTCCAATTTTATTGCGAAACCTTTATTTACACTGATAGTTAAGAACGGAGGCTACACAAAATTGTCGATAGCAGGCAGAGATGCATATATCAGGACAGAATTTGACCCTAGAGACATGTAAGTTCTTTGCTTGGTGATTGCCCTTTGGGAAAATTGAATACTTTTAAATTAAAAAAAATATGATTTTTCCCGAACGTAGATTTTGTGTCATTTGAATGAGAATATGCACAGTAACTTATGAGCACGCGTACTATATTGGTGAAAAAGCACACGTTCTCCTGTTGTTGTGTAATGCTCCCTTTTGCAGTTTTGTGTCCTCGTTTTTCAACGTTCTCGATACTTCGTCGCCGCTCTCCCTCACGATTGCAAGAGTGAATGAGTCGGACAAGCTCCTTTCCGTGACAGCAGATATCACTGTGAAGGCGGAGGAGACTGATCAGCAATTGGTAATTCACTACCACTGCTCGTTAGGCAAATGAAGCTACATATTTGAAAGACACGCGACCCATGGCTGTTTCCCGGGCTCTTGTTGTATTCATACTACGAACATTTATTATATTTTTCAGTAAGAGGGTACTTATCGGTGGGATCGCGTTGCGAAAGAGAGGGAGGAGTCCTCGTTTCATAACCGATGGGCGCAATCGCATGAATAGGCCAATTAGCTAACGCGCGCTAACTTCACCGTGTTAGAGTGAGGACGTAGTTGCACGTTGCATCCGGCCAAGGTCTACGTTAACGAGCCGCGGCTACATGAAGCGCGATTGATAAGAACTCAGACTTCCCAGGACATCGCGCTAACCCGAGAGATGCATTCATCTTCTTCTGAGTGGTCAATCAGGCTCGACTCGTTCCTGGATTTTTACAAAACCAACACGGTTTACATATGCGCAGTGTTCATGTAAGAAAATTTTGAACAATTATTTAGCTAAACTTTGCTTGTTGTATTTTGGTGTTGTTCAGAACTCATTTATAATTAATACTTTTAGCTGCAAGGAGAACGACGCTTCCGAGGGCGACAAATTTCCTCCTCACGTAACCGTCATTAAGCCGTTAGTTAACTCAGCACTTTTTTTTGCAAGACATTTTTACTTCTCAAAATCCAAATACATATTTCAGAATGTATCTTGACGGGGATTTTTGTTTTATTTTCACTTGCACAATCGATGTAATATCCTCGAACGATCGTGCTCCGTGCTGTCTCAGTAAAGAAGTGTGCAATGCTTAAAAAAAATAATTAGGAAGAAAATCAGTTGCTGAGCCTACATTCTCCCTTCTTCACTGCACTACTATACGAGGATTATCAAGAGAAAAAGGTTTGCGGATTCATACAATAAAAAGGATTGTAAAACATAATTTCGTGGGGATTTTATGCTGCTGATTGCAATATATTTCAGCTAAATAACTACGAACTTCACTCAATCGACGGAGAGAGATTTGATATTTGTAAAGAGTTTCCAGGCCTCAGAGCTGCTATGTTCGGAGTTTATTCAGTATGCAGTATGTGCTTTTTTACGCACTCATTTGCCTCAATTGTGTTCCATTCAGTGTTCCACGTGCTCATTCTCGCCGATAGATACTGCATGGACAGACTGAAGTCCGCTATCGAGAAATTCATGATTTCTTGTGATCTGACTGATATCACTTATCTTGGTGTTATGGAGTGGATTAGAGCTGCCGATCAAACGGGAAGCGAGGAATTGATGGTGACAATTTATGTATCATGATTGAGCAAGCAATCCAAAATATGTTTTTCACTTGCACTGCATCAATTGATATACGAAATACGTTGTAGACACTGATTTCAGTGCAAACTCATTGATCGGTTGAGCCAGACTCCAACTGAGTTGCTCGAGGGTTTCAAGGAAGTGAACGAGATCGTTTCTCCTTCAACAAGAGTTAGGATGTTCGAGGTGAGTATTCAAATATTTTAAACATCTTCAACTAGAAGCAGTTCAATGTGAACGAAAATGTAAAAACAAATAAAATATTTCAGAAAATGTTCTCATCCCTCGGAGGCGATAAGAAATAATTCACAGCCAATTAGCTTAACAATAATTACATTTCATATTTTCCGGGGAAAGATGCACAATTAAATAATTATTTGTTTTCTAGTTCTGCGATTGTAAATGAATAAACCTGAATGCAGAGCATAAAACATGCAGTGATTTGTTTTGTACACTCATGAAAAGTGGGGTTTCGATCATGCAACACCAATCATATCTGTAGTCTGAAGTCTATCGAACGCAGCATATTGGAATTGCATGAAATCAAAATATCTACAAAGAACTGTTTTCAATTTTATCGTTGTTCTCTGATAGATCCCTCTCTCATCATCATGAAGCAAGTCAAATTGATATTCATCAAAAATCATTTGCCAAAGAAGCCCGACTTCAGCCAACACTCCCCTATCTCTCCCCCCTCACACCTCGGGCTCATTTTAGCACGAATTTCTGTTACGGAGACGTGCTCTTGCTCTTTCTGGTGTCGTTCTTGGAAACGAGCGCTCTATTTCCGCTCTCCCTCTGTCTCGCTACCAATTTGTTCAAAAACAGAAGCGAGTCTTGAAAAGGCACAGTGAGCACACAATCCTCACTTTCCTTTCACTTCTCTGTCACGTTTTCTCTGCTTTCGTCTAACGAGTCTAACGAACGAGCTTCTGCCCTTCCCTGACTACTCTTCGCCTTCCCAAGAATCCCTCTGTTCGTCTCATATCTAGTACAAGCCAATTCATTCTCGCACTCTCGTCTCTCTTCTCCTCTCGATCTTGCGTGAACTCTTCCTTTCGTTCGTTCCCATAGCGATCCTCTGAGCAGGTATAAAGGGGAGGCCTCGGTGCGAATCGAAGTCCTACTTCCTTTTCCACGTTCCGTTAGCTCGCTGATACCGTACTTGCTCAGTTATCGATCGATTACAGTAATCAACTACCGTAATGGCCGTGCCTCCGGAGATCATCGAGCGAGCGAAGAAGATGCGCGAGGCGCTCAAGGTACTGCAATTGATTTCCCGATGAAACCCAATTATTGATTTTCCAGGCGAACCCGGCCATCGCCGATGAACTCATCGGCAAGCTGAGCGCCGCCGCCCAGGCTCCCGCTCGCCAGGTATACTGTAGCTTGGAATACTGTAGCTGCCTTAAATCTCTAAAATCTGAGTGTGCAGAACCTTCAAGCATTCTGAATTTTTTGGTCGAATCATATAATATCGATTTCGCAGATGAAGGACCTCTTCCTCAGCGACATGACCGATCCCACCGCGATGAAGGCTGAGGTACGGTAACGATTATTGATTCTCAAATTATCGATTTTCCTGCAGATCGATAAGATCAAGGGTGCGCTGCCCGAGGCTGTCAAGAAGGAGCTCGAGGACCACAAGAACGACCTGGCCGACAAGCTGGGCATGCCTCGCATGCCTTGAGCGATGATCGATGCTCTTTGAACTATCGCCCCCTTTCCCTCACGCCTTCATTACCCCTCTTCCAATATCGATGTAGTTAGTATCTGTGATCTTCTTTGCTCTTTGATCTCTCCCCTAATTCCCCTCTCTCTTCGCGTAGAATTGTATCCAAGTAGGTATAGAGCCCCGAGTCTCCCTCTCCGCTTCAAGATGTGTGCGTCTACTGTAATCTCATCCGATGATCGCTGATCTTCGAGAAGAGGAACGCAGCGATGGTTGACTCGATATGCTCTGAATTCCCCGTGCATGGTTCCGTTGTATGCTTCCTATGTATTTCGGTAGTCTTTTCGACGTTGATAAATTACGTAGATGATTGAGGTCTTAGGTCCTAAACCTTAGAATAAGCATGCTGAGCGAGCGAGCCAAGCGAGAGAAATGAGGAAATGAGGAGGAGAATTGAACGAACAATATTGGTATCTTTACTTGATTTACAATGGTCCGCATGCCTTATGCCAGAGGTAATTGTCCATAGTGCACTTGTCGTGTTGGTGCAGTTGTGTATCCATAACGTCTGGCACTGCCTCCATTGGTTTTATGTAATTAAATATTACTCTCAAAACATGAAACATATTTTTCGCTAGTGCCCTTTCTCCTGTTTGAAATTCACATTTACCATTGGTCATCGATTTTGAAATAGTTGTTAATGACATATGATGAGTTCCGATGATAGGTCGGAAAATCTGGAAAGCTGTTTGTAATAAGAGTAAGCTACTACGGGTGTTTCTGCCTGGTCAAAAATTGATGATTCGCCAAGGACAACGAAATACTTTCAAAGAACAGTAGAACTGGCGTGAAAAGTTATAGAAATATGCCAATTCGATGGCAAGAACTGGAACAATACTGGATGAGTGAACGAATGGCCTTGGAGAATCAGATAATAAACCGGCCTATGTGCGATAAGGTCGGTGTGATGGCAAGCAGTGGATGATCCAGATTTTGCACACAATTTCTATCGATTTAGATCAAAATCTCACTGGATATTGTATTGGAAAACACCAAATTTCAATCGAGAAGGGATGATTAGAAGAGCAGTTAAAGAATATCAATGAAAAATAAGTGGTCGATAAAATTTTAGTAGATAAAAACAAGAAGTGCGTATTTAGACAGTCCAATTGCCGAATCAGTGAACCAGGGAAGCCGGTTAAAATATATTCTCTGATTCTCCCAATCACCTTGAGTTCTGTAATCGTTCCACAATCTCGCAAACTAGTCGAATTAATTGTGGTCAATGGCGAAGTGAGGGAAGAATTGGGAAAATTTGTCTGCTATTTTTTTTCTCCATTTTTGTATTATAAAATGCCCAAATATTCTGATAAACCTTCCCCAATTGCAGCGACCAAACGAGCTGCGCGAGTTCAGTAATATTGTATATGAATCATTTTCTTCCGTCCTCTTTTTTCCACTACCTTTTCCCGGCATCCTCCTCCTCTCATCCTTTCGTACCCGCAAGAACTTCAAAACTCGGTCGCCAGGCGCTTGTCAAAATGATTAGCCGTCACTCTTCTTTCGTTTACCGCTCCCTCTGTCTGAATTCACTCATCCGCGTCGACGAGGAGCAGAAACCACAACCTGTAGGGATATATTGACACCTATTAAAAACGGACACCTATTAACTTTTCGTTCCGTGTATTCGCGCACAGGTTTTCCGGTCGTGAGGGTTGGAAGAACGAGATGAAAAGAGAAGAACCCAAAACGCATCCGTAGGGTTCCAACAAATTGACAGAAAGCGAGAGTAGGGTGAGTTTTGCTTCGTTGGTCTTTTCCTGTGTCTATTTTCATATTGAGCAGTCTCCATCTCTGTTTCTAAGCATTAAGACAATGAGAGCTGTTCCTACTCGGTTCCAGTGTGATCAGGATTAGAAAAAAGCAAAAGGCACACCGTCTATTTCTATGAGAGCTTACGGGAGAACACGAATATACCAGGCCCACAATTGCCAGCGTCACAGAAGAATGGAAAGGTACTTTTAAATGACCTTATTTCGTAAACTTTCACTTTCGGAGCAGCCAGAGGAGGTAAAAATAGTAGAAGCAAAGGTGTTACGCAACAATTACTAAGCGAATGAGACAGGATGAGTGATAGAGCATCATGCGAACACATTGAAGAATTTCCATAAATGTTAACGACAATTCTCGGTGATTTCAGCTGCACTCGTGAGTAGTTGGGGGTGGTCGAAAGGTACCCATTGATACGGCTACTCTTTGCATTACCGCTATGAGCGCAGCACGAATTCTGCATAAATGCTGCAAATCCCTGCCGTTTCATTGATCTCATCTTGCAAGGAAAGGCAGAGAAGAGTTGGGGCAATTCATCCATCCTTCCCATCCATCTCTTCCTACGCACGGCGCCGTTTCCAAGCACCGAACGCTTAACGGGAGAAGCGGAGGATATCCATGATGCATGGCAGCCATCTACCTCCTCTCCGTTCCCCCCCCCTCTTCCCTCTCTTCTCTTTCCCGCCCTCATCGACTACTCCATTTCTTTCGTAGTTAGCTAGCCCTCAGACCTATTTTTCTTATTCGAGAAGAGCGACTAGTTTCGTACTATTCAAGAAGTGTGAAAGAAATCTAATTGTTTTTCTGCAACAGTAAAGTCACTTTATCAATTTTATTTGTTTAGTGTTTTCAGTGATCAGTTTTCGGCTGCTTAATTGCGAATAATTCGTCACCACAATCGCTTGTTGCTTACTAGTTATCGATACGCTTGACAAATTCTCAGTGCATTTTTCAAGTATTTTCCAGTTGTTTATGCGTTCTATATTAATTCGGTGTTGATTGCCGTCGATTCCAGGTTCTCCGAACTAAACTCGGAGCCCATATTGCTGGAGCAAGAAGACGTTTGAAACATTTGGAAAAAACACAATTTAGAGAGAATTTAGTCAACCAGAGCGGTGATACCCTCAACTCAAAGCACTCAACTCAATGGCTGACTTCAGGATCGTCGACGGAGCACAGGGACACCTCTCAGAAGGAGACCGTGACTACAACGCCTACGACGTCGGAATCTTCATCAGTCTCAGGTGAGCATTAATTTCGTGATATTTCCGAAGTTCAAACCGAGCCTAGTTTATTGTCGTCTAAAGATCTTTGTTGGTATTATTGCGTCTGTGTGAGGTAGCTGAACTTTGCAGGATCGTCAACCAGCATGCTGGATATGGCCTTCAGATATTTTGGAGTTGTGCTCTTTATCATTATATTTTATACCTCGTGCTTCAGTCTTCACAGTCAGTCGTTCTCACTAATTCAAATCCCTTGAAGGTCAATTATTTAATGTGAAACAATCGCTAAGCGCGAAATCCAGTGATCGTACGTGTGTCAGTCTTTCTGTTTGTCTTGGCTCTACCTAGTCCATGGTTTCACTTTAATAGTTGGCCATGCAAATCGTTGAATAAAGGAGAGATTTGTGTTCAGAAGCGAGCTGATGTAACACATTAACGATCAGATATAAGCTTCGCACATTTTCAGACAAACACATACTGATTATACTTGTCATTCTGATTTGTGCAAATTGCGATACAATTGGAGAAGATTCCTTTCTTTGGAATAGTTTTGCGAAAGTGGTGTTCAATAAGTTATTGTGAAACAATCATGCTTACCATCATCAATATATTGCGATCGATGTTTCACACATTTTAATCGTCTTTCTTGTTCATACGCTATGAACGATTCAATTAACAATGTATTTGCAATGTTATACTATGTGCATCTACACACTGCCGGTCATTTTTGTTCTCCCTCTATAGTTTAGTTCAAAGGTGTATTGGGTCCAACTTATCCTGCATTCGCCTATTATCTCACCTCGATTTCGCTCTCCCATACAGGTTCAAATGCTTTTCGACTTGGAGGTAGGACTTGAGAGAGATATTCCTGGTCTAGGAGTTCTTTTCCGCTAGAGACCGGACCCGCGGAGAACGCTCTAGACCGAGGCAACAGTTGCAGTGTCCAGAGAGTTCTCTGAGTTGAACGGACAGGGACGATGAAATTACATTATTTTCTGAACTTTCACTTTCGGAGCAGCTAGAGGAGGTGGTAATAAATGAATCATAAACAGCGTGGCACCACAATCAACGAACGAATAACTCAAATTGAGTGTTTGGGCAGCTTTCGTATTCCGTGAGTACAATGAAGAGGTGACATTTATTTTACAGACTATTCTCGCTGAATTCAGTCAAGCTAGAGGCAGTAAATCAAAATTATCTTTCAAGATCCACTCATCGAATTACTGGTGTGCGCCCAACACAAATTCTGCACAAATCCTGCGAATCCCTCATGTTTCATGGACTTCATTTTGCAAGGAAAGGGGTGGAAGGAAAATGGGACGTTTCATCCATTCATTCCATCCCACGCACGGCGCCGTTGCCAAGCACCGAATGCCCAATGAGAGAATATCCATAATGCATAGCATCCCTCTACCTCATCTCCCTCCTCTCATTCCCCTCCCACCCTCAGTGACCACTCCCTACCTTTCGTAGACAGCTAGCACTCAGTCGACTATTCCTTCATCAAGAAGAACGACTAGTTTCTAATATTCATGATGAGTGAATTAAGTCGAATTTTTCCTGCTGCAGTATTTCATCAAATTTATTTGTTTACAATTGTTAGTGCTGTCTTTGATCACTCTTCAACTGGCTTATTGTGAATAATCTGTAACGAAAAACACTTGCTGCTCATCTAGTCATCATCTAGTCATCTAGTCACTAGTTACCAAGACGCTCGAGTAATTCTAACTGCATTTTTTTCTTGTATTCTCAAGTTGTTTATAAATGCGTTCCGTTTGTAATAATTCGATGTTTATTACTGTCAATTACAGGTTCTCCGATCTAAACTCGGAGATCGTCTTGTTGGAGCAAGAAGACGTTTGAAATATTTCGAAGAAACGCAATGTTGTGGGTCTCATATCTCATCCGAAAACTTTGATGCACTTGCCGACAGGTGTCACTACACGATTACATCGGCAGCCGACAAGCTCGATTCCATTGATAGTGTTTCCGAGAATCCAGGAGGTTCTGTCACAACCAGAGCGGCGATGCCCCCACTCAAAACCCTCAACTCAATGACTGACTTGGAGCACAGGGATCAGAAGGAAGCATCGACTAAAATACCTCCGTCAGTCGCTTTGAGCGTTATTTTCGTGATATTTTTAAAAAATAGATAGATTTTGAGTTCAAAGTGAGCCTAGTCCGCTGTCGTCTAAGGATCTTTGTTGGTAGTTTTATGGCTGTGTGAGATAGCAGAGTATTGCAGGTTCCATGTTCAGCACTGTTGTCCTGCGAGTATCAGCCGGCCTGTTTGTAATTCTATACTTAATCCTTGGCTTCACGGTCATTGTCGGTCATGAAAATCGTTGAATAAAGAACGACCACGCAAAAACGACCAGTTATGAACACACATATTCAGACGAACAAATTACTGATCATACTTGTAATTCTAATTTAATAAAAAATGTGATACATTCGGAGAAGTATCCTCTCTTTGGTATTTCGAAAGTGTCGGTCAATAAGTTAATGTGAAACTATCGTGCTTACCAACATGAATATATTGCGATCGATGTTTCACTGATTTTAATCGTATTTCTCGTTCAAAAGCTGTGGGTGATTGAATTAACAACATCTTTGCAATGTTGCACAGTGTGTATCTGCACTCTGCCTTTTTTGTTCTTGCATTATCCCTCAATAGTTGAGAAGCTCCCATGTGTATTGGATACAACTTGGTCTGCCTTCTCCGATTATCTCACCGTTCTCACTTTCGCACTCTCCTACAGGTAAAAATGCTTTCCGACAGAGGTTGGACTTGAAAAATACCACTGCATAAAATATCTTGTCTTTAAGGGAACTAATTATCTGCTGGTCACCAATAATGCAGATTCTCGAGTCGTCAGCCTTGCTTCTGGTGAAGCTGGTGAAGTTTGGATCAACGAAACACCCAGTTTCGTTGATACAAGAAGGAACGTGAGGATGGATACAGGATCAATTGCTATTTTCCAATCACACCGGAATAAAACGTCCATGCTACATAATCATTTGCATTGAAACTCGAATTTAAGAAGCTTTCACGGAAAAAATGGTCGAATCTTCAATTTTCTGCAGAATAAATATCATCTTCTTGAATTTTTTTTGCAAATTTATTCGCTACTATCAGATGTTTTTAGCATTGGAATGCAAGACCTCGGAAACAAAGAGGAAAACTAAGAATTATGAGTTTTTTAGTCATTACAAGTGCGCGCGAAAATTGTTCTGTGATACGTGTTTCAGTGAAGGTGAAGTAGGGGCTAACGTAATCGCTCTTTGCTCTCCTATTCGGGTAATATGAAACTCTCCGTTCTGAATAAATTAGCTTTCCGAACCGATCGCAAATAGCGCATCAGTAATCATTTGTCAACATGTTAATAGAAACATTAATTGTGAAGTATTGAAGGTTTTTGGTGAAGAAATAGGATTCAGAAATTTTTTCATTTTTTGAATGTTAGATTATCAAGTGTCGTCCTAGAAACAAACAAAAACTGTAGAAGATCGGAGTGCCGAGAAATCACATAACATCACATTCCATGTTCTCACGTTGCATCGAGGAGATTTTCGATCGCCAATGAATAAATTAAGCAGCTCTCCTTTTTGTCCATTTTGTGCACGTCTCCTTGCGAATACCGGAGCATCGAGCAAAGAATGTACGAGTATAAATGTTCCGAGATTTGACTCATTTCACACGTATTTCGGTGAACATTCAAACACCATGAAAGACTCTGCCTACCAACATCTTTGCACCATCATATTGGGAGTAGCTACACTCTTCAGGTCAGGGAAACATATTTGCCAATACATAGTCTTAATTCCCAAAATTTTTTACATGTCCAGATTCATTGGATACGACATATCTACTTTCATTCTTGAATCACTCATCTACTCTGCTCATGTAAGGGACCCAACCTCAATTATGGAGCACGAGGGATATTATGGGTACTTTAGTAAAATTTTGTAAGGAATTGCAATATTTTCAATTAAGACAAGCTGTGAAGGAGATCTCAGCATGCCTTTTCACCTTTGTTGTTCCAGTACTTATGAACTACATCTCACCAAAGGTGAGAACCTGGAAAATCAAATCGAACACTACAGAATTCAGTGGACACTTGTGATCGGATCTAGTTTATTAGCTGTATACTTTGCTTCATTCTTCTTCCTCAATAATATTACTTATTTGTTGGCAAATATTTTGCTGGGATTCGCGCTGGCTTGTAAGAAATCATTTCCAAAAAAATTCAGTAAAGTCAGATTTTTTAGTGACTTACGCTTCCTTCTACACTTGCCAGATGACATTCTCATCTGCGAAAACGCTGGCCCGAAATTCTGCCAGAATTCAGGGTATCGCGAGCTTGAGGTAGTTTGTTTAACAAAACAACTAAAGGGAAAGAGTACATTTCAGTCTGATCTTAAGTGGTCTTTTGTACATGTACACTACGTCAAATCGCGAATCTGCTCCATCTTTCAGTCTTAGCGATGATCAATATCGCTATTACAGCGAGAGCGAGACCAAGTAAGCAATGATTTCATCCGAATATCAAATTCAAAATTACAGAACCCTCTGCCTATTTCTGGTTGGATTTTGCATGATTAATCTCACTCTAACGTGCTGTCTCCCGACTAGAGAGGTAACCAATATCGCAACAATAAGGTCTTTATCGGAATTAGATTGACAACTGTGTGTCCACTGAGCGGCTACAACAAAAAGTAGACATTGGAAGCCACTTGAGTGAGTTTTCGATGGAAAAACTATGGCTGATGAGTTATATTTCAGAGGTGTCTGTTCTTACTCTGTTTGATCCCGAGATTCTCCTAGTCGTTCCTCGATTTCTCAATCACGGAATTCTAATTTCCTTTCTCATGAGCATTTACCCCACTTCGCTACAGTATTCCACTCTTCTCGCCGAGGTAATTAAAACCATTGAACCAAATATTCTGGATATTCCTTCAGAAATACCCAATGCTGACAGCGTACTATGCGTTTGCCATGTGTGCCGGGACTTCATTTTGTACGTTTTAAAAACTTTTTAAAGATAAACTTTCTCAAAATTTTGCCAGCAATCTATAACAGAATGAACGTACGCAGGTGCTCTGATGGTGACTTCTCTCAATAAGTGCTTCAGCGATTTCGGGTTTCGACCACTATTCAACATCGCTTCGGGCATTCAGTTAATAGCCTCCATTCAAGCTGGTAAGGATCTATTTTTCTTATCTTCTAACTTGCAAAATTCAGTGTTCACTGTCCCTAATTTGTCAACTGCAGTTCCCACCCATGCATCAGCTCTTGTAAAACCGGAGTAAGCAAATTTTAATATATGCAGATTCTACTTTTTTTGGTTTCATTGAACTATAATTTCCAGTTTGATATGGGTGTGTCTGATAGCGTTCTTGTTGGGGTTCGCAGATTCAGCAAATGCTGCGTCGGGAACAGTCCTGTGTTCGAGGTAAGTAGTCAGGTTTCAATCGCGTAAATGTACATTTCAGAATATTACCCGGTCGTTCAGCACAAACGTATTCCACGGCAAGATTCTATCGGTCACAAGATTAACTTTTTTTGAATATACTTTTTCAGGGCGTAGCAGCATCCGCAATTTTCTTCTGCTCTCCAATCATGACGATGATTTCGCATGCAGTTATTCTGATCTCAATTACGGTAAGACAAGCAATTAATGTCTAATTAAGAAAATAAAATCATTTAAGATAATCTCAGCAGTGACATTCAATATTGTTGCAAACAAGATTGTAAACAGAGACAAAGAGAGAATTCTTCAAAGGTTCTCAAGTGAAGCCTGAGTTGGGCTCAAAAATGCTTTTGTGATTATTGTTCAGGTAGTGTTCAGGGTAATAACGTTCCCTTCACCGTTGTTTGTTATAGGTTAAATTCAATATTGTAAATAATTTTGAGGGCGTTTACACAATATTTAGTTAATTTATTTGCTATAGCATTATAAGACATTATTCATATTTTGTCACATGATGAGTAGAGAGTCGGAGGAGTGAACTCGATCGCGCTACACCGGATGAGAACCGTCGGATGAGAACCCACTGGATGAGAACCGAAAATTGGACCCTTCTGTAGAACTTTCACACACGCATCTTTGACACTTTGGGAACATTCTGGGAAACATGCTGGAGAAGTGTACATTTGTTAGCTCTCATCCAGTGCATCATCTGACCTAGAATCACGCCGAATGCATACAAACGGAGCACATATTCCAGTAAAAAAATAAATGAGAATGAACTGAGATCCGTCGCATTGACACGTTTTCCACTACGAGTGAATCACAGAAGTGGAGTGAGTGTAGTAAGGAGTGTTGTGAGGGAATATTCACCATTATCTGGACCAGTCGTGTAATGATCATAAAAAATGAAATCAAGATCTGGCGAAATGATACTTCATACAAATATATTTCAACAAATCTCAAGGCAAGTTAAAATGAGAAAAAAACCTTCCCTTGTTGCATTTCTCATTCGAAACTTATCAATTCAAACTAATAAATTTAAAAAAGAAAATTGAATATAATGACTCGGTCTCCCCATCACAATGCATTTTACGACTTCTTTGGATTGTTATTCTGAGACTCGATTGACATAACGCCGAAGTAAGTGACATATTGTTTCATTTTCTACACGAAAATAATCACATTTCAGCCTCACTTCGCATTACAGTTCTATGTGAAATCAGTGTAGACACGAAATTCTCCTTCAAACGTGATTATTTGATTGAAACGGCTAGCCTAACACGAATCGGTTCTCTAAATCCTTTTCGAATCGCCCGAAACGTAATTCTCTCGGCGAATAAATTACCTCCATTTGGTCTCATGGCTGCGGAAATCGTACAGGATGTGAGCGCATCAATGATCAATTGCAAACAGCAAACAAGATACTACTTCCTTGTTCATCGATGATTCAGTTGTAACGTATCATTATTTGAAACAATACGAACGATTTGGATAATGTAGAGGAAAGCATCTCATAACAGATCAATAAAGATAAAAATAATTGGAAATATGTTTGACTACTTTTTCGAGACGGAGTTGAGATACAAATCAGGTGTTTGGCTGTGCCGGGCTGATCAGACTTTTTGCCGATTTGGAAAAAAATATCTCGAATGAATTTCCTCGCCTCTCCTATGCGCTTGCACCAGGTTTCGCTCGTGCTTGAATAAATTGATCAGCTCTCTCCCGGTTGACCTATCCTTTTCCAATTTCCAACAAGGATAGTTTTTATTATAAACGAAACTCGTGCATACAAAATGCGAATTTGAACCATCACTCCTCTTTCGGTTCTCCGTCATTCATAGCGGGAATACCGTACTTCCGGAGAAGTACGATATTCCCGCTATGGTATTCCGTAGCCATACCGTATTACACTTTCTAGTGCCGTACTTCCCGCTCCGCTGCGAAGTTCCTCCTTCCTACACCGCTATGAAGGACTCTGCCTACCAACATCTCTGCACGATTATCATGGGCGTCGCCACACTTTTCAGGTGTTTTTACTTTTTTTTGTAAATTTATTTTGATTATCAGGTTTATCGGCTACGAAATTGGCACATTTATCGTTGAATCGCTCGTACACTCTGCTCATCTGAGAGACCCGAATTCGATTATGAAACATGCAGGGTATTATGGGTAAGGAGGCGTTGAGCACACTACATTTCTTCCTGTGAATAAGACAAAAGACAAAGAAATCATGAAAATTTCAGACAAGCTGTAAAGGAGATCTCAACATGCCTGGCCACATTTGCCGTTCCGATTATCATGAGCTACCTCTCACCAAAAGTAAGAGCGAAATGGAAAATAGTATGTTAAACATTTTTACATTTCAGTGGACATTAGTCGTCGGGTCCAGTTTCGTGGCCATATATTTTATGTGCTTTTTCTTCATAAACAATGTGCTCTTCTATCTCGCCAATATTTTGCTGGGTATCGCTGTTGCAAGTAAGATTTTTTAAGTTTAATTTTCTGATCCATAAATGGCATGATCATCAGTGATATTCACCTCTTTCTACACGTACCAAATGATTTTCTCCACTCGGGAAACTCTTGCGCGAAATTCGGCACGAATTCAGGGAATATCAAGCTTGAGGTTATTAAAAATTCAAAGTTCCATTGTAAATTACTTATTTCAGCCTGATATTCAGTGGTATTTTATACATTTTTATCACATCCGCACATGAGAGATCGACACCCGACTCTGTTGAAGCAGAATCTTCGGAATCTGTTGAATCCGAACAATATCGTTATTACAGCGAGGCCGAAACCAAGTAAGCAAGGAAGGAATTTCACATGTTTTCACAACAACTTCAAATTAGATACATCCTTCATTATTGACGAATTTCGAGATATCGTATTATGAGTGAAGAAAATTATTTGGCACATTTCTAAATCCAGATTTGCAGCACGATGACAGCGTTTCTGTTCGGCTTCTGCATAATCGATCTCGTTTTGATCGCCTGCCTGCCATCGCGAAAAGTTAGTTCAAAATTGGTGAATATACATTAATTATTAATTTTAGATCGAAAATGGTCTTGCCAGTAAAGTTCACCGAAAACATAGCATCATGCGCGAGTTGAGTAGCATCATGCGCGAGTTGAGTTTTCATGCGCGAGTTTGATGAATGTTCAACCGACCAGCTGTTTTCTCTTCCAGAGACCACAGCTCTGACCCTGCTCGACCCCGACATTCTGCTATTCGTACCCAGTTTCCTCAATCACGTCCTCTTAGTGACATTCTGCATGAGCATTTACCCAACCTCCATCCAGTACTCGACCATTCTCGATGAGGTACAGAAAATACACGGAAAAAGTGGGTGCAATCCGATTTGTTCAGAAATACCCGATGCTGACTGCTTATTTCGCATTTGCAATGTGCGCCGGAACAACGTTTTGTACGCAATTTTTACTTTTATTTCGCATTAAAAATCAAAGTTCAGGCGGAATCATTGTAACGCCGCTTAGCAAGTGCTTCGACGATTTCGGACTTCGACCGTTGTTCTACATCGCTGCTGGGGTTCAATTAGTTGCATATTTTCTATGTGGTAAATCCAATTAAGCATCTTTTAAAAATTTTACCATTTACAGTGCTCACAGTACCGAACTGGTCGACTGCAAGACCCACTAACGATTCAGCTCTCTTGGAACCACAGTATGGCCTGATAATTAAAGTTACATATATCGTAACACAAATAAATGTTAGATAGTCGAGCAGAACTGAAAATAGTAAATCCGGAACCAATTACATCCCCTGCAGGCTAACCTGGGTGTACTTGATAGCTTTCTTGCTAGGATTCGCAGACTCAGCTAATGTCGCCTCTGGAACTGTTCTCTGTTCGAGGTGAGATTTCGCAGCAAAATATTTTTGAAAGTATAAATTTCCAGGTTACTGCCTGGCCGGGAATCACACACGTATTCTGCAGCGAGGTTTTATCGAGTGAGTTTTCATTTGGACTAGTGCGCTTAATTTATACTTAATTTATAAATAACTCAAAAATATTATGCGATGGCTCGATTTGCAGGGAGTAGCAGCATCGGTGATATTTTTCTGCTCTCCAGTCCTCACTATGACTTTACATGCAGTAATTCTTGTTACAGTAACGGTGGGACTAGTTTGATTGCTTCCATACTCCGGCTTATTTCCCCACTGCAAGGATTCAGCTAATCGGAGGCAAAATTCGTGGGAATATAAAATTAAATATAAAATATTATACCAGTCACACTAAACTAATTATGTTTAGCTCTTCTCCGCGTTATCATTCGACTTTGCGATGAAGCAGGTGGAAAGGAGGGACGGGAGCTCGAAGAATCTCAAGGAATATGTGGAAGCATAAATGTGCTAGAACTCAACTTGTTTTGAAATATTATGCAAAAATGTCAAACAAATCAAATAAATACACGAATACACGAATATCGCAGATATTAGCGATTTAAACACCTGGATAGAATAATTTCGGCCTTGTGGACGACCATTCATCTCTCTCATTTTATTCCAATCCAACATCATGACAAAGTAGTGAGAAATAAATGCGTATGAAAGGCCGGGATAGAAGGAAGAATACTATTATTCTCCATGAAATGCCTCGTAACCACAGTAATTCATTAATCATTTATGATAACAGCATGATGAGCCAAGTAGAGGTGATCAACTGAAAATAGTGAAACTGAAACTAACTATGCTGAAAAACAGCATAATATTTGCCATGCTTTCATATACTTTGATGTGCCGCACGAATCGTGTATTTCCTCAGAAAACAAATCGAGTTATCGGGACTTTGCGAAGTCGATTGCAGGAGAACCTAGTTGGGCAAGGCTTAGATCAAGCAGGGTAATACGTCTCGCCTATCGCTGTTTTCTTGCTAACCAATTGTGGCATCAAAATTTTCATCTAAATCCATGATAGAGAAGCTCGTGTGAGACGAAGTAGACATCTGTAATTGTAATTTTATCACATGCGATTCAGAAAATATGAAAGAGATAAAAGTCTCAAACGTGCGAAACCCGTAACGAAAGTGTGCGATGATATTCACACTTGTGCACAAAATCACGTGGCGCTTCAAATTGAGTTCCTCTTTTAGATAAACGGGCTAAATTTCTGACAGCTCGGTGTGCAGAAAAAAGGGAAAGAGATACGCTAAGTCTATTCGCTCGCTCAATTAACTCGTAACGAATGCCATCTATGAAATATTACTGCAAAAAGAATCTGTGGGAGCAACGAAAACAGCAAGATGAACGGACTATTACGTTAGCACGAGATAGCTTCAAAATTGAGAGATGGATTGGTTTATATGGAAAGCACATTTATGGGCAATAAAAGCATCCCAAATGACACTAGCTAGCATTTGCCAGCGCAAGAAGTGTGGAAGCAAAGATGAGATCGATTGGAAAAATGAATTTTATCAAGACGTTTCAAAACAATACAAATAGTCTGCTCAGTCGAAGAATTTGGGAGAGATTGGCGTGACAGGTCGTCTCGACGTCAAGGGAATATCGAGAATGTGGTTGGCAAAGGAGGTAGAGGGCGGACGAGAAGGAGCTCTCCACTTCAGAAGACTAACTGCTGCACTGAAAATAGCGGAAATCGTGATTAGTCATGGCAACTCGCACTGTTTATCCCAAATAGTGCAAAATCTTTTGACGTCATGACTGCATAATTGTGACTTACTCGTGGTAGCTCCTGATATGGGTGACGACGACTATGGGGCTGATGAGAGCTGGTAGCTCGACTATCTGTAATTGAACATAAAACATTAATTGACAATCTATTACTAACAATGAACGTGAGCACTTCCAGCTCTGGTCCTTGTACGACCTCGAAGAGACCGAGAATGTAAATGCTGATACCGAGCAAGACGAAACACGGGAGAGCCGCTTGAATCGTAAGAATCTGTAATTTAATTTTTCTTCAAAAAATGCGTTGAAATAACTAAATGTTAATTTCGAAATTTTTGAAATATCATCAACTTTTTCCCGTTTACATGCTCTATTGGTTACTTTCGTAGAGTTGTTTGAACTTTGTCAGCAAAATGCGATGAAAACAACAATCACCGTGACTAACTGCCGGTGTAGATGTTTTGTGTGAAAACTCATCGCTTTGGCCTTGCGTTCGAGCAATCGCAAAATGAGAGACCTTCAAAAACTACAATCACGGGTTCGGATGAAAGTGCATGTTATGTCTAGAGAATGCCTAACAGCTACAAAGTTCACTCTACACGTGTTGTACGATATATGACTAAGAATTGATACGTTTGTTTTTTAAATGATACGTAAATGAGACAAATTTTATTCTGTCCATTTTTATCGATCTAAACACCCAAGATGTCCTCACGGGCTTTCATTGTAAACGTACCTGTAGATCCAAATAACCAGAAAAAGTGGAATAGGACAGCCTATAATCGTAAAGATAAGTGCAAGCTTTGCGGGCGTTTTGTCAGCAATCGTTCCTGAATTTAGCAGCATTCGAAGTTGAAATAGTAGTATACGGATACCTATCACTACTAGTCCGTCCTCAATGTATTTGGGATGGCACGTCTTCAGTTCGGCTCTGAGGCTATCGAAATTGGCTTTCGATGCGATGATTGAGATCTAAAATGTTGTTTACTATTAAAAAATGTGCTTTAAACGTTTTACCACAACGATCACAGCCGCAAGAAAAGCGGCCATCTGCGCTGTCATGATCCTCTTTACGCTGATGAAACCGAACCGAAGAACCCAATACCGGGCACCGATCGAAACGAGAACAGTGACGAACTGAAATGAAGTCAGCTTACATTTCTTCTTCGTCACACACAAAAATCACGTAGTTCATTCGCAGTAGGTCGGATGATAACCTTCCGGGTGATAACCGAAAGTTACCCTTCGGTAGAGTTTTCACAGTATATTCCCATACTGTGAAAATTCTACTGAAGGCTAAATTTTGTTGTTGTCATCATGAATGTATTATATTCACCCAACGGTGATCAGCCGAACTGTGCCAGTTCACTACGTTCGTCTCTAGAGCATATTTCAGTTGTTTCCGTCAATCGATAATCATGTCAACACCCCTTACAGTGACAACATTCGACGCCATGAATGTCGAATAGAAGTAGTAGCAGAGATTCTGCGAGAGATATGAGCATGGACCGTACGAGATGTAGATAGCTGACCAGGCGCACGGAACCGCTCTGAAAATCTCAAAAGTTTTGAAAATTGTTCTAAATATTTAACATATTGGGTGTACAATTTTTATTGATTTCATCGGTATCGTGCTTACTTAGAGTGATAAAGACAAGAAAATAAGATCTATCGGCTCTCTCCCATGGACAAATCTATTCAAACCTCAGCATAGTGCTTAGTGAACAGACTGAGATAAGAATGTCGAAAGACGCATGAAGCTTCAGTAGAAGTGAGTAAGATCGGAAGGACTCGGGAGTGTATCGGGTCATGATGAACAGTAGCAAGGAATTGAATAGGGTTGATGTGATTCCGAGAAGCATGTGAATTGCCAGAACAAAGTTGAGAAGCATCATGGAGACACTACTTCGAAGTACAAGATACACTGGAAGGAAGGGAAAACTTAGAGTAAATGATGGGATAGAAGTTGGAGGTATGTGCTTGGAAATTGCATGCTGTAGTTTTCGACAAAATGTTATGATCGTTGAGTAATTGTAAGGTGAAGTTGGACGGTTGAGCTGTGGAAAATGACTTAGCGAGATGCCATCAACAACATAATTCGAAAAAAATATTTGCATGAGATACTTCTATCGATGAATTCAGGTGCTATTCAGAAGCGTTCAAGTCCACAACTAAACTTGATATTTCTTTATTGATTGGCAGCGTATTTCCGCTTCAAAGAATCGGAATGAGATACAGATATGACTAAATTATGAATGTTGGGCCATTCCATTTGGAAAGGTATTATGAACATCCACCGGGTGTTCAGAATGCCGAACGAAGAGGCTGAAATCTGCAAATATTTATGTCAATTGTCTTTCAACCGAGAAATACCATGCTACAGTCGCGCCAGAAAGTGAGTAGACGATTTTTATTTTTTATATAACTTTTGCTATAGCTCATTTTGCAATTTAGATGTTGTGGTACTATACACCAAATCCATCGAGGAATACGATGCGAGTATTGCGTCAGCACGTGCTTCATAACTGATTGCGAAGTGATGACGGAATCGAATTTCACTTTTTCAAATAGGCGTTATTCTTACATAAATTTTTTCCAGCTTGCCAAACTTTCTGACGTTAGAGATAGGACCGAGGCCTATTCAGAATATTAATTTGACCTTGCTGCTCGGTCGCACATTGGCTTCAGCCTTGCTGCAAAATCGATGTCGAAAATTCAGATCTCGGCTTCTAGACAACCTAGAGACTCGTTTAAGGCACCAAAATGATCGCCGTCGTGAGTCCAGATGATCCTGAGAATATAAAAACAATATCTTGAAATTTGCCCTGAAGGCATGAAAAAATCACTTTTTCACATGACCACTTTTTGGACATTCATAACTTTTCGGGAATTGTATTTAAAAATCTGTTTTTTGCTCAGTCATGTTCAAAATATTATATATGTACGATTTCCAACTTTTTAGAGTGTTTGGATATCTTTCCTATCCGCGGCGATCGTTTTTCGGAGGCACTTTCCAGTCCAGGACTCGCTATTTTCGTCCGCACTCTCTCTCCAACTTTGCCCAAAGTTATTGAAACATTACCAAAAGCTGGAATTCAGTTCTTCAGAACGTGTTGGACATGTACACACAATAACAAAAGTTTTCCTTAACTTTCTCTCAAACTTGTTTTCGAAGGGCCATGCAATCAGGACCATTGTGCACCTCCGAAAAACGATCGCCGCGGACCGGAACGATATCAAAACACTCTGAAAAGATGGAAATCATATATATATATAATATTTTGAACATGACTAAGCAAAAACCAGATTTTTAAATACATTTCCCGAAAAGTTATGAATGTCCAAAAAGTGGTTATGTGAAAAAGTGATTTGTTCATGCCCTCAGGGCAAATTTCAAGATATTGTTTTTATATTCTCAGGATCATCTGGACTCACGACGGCGATCATTTTGGTGCCTTAAACGAGTCTCTAGGTTGTCTAGAAGCCGAGAGCTGAATTTTCGACATCGATATTGCAGCAAGGCTGCAGCAAATGTGCGACCGAGCAGCAACTTCAAATTAATATTCTGGGTAGGCCTCGGTCCTATCTCCAACGTCAGAAAGTTTGGCAAGCTGGAAAAAATCTGTGTAAGAATAACGCCTGTTTGAAAAAGTGAAATTCGATTGTGTCATCACTACGCAATCAGTTATGAAGCACGTGATGACGCAATACTCGCATCGTATTCATCGATGGATTTGGTGTATAGTACCACAACATCTAAATTGCAAAATGAGCTACAGTAAAAGTTATATAAAAAATAAAAATCGTCTGCTCACTTTCTGGCGCGACTGTAGGTGCTTGATGACACCTTTTCAACATTATCTTGCAGCCAGACGCTTTTTTCTCAATTGTTTTCTTCTGTATTCGCTTTTACGCGCCATTTCGCAGCATTTGTATTTGGCCAAACTTAGAAGTATAACCCTGCTTCAATAACGATTTGTCTGTAAAGGGAGTCTACTTAGTGGTACGTACTAATTGTTTTCTTGATTGGCATTCAATAATTGCAGATATAAACATGGATCGGCTTGTTTCTTTGAACGGGAGCCTCGAAAATTCAGTCCTAGCATTCATCGGCAGTAATAGAGCTGATGTGAGTGACGTAAGTACATCCTTTTGAATTGCTTAATAAATTTCCAGAAACTCGATTTGACACTGGCCATTTCCATGGGGATATATTATATTGCTGCCTTCTGCTTGCTTAGCATTTATTCAAATGCAAGTTCTTCGGCAATAAATGACTAAAAATTTTGCATTCTTACAAATAACATATTTCAGGAACTTCTCACCGATACGGCAAAATGAACTAAGCTCAAAGTATGTGTGTGTTTAGCATTCTTGTTTTGGATAATGATAAAATTTCAAATATTTTTAAAAATATGTATTTATAGGTGATTCAAACCGAAATGATTGCTCACCATTTATTTTGCACATTCCTTCCATTTATTGTTAACAATTTCGTGTTAATGGGACCAAACATGCTCATGTGTATCTACAACTTCTGGTGGTGGTGAGCCATGTTAATTTGAGAATAGAGTGATCAATTGGGGCTTTAATAACGTCGAAGTTACAAGTGGAACGTAAAATCTGCCCTTGCACCCCCGAGAGAATGAGATAACTGACAACAAATTTCGGAAATTTCTGAATTAAATAGATAATTTATTTTTTTGCATAATTTCAGGAAAAATAGGAGCGACTCGAACGATTTCCTCATTATTTATCATATGCGATCGAAAGGATTCTTCTACATCATGTACGCCTTCTTGATGGTGGCATACGCTATCTTCAAACGATATTGTATTTACTCTACGGAACAATCCATCTATCACCATTACTGTTAAGCTCGAATACTATGGCACGTTTCTCTCGTTTGACTGCGCATTTTATTGATAAATTATTTAAAGAATACGAAACCATTCGAATTATGATAAAAACAGTCCCTGTTGTTGCTGCTCGGTATTTCATTCAATTATTCAAAGAGATATTG
This sequence comes from Pristionchus mayeri, assembly GCA_036245805.1. NCBI lineage: Eukaryota > Metazoa > Nematoda > Chromadorea > Rhabditida > Neodiplogasteridae > Pristionchus > Pristionchus mayeri. Next base: position 12,160,761 of record BTRK01000002.1, read on the forward strand.
ACATGAGGCAGAATGCTAAATCCCTTAATCGTCAAAGAAATACACGTGTTCCTATAGCATATGTCCTATAGCATATGTGTATCATGAGTAAGTGAAGTTCTTCTGGTTGAATCGTACATGATTCACTCTTCTGAATCCGCAGAAGCTCCCTCAACGTTGACGATGCGGACATCAATGAGACAGAATCCCTTGCGGCAGAAGGGACAGCGGGCCTGCAATCATTCGTTCAACAAATTTGAAAATTTAAGGTTACACAATTCCAACGATTATTGTGCATGAGATACGGAGAGGTTTTTGAGGCCGAAATTCAGCTAATATTTAGAAATTCAAGCCAACTTGTCTTCGTAGCCGCTGCATATCGATCAGATTCTGAAGGCTAGCAGATATTTCACCTGCGCGAGCAGATTGCGAGTGTCCTCTTCGAAGACGCGCCCGAGGCAGGAGAGACACCAGTGGGGACTACAGCGGCACTCCCCGCATCCACTGCAATCGGAAAAGGTTTGCAAAGAGTTACCTACTATAGATGGGATTGTCATACGCTCAAATGAGCACGAGGACGTCATGCCGCCTTTAATACGTCCAATGCGGATGTGATGCCAAGCTTCTCATCCGACCTAGCGTCATGGATCATCACGCTTCAGAGTGTTTGAATAACAATAATCCGATAAACCAAATTTATCGTTTTTTTGCGAACAATCCTCGTATACTCGTTTCGATATCCTTTCGTAGAAAGATATTTCCAATATATCTCACTAGGACAAGCAAGTAATATTTACTTTCTACCTAACCCTCGTTCCTTGATTTCACTGACCTGTTCCAATAGTCGGCAATCGCATTTTCGCAATGTTTCCGAATGACGACCTCTGCAGGATTCTCAGCGCACGCGTGGCAGTCCTCGATGGCCTATAACTGGTCACTAATTAACTCTAGTATTGTTAAACATTTTATAAATACTTTTCCAATGTGTATGCTTACCTCGTTAGTCTTCCAGGAATATCTACCATTGAACTGGGTGAGGATGGAGAAGACCTGGAAACTAGGCTTTAAACATGTAGTTTTAAATCTCAATCAAATGATGAATTGCAAGCCAGTATATGAAAGAAACCACCGGAGAGTACGAAATCATCACACCTCGAGCAGGTCGATCTTCCATTTCTGACTGTGCCCGTATCTGATCAATGAGACCGAAGCAGCAACGAAGAGTCGCAGTCTCTGAATACAATACAATTAAAATATTTAAAAAAAAATACAATAAATATTTCTTTCATGGCCTACTTCTCCATTTTTATAACTTCTTCAGTATTCTAATGTCCGCGCTCTTCCACGCTCAGAATAACCATGGTATGATGAAGTCATACCTCGCCCCTCTCCGAACGATCTGTGTTCCGAAGATACTTCTTGATTGTGCGCATCAGCTCATCGTAACCCTCTCCAGACACGATCTGAACTTTTGCACTAGGTTTAGACTTGTATACCAGTGTAAAATAGGCCTCGTTCCTCATGAGTATGTGCTAGGGTTGGCTATTCGTAGCAGAATGTTAATATCGCAATTCCTCCCCTTCGCATATTGCGAGATTGGAGGTGGGGGTGATTGCAATATCGAATTCTGAACCGAATAGCCAACCCTAGCATGTGCAATGGGTATCTTTAGCATTAGGGTGATCTGAGTATTGCAAAGAATACTTAAAAAAGAGTTGTAAGTACCCGCGTGCATTTGTTGGCAATGCTTCGCAGGGTGGGCACAGTCTGCTCGACCATTGGTCCGCCCTCATCCCTCAGTCCTTTCACGAGAGTTGCCAGTGCAGCCGCGCCGACACTCTGAAATTCGCAGTTGAGTAATGGTAGAGCTTATCATTTCACAATAGTTGGACCCATTTTTCACCCATTTTTATAAAAAAAAGTATATACACGAGCTTTAATTATATCTTTTCGACATGTTCCTTTTCTAAGTAGGAATCCAAAGGATGACGTTATAATACGAATGTAAATAATGAATAGATGACATACTCCTCTGTCGACTGCCTCCACCTTGTTCACCATTACGTTGAATAGTTTGCACGCGGCGAAACGGACCACCGCGTTCTGCAATGTAACTTCTAAGCAGTTTCAGCCGAAATTCCAGTGCTAATAAAATACTTTAACGATTAGCATCCCAAAACGATACATGAAAATTGAAGAAAGGAAATTGAAAAAAAATATTTCCAGCGTCAGGTTTATTCTCCCGTCTCACCTCATCGATCACAGCGCGCACAGCCATATTGAGCACGCGCGGGACGTACTCCGATGCCCATCCGATGCCCGGCTCGATCCCGAATCCCGTTTTCTGCGTGTCGCCGATGATGTGGAGAGCAGTCAATGCAGCCAAGCGCTTCTTCCAATCATCTGAAAGTAAGCCTTCTTTCAAGTAGGCACTTCTTCACTTCGCCGGGGCGTTCAGTAATAACTGAGAATGATCTTAGGGCCATAAATGACTAGATGCCATCACTTTAGTTCATTTATTGCGATCTAACGGTAATCAAATGTGTGCATGCAAAAGTACCAGCAATTGGTAAGCATATAATTGCAGTAAATGGCGATTTGTTGCAGAGAGAATATTCCTGTGAAAGGCGCTCAAGATGTACTAGTTTTTTTCGCTCAAGATGTACTACTGTTTTGTCCTTATCCGAACATTTTGCAGATTTTGAAAGTGAAGGTGGTACTAGGGAAGTAGGACGAGAGGTACTAACCGTTCTTGAGGAAGCAGCTAGCGGCGGCGAACAGATGTTCACCGAGTGTCCCCTGCTCATGCAGACTGATGATAATTGGAGCACCGGAATCGATGTCCGTCAGTATTTCCCTCCTGAATGGGAATTATTTTCGAGTTCTTGACTTTTGGGTTCGAGCTATTTGGAAGTTCGGGAAATTCTTATGAAAAATAGTCAATAAACTCACGCAAGATCGTACAGCTTGTTGACTTGTTTGTGTCTCCCTTCGAGGAGACTTGCAGCGTAGTTCAGATTTAGGCGAACTGAACGTTAAGCATGCATTCGAATCAAAAATTGGTCAAATATACATTTTAGGAATTAATCCTATGCTATCGCAGGGCATGCGAATAATGACAAAATAGGTATTCGCGAGCATTACTATTCCGTTACATTCCATAAATGTAAAGGTGCAGCCGCATCAAGCGATTATACCGTCATCATGATACGACTACACTGGGTGGTATGGTGCGGCAAGTCCGACTACTGCTAGTTCTACGTATCTCTGCTGTCCCAAAGTGCTTCTAGGGGACATTTCCGATAACGTCCATGTGATTTTTTCAGCATGGTAGATGATAGTTTGCACATTACTGATAAGGTGCTGCTTACTAGTGTTCGAGCAACGATACCACACTCTCTTCATTCTACACACTCTCTTGACCGGTCGATCGGCGAGAGAGTGTGTAGAATGAAGAGAGCGTGGTATCGTTTCTCGGACGCTACTGCTTACCCATATCCGGGACCAATTCCGTGTTGAGGCCTTCATATTTGCACGTTCTCGAAATGACGTCGGCGGCATCATCGTGGAAACCGTGCTCGCGACAGTTCTTTCCGTTCAGGATCTGAAATGCAAAATAATTTGCTTATTATCATTGTTTGCTTCTGGGTTCTCAAGTGTGTGGCGAGCGGTTGAGTGCGATTTCGTCTCTCCGTCTCCGGTTCCGCCCGCCCGGATTCCCTCTCCCAGACGCGTTGGCACGCGGGAGTTGTACGCCGCCACGATGGGTCGCCACTTCTACATCGGCACCATCAACGCCAGGACGCTCGGCCCAAGGGAGAAGCAGTCGGAGATGGAACTCGCCCTCGACAAGATCAAGTGGGACGTGGTTGCAGTGCAGGAAGCCAGGATTGTGGGTTGTGCCTCGTTCAATCTTACATCCTCAGGCACTGTAGTCTACCACTCGGGCGGGCCCACTGCTTCCCATGGCGTGGCATTTTTGCTTCGACCGCAACTCGCGCGCGGAGCTGTGTTCAATGGCCTCTCCCCTCGTATGGCCACTCTGCTCCTTCCCGACCTACGGCTCTTCCTGGTCTGCGCTTACGCCCCTACGTCTTCCTACGATGACGACGCGTATGAAGACTTCCTAGACCAGGTTGAGACCGCCCTGCGGAGTGCCCCAAAAGGCCATATGCCAGTTCTGGTTGGTGACTTCAACTGTCGAGTGGCGAGGGAACCTGGCAATGAAAGATTTGTCGGTAACTTTGCCTCTCCCACACCGAACTCACGCGGACGCTGCTTCACTGAGCTCTGCGTGAGGAACAGACTGCGCATCCTGAACACGTTCCCCAAGAGACGGCACGGTCGAATCTCGACCTGGCGATCCCCAAACGGCTCCGCATTCCACCAAATTGACTACGTTGCAGCGCCCGCCACAGCGAGAGTAGTCAACTGTGGAGTCGTTGGTCGGTTTGAGTTTGATTCCGACCATCGCCTTGTTCGGATGTGCCTCTCCCTCCCTGGCAAGGCGAGGCAGAAAAGATGCAGGGAGAGGCTAGATTTCGATCGAACCGCTTTTACTGTCAACGCAAACCTTCTCGCGTCACTGCCCCTTGCCCGCCCCAGTTCTGTCGCCGACGCCTATACTACGGTAAAGGCTTTCACGGAGACCGCGGCAACGAACTGCTGGAGGAAGCGCCAACCCCCTTCTTGGATCTCGAGTGGAACGCGGAAGCTCCTAGCGATGCGCCATGAATTGCAATCCAACTCCCAACAAGCTGTCGCCTACTCAGCTGCCTGCAAAGCTGCCCGGACGAGTTTCGTCGATGACATCAGGAAGCGAAAGGAGGCGCAAGCACGGCAAGCAGCAACCATGGGAAGGAGCATCGTGAAGAGCATGCTGAGTCTGCAAAACTCAAAGAAGCGCCTTCTAGTTCCCGACCCTGTAACTGGTGCTCTCTCTCAAGCAGCTACCAAGACAGTGGTCCAGAGCTTCTTTGACGGTCTCTACACCCCTGCAGTTCCGTGTCCACTCCCAGTCCCTCCTCAGCCTCTGGATCTCCTTCCTCCCTTCCTACCCGATGAGGTCAGCAACAGAGTCCTCGACCCAAACCGGCTTCCGGCGCGGCTACAGTACTCTCGACAACCTGCATGCCATCAAGCAGGTCGCTGAAAGAACCTCCGAGTACGGTATCCCAATCTACTTGGCGTTCGTCGACTTCAAGAAGGCGTTCGACTGTGTGGAGTGGAATGCCTGCTGGCAAGCCCTCTTCTCGTTCGGAGCCCATCCCTCCCTCGTCCACATGTTGCGCCGTCTCTACGAGTCCTCCTCTACACTCATTCGAGTTAATGAGGAGCTCGTTCCTGTGACTGTGCGTCGAGGAGTCCGCCAAGGGGATACCCTCTCCCCTCGTCTCTTCAACGCAGTGCTACGATCAGCCATGGACAACATTGACTGGGAGTCAGATGGAATTAGAATCGACGGAAGGAACCTTTGCCACTTGGAGTATGCCGATGACGTGGCTCTCGTTGCCAAATCTCGACCCGAGCTGGAACGAATGCTGAAGAAGCTGATGGACGCGTGCAGCCGAGTTGGTCTCGAAGTGAATGCAAGCAAGACCAACCTCCTCACCTCCTGCACCTCTACCCGCAATCCAATAATGTTCGGCAATCTGCGATTCGAATTCGTCGATAGCGCCACCTATCTCGGAGGAAGAATAGCTCTTCCCTTGGATCATTCCGACGAAATAGAACACCGGATTCGATTAGGGTGGCTGGCCTGGAGTAAGCTCTCGCACCTCCTATCTTCTCGAATTCTGTCCATCAAGATCAGGAGGAGAGTCTTCGAGAGCTGCATCACGGCTACAGTTCTCTATGGGTGTGAAGTATGGGCTCTGAGATCTAGCGAGAAGGAGAGGCTGAGAGTCACCCAGAGGAAGATGGAAAGAAAGATGCTTGGAGTCACGCTGAGGGATAGATGGAGGAATGACCGCGTGAGAGGGATTACCAAGCTAAGAGACTGGAATGAGGAAGGATTGAAACGGAAAGCGCGCTGGGACCTCAAGATCAGAAGAATGGGAGTGGAACAGTGGAGCCGTGCGACAACTGTCTGGACTCCATTCAATAGGACTCTTCCCCCCGGAAAGCCTCGCGCGCGATGGAGAGACGACCTATCCCGAGCTATTGGCAGCCATTGGTGGAGTGCAACTTATGAAGACTACCGACCTATCATCTTCTGAGCGTTTCCGCCTGATAAGATAAATTGATTGATTGTTTGCTCATTCATTTATCGTACATGACAAGGGTGCTTTAGCAAGTGCAGAAAGTGTATGAAAATGGGTAGGGAATAAGACGAAGTCGATCATATTTATGATAATTCTAGGCCGGTAGCATCCCCGCTTTCGGCTGGGGCTCACGTGCTAGCAGAGCAGATTTCGCCTGGTCATCATTTGTTTAGGCGCGCTCCCTCTCTCACTCTCCCGACTGATTTCGCAATCACACTATTAAACTGGTATCCGATAAACAATCAGCAGAATTTGAACATCGTTTCATGCGAGGCGCAGATTGGGTTCCAAAAATAAGCGAGCTGGATAAATACAAAATCGAACCTGACAGGCTGCTCGGAGGGCCTCATTAGAGTAGAACTTGAGAGCGGCGTCCGCACAGGCAGCGTGCTTATCGACCAAGTGGCCATAGAGCGAGTTCAGGAGACTTATCTCCGCGCACACATTGTGATCCACACCACCGTCGCCCGCAGACTGAATTTGATCGCGCTAAGACGAGGGAAAACTGTTTCGCAATACCACTTTTGAGATAATAAAGGCGGAATTATGAAAGTTTCTTTGGCTCAAAATTTTAATTCAACAATATTTTCGAAATATTACCTTGATCACATTCCTCAGAAGCGTCGGCATAACATTCGCCATCTTCTGTTCCACTTCAGGTCGATTATTATAGTAATTCCAGAGGATGAGGTCGAACACACGCTCGATAGTTCGAATCGCCGCATAGCGCTCCGAGCCAGAGGACTCTGAAGATTGCACCATCATTATATCTTTTCCATATTTTAGAGAAATACATTTTTAATATACTAGATGTAAACTCATGAAGTCATGCGTATAAATTGCAGCTTTTTGATATTGACGCTATTTGTATAATTTTAGATAAGAACATTTAATCAGAACGATATCAATTTAGTGTATGGTCCTTACCAAAGACATTGGACACGAGAATGTCGAAGTGCTCGAAGACGTCCGAAGGAACGGCGATTTTTCGATTCCTTCTACTGAAATTATATTGAAGTTAGCGAGACAACAAATAAGATGACAAAACGTTTCGGGTGTTTTTTTACGGGTTCGATTAAAATAATTCGAGCAAATCCACCACTTAATTGTACATATCCCACAATGATATATCGCTAATTGATGGGGAATTGGAGGACAGATCTTGTTCCATTTACGTACGTACCTGGCTACTAGTAGTGCAACAAGTCGTAGGCGTTGGCAGTCAGATGCAGTCCACTTAACAAGCGCTTCCTCTAGTTCTCTCCACTCGGCTGAAATTAGCCTCTTGTTTTTCTCAGTTTTTCTCAGATAATCGCGAAAAATGAGCTCTCAAACATGGACAACTTTCTCACTCCTTCTTTGTAAGATATTCTTGATGCATGCAATGAGCTTGTAGCTCACATCATCGGTGATATCTTTAGCAATTTCCTGAAAACAAGCATGACTGGATGATATGTCATGACCGGAAATGAAATTTCTTCGAACAATGATTAAACTGCTTACGTGTAAGACATTGAAGCACAGCCACTCGAAATCCTGCATCGTCTCTGGTTTTGTAACGTGAGAGCAGTCGGAGCTGGTCAACGTCTCAAATATCTTGAGGGCATGATCGCGAATCTATAATCTGAGCTAAACTGCATCTAAAATATATTATTACCTCTGCTTTCACTTGTGATTGGAATATCCTGAATAGCATGTAGGGGATCCGTTTCTTGTTGAAGGACCAGAATTCTTCATTAATTTTATCCCTAAATTGTTCATGGTATTACGGGCACTTCTTCGGTTTCTGGCCACCCCCCCCCCTCTTCTAGACCGCTCATTTCTAGGTATTCCTCCCTGATTTTCGGCCGGTCAACCCCTCGATGATTGGCGGGAATGGGAAAAATGGGAAATTGGGAGGGGGGTGGCCAGAAACCGAAGAAGTGCCGTATTACGCTTGCGAGAAAATGATTAGAACACATCTGCATCGTTCCTCATTATTATGAAGGAATAATTTGCATAATTAAATAACTAATGCATAGAATCCATCTCATTCCAGCTAAAATGTACACGCCAGCATATGTATCGCAATAAGTAAATGGTGCGAATACATCTCACCAGTATCTATGAATTGGCAATACAAAATATGTACCGTTCCCCGTCTCGAGTCCCCAGAGGGTCGCGCAGTTGTGCTTCCACCAGTCTATAGAATATGTCCTTGAACTTCTCGTACTCCTCTTCACTCGCCATCTGCAATAAAGCTTTTTAAATAAATATACTTTGGCAATTTTTCGATCCCCCCGCCTCTCTTTTCGTATCCCCGTTAGGCTACCAAAAGTCAGGGAGGGGCACGTAGAAATGGGTGAGCTTGGTGATGGAGATGGGGGAGGTATCATTATGGAACTGGTCATTTTAGAACTCTTTTTTTTCTCACTCAGTGATGAAAATTTGTGAGCTCTTTTTATGTTGCATCCTATAGGGTTCTTAGCACCGACACGTTTATGCGAAAGTAGCTTTCAAAGTTGAAGTTGCATCAAATGGCTATTCCATAAGTGCATTAATTATTCAAACCACTCACACTCGTCACTGAGTCTTCTGAGTCGCTCTCGACCTGAGTAAGGTCCAATGAAGAATTGCCGCGGACCGCCATCTGCATTATGTACAGTGAAAGAACGATATGAGAGGAATCGCGAGAGAATCGACCACGCCGCGGCGGTAGGATTCAAGTTTGCTCGATTCCCCTATAATTTTGGATATAAGTACTTCAAGTGATGCTCTTTCAAACTGCGTCGTCAGAATTTTGATAACTGTCGTCATCGTCGGGATTCAGAAGGCCAAACTTGACAGTATCAGTTTTCGACAGTCAAAGCGCGCGCACTTAAATGATCATATCTCCATTTAAAATAAAGATAGAAGGCCGTTATTTGTTTCAAATGAAAGCTACCATCAATCTTATCTAGACAATAATATCATTCCTGGTCTTCATCATGGTGCAGGGCGGTCGGGCGGACCAAAAGTGGCGTAACTTTGGAAATCAGAAAAAGGTCATGGGTTATCATGCTTAAGTTGTAGAGCATACATTTGCCTCACTTCTCGCCAAAAATAAGGCAAATCGGAGTTGGAACAAAAAAATTGGGCTCACTTTTGTACGGCGACCCCAAAATGTGTTCAGGACAAGAGTACTTCCGTAGCTTTAATTGCCCTCATTTGGGCTCAAAATCGTTCAAAAATTTCCAAAACAACATTATAAGTGTCTTCCCCCCATATTATAACACTTCTGTTGGTCATAAATGGTCACCTGACCGAAAATTTGAAAATCGGTGTTTTGACCAATTTCAGCATGCGCTATGAACCCAAACGCATAAAATGGGTTCTATGTAATGTAAATACATTCTTCTAAACAGCTCGAAGAAAAAGGGCTCCTGAAAAGAGGATGTTTCGCCTGAAGAATCGTAGGAAAGAAGCAAAACTGTGCCGAAGGTCAAAATAGACGTACTAACTCGGCTCATGGATAGAAATGTAGAACACGATGAGCTAAACATTTCAGCTGAAGAAAGTGAGTCTTTATCATTTCGATGAAGCGTGCTACAGAGCCTGGAAGTTGGCCAAAACCGACGATACGTCCGCGGGGGAGCGCTAAATAGAGGGGAGGGAGAGGGAGGTCAGAGGGCGAGAGCGCCAGACGGTTAGAACGCGCGCTCTCGGGGGATTCTAGCCTATTCCTGGCCAAATTCCACGCTCTGTAGTACGCTTCAACGAAAAGATAAAGACTAACTTTCTTCAAATGAAATGTTTAGCTCATCGTGTTCTACATTTCTATCCATGAGCCGAATTAGTACGTCTATTTTGACCTTCGACACAGTTTTGCGTTTTTCCTAGGATTCTTAAGGCGAAATATCCTCTTTTCAGGAGCCCTTTTTCTTCGAGCTGTTTCGAAGAATGTATTTACATTATATAGAACCCATTTTATGCGTTTGGGTCCATAGCGAGGGCAATTGAAGTTACGGAAGTACTCTTGTCCTGAACACATTTTGGGGAGAAGTGAGGCACAGGTATGCTCTACAACTTAAGCATGATAACCCATGATCTTTTTCTGATTTCCAAAGTTACGCCACTTTTGGTCCGCCTGACCGCCCTGCACCATGATGAAGACCAGGAATGACATTGTCTAGATAAGATTGTAGAGCATGATGGTAGCTTTCATTTTAAACAAAGAACAGCCTTCTATCTTTATTTTAAATGGAGATATGATCATTTAAGTGCGCGCGATTTGACTGTCGGAAAGTGATAGTGTCAAGTTTGGCCTTCTGAATCCCGACAATGACAACAGTTATCAAAATTCTGACGACGCAGTTTGAAAGAGCATCATTTGAAGTACTTATAACCAAAATTATAGCGGAATTGAGCAAACTTGAACCGCCGCTGACTCCCTTCAAATGGGCGATTCGCCTCATATATTGTTATTATTCAAATGTTTTTTAAAAGATTTTCACTTACCACTTATTTTCGAAAAATTATGCAAATTCAACCAAAATGTATCCAAAAAATGTAGAGGAGGATCAGATAGATATCAGAAAATAGTATCGGAATAAGCAGAGTTCCTTACATTTTGAGAGGGGCGAGAGACGGGAGAGACACCGACGGTCGACTGCGCGCGACGAGAGGAAACGGAGAGAGTGAGAGAGCGAAGGAGAAAGAGAGATGTAATAACAAGATAATTGATTGTAAGAACAATAATGTGGACGTGATGAAATGAATTAAAATGTTGTGCACGAACTCCAGTTAAGAAAAACCACTTAGAATTACGAATGAATCTAATGATAATGATCTTTGGTCACACCTCATAAACTCCTAAATTCAAAAAAAACAAATAACAAAGACTTGCCGTATCAGCACACTCTGTCCAGAAGTTCAGAACAACATTTATTTATCTCTGAAAACACTTTTACTGGCACTAAAAGAAACAACTCGAACACAATGAACTTGATATTTACATGAAGACCAGATCATCCTCATCGATTCTCTCCTCAACCTTCTTCAGTCTCTCTTCCGTATCCCCCAATTCCTCCATCACCACAGCGAATTCAGCCATGCGTCTCTCCAGTGCCTCCTCTTTCTCCTTGAGGCATCTCTCACGAACAGCCAGCATCAGTTCCCATTCGATCGTAGTCTTCTCTCCCTGTTGCAGCTTCTGCTGCTCCTCAAGATCCTGCTTCTCCTTCTCTTCCTCCTCCTCCTTCGTCTCGCTTTCCTCATCATCCTCATCCGCATCGAACTCGCTCTCCGACGATTCCGAATCAGAAGACGTGAGGGTTTGAATCTCCTCCGACTCTTCCTCCTCATCTTCGTCAGAATCCGTCTCGATCTCCTCACTGGTCTCCTCCTCCTCTTCATCGGAATTTTCTTCATCGACATCATCGGAATCCGAGCAGGTAATATCCACGTGCTTCTGGGCCTTCTGCAATGATCGAATATGTAGAAGCAATTGCAAGTGTTATGTTTCTTCTTGCAAGTAAGTGTGCTAAAGAGGGCAGTTTTTTCCACGTTTTTCAAAGTTTAATTGATTTACAATACAATTTCCAATATGATACAATACAATTCGGGTGTTGTCGTCATGGTGATTTGATAAAATTAAGTTTCCGAACCTGCTCCTCATTCGGGTGATCGCTGCCGCTCATCGACTTCCGCTCCGATTTCAACTTCGCCAATATCTGCAAATTACGAAAATGCATATTAAACATATGAAAAATGCGATTTTTTTAAACAATCCAACCTGTTCGATTGCTTTCCTTTCTCCGGCGGACATCTTAGCAAGAATCTCCAGAGCGGAAGGGCTGAGAGCAGGAAATCGCTCCATTGATGCATACTTCGCAGCAGCAGATGCAGCAACCTCTTCTTCCTCATCGTCCTCATCTTCGTCAGAATCCGTCTCGCTCTCCTCCTCTTCGTCATCCTCGGAATCTTCTTCCTCGACATCGGAATCCGAGCCGACAACATCCTCCAGATTCAGGTATTTCTGCAATAGCAAATATAAACAAAAAGTAAACTCTGTCTTTCAACGTAGGCTGAGTATGAACCAAAGGTAAATTGAATTATAAAAAAATAAATCGTTGAAGGTCGAACTCAGCGAAAACATCATGGTTGCTTACCTCTAAAGATTCTGCAAATTTGGCCGCTACCAGATCGTCGTCCATCGAAGAGGAAGTGGATGAGGCGACCACGACGTGCACACAAGGCGTCTCGAAGTCGCTGAAAAGGGACGGAGTGAGGTCACAACTCTTGTCCCAGTGGGAAGCCCATTGAGAAAATCCGTTGTGATCCCACTGGGATAGTGACTTGCCCATGGGGATGGATATGGCTGTTCCTCATATGGATTTCGCACCGCTAAGCCGAAAATTGGTTGCGAGCAAATTATTGATTTAATTTGTAAGTAAATTAAACTACCTCGTTCTGACAGCCTTGGCATACTCAACCGCTGTGTGGAGATCCTCCTCGCTGCTAAGAATGACGTTCGAGTCCTCGTCTGGATTGGGTATTCGATAGGATTTGCATCGACTGTTTCGAAACTTGTGAGAAAGTGAGATATATGTGATAAGACCAAAGAGAGCATATTTTTCATGTGATTGCGAAGAACCGCTATTATTACAAGCCTAGGGTACGGTGTTTGACTCACCACGCCAGTAGAGCTTGACATCATCATGATCGATGAGACGCTTCACTTGAGTCTTAACTGCCTCGAATAGATCTCCGGTATCGTCAGTGAAGAAGCCACGGAACCTGCGGGGAGTGAATAGTTCTTGGAGATACGAGATTATCAAAGAGCAAAGGTCTTCTTCTTTCTTACTAGCACACCCTCATGCTATTATTGAGATCGAACCAAAACGGAGGAAATGAATGAATAGTGAACTTAGTGAACTTACATGAACATTTCGAGATTCGGGCGGCCAGCGTGCGCAAGCATGAAGGCGATCAAGTCCGACGTGATTCTAAATATATTAAAATTAATAATTTAAATGCAAATGCAAAACAACAACAAATCGTTGAATATAGACGAGAAAAGGGAGAAGCAGACATCCCGATCCCGAGGATCGCGCTTGAATGAGCCAAGTGAGTCAACTACTCTTCTCGCTCGGAGATTGGAAGGGCAGAGTCTGGTCGTAATAGTCCATGGGCAGCGTTTGTGAGTATTCTGAGTAGGATCCATGCCACGGGGTATTCAATTTAGGAATATTTGGGAGTACGGTATTGTGTCTTCGTACCATTAACGAGGTATGAGCACAGCCACTGGGCGTTTACTATGAAACGAGGAGGCATGAAAATAGCAAGACCTATTTCCGGTAGGTCAAACAATAATTTGTTAGTCGATTAAAGGTACATGGATAATATATTAATTCGTATATCGCAGATTTACTACTTGATATGAATGCAAATAAAATATGAAGAAATTTTGCAGTAAATTATAAGAAGGTAGGTAACGTTCCCTAGCAGCACTTCGGACAGCAGGGATACGTAGTCCTAGTAGTAGTCGGCCTCACTGCGCTACACCACCTAGCGTAGCCGTTTACGACTGTGAAATTGTTTGACGTGGCTCCACCTTGACCCTGTACATTTTTTGTAAGAAGGTCATTTCTACATAATATGTTTTCGCAAAAAAAAAAAAATTTTGTAGTACTTTTCAGTTTTCACGGATTGAGTTTTTCCAAACTGCCTCTACCTTCGAAAAATAATAGTTTTGCCCCTTTTATATCATGGAAATATTGAGCAATTGAAATGGTGCGCATTCTATTTAGAAATCTATCTGCAGAAAAAATTCAAAAAATGAGCAGTCCGAATGAGAAAAAAAAATTAAACTCTGAACTCGCTAATATTTTTAAATATTTAGAAGCAGACATTTATTTTTAAGGAATTTATTTTTTTCTGTCATACTTCACTGTTCTCACAAGTTCACAACAATATATTTATCTCTCAAAACACTTTTACTCGTACCAAAATTAACGGCATGAACACAATTACAGTGAACATGGTAACATATTTACATGAAGACGAGATCCTCCTCATCGATTTTCTCCTCAACTCCTTCCAGTCTCTTCTCCATCTTCTCCATTATCTCTTCCATCTCATTCTCTCCCGTTCCCTCCTCGATCTTCTTCATTCTCTCACTGAGATCTTTCTCCTTCTCCTCCAATTCCTCCATCACCACAGCGAATTCGGCCATGCGTCTCTCGAGTTCCTCCTCTCTCTCCTTCAGGCATCTCTCACGAAGAGCCAGAATCAGTTCCCTCTCGATCAAAGTCTTCTCCCCCTGCTGCTGCAGATCCTCAGGAACCGGCCGCACGGGTTGCACAGCCTCATCCTCGAGCTGTCTGGAGTTCGGAGTGATTCCGAGAATGGACGAAGCGAAGACCTTAGCCGTCTCCCAGAAGCCGTGAGGGGCCTGCTTAAAAAAGGTAAATTTATAAGTGTATTAAGCTATTTTGGAAAACTACGATAAGCGATGTAGTCTGGTGATATCACCTACTTCTAGTCCCTACCGTTCAAAGTGTTTCTACGTAACCTTACCTTCTCTTCTTTCATCTCTTCATCTCCAGTCTCCCACCATTCCTCGTTCTCGTTCTTCTCTTCGTCAGAATCCTTCTTGGCATCTTCGGAATTCTCCTCGAGTTTCACGAAATTCTGGCATTTTTTCTGCAAAGCGGTTTCATAAAAATGTGTACATCTTTAAAAATGCAGACCCAATCATTTCCCCTAATATTTTTTTCACTATTCTATCAACAACACTTACGTCAGTCTCATCTTCCTCATCCTGATCCTCATCTTCGTCGCTATCATCGCTTCCCTCCTCATCTTCTTCCGTCTCTTCCTGCTCATCGAAATCGAAATCGCTATCCGACAACTCCGAATCAGAAGACGTCAGAGATTGAGTCTCAGCGGAATCTTTCTCCGACTCGCTTTCCTCCTCGTCAGAAGCCGTCTCGCTCTCCTCACTTATCTCTTCCTCATCAGAATCTTCTTCATCGACGTCGTCGGAATCCGAGTCGACGAAGTCCAAGAGCTTCAGGATCTTCTGCAAAGAGCGAAGATAAAGATTTAAAGTATTATGTTAGTTCTTGAAGCCAATTGAATTATGCCCGAAAGAAAGTTCGGAAAATTTTTAATATCATACAAAATTTTGAAAACACAAATCTAGAATATGTATTTCTAAATCCAAGGGTTTTCACTGATTTAAAAAAATTTATTTTCCTTACCTCTTCCAGTTCATCTTCCTGATTCGGGCGAGGAGAGACATCCAGGAGCGAGTCGTCCTCTTCCATCGATGAGACTGAATGGAGCACGGGCGAAGGCTTCTCGATGGCCTTCAGCCACGTCTTGTCCGAAATTGACTTCACCAATGCCTGCAGCAGTTTACAATAATATATTTAAATAAATAAATAATAATAATAATAAATAATTATTACTTGTTTAAATTGTAATATTTAACGAACACTAAACTGTCTTTGATAATTGAAAAAATCAAACCTCTAGGAGTGCTTTCTTTTGCTCGACGGACATCATAGCCAGAGACTCAGTAATGATATTCTCTAGCTCCTCCTTCACAGCATCCTCCACAGCAACCTCGCCCTTCTCCTCTTCCCCATCGGTATACGTTACCAGCTCCTCCTCCACCTCAGAATCCCCGACGTCATCGGAATCGGAGTCGACCAAATCCACGAGCTTCTGGGCCTTCTGTAAAAAACCAAATTTAAAAAAAGCACTTGGAAGTATTCTTTTCGTTATTGTTATGTGCGAAAGAGGGGAATGAAAAAAAATTGTATCGTGAATATTTGTATTTCTCTTTTTTTCGGAAAATGTGCTATTCTGATTTGATCAAACTCCATTTCCTCACCTGTTCCTGATTCGGACGAGGAGAGACCTCCAAGAGTGCGTCGTCCTCTTCCATCGAAGGGGCGGAACGGACGAAAGGCGAAGGATTCTCGTTGCTCTCCATCGATTTATTCTCCGAAATCGCCTTCAGCATTGCCTAAAAATTTATATGTAAGGCTCATTAAATGGTGATAAGTAATGGAAAAATGCCTCACATTAATTAAGTAATGTGATATTTAAAAAAATATTTATGATGGATATCATACAGTGTGGTGGTGAGCCTGCGCGGGTGAAGTGAACGCGGTATTCGTCGAAAACAAACTGCTGGAAGTCGGCGAAAGATTGAAGTGCGACGCGTAGAGATTGCCGAATCTAAAGTCATCTCATTTTACGAATCAAAGTCACAGATTAAAGTGAAATAGTTGAATTTGCACTTCTTTGGTATTTGGTCCACCCTTTCCTCCCCTACCCCAATAATTTCTAGGTATATATATCTGATTTTTTTCGGGTTTCTCAATCCCTCTGCGATTGGGAGGAAATGAGAAATTATAAGAGAAGGGGGGGGGCAAATATCGAAGAAGTGCCGTTGAATTCTCAACATGTGAAACTAACGGGAAGGGTGCATTTGCTGCAGGTCCGAGTGCAGGCTGAACGTCTCCAGGACGGCCAGTGGTCTGCTGCAGACTGTTGGAAGTGGCTGCAGCAGCTGCAGCAGACGGAGTGGCAGGTTGCACCCAGAACCGTCCAGAGGGCAGGCCGATAGTGGTCGTAGAACGACGGATGTACTCGTTGAACAGATTGAGGTTTTCAAGAGGACGAGCGCCTTGTGTGGGAGCTGATGGGAAGGAGATGGACGGAAGTCTGAAATTTTTCATTCACTTACTGGCTATATTTTAGCTAAATTGCATCATTTTCACGCTCATTTGAGTAATTCTCTATGATCAAATGTATAAAGTATTGAGTTGCACACCTCTGTGGTACTGGCCGGTGCAGTGTGCTCTGTTGGAGTGGAGTTTGAATCACATTTGACTGCGGGAGTTGGTGGTCGTGCTGATGTTGCTGAGACTGCTGTGTTTGGTGCTTCTCGAGAGGCGAAGAGTCGGTATTCGTCGAAAAGGGACTGCTGGACGTCGACGAAAGATTGGACGCCAACTGCGTCGCGTAGAGATTGCCGAATCTAAAATCATCGCATTTTTATGCGACAAAGCTATAGATTAAAGAGGAATAGTTGAATTTGCGTCGACATTTGACCCACCCATCCCCCTTCCTCCATACCCCACTCGTTTCTACGTATATCTTCCTGATTTTTTTCGTCCAATCAACCCTTTTGCAATGGGGAGGAATTGAAAAATTATAGGAGAGGGGAGGTTTAAATATCGAAGAAGTGCCGTTGCATTCCCAAGATGTGAAACTAACGGGAAGGGTGCACTTGTTGTAGCTCCGAGTGCAGGCTGTGCGTCTGCAGGACGGCCAGTAGTCTGTTTCAGATTGTTTGAAGTGTTTGCAGCAGCTGCAGCAGCTGCGACAGTTGTATTTGACGGAGTGGCAGGCTGCACCCAGAGACCTCCAGAAGGCAGTCCGAGAGTGGTCGTAGACCGACGGAAGTACTCATTGAAGAGATTGAGGTTCTCGAGAGGACGAATGCCTTGTGAGGGAGCTGAAGGGAAGGAGATGGACGGAAGCCTGCAACAATTTTATTTTTCTTACTGATTCAAGTCCCCTATGAGGCTAAGAGCTGTCAGATAGATCAGCTCCCATTTGGGCAATTTTCTATCATCAACTATATCAAGTATTGAGTTGCGCACCTCTGTGGTACTGGCCGGTGCAGTGTGCAGTGTTGGAGAGGAATGGAAGTGTAGTCTCTCTCTTCCTGTGATTCCTCCTTCAGAGCAGATGCAGCAACCTCGTTTTTCTTCTCGTCGTTATCTTCATCAGAATCCGTTTCGCTCTCCTCAGAATCATCTTCCTCGGCGTAATCGGAATCCGAGTCGATTAGATCCTCGAGCTTCAGGTATTTCTGCAAAAAAGCAAATGTAAAGTTAAAATGGTCATTTTCTATGCACGCTAAATATGTATCAAGCTTAATCGATTTCTAAAAAAATCTAGATCTTATTGACATTCGACCAACAACAACTCAGATATTCACGTCTGTTCGGTATTACCCCGAAATGTAAATTTCATTTCGTAAATGCAAATTTTGGAAAAAAATATTTAGAAAAAAATTATAGAAATTCATTTTTTGGAAAGGCAAGGATTGGAAAATAAATTTCAGAATTTCCATTTTGGACATGCACGTTTTGGAAATTTTTCCATGGCCGGTAGCACTGTAGCCGAGCGGAAAACTACCGTAACCTATGGAGCATTTTCGTCATTTATCAGCAAATTCGAAACATAGTATTATTCTCCTTTATTATATTATTATTGTAATTAACAATACTAATAATTAAAGAAATAAAATATACAAAATAATGCAAAAGCAATGTTTAAATTTAATTGTTCTATTTCGCGGTTCTCCCGATGCAGCGAAAAGTACCGTAACCAGTGGAAAAATTTCCAAAATGGGTCTTTCCAATTTATTTTTTTCCACAATTGTTTTTCCAAAAGTAAATTTCCAGATATTTTTTCTAAATTTTGTTTTTACGAAAAATTCATTTACAAAATGAAATTTCCAAAATAATTTTTACAAATCGGGGTAGTACCGTCTGTTCGAGCAGCAATACCACGGTCTCATTCTATCGATCTCTCGATACTGTTCATAGAACCATGCTGCTTACCTCAAAGGCAGCGTTGAATTTGGCCCCTAGCAGATCGTCGTCCATCGAAGATGAAGTGGAAGAGGCCACAACGATGTGCACACAAGGCTCTTCGAAATCGCTGAAAAGAGGCGGAGTGAGGCCACAAGTGGGGTTGAAATTTCGAGACAATATAGCGACAACAAGGTAGCTAAGATTGTGAGATGTGGCTAGGGATGTGTAATGATTTGCCAGCCCTAGGCGCAATTAGAGGCGCATCGAAAAAAAATTTAATTTAAATACCTGGTTCTGACAGCTTTCGAATACTCAACTGCGGCGTAGAGATCGTCTTCATTGCTGAGCACCACGTTCGAGTCCTCGTCTATAAAAAATTAAATTCAGTTAATTAATCATGAAATATCCGAAATAGGTAATGAGAGAGATAGAAACTATCATGATTAGCATACGAGGATGCAAAGACAGCAAAGCAATGAATGAAATCTACAAACACTCACCACGCCAGTAGAGTTTGACTTCATCGTGATCTACGAGGCGCTTCACTTGAGTCTTCACCGACTTGAAACGATCTCCAGAATTGTCGGTGAAGAAGCCACGGAACCTGTATGAATTGATTGATGAGTAGTTCTTGGATATCCAAGGTCAATGATCAACTTACAGGAACATTTCGCGATCCAGGAATCCAGAGTGCGCAAGAGTGAACGCGATCAAGTCCGACATGATTCTAAATATATTAAAATTAATTAATTAAAGGTAAACAAAAAACAATAACAAATAGATGGATATAGAAGAGAAACTGGAGGAGGAGACCTCCCAATCCCGAGGACCGAGATAGAATGAACCAAGTGAGTTCTTTTCTCTTCACACTCGGAGATTGGAAGGGTGGCGTCTCGCCGGAATGGTCTATGGCAGAGTTTATGGGTGTGCTGAGTAGGATCCACGCCGCAGGGTATGCTGTTTAGGAATATTGGGAGTGCGGTATTGTGTCTTCGTACCATTAAATAGGTATGAGCACAGCCACTGGGCATTTACTACCAAAAGAAGAGTAATGCGTTTAATGACATATAGATTTCCAATAAATCAAGTCTCGATTTGGTTATAACGACAGGGAAAAGTAGCTGTTAATTAATTAATCCATATTTCAGCACGATAGAATCATTCTTATTGTGAGTAGTGAAGGATGAAATTATATCTTTTAAAAACGAATAATTGAAAGTCGGCAAGTTAGATTCAGAAATCTATCTGTAGAATTGACTCTTCGCATAACAAATATTTCGTTTCCTCCACATCTTCGAGATCGTTTTCTTTTGCTTTCTTCACATCTCGATTGAAGTATCGGGCGATGACTAGGGCAAGTATCACACTGGCCACTGACACGGGCCAAGTGTAGAGGAAGGCCTGAGATCACGGCTTCTTTAATCCGTTTATGGAAATACAGATATACAAACCTTCAGAAGCGCTTCTAATCTGTCATTTGAAGAGATCGAGTCGCCTCGGAAGTAGTCGGAAATCTGTAAACATCGTGTATGACATAGTTTGATTCAATTTATGAACACTATTTTTTTAAACTTACAGCGCCAATAATGGGCGCCGAGGGTAACTCTCCGAGTGTCACCATCAGCCGTTGCAGGGCGAAAGCCGAGGCGCGCTTCTTTGAAGGCACTGCTCCCTCAACTTATCATTTGTTTTGCTTAAAAGCATAACAATCAATATTAAAAATGCGTAAAATAGTAAGTTACTAGGATCAGCTGCTGTTCCATCAACTGAATTGCGCTGATTGACGCGCCCTCTAAGATGAAAACTGACTGAATTAGCTATAGTTATGATATGTTTGGCTCATTTGAGGCGCCATTTCTGAAATATTTCATTGAAACAGAAACTGCTTTTGTTAAAGAAAAAATGGCACAAAATGCACTGACTGCATATATCGGGAAGCTCCGCGTGATCATCATTATTTCAGCGAGGTAACTAGACGTTTGCAAGGCGCAAGCAACAGCATATATTAAGGGAATTGCGAGAGTTGAAGGAGGGAAGCAACGACATAATCCACTGCCAGTTTTCAAGGACTGAAATGTAACATTGTTCGATTACAATTCCAGGCAGAGAGTCTATCATCCCACTTGCGTAATATACGGGATGACAAGTGCACCAGAAAACATTCCAAAGAATTGTACATCGGCGACTATGGAGGACACTCTGAAATCAAGTCTATAAAACACTGATCGACGAGTAGTTCAGCTCACACTGGGTATGATAGTCCGATAAAGGCAATGGGGTACGCCTCGAACGCGTAGAGAATGAGCGATGGCGTCCAGAAGGTTAGCGACATGGAATAGAACATAGCCAGACCCTGTGTTATGAGCATCAGCATGTACGAGTGTCTGGAATATTATATTTCTGCGTACTTTTGAGCTGGCTAATCCCTGAATTATATGATTGAATACATTACTCACATTCTTAATACACCGACCGCATTTCGAATAATCAGTGTGGGATGAGGCAGATCGGTCCGATCACTTCGCCGAAGGAAGATTACGGACAATATTAGTAGCGGAATAGCGAGAGCTGGACCAATCACAACTCCAAGCTTCCAGCCTCTATCGTTTGCAACGAAAATCGCGTTTATTGTGGTAGAGAGTAGCCTGAACAGAAAAATATTTGCAAGGTTTCATTTAGTAACTCGTACATTCCAAGTGATTGCCCTACGAGGTTCGCTGTCAAAGACCAGGGAAGATGTTTGCCTGACAAAGTAATGATAAAAAAATCGTAATTGACAAATATTTTAAACCTGTAAAATGCTCAGCCTGTAAAATGGTGCACAGAATCCGGGAGACCTCAGTGGCGAGTGAAGCCGCTGATCGCAATATTACGAAATGCTGAACAAAATGGTTTTGCTAACTTGAATTGCGATTTGGTTACCCAATATTGCTCGGATGAAACTAGAGTTGAGGCGAAGCTGAACATGATCCATAGGGTGATGGCTACCAAAAATGCTGTTCTGAAAAGGCGTAAGCGAGATTAGGAAAACTAATTTTCGCACTATCCCACTTACAAGGGAAGGCCTCGCGATGTCTTTGGACTTTCGGGACGCGACCTAGTGGGATGGGTAGATACATGAATTCTAAGAACTCCTGTAAAGTTCAATTTTGCTGAACGCCCTCAGGGCACGTAAAAAATCGATATTTGTTCCCGCATTGCGGGTATGTAAAGCCTTCCGGGAGGGATTGTCGGCAAGCATCGGTGGTTGAGTGGTAGCGAGTCAGGACAGTAATCCTATGCACGTAGGTTCGGCATCTCTCCAGGGAAAACTTTTTGCACTATTTTTTCATGATAAGCCGATACTCTTGTAGCTAAAGTGGAAGCCCGTTTTCACGTCTTCCACACTCATCTGTTGTAAATGCCGATCAGAGTGGTGTAATCAAGGAACTCTACAAAAATCGAACCTTCGCCATCAAAGGATCCAAGAAAGTGATTTGTACAGCCCAGAGGAAGACATCCCTTACCCATAGCTTCACTATGATGCAAACTTATTTCGCTGACGGGCATTTGGGATCTCATCTTTACGTGGCGAAGGGGTCGTTCCCTGCCAAAGCACATATTCAAGGCGATAATCTCGTGGTCAGAGTCAATAAGACGCATATGATGCGCAAGTACTTGATGGTGGGTTGGCTCAAGACGTGTGTCTTCGCGAACCCGAAGGATCTACTTCTTTTGGTAGACTCATGGAGTTCCTTCAAGGATCATGCGACGATGATCACGGATGGTACAACGCGTTCTTAGAATTCATGTATCTACCCATCCCACTAGGTCGCGTTCCGAAAGTCCAAAGACATCGCAAGGCCTTCCCTTGTTAGAGAATTCGCACTTCAAATCAATGTATTGGAAAACTAAAAGCAGAAATAAGCCTCACTTCTTGGGTATGAAGTCTCCAAACAGCCAGAGTGTAGTAAATGCAACAGTACTGGAGGCAGTCATGGTGGTCTTTAGAGGAAAATCATGAGTGAAAAAATGATCAAATTTGTTCACCTTGATATTTGAAGCTTCAGTATCGGTGGTGTTGAAATACTCCTGAATGAGCGGCAGCAGACCTAAATATGCCGATCAATGTCTGAAAAAAAACCAAAAAGAACAAATTAAACGATACCTCCAATTGCGTTTGCGTAAATGGAGAGCATTGTGAGACAAGGAAATGTGAAGAATACGATCCAGTCTCGGCATGATAACTGCTAGAACAGGTAAAAAAATGTTCATAATTAGTTCCGCACTCGATTATATTCCCGTTCTTTAACAATTGATGTAAGAGAAGAATGGTTTGGATCGAAAAGAATTTAAAAATATAAGATCAAACCTTTTCATCAGAAGGACAGTTTCTTTCTCGGGGCATCATCCAAACCAGAGTACAGAGCCTATCGACCCCCCTTATCAAGTGGTTCTGCAGTTCCAAGGGGAACGATTAGATAAGGCGCTGCTCTGGGGGTCAATCTGTCTCTCCTCTCCAGTCTCTTGCTACGATAACTATTCTAGGAAGTTCAACCAAACTTTCTCGAATATTTTTGCGTTTAAAACATACTTGGAACTTTCCATAAATCAAAACCAGGTATATTTATTGCGGCTGTGAACAAAAATTACAATAAGTAATCGATTGGTTAACCGACTCTGCTCCGTTCTGCATTGGGTGGCCTGTTTAATATGTCCCCTTTTCCGTCGTGCACCTTCTGTATTTATTTCATCCATAAAGCAGTGATAAATTTGTATTTAATTTTTCTTCATGAGATCTTGTGGAATAAAAAAAAGTCATTTATCCAAATATGGATTGTAAGTTAGGCGAGGCGCGGAGGAGGTTTGCATACTTCCTAAAAATATTTTGTTTTTTGATAAATAAATCGATAATAACTCACTAAATGTCGAGATATTCGAAATTGCCTGGGGCTTCGCGCTCTGCAATTGTAAATTTATAATTTTGAAACGAAAAAGTTGTTTTGGATACCTTTGATTTGAACTTTCCCAATATGATCTCTCGAATCTCTTTGTTGAATAAGAAAACCATTAGCCTGAAATTTATACACTTTTCTTCAGGTCTGAATGGATTAGATCGCTGAGTTCACTGCACTACTGAGTGTGCATGGAGCAGTGTATTCTAATACATTAGAAATAAGTCGCATACCCGTCTGCGCTCATGGAGTTCATCCAAACAAATGTTGAGAGGAAGAACCGTGCCCATTGGTCGGCATCACCCACTAAGGGGAAAATGAAGAAAGCCGATATGATATCGGCGAGAAAGAAGGAGGCGCTAGCACACGTCTAAAATTGTTCGTGTTATTCTTTGTGTGGTTTTCACAATAGGTTCCGGTTTTTTCTTATCAAGTATTGTAGAAGGGTACAATTTTGGTTCTTATCCGATGGTGAGCATCCGATCAAGAGCCGGTTGAGCAGCCCTCACCTGATAAAGAAGCCGATGTTCCAACGAGGTTTTGCGATTAGAGGCCGCATTAATTCTTGAGCTCTTCAAATTTCATTTTTTTATTTGTAATTTGATGCAATTTTTTATTACTTGCACGATCTTCACTTTGACAACCGAGGCCGCATCGAGTATGCCGATTAGAATGAGCATGACAACATAACGAGAGAAGCTTGTTTGTTTTCGAAAATTGACGCATCGCTCCTCTCTCGAGAATACATAGCCCCATTCACTCACGACGAGGTAGTGATCGCACTTTTCTGAACAACAATGCATAGTATTCAGACATCAAGGGCATCCAGATCTCTCCTGCACTTATTCAATGAAATTCCACTTACCAATAACGTAGGTGACCACTAGCACTGACTCAGAGAGAATCACAGGGGTCGCCATGACGCAGACTAATATCTGTAACATCTGAACTAATTGTCTGAGTATTAGAGCAAACACTGGGTAAGATAGGCGAATAGAGGCACTTGGGTGCGCTTCGAACACATAGAGAATGAGGATAGAGAATGTAAATTATATCCATTAAGTTCAGATGTTCCTCACCCATTTTCTAACGTTAATCGATCTGTGAATGATGAAAATGTACAGGACGATGAATCGGTTCGCAGCCAGGAGTAAGTGGGCGTAGAATGACATCTCGTAAAAGAACTGAAATATATAATCAATGATTGCGTAATCAATGCTCTTACCTCAAGGAAGAATCCGAAATATGTGGTGACACTGGGCCGCTCGAAGAAGGACAGGTTGCTGAAAAAAGTTTGATGTTAATCAAGTATTGAAAACAATATTTAAAAATGAAGCATGTCCCCTCGAAACTCACCTCTCATTATGTCCTTGTACACTTTTCGATGCTGAGCTTAAACTACAGATATTTTTATAGGATTATTGAAAATAAAAACGTTTAAAAAGTAATTTTTCTTTGTACTTACAAGAAAATAATCGGTGCCGTGACGAATGCGAAAATTGCGTCAAAACAAGCGCCCGAGAGAGCCTGAGGAAGTTCAAAAGTAATACGACTATTAGTCGTCAGGTTTTCGCGACTCTAATGCATACCTGCATCCTAGTGACTCTTCCAAAGAAAGTCTTGTCAAGGAACGATACTCGCGGCACAGAAATAACGACGAGAGAGTTGAGGGTGAAGCCAGCAAATGAAATCTGTAGTTACACATAACACCGCATATCGTACTTTTAATTTCATACAACATCAAAAATTCAAATGAGAATTCCACATTTCCTGATCGCTACTGAATGCATGTCATAAACAGTTGATACAGTCGCGCGCATAACTGAGTGGGCAGTTTTTGAATTTGTTGCAACTTTTTGCCCAGGAAAATCATATTTCTAGAACTAGGATGTTATGTGCCAAATTCATCGGAGATTATTATCATGGTACTATGGTATGACGTAATCGCATAGTTATTGCGAAGTGATGACGCAATCAGTCGGCACTTTTTTCAAAACGGCATTATTCTTACATAAATTTTTTCCTGTTCGCCATACTCTCTATGATTGGAGATATGACCGAGGTCTACCCAGAATAAATTTTTGAAGGTGCTGCTCGGTCGCACATTTTCTGCAGCCTTGCTGCAAAAACAGGGTCTGAAATTCGAAAAAAGCTTCTAGACGAGCTAGGGACTCGTTCAAAGCATCAAAATGATCGTCGTCATGATCCCAGAAGATCCTGAGAATATGAAGAAAAAATCTTATAATTTGCCCTCAAGGCATAAAAAAATCACTTTTTTGCATGACCATTTTTTGGACATTCATAACTTTGTGGACAATTTTTTCTTCATATTCTTAGGATCTTCTGGGATCATGATGACGATCATTTTGATTCTTTGAACGAGTCCCTAGCTCGTCTAGAAGCTGAGTTCCGAATTTCAGACCCTGTTTTTGCAGCAAGGCTGCAGCATATTTGCGACCGAACAGCGCCTTCAAAAATTTATTCTGGGTAGGCCTCGGTCATATCGGTCAATCATAGAAAGTATGGCGAACAGGAAAAAATCTATGTAAGAATAATGCCGTTTTGAAAAAGTGCCGATTGATTGCGTCATAACTACGCAATAACTACGATGACGTCATACCATAGTACCATGATAATAATCTCCGATGAATTTGGTACATAACACCCTTGTGCCAGAATGATGATTTTCCTGGGCAAAAAGTTGCAACAAATTCAAAAACTGCCCACTCACTTATGCGCGCGACTGTATATTATTTTGCGATATTAGATATAAAGCATATTTCCCACCAGAAACATGATAATAGCTGCAGCGTGGTGGCCCATCATCACGATATTTCACTTCGTTATTTGCTGCTCCCTTTCTTACGATACTGGTAACCGAAAGTATGTAAGGTGGCCCGAAGTAAATGGAAAAAAAATTGCAGAGTGTGGTCACGATGGAAATTCGCTGGTGGTAGCGGAACTTATTGGTGAACGTGATTTCATGATATTCCCTGAAATTACACGACGTGGAGCATACTTAGAAGCAGCCTCCGAAGAGCGCACTTTTAGTTCGTTCAATGAGATTAGATTGCGACTATTGCGTGAAGTAGCTCTTCAGACGAGAGCAAAAGAGCAAGGGAGAGAGCGAGAGAGGGGGGGGGGGGGAGAGAGTAAGAGAAATTCTGGTTGGTCTTTTGTGCAATGACGACTTTTCCATTCCGCACGCTCCGTCGCCTTTTTATCAGATTGAGAAATGTAGATGGCGTTTTTCTGATCTAACTAAATTTGAGCAGCAATAGGCAGACAAATTGAAAGAGATAAATTAAAGGGATACGGTGGCCCGAAATATTACATTTTTATTTTTCATGGCCTTTGTTTATTGAAATATACAATTAAAACTAAATTATTACGAAAAAAATGAAAATAAAAATAAAAATATGCCAGGGGTGAAATTAGGCTTCGAAAATTGCATTAATTTGAACGGGAGCGTGTTCCATGGCATACTGTGGGAGAGGTTTCGACATCGACAAGTTGGCACTTTGCCAAGTGGCGCCACTGGCATTGACTTTACTAACGTTTTGCTGTCGTTTAACCTTTTCTTGCTTGTCAATTTTTATTATAATGTGTTGTATAACGATCTAGACATCTTTCCCGCAATGAATTGAAGTAGTAGTGGGTCTTATAAGCCTGCTATGCGATGCCAAACCTCTAATTGCACTGACGAGTTAACTTCTCTAGTTGCGGTGACTTCGCTTTCGCGTAACTTGCGTATAATCTGCATTTTAAATACTGATAACTCGCCCCGAGATTCTGCCACTGCTTATTCAGGGTGAATCAAACGTGCCCTCCGCGTAGAATTGTTCGTTGTTAGCATGTTACACGTTTTACTGCCTTGTTGTTTCGATTTATTGCACTGAGCTCTTTTCCTCATTGTTGCTTTCCCTAAATATATCGCAGTTTTGTGATGTTTCTATTGTCATGATCGTCATTCGATCATTTGTCCCATTTCAGCGGAATACAATCGGTCGTCTGCGAAGTAACTGAGCCCACTCCTGCACGAGGAATTACAAAGTAAGTGGTTTTACTTGCTTATTTAATCCCAGAGTTGAAGAAAAAGATTGCATTAATTACTTCAGCAATACGTAATCGCTGTCGTCAAGGCTCTCAAGTCGTTCGAGAACACCATCGATTAGGCCGACCTCATCTCTGCGCTGGGCAAGCTCGCCAAGGTTTGATCTAATTTCAGTAATATCGATTTTCTCTACCGATCGATCCTGCTAAACTTTCATTGGTTAGGGTATGGACTATCAGCCTGTTATGGCGCTGGAACACTCGCGATAATACATGATGTTATGTTTGTCGATGTTCCGCGTCGGGCTTTGGAGCTAGCGCGATCAATAAACCTTGTTCCAGGTGTTCTCCCAACACGCCAAGTACGGTGACATCCCGAAGGCGGTTACGGTAGCCAAACGACTCTCGCAGTGCCTCCATCCCGCCCTGCCCATGGGTGAGCGATCGATTGCTAACGGGATGCTGTATTCGTAGATATCGATTAGTTGAAATCTGTGGGGGGGGGGGTGCATTAGTTGTCGAAGAAGTAGTATGATTGAAAATAGTATTGATTGGTGAACAATAATTCAAATACCGCTGTCAATATCTCAAGTTATATTCGAATGTATAGATTAATGCAAACAGCGACAAATATTATCGATTGAATCTAGCTAATCGATTACCGTACCGCTTCATCGCAGGAGTCCATCAGAAGGCACTGGAGACCTACAAGCAGATATTCGACATTCTCGGCCAGGAGGCACTCCCGAAGCAGTTGTATCTCTTCGCCGTCGACCTCTTCCCCCTCATGGACCACTGCACCACCAAGGTGGGATCAATATCTAGAACGATACGGTAGTCGCGTTTATCGATTAGTCAGAGCAAGCGCATGATCAGGGATAAAATTCTTAATGTATAATATTTATTGCACTGCCTGGTTGATTATCGTTGATCTAAAAAATGTTACTGCATTCGTATTTCTTGTGAGACACTAAACGCGCAGGCGTGTTCGCGAGCAAATTTTTGCTGAACAATCAACCCCAATCTCACAGGTACTCGGTTCTCCCTCCGTTCGACTTCCCGCTCTGATCTACGTGAATACGAAATTCGACAAGTTAAAATCGATCGATGAACAGTTGAGGATTATCGGAGACAACATACATCACATGGTGAGGAGGGAGTGAGGTGGTGTATGAGTGTATTGTATGATTTGCCGGTGACGAATCTAACTACCAAAACCACGAGTAATTAGTAACAATGCTAAAGTATTGTAGCTGAAGATTAGTTGAGACATGAATTTAACAAGTTTACAACGCTGCCAATTACCAACTCCTTCCCAGGTATCAGCCCTGTGCGCAGCGGGTGAGGAAATGGGCTCGCCGCTCGTCCAGAGGAATCTCCTTGATCGGCCTCAGCAGCAGCTATCTGCAGGAGAATGAGAACAAGGAGGAAGACGAGGAGAGGAGGGTAAGTCATTTATTGGTATTTGAGAGTCCACGTCTTCTTGATAACTTCGCACGGCAATTGGTTTAGAAGCACATATGAAACCTCAATATCCAGGGAGAGAATTTGTGAAAATTATTTTCAGATTCGCCGTCGTGAGAAAGTGGCGAAGATTCTGAATGTACTCATGCAAGCGATGGACGAAGATGGATCAGCTGCCTTCCTCTGGTCATATCTGGCTGACTACTATGAATGGTGAGGATACGGTAGAATTGATTCTTTTAGCCAGTCGAGAAAGGAACTATTGTTTTGCATCGTAGATTCTGTGATTTGAATCCTTACTGCAACTCGGATCTCACAGGTTGCTCAACCCTCTCAATGGTTCTTCGTCTGAGAGGAAGAAGAAAAGCTTGCTGTTGGAAGTTTTTGATGGGAGTGAACGAAGCAGAGGAGGAGATGATGGCATATGCAAATGTGAGTTTCCAATTATCGATAATATCCTAACTCGTTAAATATTTTAAAAATATATTAATTGGAAAAAAAGTTTTTTAAATACCGGGTTACGTTGAAATTTTATGATTTGTTGCGCTTGGTTTTGATGTTTCCAAAAAAAATGGATGTTCCTTATCCGATTAACGTTTCAGAACTCGCTTATTTTTAGTTCTAGCTCAGGCGTCTAACGAAGTATCCGATCATGAGGAATCAAACATACCCATAGGTGGGCACCATCGAAGCCAGCTGTGAAACACCCCTTTTCGGATTGGACACCCCTGGTTTTTGGAAAATGTTGTCACAAAAACGATCATTTGCGATCACCCCCCCCCCCCTTTGACCCTAAACGCCCCCGGTTTTCGATTTCCAGCTTCAACCCCCGCCCACCTATGAACATACCAAAAAAGCCCTCTCGTTTTCAGGTGGTATCTTACTCACTCTCCCTCTCTCAATCTGGTTCTACTTCTTCTGGAAGAATCAAACATCTACCGGAGCCTCTCAAGCGAATTCTGAGATGCGCCAATGCAATGAACATCATCGAGAAGAGGGACAAGGTAAGCGGTTATAGATTTTGAACTATGGGGTTGGAGGTTTCATTAAGATCACATCAGCGCCGGTACTATTTGTCTTCGCTAACGTCTCAGAAACATTTCCATTAATTTCCATATGGTGTTGTCCACTGTGAAGATGGCCTCGGGTCTGCTGGCGGAGGTTTTGAGAGCCGGAGGATCACTCGAGGCGCAGCGTTCGTGTTTAATTTTTTTTGTTTTTCCCTGAACCAGGCGTTCTGATCTCTAATCCATTATATTTCATTTTTCTGTACAAATCAATCTATTACTATGAGCTTCTACTTAGTTTCTTCGCGTGGTTTATGATTTGATCTTTGGTCTTTCCCATCTCCCTCCCTCTTCTAGAGTCCTCTGAGGGTTGCGCAGCAGCCACTCCCGAGTCGCCGAACAAGGCATTCCTGGCGAGTCTCGTCGATAAGCAAGGTTTGTGTGGAGGGGTTCTTGCTGTTATCCCGTCTGATCTGTGTTTCAAAGCCAGAACTGTCATTGTCTTTCTTACTTGCTGTTGGTGGGAGGTTTTGTTGAATACGGTAATGCATGGAGTACTGTAGCTCAATTATCGACCGTTGCAGAGCAGGCAATGATGGAGGCTTGTCTTGAGGAGTGCCAGCGACTGATGACAACCATCTGCCGATACTACCGTGACCACAGGGGTACGGTATTTTTATATTAATTTTTTTAGAGTTTAATATCTAGCTGGTTAATCTGGTGTTGAAGCGTTGCCTTAAAATGAGAAGCTTCATTGTGAGCCGATGTGTCACACGACTTTCTGTGCTAAAAACCCAATCCCATTTCACATTGATTCAATAGTTGAAATTGTTGCCGGTCAATCTGATGTTGCAACTTTTCTCGAAAAGGAAACAGTATACCTTGAACCGATCTTCCTCTCCTTATTTCTCTAAACCACCAGTTTGTAGTCGTCTCCCGTTGGCCTCTTCTTCGTGCGATGAAAGCATTGCTGTTGCAGTTTGCCGACTTTGAAACAAGTAGTTTTTTGAAACAAGATTAGGAAAGTATAATCGCTTGGAGACTTTGCGAAGCGTTAAAGGATCACAGTGAAGCACGAGTCAACCATGCGCGTGAATACTAACTCTCGTTTTTAAGATCAAAATACATTAATCTTATTCAGTCTGCGGGTGCTCGTCTGGTGCTTCTCCTC
This sequence comes from Pristionchus mayeri, assembly GCA_036245805.1. Classification (NCBI taxonomy): domain Eukaryota; kingdom Metazoa; phylum Nematoda; class Chromadorea; order Rhabditida; family Neodiplogasteridae; genus Pristionchus; species Pristionchus mayeri. Next base: position 12,192,219 of record BTRK01000002.1, read on the forward strand.
CACTCGAGAAATGCCGCCGAACCGAGTAGCGTGGTGGAGAATATCATGATGAAGGCACTGACGACGGATGACTCGGTCAGAGATCATAGATCTATTGTTATTGTATCGTTCTCTTTTTTATTGATAGTTACCACAAAAAAAAGATAGTATTGCTATTGATGATGCGAATCTCATTCAATCTTATGAACAACGTGTAATGAATGTGCTGGAAGCTTTTGTGTTCTAATTGATAGTCAATTTCCATCAGGTGCTCGCAACGGAGGCAGCGCGTACATTCCATCGTATCTGGACGCTCACTCGCAGTGACGAAGAGGGAATGCTCGCGGAGAATGCGCAGCCTAAGCCATTCAATAGGTACGCAAGAATTCCATCGTAGTATCTCCTCTTTTGGCAAGTGAACGACCTGTTTTGTCTTTGTAGTATAAAGCATTGCTTATTTTCCAAATAAAAATCATATTTTTTCCAGAATACTCATGTTCCTGTTGGGCGTGCTGGCTGATGACTCGCTGTCGGCTGAGAAGGTGAGAGATTACGGTAATCATTAACTCTCAGGTTGTTCTCAGGTCTCAATATTGCCATCTTCTTTTTGCGATATTCTGTGATAGATAATGTGATAATAGTGATAATGTGATAGAGATTCGCAATGTTTTGTATGTTTTTATCCACTAATATGTTCCTAAAAAAACGTTCAGTCTAATTAAGGTCAACTACTCTACACCAACTCGGGCGACAATGCAGAGTGAACGAAGTAAGTGATGTAACAAGTGATAGTCTCCGGGAAAAAACAATTAAATTGAGCTCTTTCTAACAATATTAACTGGCCTATGCATGATCCTAACCCTACCCTCTGTCCCCTCTATGCTTCTCTCTTCACTCGTCCTCTCTTGGGTGGTTCGTAGGTCGTGTCGCCGCCATCGGATCCCTCATCTTCTCCATCCCCTCCATCCTCCTGCCCTCTCTTCGCCTTCCTCTTCCTTTCCTGCTTCTCACGAGGATCCTCTTCATCTTCTTCTTCCGAAGTCTCCAGTCCAACTGCCTCTCGTCCCTTCCCACTGGATGCTCCTCCCACCCTGCCGCGGCCTCGCCCAAGTCCTCGTCCTCTTCCTCTTCCTCGTCCACTCCCCACAACTATCCCCACCTTCTCCTCTCCCTCACTCCAGTCTGATCCAGAGGAAGGCACCGACTCCTCTTCCACTCCTCCAAGTCCCTCCTCCACCGTCTCTTCTTCTCCTCGGGACTCGCCCATCTCCACTCCGTCTTCATGCTCTGCATCGTCCTCGGAGAGAGCAGTTGGATTGGCGTCGAAATCGATATCCTCTTCGTATCCCACTCCATACTCGATGGATACTTCGCTCTCCTCGCCCTCGACATCTCCGTCCGATTCTTCATCCTGCTCGATGATCGCTGCCATGTATCGATTCGAGTCCGGGATTCCGACCTTCTCCATGAATGCCTTCTCTCTGATCTTCCGGATGACTCCCTCCACCTCACTCCACACCTGGTAAAATAATAATTTAGTTTTCTGGGGCTTCGCTATGTCATTATTGATTGATTTGATGTCCATTCCTACTAACTGTTCAATGCACTAACTTCATCCCTCCACTCATGGGGCACTTCGTCCTTCTTCCTCTTCACACATTTTGCCTCTCTCCCCTTCGCATTTGTCTGGTAGGATGACTTCTCTGTTCGCACACCGACAACCTCCGCCATCGCAAGTGTGTTATGGTGCATCACGGCAAGTTTCACCTTCTCGTCGTATGCCACTTGCGAGCTAAATGGATGAATTGGTAGCGGGAGATTTGAAGTTTCAATGAGGTTCTATCAGGTTGAGTCATAAGTTTTTTCCAATTTTTACTTTTAAATGTTTCGCATATTCTGGTCTTTGGTTCTAGTTGATTATCATTTTGATATTTACATATTATTAATGCATGGATGCTCTCTTTAGCGCACTTTAGTCCAGGCCTCTTGAGAGGGCCTAGTGTTCATAGAACGCACGGCACAATTCGAACATATGATTATAAGTGTGAACTATACCCCTACCTTATCCTACGGATCTGTACTGATAGGATTTTAAGAGCGCTTTTTAGGTGACTTTGAATTGCACCTCCGAAATTGGAAAAACTTATGACTAATATATTGGTTGGATGTGTTTATTCACTAACCTTGCAATGGTCTTTGGTGCGTACAGATTGAGAACGCTGTTGAAGTTCTCGCAAGGTGAGGTATTCATTTTTGGAGCTGCTCGGAGGAAGCTCTTGGTGAAGGACGGCTTGAGAAGAGCATGCTTGAGAAGTGCGAATTCATTGCTCTTCCTGTCAATCTTGTGACTCTTCGACTCTTCGGACAGATCATGATGGAGACATCCAGAGATTCCTTTCAGGAATGGAATCTGAACAGCTATCTCTTTTCTACCCTGAATAAACGCATGTACCAATGTGTATACTAACTACCTTCTCGAAATGAGTATGTCTGTCGCAGACGTGCGCGAGGGCACTCTTCATGTATTCCAGCCCAGTGTTTCTGTCATCCGGGAACTTTTCATGCATTGCATAGCAGTGGTCCACGATCTTGCGCCGCCAGTATTCGAGGTTAGGACATTCTTTCCTCTTCGCTAACTGAATGCATTCAATGCACCGTTCGATATTAATTATGCTTAGTATTTTGTGATATAATGTAAACCGAATACCTCTCGTAACACCTTGTTGAGTCCTTTTACCAGGTGCCAAAAGTCACAATGGTGGACAATTTGAGAGAATCGAGGATGATCTTCCATCATCTTCTTTATCTTTCGATACGAGCGAAGTGATCTAAAGAATGAGTCACGTTACAGTTAGGAATGGCTCCTCAGTAAATGACTACATTTAGATTGCTATATCATAACTCCGATCCGATCGGCGATAGCCATTTCTTGCATAGTTATCTCGAGTTCCAATAGAAACTAGTAGGGTAATGCGGTGGATAGTGTGGATATCTAACCGTGAACTGTTTTGCCTGCAGTTCCAAGAGTCCGATCCGCACTCCTTCCTTCTCCATGCGACCACTAATGCCTTCTGTAATAAATGAGTGTGCACATTACTCACATCAACTAACGCTACCGATCCCCCGCATGTCTTTATGCATGTTCTTCACATTGAATATGATGTTGGTGTGGATGTCGATGAATGGTACAGTCCCATTGGGAGCAGTATGACCCATGTGCGAATACCTTCCATCGACTGCCACTCCGACTCCTGCCTGAAACGTTTACAAGTTGTGATACTGAGGAGAATGCCATACCGTACTAAAATTTAATCTCTCAAATTAGATTTATTTGCCAATAAGAAGAGAAGGATGTGTTGGCAAAACGATATGTCTAACTGATTTCAGGAGACTATCGGGGGGATGACGGAAGCAGAGGAAGAAGGACTCTTCGGGAGTAAAATAGGTCGGTTCAATTTTGCATTGTTCCCCACAGAGTAAACATGAGTCATGGTAAATTCGATAGGTAAGTCATGGTAGGCCAAGACTAAGTACCGTACCTAATCGATAGTACAGTAACCCCAGATACCATACATCTCTACCGTAACCTCCCCCAACCTACCGTAACCCCGGCAATCACGAATTAACTTTATTTTTAGAAAGTCGAGATACCGTACCTAATCGATAGTACATTAACCCCAGATACCAAACATCTCTACCGTAACCTCCCCAACCTACCGTAACCCCGGCAATCACGAATTAACTTTATTTTTAGAAAATCGAGATACCGTACCTAATCGATAGTACAGTAACCCCAGATACCATACATCTCTGCCTCAGATGCCCACCCGGCCACTCCTTTGGAATCTGTTCTTTCTACCGTGTCTCTCAAATATATTTGAAGTATACATAATGCCTCTAAACATTTCAGTGTCGGGCGTCGCGGAATTTCCTTAAAAAGTCAAGATCGAAGTTGGAGGAGTTCCAAAGGTGGGGGAAACCAGGGGTTGTTGGGTAGATTTGGTATCCCCTTATTGGGACATTGAGGGTGGGCGGCGCAAGCTGCCTGGATGAGAAGAGCAGGAAGCTGGATCAGGTGAGACAAGAGTGAGAGTGCCCACAATGATTAGAAAGATTATAATTTTCATAGTGTGAGGAATAACGACTAACTGGGTTGGCTCCTCTCACAGTCGCTTCTGCTTGTGCCATGCGTCGTGCGAATACTACACCCACGGCGGGCATAACTATCTCTTTCAATTCTTTTCGCATGGTTCGGTAGCAAGGAAGGGCGAGCCGCATTGCTTTTCCAGCCTCCAGTAGTCTCTGAATGCCGTTCCTGGGTTATTGCACATTGCGATCGTTCATACTAAGTAGTTCTACTTTCCAATAGATTTATATAGACTAACCGGGAGTGAAACTGCAGTGGTGTGCACTGCTGTTGTCAACTTAATGTTTCCTTCGAAGTAGCCTTCGATCACCGGTTGAGAAGACCACTTGACTATCCTTTCACACACGTTACAAAACCATTCCAGGCACAGAGCTGATCCTACGGTGTGCGACTTGAAGGAGTCGTCCTTTATCTCCTTCATGCCACACTCGTGGCAGCGAGAGAAGAGGGATAGGAGGCAGTCCATCTTGACTAGAACGTAATCGGTGCGTAGTTTAGTGGTGGGTGGGTCACATAGGACACCAGTTTCTGACGTCACTTCGGATAGCATCGTTTGTTGAGATTGGACGTAGGACTAAATTGATATGCCAATATATGAAGTATTATTTTCTCGTTATTGTCCTAGCAATAAATGATACTAGTGCATTTCAATTATTGTTTCGTTTATGGATTTCATTTGAATAAAGCTAATAGCAATTAGTAAGGAGGTTTTCGTCGTTTCTCTAATTGATTTTTCTTTCTGTTTTTTTCTCTATTGTTTTTGAATTTCGAGATTCTTTGAATAAATATATTGTTGTACGTACTTGAGAGATAGTGTGTTGTGGAGTCGGCATGTGGAACGGCAGGTCGGACATTGAATCGGCTATGTCATCTACCATATCGATTGGCTCGTGCACTAAGGGCTCGAACTGTAATAGTAAATATCCGTTTAGATGTATCCTCGCCCCAACGGGCCTATATTTTCTCTGATTGCCTCCCAGAGCGTACTATGATATAATTCTAGTCTTTCGGAAATAAAGAATTCGACTCTTGAACCTCGTCGTGATCTGCTCTCTGAAGACGAGGAGGGCTTTCTGTCTGCTCACGATGCTAAACACACGATTTAGTGGGAAAAGTGGTGTATACTATTCGTGTTAAAATGGACATGTTTGCATGTACTATTGCCTCCTCTGGGCCTGTATTGTATTACCTCTCCAGGGCATACTATTGCATAATTATAGCGGATATCGGAAATATAGAAATACGTCCTTGCCTGGTCTTGATCTTGGTCCACCCTCTGAAGACGTTGTGGACCTTCCCCCCTTCTCCCTTCCCGATGCTAAACTAGCGGAGTAAGGCAATCGACAAATACTTGATGATACAATTGAAAATCTTTACAGCATTGCTCAGTACAACCCACAGGCAACAATGACAATAACGCAAGTAAGGTAATGACTCACATCATCAGGCAACGAGTTTTTCTTGTCGATCGAGTCCTTAAAGTGGTTGTGACAGAGTCTAGCCCGCTTGCCTTGTGCTTGAACGCTCGCAACTTTCTCCTCCAATGCTAAGAACTCGTCGTGGATGAGGTTGAAGCGGAGAAGCCATTCCCTTCTCAGCTCGGGAGTGGACGGAATGACGCGAGTATCGCTCGAGCGCAGTGGACAGGCGATGCACGTATATGTCGCCATAAACTAACTAAACTGATAGCAACTTGAAGCAATAAACACGGAATGAGAACGAAAATGAGGACATGCAATGACATAAAGTAACTGGTTTAACACCGTTATTAGCCGTAATATGTTTAATCCTGCGTTCACCAATACAAATCAGAACACCGAAAAGGGAATACAACGTAAATTACTGAAAAAAGCAAAACAATATAAAGAAATATCCCAATTAAACCGAAGGAAAATTAAACCCTTGGCATGGCCTGGCATAGGCAAAAATCAATTGGGAAAAATACCGTATTTTTTTCCAAATTCGCTCTAATACAGTAATTGTCCCATGTTTCCTAATTCACTCTCCCCAATAAATACCATTCTCCGGCTTTGCCCATTTTCTCGTTTAAACAATTTTTTAAAATTATTTTGAAACATTGCATTAATATGAGGGGACGAAGCCTCGCAAATTAAGACAAACTTGTTTTTCGATTTCCGGATCCCTTTAAATGAAGAGGAGTCATTACTCGCTGTGCGTCGGAATGAAATGACAGTTCCACACATAGGCAAGTTGTTTTTACAGGGTTTTGGGCCGCCTAACTTACGAAAAGTTATAAGTATGGCAAGCTATATTTTGAAATATCTACAATTTGAGGTGGGAACTCGATTCAGTTGGTTTCCTCTCCTATTCTGAGCTTTCGTCAGTCCATTTACATCCAATTTCCTCTGAACTTTGTTTAGTGTATTCGGATGGTCGAAATTTCACGCATGAGACTGCTCGATATTCGGCAGTATTCAAGATTGAAGCTGAAGAAAGCTCACTTGCTCAATTCATTTAAATTGCTTACCCGCTAGAGAATCTAGAGGTAAAGTGCTGGGACTCTTCGATAACTTGCGGCGGATTTGGTTGCTTAGCGGACACAGGACACCACGAATCGAACACCCTCAGGGTCGCTAGCGGCGCTGATTTGAGGGATTCAAGGGCTTGATTTGTTCTTCAACGCGCACCTTTTTCCGGCCATATCTAGTGATTTTGCAGTTCGCAGGACTGAACGATAAGATAAGGCACACATTGAGGGGATTAGGCTCTTTCTCCAGTGTAAAGTTACGATTTCCATACTGGGATAATTATTAGCTCCTCCGTAATGAGTGTTGCTGCTTTTTTTCCTTAGAAAAAAAACGCTTGCTGAAAACGAATTTGAAAGTTTTTTTTAATATAAAAAACATATTTTTGAACACTCTTTGCTATTTCGATTGTTTGCTTAACAACGAAATTGATTACATCTCCATTCAGACACCAGCTTCAATTTTCTCCATGAATACGGTCTTCCTGGCGACATTGATCATTTTAAGCTTTTATTCAGATAATCACGGATGGCCGGCTCTTTAGTTTCTTGCTCATCGAGCTGATAACGCTGGGCAGTAATGGTGCGTGTGGTACCAAGCGCGAAAGAGTCAGGGGTTTTCCTCTTATCTTGAGAATCTCGAACCATGAAACGATATCGATTCATCTCAAGCGTGTCAGTTAGTGAGCAATGACACAAGCTCCAGCACCACGGAAAAGGTTCGAGAATTTCGTCTTTGGTAACATATTTAGGATTTCGAGAAGTTATAATTAAAATTAACACTGACATAGCTGTGTTCTGTCGCGAGCCCAGACTATAACACGAGAAATACTTTACCATTTTAGAAATTGTTACTACAATAATGGATCGTCATGGTCACTTTGCCAATCATCACATTGATATCGTCTTACAATGGAATGGCTCATGGAGGTGAGACTGATTTTATCAATTATACATTACCCAGAATTTTAGGATTATTGCCACTGATTCGGGAAAGTTTCGCATTAACAGATTCTCAAGCTGCTAGTATGCAGGTTCAATCTCTTTCTTGCTTGAACAATATTTGGTTTTCAGACCTTTTCAACTATTTCACACGGTGTGACCTTTACTATTATGTGGCTTTGCGGCGATTTTCTGCCCAAAAAGTACCTTTCCTTATTTTATTCGCGGAAATATAATAATTGCAGGCCAATATTCATTCTCTCGCTAACTGTTTGGATAATTCTCAGCTTAGGCCAGGCATTTGTCTCAACGGGACAGTTCTGTGTATGAAAATCGATGAAATTGTAAAAATATATTTTCGAAAATATGCTATTCGTGAAATCATTCTAGTTATTCGGCCTCCTGCAATCTCTTTCAGCGGGTGCGGTAAAAAATTTCGCTATTCTTGTGACCATCATCCAAGCTGAATATTTCACAGGTTGATCTTTTCGAAAATGATAACACACAGTGATATTCAGATAAATATCTGACTGTCGCCATTACATCTACGATAATGGCTAGGACCATTTCGGTGTTGGTTTTTTCGATATTTTCATGAAAGTTAACCGCTACAGCCGTAAGTTGAATTACGTTATATTGAATTCGAATAACTGAAAAATACAAATATTTCTCAGCATGATAGCCGCGCCAGTTAACGGGATTATCGTTGAGAACAATATCAGCTGGAGAATTGGATTGGCCATTGGGCCAATCATGATGATCCCGTTTTTCATCCTATCCATCATCTTCCTGCGACGGAGCAAAACAGTGTCAATGCCGCATCCGATAGAGCTGTTACGAAATGCCCTCGGTGTTTTGAGAAAGTGAGATGGAAGAGTAACGTGAATTTTAATATCAACATAATTTTCAGCCTATCTTACGTATTGCTAGTTGCCTCACAATGTGTGAACATGTTTTACGCTGGGCCTTTGGTATTCTGGAGGACATCCATGAACTTATATGCGATTGAGACCTACCCGGAGATCTTTCTCGGTCTGTCCTATGCACTGTAAGCGAGCAAAGTAAATTACCATGTGAGAAGACAAATACAATTCAGAGTTTCTACTTTGACTGTTACTTTTGATTTCATCGGAGCTTTCACAGGCTCTTTTGTGGTGCCGTAACACGTAACATGACACAGGTTATTTATCATTGATTCTGAATCGCGAGTATCACGTTTAAAAGTCTTTTAGAAACTCGAGTCTGGCACTGGAGTCTGCGCTTGCCTTCCATCCTTGGACCTAGCTCTTCCGATCATATTCGCTATCTTATCTGCTGGTCAGACATCGCACTTCGTCATTCAGCTAATAATGCTCACGACGAACTTTCCTATTTTTATGGTGAGTGTTCGATTTCATTTTCTGAACTATTTTGATTTAAAAAAAATGAATTGTCTGTAATTGTTGCATTTCAGTCGATGTTCTTCGTTGAAGGCCTCATCGACACCGGTGTATCGCTTAGCATTATTAAAATGATTTTGGTAAATCGTGAATCATTACATTTTGACGTTTGAAGACAGCTTCAAATTTGAAGATATTTTGTCATTACTATTACTGGGGCACCGAGGCTCAATAATTGCCAAACGCTCGAAAACTCAGTTTCTTAGGCTGAGAAAAATACGTTTCAGGCGATAACTCCAGCAAGGCAGCGATCTTCCGCCCTCACGATGCGCCGCTTGCTCTATTCAGTAACTGTCGTTCCGGCTCCTCAAATACTCGCTGCTGTATGTTTTTCAGTCGACAAATATGCTAAAATGCATTAATAATCATAACTGTAAAACAGTTATTTCTCGCTAGCAATGAGTTCGAGTAGAAACTACAGATACTTGCACTTGCTACTGAGAAATGAAAGCTTTTCAGATCTCCGACTACCTCCGGGGCGATTCGATCGCTCCCGCGGACCGACTTGTAGCCCTTCAAAAAGTAGATTTATAATTATATTTTTACTATATTTATTTTGTGTAAAAGCTAAGGAACGTTGTTCAGACATTCCTCTACACATGGGGAATTCCCTTGTCGAGTACGGCCCTGTGCTTCGTTCAGCTCCGATTCTACAAGGGAGATTTGATGTGCGCGAAGAAGATTAATGAGACGGAAAAGGGAGAGACTTCTCCGTTGATTGGTGGAAAGTCCGACTGAGATCAAGTTGTAAGACTAAGTGAAGCAAAATAAGTTCGTTTCACAAACATATGTAAACTTGATTTTTTCATCTGTTTTTTATTCAATCGAATGTGCATTGTTGTGGAATCGTAGAATCCGTAAGATCTAAACAATATTAAAGGAAAGGGCAAATGAAACACGGTCACCATCACAGTTTTATTTTACAAATTGCACAACCGCGGAAGTTGGCAAGGGCAAAAACATAGGACTTTTGAGTGAATGTTTCGTTTTTTTGTAACCTTGTTTCGCTACTCTTATACAATTTTATGGTGTACACAATGAACGGTTCGTATCGGCACGCTTCCTTATTTATTTTTGAAAAAAACAATTATTTTCTTTAAGTTACGATTAAGTTACGACAAACAGACAAATCGTTCGCTAATTATTCTACCCGTCATAAAGCAAGGGTGACGTTTCATCATCGATTTTCGCATTCATGAGTTTCCGATTCTCTGTATCCTTCTTGTAAAATCGCAAAATTATGAAACACAACGAGGTGCTCACAACTGGAACAACCCACGTGAAAAGAAAGGCCTGAAAATTGTCGAAGATAAATGATATATGAGTAAAACTAACTGCTCGGAGCGCAGTAAGCCGGTTCAGTAAATCAGTGGAATCACCACGGATCAAGTCTGAGATCTAAATAACATTCTAGTACTGGGTTAAAAAACGATATTTTGTTATTCTTACAAGCCCAATAATCTGAGCTGAGGGCATGTCGCCAATGGCTACCACCAACTTGAGAAGAGAGAAGGCGGAGGCACGCTGACTTGGTAGTGTTGTGCTCTACAGTTACACTTTTTTTTTGTATTTTCATATATTTCACGATTTGTTTCACCAAAATAATGTGAATGTTGTTCAATACGAGTCCGTCACCCGATAGTCCATCCAGAAAGGAACAAACATGAAATGCAATCAAGTATAAACAAATTATTTAGATGTTTAATCAACTTACTGTTAAGATCGGCAAACTCTTCGTGACTATCATTACTTGTCCCGCGAAAACTAATGTGGCGATTGTTGAGCTCATTGCGTATACAATGGGAATGGCTTGGGAAGTTGGTGGAAAAATTCCACACAACCCAGACTCAAGAGCCTAAAAACTCGAATATTCTAAAATCAATTGAAGTATTTATAAAATTTCGAACGTGATTCAGCCAAGGAATCATGAACGCTCCGAAAATCATTCCAGTGAACGTTGCCGATGCTGTTAGCGATGAAACACTGAACTCGATTTCAAGTTGTGTTTTCAAGTATTGCAATGCTTACACGGGATAAGAAAGCCCGAGAAATGTGTCCGAATTTGCCTGGAAGGCATCATAAATAAGTGAAGGCAACCAGAATGTGAGCGACTTTGAATAGAACAATGATAAGCATTGCGAAAGGACCAGCAATGAGTATGTGCGACTGAAAATACAAATAACATCTGCCATATATAGTGAATGCTTACATGCGCAGCACTCGGATTGAGTTCCTAAGAATTGTAATAGGATGAGGTATGGATACTTTAGCACTTTTGCGAAGAAATATTGCTGACGAGATCAATAGAGGAATCGAACATGCCGGGGAAATGATTTTCCCCAACTGCCATCCTCTTTCATTCGCAACGAGAAACGAGTTAATGGTTGAAGACAGTAACCTGCATCAGTATTGCCTTACAAATGCATAATTGATTACTCACAGAGAGAGTGATTCTCCGATAATATTTGCCGCCATTGCGAAAGAAAGATGCTTTCCTAAAAATAATTGTAATGAATTGATCGTACCCCGAAAAAAATGAACCTCCGAAATATTCGGCTTGAAGAACGTTCACTAGAATACGAAATACTTCAACTGAAACGGATGAAAACGATTGCAGAAGTAGGAACAGCTTAATAAATATTGACTACATTTGACAGATCATTAACTACCCAAAACTGCTTCTCCGTGACCAATATCGAGGCGAATTGGAAAAAAATCCAGAGTATCATTGAAGACAGAAAAGCGGTTCTACAAATACGTTGTTGTTTTCTTCAAAATATTACGACTGTACTTACTTTGTGGGAAGGAAATCACCGAACAACCACATTGCAGTGAACGCGGTCACATGAGCGATTGAGCCAGATGTCTGAAATAATTTACATTCGAGGGTGGGAAATTTCGTGATTCAAAACGAATTGACTAAGTAACTGTGACAATCGGCTTGTTTAATCTGTCAGAAATGTGCGAGAAAAGTTGCGTAAAAAGTTGCGTAAAAAGTTCGCGAACTTTTCATCGACCTGGTTAGAGAAAGAGAGAGAGCATGCGAAATGGAGAGAATCAGAAGTTCGCGAACTTTTTACGCAACTTTTTCTCGCACATTTCTGACAGATTAAACAGGCCGAATATTTCTTTTTCCTCTCTCCATTTTTCTTTTAATTATTGCGTGGATTACCTTCATAAGCGCCGCTTCTGAGTCGTTTATGTTGAAATAGCTCTGAATCAGTGGCAATAGGCCTCAATGATTGAATATTAAAAATATATAAAAAATATTTACTTCCGAGTCCGAAGTTATCGAAAGACGACAGCATCATGATCATGGGTAGAGTCAATAGCACAATCCATTCTCGGCATGACAACTTCTTCAAGTATGTGAATTAATCAAAAATAATTAACATACAATAACACCTGTTTCATGATGCTTGAGCTCACTCTGAGAGCAATCAATCGAAAAAAAAGTGGTGCGATTGTTTCAAGCTCCTATCGTTCTCATGGGTTTTTGACCGCTTAAGATAAGCGAGCCCGAGTGTCATTTTTGATTGTTCGCATACGTAAAAATCGACCCACTCAATGTTGCAAATCATCGAACTATCAACTTCGTTCAATCAATCGTATCGCCATGTTAACATATGCACAATATTCTCGTTTTCAGAATAAATTATTTTTATCGGACTTTGATCGTAACGAACGATCAGCAAAAAAGATAAGCGATTGCATGAGAAGTAGGCACGTACACTAAAAAAGACGGCACTGGCACTACAGGCAATACACAATTACGAACAAAAGTTGAGAATAAATATGCTTTGGAAACGGGCAAAACCTATCTCATAAGGTACACAAGAGATCTTACACTTCAAAGGGAACTTACAATTACATTTAATAACTAACTCTAACGACGAAAGGGTTTACGAATCATTCTGAGGTAGATGCGAAGGAGGACAAGCAATATGATGACTATGACAGCTACGATTGCGCATATAACGCCCCAAATGGAGTCGAAGAAGGCACTGACGTCGTCAAATACTTGACCAAGACCAGCAAGGAAGCCCTCCTTCCTTTCCTCGATCCGCTTCTCGACCTCTTCGACGAGTTTGGTGAGATTGGCGAGGTGGCGACGGGCTCCGGTTGCGAGCACCTGCAAATTCATGAACATAATTCAAATAATTTGAAATAATAGTAATAATTATAGTAATGATACTGATGATAATAATACTAATTCGAAACCTCATTATTTCACTGTTTCAAATGCCAGCCAATTCGCATGCGCCGGACGTGCCCATACAATTGGAGTGGGCTATTGAACCGTCCCGATAACAGTACCAGACAATACGTAGTAGCTGTTTTCTCCCAAAACGCCATCATACCTCTTACTCGCCATCGGATAGTACGTGAACATCATTGAGCAGTTGTTCCAACTAGACGCAGAAGGACTACCATATCTCATGTTTGTCGTGTCGAGCGCTTGCTAATGCCCTCAACACCCGCCATATATACCCTGCTAGGATCTTGTGTTCGTAGACCACGAAATCAAGTCGTTTAGATCACGCCTACTTGCGTCGTTTGGCCAGCCGAAAGGAATCTATTTCTAGCGAGTTCAAAGGCTCTCTGACTCCACTGTACATCCGGCGGTACATCTCTATTGACCGGCATATATCGGGTGCATCTTTAATGGGAAAGCGAGATCAAACTGCCTATTCTTTGGGTGCGTTCAAAGGTGATTGGACATAGGAGGGAGGGGAGGCGAGAATTTACGAGCTATCGACACCCACATGCAGATATCGAGACCAAATGACGTTTGTCCAGAGATGCAGTTCATTTGTTTCTCTCATGATTGTGAATACGAATCTGATCACTTCGATGTTTTGCGATTTTAGTTATTGTTCTTGTATTTTCTCATTTTCTCGACCTCTTTGAGCAGTGGGATCAAATCATTCTGAAAGATAAATATGTGAAAATAACCTCTTGCGACCTAACAGCGAGGTCTCGTCGGTGTCTGGTAGTGCATTTCACGCTGTCGTTCCCGAACTTGAAGACTTCTCCTAGACATATTACCGTATGATATTCACATTGTTTCAGAGATATTTGTCCTTGGGAACAAAAACGAATCTATCATACCTGATCGACAGTGAATTAACAGATTCGCCTTCTCAATAGGGTGCCGGCTCTCCGATCCATTCGTATGTGTGTACATCAAGGTCTGAAATGATTTTTTCGCCTTTGTATTACCGATGGATGGCGTCACAAAAATCCGGCAGCAATCCATTCTGAGCACTCTACTGCAGGCCATTCTAGTGAGGAAGCTCACAGCATGAGGATAATCAGTTCATGCAAAGCCATCTCAATGTTTTATTCACCTTAGAATTCGTAACCACGATCATGGCATCCCTTGTCTCCTGCATCCAGAGAATCCTTTCTGGCGCTGCCATGGGGACCACGTATTGCGGGACGGAGTCGGAGGGTTGCTGACGCTCGCAAAGCACGGTGCGACCGGTCTGAATTATAGTGCCATAATGAATCCTGTTTGCGATTTCTCCCTAACTATGCACTTTCCATAGCAAAGCAAACCGAAGTATCCTATTTTTCGTTAAATTATCTCTTTATTCAATGTACTGGCGCAGTTTCGTGCATCAACAGTCTCAGTTTATGACACTCACCAGATCAGGTATGCACTCCTTCACGTAAATCTTGGTTCCATTCCAATCAAGGAGGTAGTTCTTCCTGGCCGAAACGAGCATTGATCCGTCCTCCATGCTAGCACCAGTCATAATCTCCTGAAGGATGAACGTTTGCCTATTTTTTCGGTTGAATGCTCAATGTAAAAATAATAGAAACTACTCGAGCGATTGGTTGATTACATCATACAGCAGTTGGCTCGTCCCTGCTTCTCGGAGCATCTTCGACTCAGCCATTGTCACCGATAGCTGTCCGTTGTCCTCAGAGCACGAGAGCACTTTCGCCTTCGTTGTGTCCACGATTTTCTGAATTCGTCCTCATACATTTTTAATTAGAAACGAGAGCGATTGAATCCCTATTTAATACGTTTATATTATTTTGCAAATGTCAAATAAACACATCAAATAAACTTTAGGGAGATATCACCTTGTCGAAGCGAACAGTGCTGAGCTCCGGAAACATATATCCACCACTTGCTAGGAGTGTCCATTTGGTCCGCTCCAATTGAATTTGACGATCACAGAGAATCGATCTGCGAAATATTGATTATAATAATTTCCTTACAAATCGAAGTTGAAAATATAGTAAACCTACTCGTCAAGTGCGCTCTGAGAGTTGCGCGACGCGTTAAACCCGTTAAACATGTCTTCTTCCAACAGGCTGATCTGAAAATTATTTGTAGGAACACTGCTATCGCAAGAAATGAGAGTAATATGAAAGGCAAACATCGTACCGATTCCCTTAATGAGTACCAGCTGTATGCATCTAGAGCTACACTTGCTGTCCATGCTATTATGTTCCATCGGTTGCTCCAGGCTGTCTTCAGGAATTCTGAGAGTAGATAATTTATGAATCCAGTATAATTCGAATTTTGCAGTCACGAATCATAGTGTTGTAGTAAAAACACTGTAGAAAAAAACGCTGCACAATCCCGGACAAACGTCCGAATCGTCGTTATAAATGTGTGATAATTCCTAATAGGATAGTCCCCTGTATCTTTACAGTTGCCTTGATCTAGTGTATTGGGGTGTCCGGAAAGTTCGTATAATTTTTTGTTTTTATTTTTTTATTCAATGCTTTACAATTCTCAGTGACCAATGTATGCCCCCTTCTTTCTCACTACCTCCCTCCAGCGATTGGGCAAGGTCTCGATTCCTCTCTTCCAGAATGGGGGTTTCTTCGAGACCGCCCAGTTCACGAAAGCCCTCACAACTTCATCTCGATTCTTGAACTTCTTTCCTTGGCAGAAGTCAGAGAGAGAGAGCGGAAGCAGTGGTAGTCGCATGGGGAGAGATCCGGGGAATACGGTGGCTGGGGAATCCTCTCGATCTTCAGCTCGTCCATTTTCTTCTGGGTCATCTTCGCTCGATGTGGGCGAGCATTGTCCATCAGAAGAAGAATTTTGCCCTGGTTCAGGAGTCTGGGAGGGACTCTGATCGCGACATATTCCAGTTGTTCAGAGAAGAGGTCGGCATTGATGCTGGTGCCAGGGGCGAGGATCTCCCAGTAGATGGGACCGAGCACTGAGAAGAAGAAGCAGAGGATTTCCTTCTTTCCGTGCTCTTCCTTCTTCGGGACGGGCGTGGGCTTCTCATCTGCATCACCCATTGCAGTCTCCTCACAGGGTTATCGTACGTGATCCACTTCTCATCTGTAGCGATGATGGAATTGACCCATCGAAGATTGGATCTACGATGGAGTAAGTCCCGACAGACTTGAACACGATTTTTCAGCTGTTCGGGGGAGAGGTCATGGGGAATCACTTGTGGGAGTTTCGGCTTCTTCCCAGATCGATGGAGGATATCGGACACCGTTGATCTGGGAGTACCAGTATCCTTCTTCAACTCACGCACACTGGTCATGGGCTTGCGCTTCAGTGTGCGGAGAACGAGAGGCTGATCGAGGGAGGGAGGGCGTCCAGAGCGGGGTTGATCATCGAGACCAAACTCCCCTTTCTTGAAGCGGGAGAACCACTTATAGCAGAAGGGTATGGAGGGGGCGTCAGCTCCTTCCGACTGGGCCAGGGCAGAGTGGGCCTCCTTCACGGATCGGCCAAGACGGTAGTAATGAAGTAAAACTGCTCGGAGGTAGAGATGGGAGTCCATCACAAGAATCAATGTAGCAACTAGGAGGCTGATTAAATCCTCTCACTACTCAACGTCAGAATGATGCAATACATTGTTGACAAACAGGTTGCGCAATCACTGCATTTGATCGCGAACTGACTTTTTTCCGAAGCATTATACGAACTTTCCGGACACCCCAATAGTATGAGTATTCATATCCTAACAGGCAATTATAATGCAAAATAACATTTTAAATTTTACTCTTGTCAGGGATTGTGCAGAAGCGCCAGATCACCAATCTCAGCCAAATATGAAAAGAATTAGCTCACTCCATCCCTGCATGCCGCCTCGCTTCACCGCCCACAGAACAGCTGAAACGAAGAATCATACAAATTGCAAAAAATATTTTCTGAATGTTTTTTTTTCAAATTCCTCACAGAGATCCGAAGCCCTCGCCTTGCTCGCACCCAGACCAATCGCAGTGCGCAAGCCGAACCAGCCGATCTGAATTTGCATTGGATTCAATTATTATTTATTAAAAATATTAATACATACTAGAGTTCGAGAAATGAAACCTCATCATTCTACACACTTTCTCGCCGTTCCACCGGTCTAGAGAGTGCGTAAAATGAAGATGCGTTCACCCGAATTACGAATGCTCATACATACAATGCTACTCACTCTTCGTCTCTCTCGTTTTCCCGTTCGGCAGAATTCAGCCATCAGCATGCGCTTGACGCCCTCCCTGAAGCACTCCGACTCATGCGGTGAGAAGTGGAGAGTGGTGGTGACGAGTTGCCAGTCGGAAGGAATCACGATGCTAAAAGTATTGAGAAATGTATATCATACACTGATCCTCTGGTGTTGATAGTAATTCACATTTGCATATTTACAATTTCGAGCAGAAATGTGAAGTGTTACGATTGTTTTCATGAACAGTGTTGTAACTGAAATATAATGGATGGAAAATGATAACCTGGCATTGAAAGCCGAAGGAAAGGTGAGTACTTGGCCCTCATCCAATGCAACGAATCGCTCTTCTCCATCAGTTTTCACTACGAGCACGAGCAACAGTGACAAAAGTCCCGCATCGAGTCGGAGTAGCATAGCCTGATACTAGCACTAGATCGAATGACCATCTTTGGATGAACACCTGCTCGATGATAACCAAACTGGCGCCCATATTATTTTCACATTAGGTTCCCAGGGTTATCATCCGACTGTGATCATGCGACCTATTGCCTTGATACTGTTCTCTGGACATGAATGGGAAGGGAAGGGGTGGTTTCGCAACTGGACTCGTCCCTATCCTCGCTAGATTTCCGACCCGATCAGAGGGCAAGCGTACCAGAGAGAGCAAGATTTCACAAGGGATCCACCCTTCTATCCCGAACACAATGAACTCCAGAGGCAATTGGTTAGGGGCTATTTCGCAAGCGAAATGAACAATCTCCTTCGAATCTCCTACCCCAACCCGCTGGGATTGCGAACAGTACAGAGATCGCTGAAGTGTGTTGTTAAATCTGGCTTCAGGCGTAAAAGTGACTCATGAAATAACTAGCGTGATTGATACCTCTGCCCTATACTCGCGTCAACACGGGGTGCATCGTTTTGGAACTGGTCAAGTTGTTACTCGTAAGTGACTTTTTAGAACACTTTTTCACCACCTGTAGAGTTTCAATTACCAGTTCTAAAATGATTCACCCCATCAAGATTAAATTATTTATGTGAAATGCGTTGCGACCACTTGTGCAAGTTGAGATAAGATGGTGGGGTGGTGACAGAGTAATGGGCTATCTCTCCCAATCTTCTCCCCACTACTCACCTTGCACTCCCTAGTCATCACTGACTGGTCAGCGGTGGTAATCCAATCTGTGGACTCATCTTCCAGTTGAATCGGGGAATTGCCGGTGGTAAACGCTCTCAATAACCCCCGAATGGATTTTGAGTATATGGTCGGTAATCACCGTCCTTGGCCTCAAAATCGATGGCGTGAAATGCAGCCTTGTGAAAGAATTGCTCCCGTTCAACCAGCACTCTTCATCTCTCCATCTCTATCGTTCTCGTGTTTTCGCAATTATGACTCATCGGAATACAGCCCGAGCGAGGGATGGTAAACAACGATAGGGAGAGGGAGAGGGCGGAAGAGGGATAGAGAGGGGGGAGGGGGAGAGAGGGAGAGAGAAGAGGGAGAGGGAGAGGGAGGGGTGAGGGATTGAGCAGGAGCAAAGAGAGGGGAGAGAGATAGTGAGAGGGATGCGCGAACAATTGACTCGCGAGAGTGGACAGAGGGGACATTGTGAGTTACTGCTCCCGGGGGATCAAGCAAGGAAAAATTGAAAACAATGAATTTATGCAAAAAGTTGAACCTATTTTCGGGAAATTATATCAGGCCTCTCATGAGAGAATTTTGTTCTTTCATATGAACCGTAATACTTTCAAATTTGCTTACGCGATGTTATCAAAAAAAAACTTATCTGCTATGGCTGGGATTCGAACTTGCGACTTGGCGAACTCAGTTCCACTGCAGGTGGGCCGTGCAGCCCGTTATGAGGGTTTTGCCGGCTTGGGAATGTGCCAAGACCGCCGAGATAAAATCAACGAAAAATATGGCATATGCAGAATTTCAAGCTGTACAAACTGGGAAAGTTTGGTGTGGTGTTCTAAATCAAGGATCAAATTATAAATTAAAAACTGGTCGAACATGAGTCTGCTGCATCGGTCGCAAAAGTGAAAAAATAACAACGTGCGCCAAAATCGATCATTTGATCATAGAAACACTTTTGTGTACAAATGTCACCACTTTTATTGATGAAACCCTCAATAACCAATGCCCTTCGTCTCAAGTTTGCAGCAGCCTGCTGCGGCTGCAAGTTGCAATGGGGTCGAACCGAACAAGAAAAATCTTCTAGACAATTATTGGGAATCCATTTTCTTTCTTCCCCATTTGCCTCTGCCTTTTTCTCGACGTGCAATTGGCTCTGTCCTGTCCGAAGGTGAAGACTTCACCTGGAAATATCAGATTTAATTGTTTTTTAAAGACGAACACGCTCTCAGAGGTTCATGAAAATACAGTTTCTGACCGGGCTTGCACTGAATGAAATATTTGCTTTCGTAACCGGATGAGAGCTCTCCGATCCGTTTACTTGGGTCCACACAAAGTTCAAAAATAAATGCAAATATCAGTTTTTTATTCATTATATTAGGTTGTTCGGAAAGTTTCTTTCTTTTTTCATGTTTGGACACTATTCACTTCTCCTTTATTTAACCTTGACCAATCAGTTTATGGTTTATTGTAGTTGATTTGAGCTTGGATACTCTCTATAACAACTAGTAGTATATGCCTTTTCGATCAATAGATCTTGAGCAATGGAGGTCCGAAGTTAGCCTAGTCGACTTTTCTCCCTGATTGTGGTTCTGTAGAGATTACATACTGTGCATCGGAATCGGGATTTCGCTCGCAGAGGACAGTGTGATCCATCTGAAGTTGGAATACAGTGCATGCTAATCGCCTTGCCCATATGCGGCGGCCCCCGGATTCCGCGGATCGATTTTGCTGGAAGCATGCAATTTTTCACCATTCGATTTTTTGATTTTCTCATTCTCCATAAAATTTCGCATCAGGTGGACTATTCGTACATATTAAAAAAAATACATAAATCGATATTTTGAATGCCGCAATGCCTAAACCTACCGTAATCTCAGTTGCGAAAGCGACTGGCAAAGTGAAATCGCAAACTGCGATTACGGTAGGTTGAAGGATTGCGGTATTCAAAATATCGATTTATGTTTTTTTTAAAAATATGAATGAATAGTCCATCCGATGCGAAATTTGATAGAGAATTTGAAAATTAAAAAATCGAATGGTGAAAAATTGCATGCTTCCCGCAAAATCGATCCGCGGAATCCGCGGGCCGCCGCGGGCCGCCGCGGCCGCATATGGGCGAGGCGATTAGCATGTACTGTATGCTCTCATAAATAGGCGTTCCTTATTTGAATTTTACCTGATTAGGCAGGCATTGCTTGACGTAGATCTTCGTCAGTTTCTCATCGATAATGTAATTCTTCATTAGAGATACTCGCATAGATCCGTGTCCCATGCGCATTCCGGTCGTTATTTCCTATTGGAAATAATACAATTTTATGAGATGATTCAGCCTCACATCATATAGTTGTCCGGTGGCGTTTCCTTCTCGATTCAAAACTGCATACGCAATAGTCACAACCAATTGGTCGTTGACTTCCGTGCACGAAAGTAGTTTCGCTTTCTCCGGTCCCGCGAATTGCTTGTAAATAATGTAATCAGGCTTCGCAAGAAATACAAGGTATAGTCACCGAAGGTATGTGTCAGTTTATGTACTCAATTTTCTTCTTAGTCATACCTTTGCGAATCTCTCATCTCTTAGTTTGGGAAGCATCTGGCCTCCTTTCGTGAATAAGTTCCACTTAGCCCTCTCCAATTGAATTTGCCGACTACAGACGATCGATCTACAATGATGAAAGAATTTGTCAATTCAATTTTGCTGAAATTAAAAATGTATGAATGCATTATAACACGATATTTTACCAGGTGTAACAACATTTCATGATTTTTGTTCGATCAAACCGGTCCTCGCAGCTTCTCCTTTCTATCAAAAATCGTGTCGCATTTGTTACGAGAGTAGGGACCAGGCGAAGAGTATCCACGGGTTTTCCAGAGACAAGCCAATTGAGTAAAAAATATTGCGAGTGCAAAATGATGTGATCCACTCAATAATCTACTGTAATTTTGTCTCTGGAAGATTACAGGAGTAATCAATAAACACGGGAACTAACTCGTCGAGTGCACTCAGGGAATCGATCGAGGAGCTCAAGCGATATACCTCTTCCTTCAACCGATCGATCTAAAACATAATTTATTTTATATTTCAAATATCAATATAGCTCTCCAGATTTACAGTCGCGCCCATAAGTCACCGGACACTTTTGGAATGGGTTTGAACTTTTTGCTCAGGAAATATATCATTCTGAGGCTAGGACGTTATGCACCGAATTCATCGGAGATTTTTCTTTTTGATATTGGGGTATGATGCAATAGCCTAGTCATTGCGTAGTGATGACGCAATCAAAATGTACTTTTTCAAAACGGCATTATTCTTACATGGATTTTTTCCAGCTCGCCAAACTTTCTGAGGTTGGAGTCATGCCCGAGGCCTACCCAGAAAAAAAAATTAAGGTTGCTGCGCGACCGCACATTTGCTGCAGCCTTGCTGCAAAATCGAGGTCGAGAATTCAGATCTGGGCTCCTAGTCAAGCTAGAGACTCGTTCAGGGCATCAGATTGATCGCCATCATGAGTGCAGATGATCCTCAGAATATGACGAAAAGCTGGAATCGGCAATCAATTTATAATTTCATAGCTCCTGGAAAGCACAGCGATTGGATTCCGTGCGATATCCCTACGAGACATATGTGAGCCAAAGTTTTACATCTTCCACCACTTTCTTAGTGCTGCTAAATCTGTCAAAAAAACTCACCCAGAACTGTTCGGCTGTCACAAGTACGGCTCCAATACTCAATACGAACCACAATACCACAGATAAGAGAAAGGCAGCTCTGAATTGTTGATAAGAACATGTGACCGGAAAATGTGCAACTTCTTTGGCAGAAAGTCTCCGAGCAACCACATGGATGCGAAGGTAATTCCACGACTGATAGCTGCGAACGTCTGAATAGAATTAGGATGAGAACCCACCAAATGCGAACCAAACAAATTTTTTCTAGGGTTTTGGCAAAATTTTTGTCAGTATGCAAATGTTTTCAAATATTGGAGAAATGTGTTTTTTAGTTCTTATCTGACATACTACAATACGGACAGGCACAATCCGCTCATCTTTATACTGGCAGCTTCAGAATCGGATAAGCTGAAGTACTCCCGAATCAGTGGCAGAAGCCCTTGATTCGAAGAATACAATTGTTCATTTACACATTGCAGTAGTATCTAACATTGCCATTCCGTGTTGATGGCGTCATAACGAACGTGATTGTCAGCATCAGCAGCCACTCTTGCCATGATACCTTCTGAAAGTTCCCTTCTACTTGTGAATACACATTTTTCAACATATATTTCACAAACCGCTTCAGTCGTAGACGCGCTCCTAGACGACGTCATTGTCTCCAAAGCGAGAGACACTTCGCGCTTTGTTTCCTGGTCGTTTTGTGAAATCACTCGGCACGAGAAGCCGGAAACCCTTCATTGACAGATTTCGTTCGTTATCAATAATGTGTAACGCGAAACACGCTGATGTTCATTTCCAATCAAACGGTGAGTGAGTGCAGAGGATCCATTGTGAGTTACTGTTATCGAATAAGCAGGGGACGAATCAAATAATGAATTTATGCTAAATGTAGCTCGAGATCTCCACTCTTAGAACACTTATTGTGCAGCGACTATTCAATCAACTACCATTGTAATCGATATTTTAGCTATCAAAGGCGCACTTTCTTCTCCGTATCTTGTATTCATTTCCTTCGTTTTCTCAGCGTCTTTCCTGTAGAATCGAAGAAGAACGAAACACAAGACTGCACTGGCCAGCGTGATGGGCCAAGTGTAGAGAAATGTCTGAACATGCATTTTTTTCACAGCATTTTCAGAAATCTCAGTCTAAAAGAATGTCTTTACACGTAATTTTATTGTGCAAAACAAACATCTTGGAGCGCATTTAGATGATCCGAAGTGAAAGTGGAATCGCTTCGAAAATAGTCGGAAATCTTAAGAAGTTTCACCGAAAATTCTCAATATTGCAAAAAGAAACGTACGGCTCCAAACATCTGAGCTGACGGCATGTTAGCAATCGCGGTCATCATTTTGCTGAGAGCTAGAGCTGATGACCGTTGATTTACAGGAATTACGAACTGGAAAAGGGCTTTTGAAATTAAACTACGATGTCGAGTTACATTTTTTACATTTTTTAAAACGCTTACCAGAATGAGTTGAATATGAGCCAGTCCGTGAGCACAATTGAACAAGCCTTCAATTATGAAGGAAGCCTGAAATTTTTCGCAGTTTTTCTTGTTTTTAAACGAAAACATACAAGAAATAAAGGTAAGCTCTTGGTGACCATCGATAACTCAAGGATGTAATTGAACGTCTGTACTATAGCTGTGACGGCATAAATCAGCGGAAGTCCGAGTGGTTGCGATTTGAGCAGCTAAACGAGTCATTATCGATTGGGAGTCGGGAAGGAAAAGGTTTTGGAAGTCTAACCTGAATCAGGAAAGGCACTAAGAATGTTGCTGGAAGCATTCCTGCAAAGGTGACGAAGGAAATGAGTGTTGATAACCTGAAATTGCGTTGATTATGATAACCAATAACATATGTTAGAAACGTATGTCAGATCCACCTATTGAGTTTAAAATCGCAAAAATCACTTAGTACAATGTCACTATCTTCAACGTTCAACGTTATAATTAACATTATAATCAGTTGTACTCACTCACACCGGGTAGGAAATACCGATGAACACATCAGGATACACTTGAGTCGCGTCCAATCGGATGGAAGGCCAAAAGAACATGAGATTCAAGTGGTAGAGCATGCTCAGGGAACTTGAGACAGCCAGGATAATGAACGACGGGCTTAATTGTCTAATTATAATGACTTGATGAAAATCCAAACTCACATTCGAAATATGCTGATCGAGTTTTGAATAAGCGCGATTGGATGAGGCATAGACGGTGGCTTGCTGTGGCGAAGGAATATAGCGGACAATAGCAGAAATGGGATCACAAGCAGTGGTCCAATGGCCATGCCTAATCTCCAGCCACTATTGCTGTTCACGAACATAGCATTAACGGGAGCTGCTACAAGCCTGGAATAGCACAAATATTTGGCCATTTTCTATTGAAAACGAACGTAGCTATCGATTCGCCAACCGAATTAGCCGAGATGGCCCAGGCTAGATATTTTCCTGAAAATAAAAAGTTCGCAATTCGTTTCGCAAATAGGTAGACCATTAAAATGTTCTGCCTGTAGGACAGTTGCGAGTATGCTGAAGACTTCCGCTGATCCGGAAGCTAGTGAATGGCAAAGAACGAAAAGCTGGAAATGTGGATCAAATGTTATTTCTTGTGAAATTTAATGTGTATGGAAAATCACCCAGAATTGTTCGGAAGACGCCAGAACTGCGCCTACACTCAGAACGATCCAAAATATCATAAATAATATAAAAGCGATTCTGAGAAAGAGATGAAAGAACGTGAAATCAGAAACAGTGAAACTTCTTAGGCAGAAAGTCTCCGAGCAGCCACATGGAAGCAAATGTGAATCCACGAGCGACTGCGGCGAACGACTGAAATGTCCCTTATTTGCAGTCCATTAAGAGGCTGGATTTTGAAAACTTTTGGCGTTGCCAAGTCGTCAAGCGCCTTTGGAATTTTGCGTGCTATTTCACCGACACAGGGAGAAAGCAGAAGAGAAACGAGAAGAGGGTACAATCACTACTCACTTTTATACTGGCAGCTTCAGTATCGGATAAGCTAAAGGTATCCTTTAGAAGTGGTAACAACCCTGAAAGGGAAGGAGATGCAACTAGAGTTCTCTTATTCATATTGAATATTGAAAGTGCAACAATGCTGATAAAATGGAATTTCTAATCACTTTCCATTTCCAATCACAAAATTTTAGAAACAACACAGTTATCAAGTAATTGTACCTGCCATAGCTTGCCTCTCGTAAGCAGACATCATCATAACGAACGGAATGGTTGCCATCAGCGCCCACTCTTGCCATGACAACTTCTGCAGTGCCACTATTTAGGATGAAATCCAAAAAAATGCGTTTCTCCAGTGCTTTCAGCATTTGTTCATCTACTGACAAAAACCTGCTAAAAAACTGGAAAACGGCACTATTCTAGAGCTCATCCCATCTAGGTCCTTCAACAAACACTATCATATGTAAAACAAACCTTTTCCGCCGCAGACGCGCTTCTAGACGACGTCATTGTCTCCAAGACGTGACACGCTTCGCGCTTTGATTCCTTCTCGGTTTGTGAATTCACTCGGCTCGATAAGCCGGAAACCCTTCATTGTGAGGTTTGGCACGAGACATCGGTCGTTATCAGTTCAAAGCAGCAAAACGCGAAGCACAACCTGTCACTCCGCGAGTATTCCTCTCGATGTTGTGATCCACTGTGGGTTAAAAAAGCCAGTTGAGGTCAGGGTTCGCCGCACCGATACGACATTTCAGCGTCCAGAGTTCAATGAAGTTATCATGAGTCTTACCGCCCGTGTAGTTCAGCTGTATCCAACAAAAAGAGAGTTCGTGTGGCGTTCTCCTGTCAGTTCCAGTTTTCAATTGGAAATGCTGAAGGTAAGAGTGATACCAGTTTTGTGAATTTTTTGACTGTGTATTGCAAATAATGGAATTTACGACCAAACAGTGTTGGTCGATACATGCATTTCTCACGTTGGTTTACAATCATTTCGTTTTTCGGATAACCGTCTTTTCATTTTTCATACTTTTTCATCTCTCAAGATCGCGTGTAAAATTAAAGAGACGACTACCCAAATTACAAGATGCAATGTGATATCAATCGAAAAATTTCAGTGAGCGTGATTAAACCTGTCAATAGTTGATACACAAATGTTTCGAAATTGTTTTGAAAAGATACTGGTTCAATTCAGATTTCGACATCACTTCGAGGAGTATAAATACCGGATTTGCCCGAATGCTAGATCGGCACTCACTCATTTGTACCGCAACCGCCTCTGAACGTTTGGAAGCACTCCAACCTTCATATTTTTTCATAATTGATTGGGGATGCTCGTTTCCCTGTAGAAGCGCTTTTTATACTCTGGAAATGATACAACAGTGCGTTCCCCCAGAACAGCTAATTGTAAGTGAAAGCCGTCTTCATCGTTTCACTCTCTAACTATGGGTTTGATCGAACGGTGCAACTCTCTCTCTGCGAGATTCAAGGCCGTATATGATTGCGAGAGCGTCAAACCCTTTCTCCTATCATGTATTGTCGCAACCGATCATCATTTCAATAGTGGGCGCTAATATCTTACACTGTTTGTCTCTCAATCGACCCGTATTTTGCAAGAGATACACTATCTTTCTACTTACCACCGAGTATGCTGACGCTTACTAATCTTGAGTAACCCTCTAAACGTTATTTCTCCTATTGTATAAAAAGACGTGTTTAACTGGGACATAATCAAGATGCGTTCCATTTTAGTAATTGCTGGTGCTGCAATCGTCATGACGGTCGGATACAACGATTATGATATTGACGTTGGTTTTGGCTTTTGATCAATTGTATTTCGAAATTTTTGAATCGCTTCCCGTCATGCTAGCATAGATGTGATCTGATGCGAGTATAAATGAGAATAAAGTAAGGTAGTGATGTCAGTTTTCATCAGGTTCTCAAGAAAACCGTGTGGCTGGAGGCTCGAGGAGAACCGTGGGAAGGACAGGTAAACTGCAACTGCAGTAACTACAGACTACGCTATAGCCACAGGTCGCGGTTGCTTACGTCGTCAAGAATTGTGCTAATGCCAACAGAGGATACTGGGGCGGGGGATCGATCGCAGGTTATTATTTATCTGCAAATCGGCGCTTCTTGGATAATTTACTCACCCTTCCCCATCTTCTAATCTTCCTCATTCATTTCTAGTTATCTTTCCTTGTTTTTCGGTCAAACAACCCCCTTGCGATTGAGATGGGATGAGAAATTATAGGGGAGAATTGGAAATGTGTTATTTATCAAGAATTGCCAACGAACGCGATCGGGTTAGGGAATTATTTGAGGAGTCTATCTGCATCCTCAGCAGTTCGAGCCATGGAACACCCGTCGCCCTGAGAGCACCCATCCACAGGGAGAGGGATGGGATCACATGGATCGGTGGGTGGCTCTGAAAAGGGATATGTGGGATCGGTACTTAGGCAACGACCAGAAATCTCTTTCCACATTTCGATTTGTTTTATTACATTTGTCATTAATAACAAATTTTTAGCTTGGTGAGAGACGTCCTCGATGGCAGAACTGGCGATCCTACTGGAGGTATTCCATATCACACTGAAGTCAAAAAGAGAGTGATGTTCAATCTTAAGGTGCCCTCTACTTCAACAACCCCGATAAGGAAGGATACCCGGACTGGACAACGAGAGTCAAGAGGGGAAGAAAGATTGGCAACCATCAGTTCTACAATGAATGAACACTTCACAATCATGACTCGCCATATTTGTGTCTGAATAAATATCGTACATGTTAGAAAAATCGGAACGGCCACCGAACCGCACCGGGTAAATTTCACTTTTCGGAGTAATTGCGAATACGCAAATTTGGAAGCTGTGATTGTGCTCATAATTTTTATCATGGTCGATTTGCCGGAATCGACCCGGATATGCTCGGTCAATTAAGGCTAGAAATCGATAAATCGAATGCAAAGAATAATGGTGCGATTACGGTATCTTATAAACCTCACCAAGCCCGGTGAGCTTTCCCAAATACCGTAATCGCACCAAAATGTTGTGAAGTTGATTTATCGATTTCTAGCCATAATTGACCGGGCATATACGGGTCGATTCCGGCAAATCTACCATGATAAAAATTATGAGCACAATCACTGCTTTCAAATTTGCGTATTTGCATTTACTCCGAAAAGTGAAATTTACCCGGTGCGGCTCGGTGGCCGTTCCGATTTTTCTAACATGTACGATATGTCTATTGGCATATCTCAGTTGAAAGAGTTAGAGGACGACAGTAGCGAGAATCAGTCGGAATACTTATTGCCGTTGAAGAATAAATTGTACCAGCGTATTCCACTCCTTTCATTGAATCCGATCAATGAATATTGTGAATCACCTCTTCTAAGCAAATGCATTGTCGATTTTTCACAACTAAATAAATTTTCGCCACGTGCCTTTAGATTCGATTTTTATTCAATTCTGAAGGCATCTTTCCTATCGAATTTACTCGGGTGGTCACGTCCCATGTTATGCTCGTGCTATTCCCATAGTTTCCCAACACTGGCGGCTAGGTGTTTTCACATCATGAATCATGGGCGTGGGCAATTATGCATATTTATCTTACATCCACATCCACTGGTCCGTCTTCTCCTCCTTCAGACTCTCTTCGACCCTCCGATATATCAGCTGTTTATCTCATCTACTGCCTAGCTATCTATCTCATCTACTGCCTACCCTATCACACTCGTTGTTGACCACTTCTGCCTGATCTTCAACCCTATCTCGCTGCTACTTTCTCTCTGCAACTCTCGATTACACCTCTGCTCAGGATAGAGTTCGGAAATTAAGCATTTACAAGTCATTTCTACCTTCACTTTTCATTCAATTGCATCTAGTAGTCAACGCACTGAATTTGCACAATCTAAACGATGTTTCTTGTTATTTTTTTCACTTTTCGAAAGTCTGCTTCAGATGGACAATCTCTCAGCAGTTCTCTACGGGAAGGATGATCTCCGGCTGGAGCAGAGGGAGATTCCCGTGGCTAAGAAAGGAGAGCTACTCATCAGGTGTTCATATCACTTTCAAATTGCCTCTCGCAAAATCCTACCACGCTGCTCATTTTTATGCTTCCTATAATTCGTGTTCCTCTTCTCGGGGCGGAAGTTAAGGATCAACGACAATTTTAGCAATGAAGGTTGACAATACGTCTTTCACAGAGTTCACACAGTCTCGATCTGCGGATCCGACGTGCACTTCCTCAGAAATGGTGAATTTGCAAAATACTCGTTGATCTTTTCATAATCCTGCGATCCGGTATATTGAAAATACACGGAAATGTTATTTAATGTTATCATGTACTTCATTTTCTTTCACTTCCCTGATCTATGATCACTTCTCAAGGTCATATCGGGCCCTTCGTGGTGAAAGCTCCGATGATTCTCGGACACGAGACTAGTGGAACAGTGGAAGTTGTGGGAGACGGAGTGGAAGGCTTCGCGCCTGGTACGTTTTCTTGTGTATTTGGAAGTTCGAAATTCGAGTAATCTTCATTTAATTTCCCACAAACTCCGTTCTCGTGTTATTTGAGAAAGTCGCCAATAGAAGGATATCAATGGAAACGCTGTCACAATTTGCTCCCAATGCTCTCTGAACAGCCTTATACAAAATTCAAAACATTCCTCCTGCAGGAGACCGCGTTGCGATCGAGCCGGGAATTCCCTGTCGCATGTGCTTCCAGTGCAAGGTAGGCAGTACTCCTCACTCTTACAGTAATCCTTCCCTTCCAGTCAGGATCCTACAATATGTGTCCGCACGTGCGCTTCTTCGCGACTCCTCCTGATCATGGAAGCCTCACTCGATTCATCGCCCACCCGGCAGACTTCTGCTTCAAGTATGTTCATCAACGATTGTTTAATCTAAATGCGAAGACAACATTAGTTAGTTGGCAGCAATTGAATATAGAATTGCGATATCACAACCCCCTTTCGGATTTCGCCATATACGAGGAGATTGCAATATATATATATATTTATGCTATTTCTGGGCGAAATAACGTGAAACAAAAATTAAATGGATGATACATGATTAAAATTAAGAGTGGATAACAATGAAATACGTGACCGGGGATCTACTCAGAGAGAGGAACTGGTTTGATTCTCTTGGTTTACTAAAAGCCTTGCCGCTCTTGGAAAGAAACTATTATGTCTGTAGTTATGGTTCGATCCAGGATTATTGAAGTTCATGCCGTTTCGAGTGTAGTAAATTTTGAAATAATGTGGTTTTCGGTTGGAAATACTATATTTGCCTCGGATGAGATTTTTGGCTACTCTCATATCAGTCGCCATTCTACGCTTCTCTAGGGACTCAATGCCTAGTTTCTTGTTACGATCGAGAGCGGTGGGCATGTTTTATAATAATAATAATTTATCTACGCCCGAGGCGCGACGAAACAGTAAGGTACATGAGTGATCAAATAGCAAGGAAATGGGAATTGACTCTCAGTAATTATTCAGTGTGAGAGAGTATGGCGATTAAGGGGTGGTTCAGTAATCGGCGCTTGAATACTCGTATGTTGGGGGCGGTTCGAATTTCTTCAGGGAGTTGGGAATACCATCTGGATGTTCTAACAGGAAAGGAATGAAATCTAGAAGTGCTAGTGGTCAGTTCGATATTGATACCAAATGTTGATGTTCGATCTCGCTGGTCTCGTTGAGGTTTGTATACATAGAATGACGAACGGGGAATAATAGTGGATCCAGTCATAATCATATGAGTCATACAAATATCACCTATGACTCTCCTCTCAGTAAGCGGGCGCAGGCCAAGAAGTTTCAAACGATCAGGGTAGGAGGGTAGAGAAAGAGGATAGGAAGGAGAGGGGAAGCAACGATAAAAGACTTGACGGGTGAAAATATGTTGAACTTTCTCAAGAGTTTCAATGTCAGATAAGTAATGAGGATTCCAAAAAGGAGAAGCAAAGTCAAGGAGGGGAAGGACATACGCTTTGTAACTACGAAGAAGGATGGTGGGGCAGTTGAATGGGAGGGCTTTGAGAAGCAGGAATAACTTAGAGGTGGCTTTCTGAGCACGGTTTCTAATAGAGCAAGAATTCTTGAGGTCAGAGCGGACTTGAACACCTAGATCACGGACGTTATTCTCGAGGGGTAGCTGAATGGAATTAATATTGTAGCGAGGGGAGGATTGTTTTGAGCCTATACGAAGATGAGAGCATTTAGAAGCAGACAGAGACAATTGGTTGAGTTGGGTCCATTCAAAGAGGCAATCAAGGGCAGATTGAAATTCAGAAGTAATAGCAGATTTGGTCGACTTATTGTAGGAGATATACAATTTGACATCATCAGCATAACATTGGACGGATACGTTGTGAAACTTGGATAGGAGACGAGAAAGATCAGCTAGATAGATGGAGAAGAGAATAGGTCCTAGGACACTGCCTTGTGGTACTCCTGAGAGGATGGGGAAGGGGTCGCTAGTCACGGAGGGCAAACGAACGGAGAAAGTGCGGTTGGATAGAAAGGAGTCGATCCATGATAGTAGATTACCATGGATACCGTAGTGAGATAATCGAGCAATTAATTTAGGGTACGGAACAACATCGAAAGCGCGAGTGAAATCAATGTACACTACATCAGTTGTAAGCTTTTTAGAGTGAGAAGTAGTCCAATCATTTTGACAAGTCAATAAATTTGTAATAACACTAGCACCAGAACGGAAACCGTGCTGGTTGGAAGGGAGGATATTGAAGCGAGAGAGGTGACTATTGAGGTGGTCTTTGATGAGACGTTCCATGGTCTTAGCAGCAGGAGAAATGATAGAGATGGGTCTATAAGAGGAGGGAAGGTTGCTATCTTTGCCCGGCTTAGGAATGGGAGTAATAAGGGAATGTTTCCAAGCTGATGGGACAGTCCCAGAAATGAGACTGAGGTTGTAAATATCAGCTAAGGGGGTAGATAGAGCATATGCACACTTAGAGAAAATAATCTGAGGAATGCCATCATAGCCTGTAGAGCAAGATGGGGACAATTTGCGTAATGCTTTGTAAACTGCATGAGGGAAAAGGGTGAATAGAGAGAGTGAAGGAGAGATGGGTAAGGAGGAGAGAGGGGGGAGAAGGCCATCATCTAAGGTGAAATGAGAAGCGAATTCAGAAGCAAGTAAATTAGACTTAGAAGAACTATCATAAACTGGTTCATTATCAGATGAAACTAGTTCAGGTATAGATAGCTTAGGTTTTGTGAGAGAATAAATATGGCGATACAAATCTTTAGAACGAGCTAATTTCTTACGGGTAGAGTAACGAGTCCATTTGTCAATCTCGAAAAGTAATTTCTTACTACAATGGTCAAAAAGAGTTCTAACAGCCGGGATATGAATCTTAGCGAATAATTGATCACGATGCTTAATTAAGCGAGTAACGTGGCTTGGATATGAAAGAGATGGAGGTCGAGGAGTACGGTAGGGGACAAAGAGGTCAATAGCTGAATGAATTGTAGAAGAGAAATGGTTATACACGGAATCGATATCAGGACAGTCACGAAATAAGGATAACCAGTCAATAGATAGAAGGTGGTTGGACAGAGCTGGATAATCGACACGAGAGAAGTCTCGAATTAAGGGAGGTTGAGGTGGGGATTGAGGAGACGAGAGGGAGAATGAAATACCAGAATGGTCGCATGAAGGGAAGGGAGGAATAGCGGAAATGGCCGATACTACGGTGGGATCGTTACCTAAGACCCAATCGATACATCTAACGCCGCGCGTTGGAAACGTGTGAAGATTAGAGAGATTTGCAGATATAATGAAATCACGAAATGTACGATCAGCGGGAGTAGGAATGGTACAAAGGGAATCTGAGTTAAAATCACCGGAAATAATGATGGGGTGTGGAGACGATGCATGGATGTCTGATAAGCAATTAATGAGGGAGTCGGTCTTGGAAATGGAATAGCTTGGAGGACGATAAACTAGACATAATCTAATGTATGCACTCGAGTGGAAAAGGTCGATACAGGTAATCTCGTGTTCGGTGGAGGGAAGGGATACTGTGGAGAAAGAGAGGTAATCACGAAGAATGATGCAGGTTCCGCCACCACGGGAGGATCGATCAGAGCGAATAATGGTGTACGGTAGAGATCCGATAATGAGAGATGATGGGGTCTTGCTTGATAGCCATGTCTCAGTTAGGAATACGATATCAGGTTGGGTTGCCATGAGGAATGAGCGGAAAGCATCGAGCTTATTAACGACTGAACGGATATTGAAATAGTGGCATGATAAGGAGGCCATCGCTGGCTCGGGCTGAGCTAGTTTAAAGGAGGGGCGACTGAGTTGGGAGTAGTAGTGATGGGTGTAGTGGGAGCAGAATCGAGGAGGGAAGGCATTTTGGGGAAGAGGGACTGAGTGGTGGCGGAGGGAACGAGAGTGGGATGGGCGGAAGTGCGAGACTTATCGTAGTTCTGGGAGCGAGGGTGGCGGAGAGACTTCTTCATTGCTTCAAGTTGTGACTTATCGATGAGTGAGCCCCCGTAGATCATCATGTCCTTTCCGTCTGCTATCATCGACCGTTTCTTCACTCGCAATTGGTAGGCGGCTTCACGCTCAGCCTTGGTCATAGAGGGGCGAACATACACATTGGGGAAGTTGGCAGTAACGGTGCGGGAATGGGACAGGAAGGAGATCTGGGCGGAGCGGGAATGGAACATTACTTTGAGAAGGCGGGGGCGGTTATCCCTTCTCTCACCCATTCGGAAAACAGCAGCCGGTCTATGCTCCAGCTCAGCGAGGTCTAGCATGTCGATGACTCTGGCAGTGTCATCCGACAATCTCTCACTGGCCTTCGTCGCAGTAGACTCAGAGAGCCCTTGAACCACCACCGAGCGAATCCTCTTGTCCCTCTCAATGGCATCATCGATCGAGGTGGTCGATCTAGCCATTAGCTCTTTCATCTGCTGGGCACAAGTACCGAGCAGCAGAGCGAGGGAACTTCCCTTCTCATCATGAGAGAGGGAATCGAGGTATCTGCCAATACCTCGAAGGAGTTCACCCGGATCGGGAACAGAGACCGGCAGCATTTGGTCCAGGGCAGAGGAAGGGGAGGGGAACTTACGCTTAGTCATTAATTAATAAGAGGGAGTGAAAATATACAATAGAATTAGAAGAAAAACGAAACAAGTGCTAAATAGTCACGTAGTATCGATTGGGTCGCGCGAGAGAGAGGAAGAGGTCACCCTATCGTGGCGAGGGAAGAGAGGAGAGTTTTCCCATGTATGATTAAAGAAGCGCATAAATAAACGTCGTGTGAAGTAGTTTTGTACCTTCTCGAGTTCCTTTTTATCTTTATTTTGGTACGGGTTGAAGACGGAAGAAGCGCTTTCTAAAATCGGTCTAATATACATTGTGTACGTTTTAAGAAGTACTTCTATATTTTTGGTTCGTAGTGCTCTAAGGATAGTGTGGCAGGCAGTTTTGGCTTTAGTGGATACGGTTGAAGAGTGGTCGGAAAAAGAAAGGTTTTTCTGGATAACGAAACCAAGGTCTTTCACTTTTTCTTTCTGTTCAAGAGTTGTGGTTCCTATAGTGTATATTCGCTTAGCATTCGCTCTACCTAGGTGTAATGAGTTACACTTATGCGCAGCAAGCGGTAATTGCCACTCTTCTGACCAGTTTACGATAGTGTCGATCGCAGCTTGCACAGGGGTAGGTGAATTTCCCTTCCTGAAGGACCTATATATTTTTATGTCGTCTGCATACATTCTTGCAACTACTCCATGATTTTGCACTAAGGAGGGGATTTCGGAAGTGTAAAAGAGAAAGAGCAAAGGGCCTAGGACTGAGCCCTGTGGGACGCCACTAGTTACAGGCATTGAGGTAGAGAGTACATCTTTTACTCTCACTTGGAATGATCTATCTGCGAGATATCCTGTTATCCATCTAATTGTATTATCGGAGAGACCTACATTGCTAAGCTTAAGTTTAAGCTTGGGATGGGAAACTCTATCAAAAGCTTTCAATATCGCTATTTAATATCGGATAGCCAACCCATAACAGTACGAGCGCATTTACTCGAATGCAATGATGAGTTTCACAAGGAAGTGAATATCTTTGCATGCTTCCCTCATCGGTCTCCTACGAGGAAGGGGCACTCATCGAGCCACTCTCAGTTGGACTACACGCATGCAGGAGAGGCGGAATTGCGCTGGGACAGAAGGTCTTGGTGCTGGGCGCTGGTAAGAAATATCATCAAACCTACCTTCAAAATAGAAATGGTCCTTAGTTTTCTGTAAAAAATATCACGATATCTCTGTAATTCTAATAAAATATGTAAGCGCTATCTGCGAGGGTGTTTGTTCAAACTGCGAATTCCCCTTGGTGTAATGCGAAATCAAGCATATCACAGTATCTAGAAATGGACCCGGCTGGTTTTGCATGAAACAATCGAATGTGAATGACGTCATCCCAGGTCCGATCGGTCTTCTTTCTGCAATGGCTACGCTCTCTCACGGCGTTTCTTCCGTCGTAATCACTGATATCAACGAGGAGAGATTGGCGCTGGCAAAGGAGTGCGGAGTGCACCATGCAGTGAATGTGAAGTGAGCGAGACTCTAGTACTTGGGGAGAAAAAAGTGCGACGAGATCGAACGGAAATAAACCGCAAAATTGGTTGCATGGAGTGAACTCATGAAAGTCGAAGTAGCCGTTAGAATAATATGACTGAGGAAAATGGGAAATATTGCAAATGAATTGAGTATTTCATCAGATCAAGCACATATTCCTTCAGAGGTCTCTCGCCCGTGGAGGTTCGTGAGCAAGTGCTGGCAGCTCTAGGAGGACAAGAACCCGATGCTTCAATTGAATGCACTGGAGTTGGCTCGTCTACCGAAACTGCCATTATGGTTGGAATGACTTCAGTCGTTCATTGCAAGCGTCTTCCAATATTAGTTCACGAGTACAAAAGGTTGTCCAATTTCGGCCGGAACCCATAGGAAGGCAACCAAGAAAGTAAACTACGAGTGGCATTATCTTTTTGTGTGCTCTGAGTCTAAGAATAGTGGAGCAGGATTCCTTTTTGGTTTCATCGGGATGGTTTTCATCCGACGGTGATCATACCATTACAGACAGTTCGTTCTGGAGGAGTAGTTGTGCTCGTGGGCGTGTCCTCAGACCGGGTCGATCTCCCCATAGTCGCGGCTACCGTTAGAGAAGTCGATCTGAGGGGAATGTTCAGATACAGGAACTGGTGTGTTGTTGTTGTTTTTCTTTTGATTCATGAGTTAACTATTCAACTATCCGACTGCTCTTGAACTCGTGGCTAGTAAGAAAATCGATCTCTCAAAGCTAACAAGAGCTCACTATACGCTCGAGCAGACGATTGAAGCTTTCGAGGTGAGGAACAATTATGCTTGCATTAAGGTTTAGGCTTACCTGATAGCTGAATTATTCATTGAAAAACAAACAAATAATTACAAGTTCATTTATCTGAACATTCCCCTCAGAACGACGATCTGTGCTTTCCAGCGAGCGCAGAAGGGCGATGTCGAGAAGGTCTTCATTCACTGCGCTGATACTCAGTCGTCTTGCTTCGCACAATAATGGCAGAAGAATCGCTTTAAATTTGTTCTGGAGCTATGACAATGTCAGCCATGCAACGACTCAGCATTTATTTTTTTGTATATCGTTCATCTCATGTAGCTCGCTTCAGCATAGAAATGCTAATAACGGATTAGGTGGAGTATCTCATAGATGAAATTCGTCAGAATAACTAATAAAACTCGTTAAAATGTTTAGATTTTTCATTCTGTAGTGAAAAATATGAATGCAGCTGAGCTCATCTCTAAGAAACCCTCATGATTTGACACTATGCTCTCACATTCCATGGAGTGAGCAGAAATATCGTTGGCAACTCTGTCAATTACTTTTAAAACTATCATCGTGTGGCCGGACAGCTAGTGTAATAGTAGTGGGCGTTAGCATTGCTCGTACCCACAGCTAATAAAATCAATAATGTAACCATACTTTAGGCGCGACGATGTCATGCAGTACACATTTTTATGTAGTGATTACATGGTGACCGGATAATTTCAGAGCCATGGAGAGTGAGAGAGATCAGGAATGCTATTTATTGATGAATGGCTTGATAAGGGTTTGCGCTCAATCAATCGTTTGTAACTGCGGGTTTACTTCTTATCTCGTGCCATGAAATTCTCGATGGAAACGATCAGCGATATTTCTGAA
The DNA here is from genome assembly GCA_036245805.1 of Pristionchus mayeri. Lineage (NCBI taxonomy): Eukaryota > Metazoa > Nematoda > Chromadorea > Rhabditida > Neodiplogasteridae > Pristionchus > Pristionchus mayeri. Next base: position 12,229,650 of record BTRK01000002.1, read on the forward strand.
GCATTCTTGAAGCTATGGACAAGTCAAGGAGCTCAGGCGAGAAGGAAAAGGTTCGGAGATGCATTTACGATACATTTACATACATTTACTCGATTTCTACTTGTATTTGAACTAACTCAAATTATTTCGTCATCTTTAACATTAAAATGACAGATCAATAGATCACCTGTCTCTATTGTCTTGTGCGAAAGGATTCGGAAGATCGATTCCCCTCCCCCCCTCTCCCATTCCTCCTAATTCCTTTCACTATATGAGTGACTATCTGAGAGAATTGAGCAATTCTACCTATGAACCGCACAGCAAAAAATGACATTTCAAATAAAAATTGCCCTAGGTGTAACTTTTCACGTAGAGTTCGAAAATCGACCTTAGAAAACCGTATCGCTCACCCCTCATTTGTTGTTCCGCGCTCAACTTGAGCGGTCGGTTTTTGTAATTTTTGAACGGCTCATCCAAGCCCCGTACGTTTATAGTAATTCTGAAAGAGCTCGACGAGATAAGCATTTGTGCTGTTGGAAGTGTACGGCTAGCTCATCTAGGAAAAAAATTGAGGCTGTTTGAAATATTAAAATTTGTATTGTGAAAATAGTTTTTCCGGGGTGTATTTTTAAGTATGTTCATTCGATTCCCCGTGAAAAGTTACCCCTAGGATCAAATTTTCAGCAATAAATTGGCGAACCAATGATTTTTCCCGAAATGCGGAAAAAGGAAGTATGATGAATCATTGAATTCCTGAAATTTCGCACCTTTGCGATTTTAAACTTTTAGCTATTAGGAAATGTTACCAATACTGCACTTCAACTTTTTATGCATAATTATAGAGTATTCTCTTTAATAAACATGCCTTGCGATAGCAACAAACCATTTTTTCACTTCAATTTTTCTCAAATTTGCACGTAGAAAACTCAACAGGCAGAGACCACTTAACGCTTTACCTGCGGCCATATTGTAGCATGCCTCGACATTTGTGAAAATTGGTGGAACAGTCTTCCTCCAATGTATCGGGGTTCTAGTTATTGACGCCCGAATATGGCTTCAATGAGAATGCCCGAAATATTTAAATTCATTTCCGGAGTTAATTTTGAGAATTATGATTGCATATTGCTTAACTAATGTTTTCGCAACGTGAGGAATCAAATACGTCTGGAAAAGCGGTCGTTTGAACAATTTATAAAAAATCGAAATTTTCAAATATCTAAAATTTCGGAAATTTTGAAAAGGTAAGAGGTGTATATTTTTGGATATAGTTTATAAACCAGATTACGAAAACATTATTTAAAGCAATACGCAATCATAATTCTCAAAATTAACTTCCGAAATGAATTTAAATATTTCGGATATTCTCATTGAAGCCATATTCGGGCGTCAATAACTAGAACCCCGATACATTGGAGGAGGACTGTTCCACCAATTTTCACACATGTCGAGGCATGCTACAATATGGCCGCAGGTAAAGCGTTAAGTGGTCTCTGCCTGTTGAGTTTTCTACGTGCAAATTTTAGAAAAATTGAAGTGAAAAAATGGTTTGTTGCTATCGCAAGGCATGTTTATTAAAGAGAATACTCTATAATTATGCATAAAAAGTTGAAATGCAGTATTGGTAACATTTCCTAATAGCTTTAAGTTTAAAATCGCAAAGGTGCGAAATTTCAGGAATTCAATGATTCATCATACTTCCTTTTTCCGCATTTCGGGAAAAATCATTGGTTCGCTGAAAATTTGATCCTAGGGGTAACTTTTCACGGGGAATCGAATGAACATACTTAAAAATACACCCCGGAAAAACTGTTTTCACAATATAAATTTTAATATTTCAAAAAGCCTCAACTTTTTTCCCAGATGAGCTAGCCGTACACTTCCACCAGTAAAAATGCTTATCTCGTCGAGCTCTTTCAGAATTACTATAAATGTACGGGGTTTGGATGAGCCGTTAAAAAATTACAAAAACCGACCGCTCAAGTTCAGCGTGGAACAACAAATGAGGGGTGAGAGATACGGCTTTCTAGGGTCGGTTTTCGAACTCTACGTGAAAAGTTACACCTAGGGCAATTTTTATTTGAAATTTCATTTTTTGCTGTACGGCCTGAGGTAAGTCCTCTCAGATAGTCACTCATATTCTCAACCATTTAGCACTCGATGAAGCGCCCTTGTGATGTGCGATAATCAGTAAAAAATAATAACTGTAGAATAGGAGATTGTGTATGGACACATTTTCCATAATTTTAAGGGATTATCACGCCAAGAATGGATTGTCATGATCACTCTTATAATAACCACGACGATTTCCTTTTATCATATCAAAGCCCATGCAGGTTTGCAATACTTTTACATGTTTTTGCCTTTACTATTCGTTAAATTGCAGGGTTATTTCCCCTGATTCAGGAAAGTTTCAGTCTAACTGACTCAGAAGCTGCGACAATGATGGTTTGACATTATTTTTTTCTCCTTTGCAATCTCGTTCACAGACTTGCTCTAAACTTACACATGGCCTTGCGTTTGTTGTGATGTGGATCTTCGCCGATGCTTTGCCAAAAAGTATACCTATTACATTTATTTTTGTTGCTTAGCGTAATAATTTGCATAGTTTCGTTGATATCGATAATCATTTGTTGTAAAAAATATAACATAATTTCGACAGATAAACATTCGTGATCTCGCTAGCAGTTTGGATTATTCTCGCTTTATCAATGAGTCTGGTGAAATCAGATCAATACTGGGTGAGGATATGTTTTCAACATTTACCGAATTTTGGCGATGTGCTTAGAGTGAAATCTATGAAGAACTCACACTCATATGAGCGTCTATCGCTTGATGAGATAAGCGAATTATTTAAATAACGAACAATTGAAAGGACTAAGCGCATAATGAGCGTACAACACCGCAAATACAGATCAAATGCACTCTAATCGTATGTATCCTCAGCTTTTCGTGCTCCTGAGATCGTTTGAATCAGGAGTATTTGAAGTGTTCTCCATTCTGATCACTGTTCTTCAGGCGGAACACTTCACAGGTAATATATATGCAATTTTAATTTTTTTTAACTTAAAAGTTAAATTAATATTTTAAAAAATAACTTTGCATCACTTTAAAATCAAAACTTAGATTTTCAGGAAACTACCTAACTTCAGCAATCGCAGCTAATCATGTTGGTCTGTCTCTAGCGAAGTTTGTACTTTACCATTTTTTGCACTTTTACGGGGGGTTGCTTCGTTCGTTTTGCGCATTGAGCAAACGACCGAAGCAATCCTCGTAAAAGAGCAAAAAAAATCAGAGCGGAGACTTAAACATGATTTTTTTTCAAATATATAAAATCCTGCGTAGATATTCCATCCTAGTTCCAATTCTCGCAGATATGGCTTTTCTTTACACATATTCGTGCTATATTTCAGCCTGATAGCTTCGCCTATCAATGGCCTCTTCGTGGAGAATAAATTACCATGGCAACTGGGTATTTCGGTAGCTCCCGTACTGATGATTCCCGTCCTTATTTTGTCTGCCATATTCCTACGAAGCAGCAAATATCAAGCTATGCCGCATCCACTTTTGATACTGCAAAACGCTGTCGGCGTTTTTCGAATGTGAGTTAGGTCGAAGTAAACAAACGAATTGTTATATGTTCAGTCCGTCTTTTGTAATTTTGGTCGCTGCGATGTGCGTTGATTCGTTCTACTCTGGTACCTATCATTTTTGGATGACTCCTATGCGATTATATGCAATCGAAGTGTACCCCGAGATTTTCTTTGGAGTTTCATATACAATGTGAGATACTTACTGTTATCTATGAGCTGTAAGATCTTCAACATTGATTTGCACATCTTCAGTTTCACTACACTGACATCTACTCTCTGGTTCATTGGAGGACTCTGCGGATCTGCTGCAGTGCCGTATTTAACACGAGTATGGAATTCTCTAACTTCTATTTTGAGTTTTACGTTTTAGAGATTGCCTAGAATATAAAAAAATATTTTAGAAACTGGAAACCGCGACTGGTATTTGCTCATGTATTCCACCAATCGCATTGGCACTGCCATTGATCTACGGTCTCTCACAGTTGATCCAGTCCTTCGACTGTCTCGTCGAAATATCGATGCTAACTAGTAATTTTCCGATATTCTTGGTGAGCTAACTGTGACCTTACATTAATTTTGCTTGTGACTTCAATTTGTGATTCAAAGAACATATAATTGATCTTTCAGGCAAGTTTCATTATCAATGGATTCGTAGGAGCTGGAACTACCCTGAATAGTCTAAAGATAAAATTGGTGAGAAACTAACTACTCCGGTCGAACACGAAGAAAGTGGGATTAGGGAAATTCCTCAATGAGATGGGTGGGCAGAGGAGGGGCAATTTCGAACTGGTAATCGCATTGGTAATGAAAACCTGTTTAACCGGTAAGAATCGTCGATTTTCCGCCATTCCCTGAATATCTCTGCTCGAGTTTCTCTTGAGAGGTGTAGCATACAATTAAGGCGACGACTCCGGCAAATCAAAGATCATCGGCTATTTCCGTAAGCAAATTGCTGATAACGATCACTGGACTTCCTTCAGCGCAAATCTTTGCTGTTGTAATGATAATAAATATGATTTTTAAAAAAAAATTACTTATTTAGATTTCCGACTCGATTCGCGGCGATTCAACATCATCGATAGACCATCTAGAGGCGCTCCAAGCGGTTTGAAGACATTATCATAGATTGAAAAACATGAGTCCAATCAGACCTTCATCTACACTTGGCCGATCCCACTGGCGAGTTCTGTGCTGGGTTTCGTCCTTCTTCGATTCTATTCGAGAGATGTAAAGAAAGCGAATGAGATCGATGAGAGAGAAGAGGAAGAATCAGCACCATTAATTCGAAAAATGGGCACAACTAGTTATTGATAAAGAATGCAAGTTCAGACAATTGCATTTTTCATATTTTTACTTCCGTGAAAAACGTAGATTGAACTATTTAACAATCCCTCTACTCAAGAGGACCTACGATTTCATTAAATAAACAGATAATCAATGATTATAGAGGGGAAGGGAGATATTGAGGGTTATTGAGGGTCAGAGGCATGAAATTTCTCGATGGGTGTAGTGATAAGGGTTTGCGATCAATCAAGCGCGTCGAACCGCGGTTTACCTCTTATCTGATGCCATGCAATTCTCGACAGAAACAACCCTCAAAGTTACTGACGTATTCTTGAAGCGATGTCCGTTCCGAGGAGCTCAAGCGAGAAGGAAAAGGTTCGGAAAATGGTTGTATGCACAAATTTTATTAACACATTTTGAACAACCGCGAGATTAATAATTTGTAAAGACATATTTTCTGTATTTTTAAGATTCTATCAAGCAGAGAATGGATCACCATGGCCACACTTACCTTAACCGCCATGATTTCCTCGTATAGTACGAGGGCCCATGGAGGTAGCATATATCATTGTTTTGATCAAGCCGATAACTGTCAGGCCTACTTCCCCTGATTCAGGAAAGTTTCAGTCTCACCGATTCAGCAGCCGCAACCATGCAGGTTTTGCATTGTTTATTAACATTCACGCTCTCTTATGTTCAGACATTCTCTACAATTACACGTGGAATAGCATTTGTGGTTATGTGGCTATGTGGTGATTTTCTACCTAAAAAGTCAAGAATTTCAAGCTTTTCTATAATTACTTTTGAGGTTGTAAATTTTTGACATAGTATAGTTTATTGCTCTGTCAGAATTGCACAATGTTTACAGGCTAACATTTGCGATCTCTCTTCTTCTGTGGATCATTCTCAGTTTGTCTATTACTCTCGTGACATCTGATCAATTCTGGGTGATCATAATCAATATTTCTTAAAATAATCACGTTTTCAGCTTTTCGTGCTCCTCCGCTCTCTAGCATCAGGAATAGTGGAAGTATTTTCCATTCTGATCACTCTTCTTCAGGCGGAACACTTCGAAGGTAGGGCGAGAATGGATCAATGCGCTTTGTACAAGTATGATAGCGGATAAATGCGCGAAACTGCATATTTTGGCGCTACGATGAGAACTATGATGTCATAATTCTCATCCTATGTAGTGCCCACATTTTTTTCTCATTTTTGTGCTATTACCCCTTGTACTAACACAACATCAATTGCTTCGCGTTCTGGATATTCATAACGTTGTTCATATGATGCGTGAAACTTGGTAAACACAAGTTTGGCATACAGGAAAGTACCTGACTTGGGCAATCGCTGTTACACATATTGCCGAGTCTTTAGCGAGGTTCGTGCATTTTCTTCCTAATACAGTACATGCTAATCGCCTTGCCCATATGCGGCCGCGGCGACCCGCCGCGGACCGCGGATGCCCGCGGATCGATTTTGCGGGAAAATGAGTAAAGTTCATGCAATGAATTGTTCATTTTTGAATTCCTCATGCGATTTCGCATCGGAATCACTATTTCATAATGGAACATTTTTTGAGGGAGGTCAATTCAAAGTGATCAGGGCTACCGTACTCCCGAACATATTCCCACCGTTTTTGTGTCTAGATTTTTTCAGGTCAGTTTGGGAACGCGATCCAACTTTGCAAACTCTTCAATACCCTAAAGAAAGTCATAAAAACCCCAAAATGGAGGGATCATTTTCGGGAGGACTGTAGCCGTGGTCACTCCGAATCGAACCCCCTCAAAAACTTGCCTTTGACAAAATCAATATATTATAGTGATTCCGATGCGAAATCGCATGAGGAATTCAAAAATGACAATTAATTGCATGAACTTTACTCCTTTTCCCGCAAAATCGATCCGCGGGCATCCGCGGTCCGCGGCGGGCCGCCGCGGCCGCATTTGGCAAGGCGATTAGCATGTACTGTATACCGCAAAAGCATCGTACAGAACGCACACAAACATTATCTAAAATCTGCCAGTGGCTATAACTTTAAATGCAATGTTTTTTTTTTTATCATAAAGCAGAGGAATGTATTCCAGCCTAATATCTTCGATTATCAATGGGTTATTCGTGGAGAAGAAGGTAGCATGGCGAACGGCAGTCGCTGTAGCACCCGTATTCATGCTCTTGCACTGTCGGTAATATTCCTGCAAAGCACTAAATCTGAAGCTGTACCTCATCCACTTTCTATGCTCAGTAATGCTGTCAGCGTGTTTCGAATGTAAGTTGGCACACGTTATTGATTGGAAAATTCACTTTTGCAGCCCCTCATTTATCATATTGGTCGGTTCGATATGCGCGAACATGTTCTACGATGGTCCATACATGTTTTGGTCGACACCACTTGGATTATATGCCATCGAAACGTACCCCGAAATATATCTTGGATTGTCATATACAATGTAAGGGATTTATTTTTATTTGTTTTCCTATAATTTAGAGCATGTTATCGAGTTAGTTCTTACAATTCATTGTTCTCATGTCCTGTTCTATCTGATTTTCACTGCTTCAGCGCGCTTACGTTGATTTCTATTTTCTCATTCGTTGGTGGAATCCTAGGAGCTGCTGCAGTGCCTTTCCTAACACAGGCATAAAAATCTTATTTATTTTTTTCATTACATTCATCTCTTAAAATCAGCTTTAAGGTATTAAAATAAACATAATTTAGAATCTAGAAACTGCAACCGGCTTATGCGTGTGTATCCCGCCTATTGCACTCGCAATGCCCCTCCTCTACGCTTTCTCTCAGTTGATTCAAACTCTCACATCATTCGTTGAAGTGATAATGCTTACGAGGAACTTCCCAATATTCTTGGTGGGTAGTTTACTCTGGCCTTGAGGCATTGAGCGAAGTAGGCTCGAAAAATACTACAACATATTCACTCAGCATTGCATTTCTTAGGGTAATGCCTTCGTCAATGGCTTCATAAGGTCTGCAATTGCGCTAAATGTCCTTCGGATTGTGTTGGTGAGAGATTTCACTTGAAAATAGGGGCCTAGTAGGGTTGGATAATGTTTCTATAGATAATGAATGTGAAGTGTTCTAAAAGTAATAAGCAAATTTTCAGGCTACAACTCCGGCAAACAAAAGATCATCGGCACTTTCGATGAAAAAATTGCTAATCTCTATTACCGGGATTCCTTCCGCACAAATCTTCGCTGCTGTACATTTACTTTGATTTTAATTATTTATCGAAAAATTATATAAATTAATTATTCTAATTAAGATTTCCGACTCGCTTCGTGGCGAGTCGACCGCAGTCGTGGACCATCTAGAGGCGCTTCAAGCGGTTTGATGTCAACGATGTCACCCGGAGCAATTTTTTGCAGACATTTATCTACACTTTTGCATTCCCATTAGTGAGCTCTGCGCTGGGTTTCGTCCTACTTAGATTCTATTCGAGAGATGTGAAGAAGGCGAAGGAGATCGATTCTATAGAAGAGGAGGAATCGGCACCATTAATACGGAAAATGGGCGTTACTAATCAATGATGCACAATTTTCATAGCAATAAATGCACAGCGGAAAACATTCTTACGACAACTCGTATGGCCAGTTTTTCATCATGCATCACAGCAAAATCATAAAAATAAACGAATCTTTAACGATTGGCAGTTCGACTAATGATATTCGAGAGGGGGGGGGGGTTGATGGTTTTGACATTACAAGGGATGAATGGGGAAAATGGGGAATATATGTGTAAGAGATAATAATTGTATGCTCTTTAACAACGATTGAGTATTGAAAATAATAATATTAACATTGAGACTAAGCTCGGGCAAAAGAGCCACGCTGACAAATGTGCCTAATTCTGACGCAATGCGAAAAGAGTGTATGCGATAGGCAAGAAAAATGAGGAGCGGGTGAGAGGGAGGAGAGAAAAAGAGTGCACGAAGAGAAGGAAATAGAGGGTGTCCCAGGGAGAATGATGAAACTGCCGAAAACTCTCGTCTAATTTGGCAGAGGGACTAGAAATTTTCGCTACAATACATGTTACCCCTAACAGTTCCTGAGCCTCCCTTCAATTGTAAAATGTATAGCACTTGGAAATTTCTTCGAGTATCCTTTCCGATCATTAACTTGCCCCCGTAAATGAGAATTCGAAAGCCCATAAATAGTTGATTGATCTATTCCGGAAATGTGAGAAGACATTTTGAATTGAGCTATGAATGTTTTCTTCGCCGTTATCGAAATACCGATTGCTCAATTGTCATCCCCCGACCCTTTTCTTATCAGACTGTCCAAAGGGTAGACATGAGTATCTCCTATTCTTTACACTTAATCTCTTTCACTTCTAGCATTCACGTTTTTCGATTATTCACTTTAGTTGAGTGGTAGGAAAAAAGACGTTTCTGCATGAGCCATGGATCATGGCTCTGGAGTTTAATAGTAGTATGGCAAGAAAATAGAGAGTGCGGACAAAAATAGATTGAAAGGCTTAGGCGTTGTTAGATCCTTCGTATTTTGACATCTGAGCCTTTAAGGCTGTAGAATCTTGAAAATGCCAGATTCCATTCAGATGCAAATTGTGTCTTACCTAAAATTCTTCACTTGTCTCCTGAGAGTTTGCCACCTACTCTCTATCTGAACGGGTCAATGATCAATATCGTAGGAAGTTCTTTTTTTGCTAGACCGGAATTGAAGGAACACCCTATTCATCTCTCGTGCTTTCGTTTCTCTCTCGTACTCTCGCCAGCGCTGCACTTTCCACCCTTTTCGATAACGGTTCTCCCCCTTCTATACCTTATCGCCCTATACCCAGAAAGCATACACATTAACCATGAAAATCAAGGTGGCATGTCGTTGTATTGTTTTCTCCCTTTTTTTCTCAAGACAGGCTCGATTTAATTGCACTAACCTATGATAATATATTTGCTAAACGAAGACATTATCTTTGAGAAATGGCCGACATTCCTCGGAAGGACAGTCAGAGTAGTTCCTCATCTAAAGGAGAGGACGTCGTCACTCCGTGGGACGTGAGTGCAGAAGCAGCTACTGGAGTCGACTACGATAAACTGATCGGTGAGTTATGTAGAACACAGAATATTCTCTTTTATTCATCTCTCCCGTTGACTCCCATATAGTCTGTTATTAGTTTAATACCCCCTTGCACCACTTAACCACTTCATACACCCTCTCACCACTTAACCAATCAAAAGCGTGTGACCATTATCCTGATGTACCAGGTTGTCAGGAAAGTAATTGTAGATTTGCAAATTTTCAATTCTGAGAAATCCCCATCCTTTGTTTCCTCCTGATTATCATATTGATGTGTATACTCGTTAAGTCCTTGGATACTCTTTCCATCGCACATTGGTTCAAGCCTTTCCATTTGTTATTGAGGATACAGGTTGATGTTAAAAAGAGATCAATTGAAAGTTGACCTGATATCATATTGGCCCAGCAATCCATGGAGAGCTAATATTAGGTTGATTCATAAGTTTCGCTCCAAGGCTTTTCTATAGTTTACTCGCTTGCGGTTCACTTGTGTTCAGGACTACTTTGACATTATTTGAGTGACATTAGGTGCACATAAATTATATGTTTTATGTGAATCAATTTCCCTTCGTTCCGCAATAAAAAAGATATTTCAAAAAAGTGACGAATTGACCGATTTTTGAGTGGTGTGTTAAATCCGCCGCTTAAACAAAATGAATGTGATTCAACTGCTGTATTTTTGTGAAGTCATTAAATGAGGGTCAATGTCTCCGAAAAACACGTGAAAACAGAATTTCAGAATCTCTCGAAGAGCGAGCGTAGTCAAAATGAGCGAAATCGGCCAACAAATTTCGATTTTACGATTCTTCCAAATGTGGCTTTTGAATGGCATGCTGAATCTTCACAATTATTTAATGGTAGCATCCACATGATATGCTCTTCCACTTCTGATAAATTTAAGACCATTCGTTCGTTCATCAGAAATGCGCAGCTCCGAGAAACAAATTCTGCAAGATTCATGTACTCGTAACTATGAAATTCGTGCATATCTTATCACGCAGTTTCAAGGCTGATCCAATGCAAGTCTACTTTAAAAATGTCCATTCAAAATACTTTACGGAAATAGTGCTGTTGTGGCGCTATCATGATTACACAAGGAGCACGATCCCATCAAATTGGCTGTCCCAAATTTCAAGTTTGTGGTATTTCGGCCCTTGACATTCCAGTAGAATCGATTGATCATGCATGAGTATAGATGTACTATGTAGAGCGCATATGTACTACTATCACACAAAAAAGAGTGATCGAATTCATTAAGTTTGAAGGAAATGATAGTTCAAAAACTTCAGGAGTGAATTTGGAGCGAAACGTATGAATCAACCTAATATATGGCAAATTTTATGCCATGTGCGAGAAGAACGACATATAACAGACTATCTGAGAGAATCAACATATTTCTTCAGCGACTTGGCACTGGCCGATAATTATAATTCCTACTGACGTCGCCAATTGGTCGGCCTCCACGAGGGAAATCGACGAGCATCGCCAGATTTGCGATCCGCATCGGTCGCGGGCGCGGATATCGACAAATTAACAACGGTAGCTTCGAAATTTTTATATCGACTCCAATCACTGCGGGGGTAGGGGCGCTGCATTCCTTGACAAATTCTAAGACTTTTTTACTTCGGAGAGTTTTTCGATCAGATTCCATCTAAGGCCGGAAATCGATAATTTCACTTTTGTTTCGTACATGAAAGCAGTTCCCCAGAAATTTTTCAAGAACTCCCCTAAATATTATTGGTGATCTAGCTTCTGCTTGAATCGACACCTACTCCCGTAGAACAGCGCGATTCAACTAGGCGCGTAAGTTGGTCAAAATGAATTATGGTGTAATTTTTGGGTTACTGTAGGTGAGTGCACAAAGTTGGACGACTTTTCCCAATTGGTGTAGGATAGCTTCAAATTGATTTTCAGACCATTTAACACCTGTTGGGAAATGTCGCCCTAACTTCGCACTCGCATACCGTAACCTAAAAATTACACCATAATTCATTCAAAATTCATGTTGACCAACTTACGCGTCTTGTTGAATCGCGCTGTTCTACGGGAGAATGTATCGAGTCAAGCAGAAGCTAGATCACCAATAATATTTAGGGGAGTTCTTGAAAAATTTCTGGGGAACTGCTTTCATGTACGAACTAAAAGTGGAATTATCGATTTCAGGCGTTAGATGGAATCTGATCGAAAAACTCTGCGGAGTAAAAAAGTCTTAGAATTTGTCAAGGGATGCAGCGCCCCTACCGCCGCAGTCATAGGAGTCGCTTTTAAAATTTCGAAGCTACCGTAGTTAATTTTTCAAATTCCGCGCCCCGCCCGCGCGGATGCGGATCGACATTCTGCCGATGCTCGTCGGTTTCCCTCGTGGAGGCCGACCTACTGGTGAAGTTAGCACGAATTCGAATTTTCGGCCAGTGCCAAGTCTATTCCGATTATCTCAGATAGTGTGTTATATGCACATCACAATACTACAGATCAATCAGATCCGTAACGAAAGGCATGTATGAAAATTGAGTCATTTGTGAACTTGCCCCGTACGGAACGTCATCATAAATGCTTGAACTTAGGTTGTACCGCCAAAAACAAACATATGGCAACCAAATGCTGTAAAACGAAAAGCACCTTTCCTATATACCTTAACATTTTATGTATATGTGCTGGCAATACCTCTGTCAAAACATGCAGCTTTCACCACCCTAACGCTGAAATTTTAAGGTATTTGACAACTTCATGATTCCAGAATTGGTGAAAAGTCCTCACTTTTTGTGATTACATGTTAGAGCTACCCTTTATCTACCAGTCTTCGACTGGGCAAAGCCAGGGGATAGCTCACGTTTGGGGAAATGTATTCGTTCACCGTACATGAAAAGTCGAAATTTTGGCTATGTTGACCTTTGTTCAACAATACTGAAAATCCACGTTCTCTAAAAATGAACAAGGCGAGAGTTCAAATGGTTCACAGTAATAGGTGGCTCCATAGTGTATCATGGAAGCGCACTTAAGTAGAAGATAATCTGAATAATCCTTGATGCCGGAAACATTAACTCGGTAGGAGTTGAATTCAATGCTGTGTAAATCGTGCTACGTTAAGGCGGCCTTAGACCTATTTTTCGAAAGAACTGCGCATGGGCTTCTCAATACACTATATGGCAAGTCACATCCACTTTTTCCCCTCAAAATACGAGAGGTGAAAAATATTTTTAGAAAATCGATAATATTGCACATATGGCAAACCTTGGATTTTTCGGATACGCAAAAAGCATGAAGCGATTTGAACATACGCATATATTGGCCAACTCAATCTCTAATATGGACTATAGGGCTAGGTTGAGATCGCTTACGAAAATGATTTTAAGATGGTTCAAACATCGAGGTCCAAATCTCCAATTACTTTCCTGACAGCCTAATAGAACTCCATAGCATCCAAAATATCGAAATATACCATTCCATTCAGTTCGATTCGGAGTGAAGAAAATAAATGACGACCTGATTGATCGACTGGAGCGATTGACCGGAAAGAAAGCTCATCCCATGCTGCGGAGGGGAATGTTCTTCGCCCATCGGTAAGGAAAAACTGAGATTTGGCATTGGATAAGGAGTGTTTTCCAGCGACTTCGCTCAAATATTGGATCGTTACGAGAAGAAGGAGCCCTTCTTTCTCTATACTGGTTCGTCATCTTGCGTGTTTACATCGATTCACTTACACTTGACTATGTGAGGCACAAAGTGTAAAGCAATCGACCTCACCGAACTGCACCACCTAGCTTGCAATTAGTCGTTTCTTGACGACTGTAAAATTGGTCGACGTGGATGCACCTTTTACCTTTACTAGGCGAAAACGTTGTTCCTAATTCTCAAGTATATGTGATGGAAGGAACGATTCCCTTTGCTCAGGTCGCGGTCCTTCTTCTCGATCTCTCCATCTCGGCCACCTTCTCCCGTTCTTCTTCACCAAATATCTCCAAGATGCTCTCGATGTCCCTCTGATCATCCAGGTGTCTACTTCGCTCATCGAAAAAAAGCGTGATCAGTTGATATTATCGATTGATATTGTGATTACATTGAACTATTGACATGGCCAATGCACTGTGATTGCATTGACCATGTCAATAGTTCTGATTACAGTAATACTTTATCATGCGATAGTGTAACAAAAATTCAATAAATGGTGCAGGAAAATATAAGTAGGATAACTAGAGGGGGGTGTCACAGAGGATCATTAAGATGACAGACGACGAGAAGTTCATCTGGAAGGATCTCACCGTCGAGGAATCGAAGAGGATGACCAAGGAGAACATGAAGGTGTGCTCTAAGCAAGTCATCATGTCATATTTGTCCTTATGAACGTCTGATATAGAATCTAATGAAAAGAGCGTTAACGCACTTTTTCGGCTTTATATCAAGGATAAAAAACAAAATAATTTTTTTAAATCGTTGTAGGACATCATCTCGGTTGGCTTCGACCCCGAGAAGACATTCATCTTCCAGGACTTTGACTACATGTGGTGTGTAGAGAGAAACATTGCATATATTCTTTCTGTCGATGTTATTTGACTACCACAGTGTGTTAGTGACCGTAGTATATTATAGATTGTTGCTCATTCTTCCAATCTTTATAATTGAGGAAAATAATTGTTCATCCTTTTAGTGCTCCGTTCTACGAGAATATCGTGAAGATCTGGAAGTATGTTACGGGCAATCAGGCGAGGTCCATCTTCGGATTCATCGGAGAGGATTCCATGGGAAAGGTTAGGGAAAATATAAGAAGGATTGAGACGAATGGCATATTCATTCGCCTTTTTCGACGGCGCCTGAATGAGAACTGGTGGGACAGTTGCTAGATACAAACTAACTGTGGTCCGACTTAGACAATGAGAGCCCTTGAAATACTCTAAACTCCTCAAAATCAAGTAATTCATGATTAGATGTGCACTTTCGACAGCAGGGATACGTAGTTCTAGCAGTAGTCGGCTTCAACGCACCGCACCGCCATGCGTAGTCGTCTCTTGACGACTGTAAAATCGCTTGAGTGGCTGCACCTTTACCATTACCAAGATGTGTTACGTTTTCAGGCAGCCTTCCCTGCTATCGAGGCAGCGCCCTGCTTTGCCTCCTCATTCCCTCACATCTTCAAGGGAAGGAAGGACATCGCGTGCCTCATTCCCTGTGGCATCGATCAGGTGAGCAGGGGAGAGAACGAATTCCCACTAACTTAGACACTCTATCGCGTGGGCGCGAAGTCCAATGTCGATAGGGGGCTCTGGTCGCTGAGGACCTAGTAGATCGTCCGGTAGTGTAGGGCATCCCCGCGTACTCCTCGATCGAATCTATGAGAAAATGGATAAGAGGAGAAAAGATACTCCCTCTCCTCATTCTTCTCTGCGCATAAGTTGGAGAGATAATGCGGAAGCAGTAATGGATATGCGCCATGCACGTAACTGAATTGCGAGAATCTTACAAGGGAACCTCAAAAGTACAACTCGTTCCCGGCGAAATCTGATTTCAACGCTTTCACTGGCTCCGCAGGAGGATACCAGAGAATTCTTAAAAAGTTTCCATAATTGCTTCCTAAGACCCTGGCCTTAGTGTTCACCACGTAAAATCGGCTCACGCGGCTCCCAGAATAGTCAACGATATCGAGTAGGGTTGAAAGTTCGCAATGCGCAACGGTTCACGAAAGTCAATCAAAATGACTCTGATTGCGCAATTACGTGATTTTCGATACGCAATGGATAAGCAATGAACCATTGTTCGACTCTCATTGCGCAATCAACGCAAACTGTCAATTTAGTTTTCTGAGATCACTCGTCAGACGTGAAACATATTTGAACAACAATTTAACGAACCGCATTTCGAGGGAAATTATATTGGGCACGTGAAACATATGCGAATCGTCACTGAGACCGATTGCCTTTCTCTCCGAATCGAGCAATGTGTTCGATACGCAATCGATGCGCAATGCAAATGAGCCGAGTCTCATTGCGCAATGAGTTTCACTTCGACGACTCTGATTGCGCAATCGAATTGAAATTGAATTATTCAATTCGAAATTTGCGATTGTGTTTGCGTTGCGTCATCCCTAATATCGAGCGGAAACTGTAAATGTGTCTGGTAGCGTAGTTGGTCACGCTCTAGCTTTGCATTTTGCAATTCGTGGGTACTTTTTAAGAGTGCTCTGGTATCATCCTGCGGAGCCAGATCAGATTTCACCGGGAACGAGTTGTACTTTTGCGGTTCCCTTGTTACCACTAGAATAGGTCAAAGTGATGATTAGTCAGCCCCTTTGTGACTAATTAGTAGACGCATCATTAACATAGTACTTTCAGGACCCATACTTCCGAATGTGTCGTGACGTTGCACACAAACTGGGATCTCCCAAACCATCGCTCATCTACAACAAATTCCTGCCTGCTCTCCAAGTGAGCTTCCATAATAATGTCAAGTTCTGGAAATAGGATATTCGCACTACTGAAACACTCAACGGTCGAGTCGCGAGAATATATGTGAATAAATATATCCATTTCATGTTCATCTAATAATCCAATATTTCCAAGGGAGCGCAATCGAAAATGGCTGCATCTGATGTGAACAGTTGCATTTACTTGAGCGACACTACGAAACAAATCAAGACTAAGGTGGGTCAATGGTCTCTTATTTTCTTTACTTCACTATTTCAGATCAATAAGTACGCGTTCTCTGGTGGACAGCCTACGAAGGAAGAACACATGTAAGCCGTGATTTAGTTCACTGACTTTTGAATGGCGGACCGTCCAGAAAACAAAAAGTTTTACATATTTTAATTATTTGTACAAAATATCAGCGAGAAATACTTGATTTTTTTTCACATTTTGACCATTTAACAGAACCTTTTTTATCTTTCGTACTGCTTTTCAATTTTTCTCTACAGGGAGAAGGGCGGCGACTGTGATGTTGACATCTCCTACCAGTTTCTGACCTACTTCCTGGAGGATGATGATCGATTGGACGATATAAGAAAGGTACGGTAGAAGAAGAGATTATCGATTATCGATTGCTATTCAATTGTCGTTGCTTCAGAAGTACACTAAAGGCGAGATGATGACAGGGGAATTGAAAGCGATCGCAATCGAAGAGGTGGGAATACTGTCTACTTTGCCAATCTATAATCTTTTTCAGATCACTCGATTGATCACAGAGATGCAGATTCGTCGAGCAGCCATCTCAGATTCAGTACTGGATCTGTTCACTTCCGTTCGCCCCCTCAAGTATACCTCAACATACTGATTCTCATCAATAAACCATCCGATCAACGGCTTCTTCATCTAGGTTTTATTCAATTGTTCCTTTATTTTTTTATTTTTTTTTAAATTAAAAATTTTAAACCTCAATATTCTCGTATCGAATCTCGTCACTGCCAGCCGATAAAAACTACATCAATTCTAATAGAAGTTCTGAGAAAACATAGGAAGTGTATTATCACAAATATTCTGAGAGGACACAGGTGCATTTGAACATTTTTTAAAAAATACGTTGCGCTAGAATGTTGTTAAAAATGACCGCCTCGACGAGTTCTTCAATTCATCTGTTGAGGAGTGTTTGAAAACTCAATTTGAAATATTGATAAGTTGGAAAAAGCGAATTGTGGGCTCCAAAAAGTTGTTACCCTGAAAGGTTTTCCACGATTTCCAATTTTTTATTTCAAAATTAGATTCTCCGTGTAATTCTACACCAGGGTTTTGATTTCAGATCTTTTCAACTTTTTCCCTGGAGGTATAAACGTTGGAAACAACATCGAACTCCTGCTGATAGGGAGATACATAAATTGTTATTGCCAGGGATACATCAACTGTTATTGTGTCGATAAGATTAGAGCAGGTTGATTTGTTTGTTCCCGTGCTATGGAATTCATACATTCTGCCAGAATGTGCGTGTTATAACGGTTGATACCCATTTTTCGAGAAATCCTGAGTCACTCATATATTTTATCGAAAACAAATTGCGCCCGTTTTTCTATGAAATCAACGGTGTAGATTCCTCTTCCTTCGCTGCATCGATCTCCTTCGCCTTCTTCACATCTCTCCTGTAGAATCGGAGAAGAAGGAAACCCAGCACGGAGCTCGCTAGTGGTATCGCCCAGGTGTAGATGAAGGTCTGAAGGAATAGTTTTCCAGGTAGATTTCTAGGTGATAAAGCACCTCTTGAAGCGCCTCGAGATGGTCAATCGACGCTGTTGATTCGCCTCGAATCGAGTCGGAAATCTGAATACATTTAAATATTTGTTTGAAAAACAAAAAAAAATATAATTACAGCAGCGAAGATTTGCGATGAAGGAAGACAAGCGATTGTGATGACCAGTGGATTCACGGAAATAGCCGAGGATCTTTGATTTGCCGGAGTAATCGCCTAAAACATGGCTTTTCTTTTTAGCAAAGATTTTTTCATTAAAATGTTAGCCAATAACAAAACGTGAAAGGTGAACAACTATATGTAGTTTATCGCCTTAGAAACAACCCTCGTGATTTTGTAAATTCAAGAATGCCCTGAAGCGTCATTGCTCACCAATTTAATCCGAACGATAGTCAGAGATAGGCCCGCTCCAATGAAGCCGCTCATGAAGAAGCTCGCCTAAAAGATGCGTTCAACTTCAATATTCTTTCAATTTCCCAGCTCTGTCTCAATCATCGAGAGTCTCTGAGAAGAGAGAAATGAGCAATGTCATTGAGACACAAATTGCATAGAACTCACCAAGAATATTGGAAAATTCCTGGTCAGTGACAATATTTCGACGAGGTAGCTTAGTGTCTGGATCAACTGCGAAAATCCATAGGCAAGAGGCAGTGCGAGAGCGACTGGAGTGAGGCATGAGCACACGCCACTTCCGCTTTCGAGCTTCTTCAATAATATTATTTTTCTAAAATAATGCGTTTCTAAGCGATGCCATAACGTATCATGGCATATAATTTACAGTAAATCAATACATGTGTTAAGTACGGCACTGTAACTGATCCAGCAAGTCCGCCAATGAACGAAACAGTCGATGTTAGCGTAGTTATACTGAAATATTTCAAATAATATGGTTTGGAAAATGTTCAGGAAAAACAGAACAGAAAAAAAACAGAAAAACAGAATAATTTCGGTTCGAAGACAAGCTTGATAATGATCGCGGGAATTCTAATAGTTCATCTTCTCCTTGAATTTTTCCAGACCATAAGTCTCACACTGTGTACGATAGTCCAAGGAAGATCTCGGGGTACGCTTCCATCGCATACAAACGTAGTGGGATCATCCAAAACATGAATGGACCAGCGTAGAACATGTCAACGCACATCGAAACGAGCATAATAGTTAAAGATGGGCTGAAAAGATGAACTTTAAATCGAGCTCGAAAAGTGACTAAGGAACATGTTATTTGTCATGCAAATTCAGTTTGGTAAATTTGCTACTTTTCTACTCTTCGAACTCGAGAAAACTCACATTCGAAAAACGCCAATAGCGTTTTTCAGTATAGCAAGTGGATGCGGCACAACTTGTGATTTACTGCTTCGTAGAGTTATCACAGAAAGGACAAGAGCGGGGATCATGAGTACGGGGGCTACCGAAACACCCAGTTGCCATGCCAGTTTGTTCTCCACGAACAGGCCAGCGATAGGCGTTGCTATCAAACTGAAAGCGGATAAATTTGTCGAAAGTACGTCATGTCTTGGAGAATGGGGAGGGACGTAACTGTGAACAGAAGATATAGCGTATTCGAGACAGTAGTATCTATCCTGTCTAATATTTATTGACACCATAGTTCAAGCCCATCGTTATAAAGACATGAACTTTTTTATTTGAACCAATGAACACGATAAACTTATGTTAATAATATTATTCATGTTGGAAAGGCAATGCACTAACCCCGCAAGCGCCTCGAAAACATGCCTGACAGTGATTACTACCGAGAGGTACTTTCCTGCAGATATAATTTTTATGTTTTTCAGATTTTTTATGTTGTGGATTCCTCATTTACCTGTGAATTGTTCCGCCAGTAGAACAGTGATCAGAACGGAAAATACTTCCGTTACGCCTGTTAATAGTGAGCGGAGGAGGACAAATAGCTAAAGTTCAATCACTTTTAAACATTCGGAAATACTCACCCAGAATTGATTAGATTTCACGAGAGTCAAAGACAAACTCAGAATTATCCAGAGAGCAAGAGATATCACGAATGTTCGCCTGTAAAAAGTTTGCTGAATGCCAAGAAATAAAATTACAAGCAAAGTACTGATTCGGCATTAGTAAACATCGTGAAACGGTCAAGTATGGAAAAATTTGAAAATGTTTCCGTACTTGTCACCACTCGTTATCTACACACTACTTGATAAAAATAAAAGGTACTTTTTGGGCAGAAAGTCGCCGCACAGCCACATGACCATAAACGCAATTGCATGCGCTATTTTAGCGAATGTCTGTAAAGAACTCGGCAACGTTAACCAGTCACTTTCAGGGTTACCGATTTCCTCTTCTACCCCACCCATTTCTAGGTCTCCCTTTGTGATTTTCCTCCTCTCAACCTTAAAGGAGGAGTAAATGCAAACGCGTGCCCGGTTGGAATATGTTTCACCTAGGGACGCACTCTCTTCAACTCGCGTGCTATCTCGTCCCCTTCCCTGAGCTTTCCCTGATCTGGCTCCCAGCCAACTAGCTATAACTCTGTTCGGAATGGAGATATCAATGTGAAAATTTCGGAGTTTCTTATCGTTGTGGAGCTCTAGGCAGTGTATATGATAACTTCAAAAATTGAATTGTGAGTTTACTCCTCCTTTAATGCGGATGGGGTCGATGGGAAAATCAAGAGGACAATCGCGGGAGGTGATCAAAGAAGTTGTCAAAAACCCTTTCAAACCTGCAGAGTTGCTGCAGCTGTGTCGGTAAGACTGAAATTCTCCTGAATCAGGGGAAATATACCTGAAAGTTATCATATTGGTCAGAAAATATGTATCGATACCTCCATGCGTCCTGCCATTGTACGATGAAATTGCTGCGATTAGGGTAAGCGTGATCATGATGCTCCATTCTCGGCGTGATAAACTCTGTGAATAATATCAGAGGTTTTCTGAGAGATTGCATGAAATAGAGACGCTGGGATACAAAATAATCAAATAGCTTCAATGGCCTTTCTATTTCAAGGGTTGATACCTCCTTGGTCGAAGACTTTTTATTTCAAGTTGTAGAGCCATAAAATCCAAAATGTCTAATTGCCGGCTCTTGAAATTTCGAAATTTCGGATGATCATATATTCCTTCAATGTTGAGTAAAACAGTCGTTCAAAAAACTAAAATGACCGTTTCGGCGAGCTAAATAACATTGCTGTTGAAGACTTTAATGTACGGAAACGATGAACTTTGGAAAATATCGAAAATGTAATTTTTCGAACAAAAAAATTTGAAAACATGGGCTGCTTGAAAAATTTTATCACTACCGTAAATTAGATATTCCCATATTCGAGATCTGCGTAAAATTTAACTCCGGATAGCGGTGAAAGAAAATTAAATATCGCAAAACAATTTTTGCACTGTAAGTCCAAAGGCCTCGGATTTGACTGATTTCGATGGAAAAAATCGAATTTTTGAGCCAAACTTTTTTAGATTGACATCTTGTAAGCTGTGGAAATTGTGGAAATTCGGATTCTACGAGTGAAAATACGCCAGAAAATCTATATCTTATGAGATTCTAAGAAAAATTCTCCGATTTTTTCCCATTTTGTGGTCGAAAAAGTTGATATCTTAGAATCTCATGAGATATAGATTTTCTGGCGTATTTTCACTCGTAGAATCCGAATTTCTACTTTACAGCTCACAATGGGTCAATATAAAAAAGTTTGGCGCAAAAAATCGATTTTTTAAATCGAAATCAGACAAATCCGAGGCTTTTGGACTTACAGGGCAAAAATTGTTTTGCGATATTTGATTTTCTTTCACCGATTTCCGGAGTTAAATTTTACGTAGATTTCGAATATGGGAAAATCTAATTTACGGAAGTGATAAAATTTTTCAAGCAGCCCATATTTTCGAAATTTTTTGTTCGAAAAATTACATTTTAGATATTTACCAAAGTTCATTGTTTCCGTACATTAGTCTTCAACAGCAATGTTATTTAGCTCACCTATACGGTCATTTTGGTTTTTTGATCGACTTTAAAGCAACATATGCTCAATTTCGAAATTTCAAGAGCCGGCAATTAGACATTTTGGATTTTACGGCTCTACAACTTGAAATAAAAAGTCTTCGACCAAGGAGGTATCAACCCTTGAAATAGAGAGGCCAATGAAGCTTTTTGATTATTTTGTATCCCAGCAAATGCGATCTCTCTAATAATGATCACAAAGTGTTGAATTCATCTCGATATTCAGATAGCAGGCCACTACCGGAGTATACATAGAGATATGTCGCCTACTCTAGTAGTTGTGATTTTTTAGTGTTCAGGGTGCCTCTTGCTCAAATGATGCGATGTTTAGCACGTATGTATCCTCACACAAAACTAAATGCCAAACGGAGAAACCTAGAGATAACGCAAAATGAGCGATTCGCAAACCTTTCCATTGACGCTTGAGCTGCGAGCCATCTCGTCAAAAATCCGTCAGAAATGATGCCGACAGTTTCATGGTTCGAGAATTTCATGGCTAAAGATAAGACGTAAACCCGCAGGTTCTACACACGCAATTGTGCGCAAACCCTTATCGCCTTCACTGATCAATAAACGGCATGCATGATGGTTCATCGGAATGGTTAAATACTGAGGGTGATTCCATTCGGGAATGTTAAAATTTCTTAAAGCTCTGCTTTGGATAGCAGGGATAAGTACTATACTTTTGGCACCAGTATTGTCATTTTACTTTTTTTAGGCGTTTCATGATGCACTTACCAGTGCATCCTAACAGTGATTAGTGTAAATGCACTGGCTTTAACATAAGCGACAGATTAGACATGACCTTTTTTTAAATTAATTTTTTTTATTTCCAAAATTTTCCATGACAAATTCGCGTCCCTAATGTTGCGAATCGTTTCATGGTTCGTCATTTAAATGGCTCCAGATAAGATGAAATCGGTGAGAATCCACACGCCTTACGCGTAACCCTTATCATTTCACCGATCGTGAACCGTCTCAGAATTTGGCAAATTCCTGAATCACTATGGAATGTTTCCTGACACATGAGTTCGTTGAATTCATGTATGGGCATAGAACAAAATTGCGAATATTATGATGAAGCCATTACGTGAGGAGCAAACATCATTAATTTCAGTCCCACTGTTTATTTCCTCTTCTTTTTCTTCCTCTCATCTCACCCTTTCCTTCTCTAGCTTCTCTTCTAGTGATTGTGAATGTGCAAATAGACACAATATACAAATATTTACTTCTTTCATTCAGGAAGTAACGATTTGAGATCGATCAGGAGGGAGGAGGATGCGAGTGTTGAATTTCCATTCTCCGATTCGATCTGTCTTTTACAGTCGGAGAACTGGAGGAAAATGGCGAGTGCAGTGGTCATCGCGGAGAGAAACTAAATGATTTGCATGGTACTGTACCTAGCATTACAGTAGTCTCTAGCTCCCCTTAGTCATGCCTAGCTCCGTAGAGATGAACTAGTAAAACGGTTAATAAACAACCGAGAATAGAGTAACATGAAGGAATGAGTAGCAGAGCGAATGGAATGATAGAGTGGTCTCACGGTGAGGATGAGTGGTTTGGATAGTATGGCGAATCCCCAGATGGTCACGCCAAGATCTTCCTGCTCCAGATGAGAGGAGAAGACTACTGCAGCAGTGTGCACCTCAAGGGATTGAATGTAATTATCAAGAAGGTTTAGAGTTGAGAATCTGCACAAAAATACACAGCAAGTTATCGAGAAATATCTGCACATTTCCTGAATGAACAACCCTTCACCTGGTTGTTACACAATTAAATGGAATGACATGCGCACAATGACCCCTTAAGTAGTTGAAGTGGGTGAGTTCTCTGCCTCTTACCTTCTGTCCGTAGGGAATCCATTGACGGATATTGGAGCAGAAGAGAGTTCGAGTCTTTTTCATCTGGAAAAAAATACATTGTTTTTACTTGATATTCGAATCAGGAGATTGCTCATTTAGCACTGCTCTTTATTAGAATTCTACCGACATAAACCCTTCATTACCGTCAAATGCACTAAAATTGTCAGTTCTAAATTGAAATAAAACCTCGGTGTGAAGTCGAGCAGGAAAGACAGTTAGAATGTAGAATCCGATGAAAAAGAGAGCAATCAACATGACAGTAGGAATGAATTCCGCTAAGGGCGCATCTCTGAATGTGTTCCTAAGAAATTGCCAACACTATAAGTACACCGTCGCTTGATTGAGACGTAGCAAATAAACAGAATCGCAGGCACGATCATACTTATTTGGAAGAAGAGGAATCTCTGAGTGGAAGTAAATCTCGACAATGCAACAAAAATAGAAAAACCTTGAATATCTGGTCGAGATATCTGATACTAGAACACAGTCGACTGTTCTTTTCAATCAATGACATGAAGAAAGATATGGCCTCGGATTCATTCGAGCAGTCTTTCTGAAATTTGCAATATTTCCAGTTTTAATCGCATTTCTCTTACTTCCACCGCTGTCTTCATGAAGAATCGAATTTCAAAGACAACCGCCGCCAGGCAGAAAGCGTAAATGTCGAGCTGAGCGCATCGAATTTCATCATTTGCTGTTCAATTAACTCTCACTTCCAGAGAGTAGGCGACGAACAAATACATCTGAGTTGTTTGGAAGACAACGAAGAGCCTCTCGTAATAGAAAACCTCAAAAAACCTCAGAATATTAGGGTTGGATTATTAGGGCGATTGCAGAGCTGCGGGCCCGCAATGGGGCATGAAGCTATTGCGGCCCCGAAATGGTAGATCAGAAATGATGTCAATTGCAACCTTCCTCATCCTCTCTCAAGATTCTCCGTTTCCTCTGTTCTCGAGCATGAATAACCATCTCTAGTGAATATCTAAAAATGAATACATGTTTTCTCACTCCGAATATAGCTTCAGTGTCGATATTTTCGGGTTTGGCACCACTACAGAAGTAGATGAAGAAGAAGGCGGTTAGAGCAATCACAAAATTAGTTATTCGTATGCATCTACGAGTTAATTTACGGAGTATTTCACGATTCTCGATGATCCCGCCACTCTGAAGTCAAGAGCACCATTTAACAGGGATAGTTAAATGGTTGTAATACCTGATTAACCGAGTGCAAAATTCGGAAGAATTTACGGATTTTTCCATGTTTTAGCCAGGACTTTAGAGCTACCTGAAAGGGTTGAAGCTGAGTAATTAGCGGGGAATTCCTACCATTCCTGAGATGATAACTACGGAGTTGCACATGAACAAGAGCAACATGACGGTCGTTAATTCATTCACGTTTCGAGTGGAAAGTGTGTAGAAAGCATAGAAGAAGTAGTAACCGCCTGAGGTTCAATTAATAATGGCCTGATTGAGATGAAGTGATCTCACAGAGTGCAATTCCCAAGCATTGGAAGGAGTTGGTCAGCCTATTCATAATCCTTCCTCCCTTCGCTCGATGAGTATCGAAGAGACCATAGCAGAGGTACTGAACGAGACTGTCGACTCAACTTGCGAATCAGCAGCAAACCTTGTCGATTATCGCAAATTCTTCCTCGATCGGGGTCTCAGAGCTCGGAAAGAATCCTGTCCCCTCCTCACACTGTAGAGCATATTATTCGCATTAGGTCTCACAACAGGGAAAACGCTTATAAAAATAATGTGTGTTAGGATTTTCGCATTTTATATCTAGGAATGGGAACTCACGGCCTTCTCCAGTGAAACCTTCCTGTCCATTGCTGACTAAACCAACGCACTCTCCCGCTCGCCCCTCTCTGTCGAATGAGGCCACCCACAGAAATTAGATAGCTTCCCAATGAGAAAACACTCGCGGGTACACTTTTATCCAATTATGGCACGCTTCTACACTTCTGTTTGCGGAAAGTCGAACAGTGTTCGGTTCGAGAGTTGGAGATTTGCTTCGAATTGCTTCTTGCAGTCGGAGAATTGGAGGAAGATGGCCAGGGCTGTTGTCATCGCGGAGAGTGACTGAGAATTAATGAGTGAGAGAGGAATTCTAGGGTTTATCACTTAGAAGCTCAAAGTGTGGACAAAACATGTACACACCTTTTTTAAAGAAATAAGTGAACTCACAGTGAGAATGAGTGGTTTGGAGAGGAGGGCGAATCCCCAGATGGTCACTCCCAAGTCATTCTGTTCGAGGTGAGAAGAGAGGACGAGAGCAGCGGTGTGCACCTGTATGATATATGGCCATTCCAACCATCCATTTCACTATACTATATGTATGGTTTTGCAAATTGGCTCTTCAATCTGCTTGCTCTATCACGTGTCAAACAGAGAGAAAGGCAAAATAAAAAGTGTTTTGCGAAGTCATTCCACTACACTCACACTCTGCCCATAGGGAATCCATTGTCGAATGTTCGCACAGAATAGCGCGCGTGTCTTCTTCACCTAAAATCGAGGAATTCTTACTACGATGTTAAGAAATGAATAGGCAAGGAGTTATTTCATTACACGTTCAACAATGATACATAAGCAATTTGCCTCACTTATCGATGTGAAATGGGTGAATATTCTTTCAAAATATCTCGCCTGGTCATGCAGTCTCGCCGGATAAATGGTAATAATGCGAAAAAGAGCGAGGGTTAGAATGACGAGAATGAGAGAGGGGACGAATTCGAGAAGTGGAGCGTTTCTAAAATTCAACAGTTAAGGTCAAAGTACAGACCAGTCTGAAATTCAATACAACAGTCTAAAATTCAACAGCCACGGTAAGCAATAAGGGCTTACATTCGCATAATGGTCGCGAAGGCTACAAAGAGAGTGGATGGAATAGCCATTCCAATTTGGAAGAATGCGAATCTCTGGAAATCTTTGAATTATTGTGTTTTCACCTTTGAAACCTTGAGAATTTCATCCAAATGCCGAATGGAGATTGAAAGACGAGAGTTGCGACGAATCGAGTCCGTGAAGAAGAGGATGGCTTCCGATTCCGAAGCGCACTTCACCTGGGATTATGGATTTCAAGAGATGGGAATTATTGAGCGATGGCTTCGCAAGAAATGACATTTTAATTCTGCGTCACTTCAGCCTGAAAGAAGAGGGAGCGCAGAATGTAGTGAGTCATTTTTTTTTTTATCCCAAAAATAAATTGCAAATCCCTAAAAGGGAGATCGATGAGTACCTCGATTGCTTCTTGTATGAAGTACTCCGTCTCTGCGACTGCAACTCTGATGAGATAGCAGTACGTGTGCATCTGAGAGAATTATTGGCTCTAAACACCAAGTAATCCCTCCCTCGCTCCCTCCCTCACATGGCTAGGCATTTCTACCTGAATTTCGGTCACAAAACAAACCAAAAAACGATGGAAAATTGTAACGGAAAGGGGCTGATCCATAGTCACCCCAAGAAAATATATATATATATTCGAAATCATTCAACAACTACCTCCATCGTCCACCCAAGGATAATATAGCCGCTTGTAATGTTGTAGATTACCATCAATCGTTTGAAGTAGAGAATCTGCGTTAGATCTGTGATATTGGACCGCTATCTAATCTTACATCCGCAAATCGATCATAATCAATTCCATACGGTCGGATTCCACTCGAGAAATAGATGATGAAGAAGATATTGTAAACGAGCATGAACGTTCTGAACCATTTCATGCTCCTGTTTAGTTTCATTATGTCCTCTTTGTTTTCCATGACTCCTTTGCCCTGAAAGGAGGCTTTCGCAAACACATATTCCTTATGAATGCAAT
Organism: Pristionchus mayeri; assembly: GCA_036245805.1. Classification (NCBI taxonomy): domain Eukaryota; kingdom Metazoa; phylum Nematoda; class Chromadorea; order Rhabditida; family Neodiplogasteridae; genus Pristionchus; species Pristionchus mayeri. The sequence goes on from BTRK01000002.1 coordinate 12,257,372, forward strand.
ACCTCATTGACTGAATGGAGCATGCGAAAAAATCGTTTGACGGCTCCCGTACTCTGCCACTGGTACATAATTATCTAAATGTCGAATAATATCCTAAAATTCTAAATATGATTTGGTTACCGATCCAGATACCGCCATTACGAGTACACATGCGATCATGTAGAACATGATTGTGGTCAACTCGTTCATTGGCACGAAGCAAACAGTATAGATGAAATACGATAGGTAGTAGAATGCTGAAGACAAATAATCGACTAAGCGTGAAAAGAACTCTCACTTGAGCTAATCATGAATATCTGAACAGCTTTTGACAGTCGATTCATGGTAGAATGTTTGGGTCCACGATCAATGTTGTAGAGATAGAAGGACATCGCCTAAATCGTTTAATTCAAACGGCAAAAAATTAATAGACCTCTCTATCGCATTAATAAATGGTTAGCATTCGAAAGAACCCAGTGGGAGGCACAAACTTCATCTTTGCTGATTGTATATTTGTTTTTTTTCGATTGTCTATACGAAACCACAGGATTGGGCAACCCACTATCCCTTTTCAACTGGATATCATCTATGCACGAACCTCAGTGACCGGCTCGAATAGCTCCTCGATGGGCGATTTATCCGCGACGATCTCGGTGCCTTCTTCACACTGCAACATGACAAATTCAACAACAAATGATGCCGCGGTCTCTTAATTTCATCTCAGGATGTATAGAAACAGTGCCCCAAATTCATTATCTAGTTCAAATATTACAGCATTCCATTCAAAATAAAGCAATAAACTCACGGCTCGCGAGAGGGAAACCTTCCGATCCATTGGTGGCGTTGAGGACTCTCCACTAAAGAGTAATTGTAGACGAGTCCGAGGAGAGAAGCATGGCAAACATTGAAGGTCATGGAAACGAGTCAGCGAAAACAAGTGGAAAAAGTGCATTGAAGGGTCACGTGCACGCTCGCTTTATGGATCGAATATGGAATAAATAAATGGCGTGTTTTGTAATATTCGTTACTGACTCGTTTCTTTTAGTCTGAAAAGGCAAGAAATGGAGCAAGAGCTATGGATAAGGCAGTCAGACCCTGAGGGGATGATTAGCCTTTATTACTTATTTAGACTCGCATTGAGAGCCAGAGGATTCGATAGAAGTTTGAAGAACTGCACCATCAGGTCCTCATAGCTCGATTACATAATCCATAATCTTTATCACCGACAGTGTTAATAGCCGTTGAGGAAAGAATGGGGAAGATCAGGTCAGTCTTCGGGCGGCAGTTATATGTCACGTTCGCAAGTACATAGAATGTACTTGCGAACTTCCAGATATGGATTGGAATGGTACAATTACGTGATTCTACAATTCAAGAAAATTGTAGCCTTTAAATACAGTATAGATAAATCGACGAATAGAAGAATAAGGGCGACGGTTCATTATCCGGGCACTACGTCGGATGAGAACTATGACGTCATACCGCCTTTGATGTATCAATTGCGGCATGACGTCATAGTTCTCATCCGACGTAGTGCCATTATTCGTTACCAGCCGTCTCCAGTCCACTTATTCGTTCCATCCAAATCCGTCCATATTCACTTCCTTCACCGCGTCAGCTCAAGTACTTTCAAATCCTAATTTTTTCTTCAATCTATAGGATAATTTAGCTATAAATATTAGTCTTTAAGCAAGTGCTGTGAATGAGCATTAAATGAATGGTGTGTGATGAAGATTCGTCACAATCTGAGAAAGCAGTTAGATTGAGATACGATATGGGGTAAATGAATTGGTTTTGATTTCCATCCCTTTCGTATTGAACATCTATTCTCTACCTTCATCCGAGAGATTCTTGAATCGCTCTTCTGCGACTGTATTATTAGGTACCATAGTTATTGTGATTATAGGGAACATGTTGATATAATTATCTTCAGCATTTTTACTATTCTGAAATAGGTAATTTTAGTCAAAGGCAATTTGTAGTATCCTTTCTATCTTGCGTAACAAGAAGCGAGAAATACGGTTAATTGTAGGCAATTTCGTTTTCTTTGTGGGAATACGTAGTTGCTCATTGCTCCGTTCCTCTTTTTTACCGTGGGAATCTCATCCTTATTTATGTCAAATGCCTCTTCATGGTTCTTCCGTGTTGGAGAATTTGCATCGAGATACATCTGAATCGTATTTACCTCACGCATAGATTAGCTCCTAATGGCTGCAATGCAATTGCAATATTTACCGTTGTCTGCAATCTGCATTCACGGCTATAGTAACGTGCGCTTTTTAACTTCCTCGTAAATGTTGCTTATTTGCGAGAACAAATTACGTCATCTTTCACTCAATAGAATTAATAAGCTGTAAGCAAACCGTGAGAACAATCACACTTCGGCCACAGAATTGACACCGTCCTGATAAGGTCAAACCACATCTCCTCTGTATTCCCACAAGTTGTGCAAATCCACATGTGATATCATTAACTTCCTTCCCTCGCGTCATTCCAATCATAACCTGCATCAGTCAATGAGTAATCTCAAGGCACCTCTCCTTCCTCCCAGTCCTCCCATTATGATCGAACACGCGGATATGTACAGTGATCCACTGAAGAATGTGAGTGTTTCTGGATAAGTTATTCTAGAAAATTTTACCGCAATCGCGTTAAGTTCCTTTGTCTAAAAGGTAATCATGTACATCATTTACAGACAATCTACATCGTATTTCATCACGTCGCTATTGGTGAGTTTTTTTTTGTACCCGTGAACACATCTGCTCGTAAGGAACACCGAACTTTAGAATCGGTCATTTTAGAACTCCACGAAGTGTGAAAATATAGTTTACGTTATTGATTTTTAAAAAAAATGGAACAAGTTGTATAGTCAGTTCTCCATTCTCAGTTCTTTCGCTGCTCGTCAATGGTCTTCTCTTCGCTCTCATCGTCAAGTGCAGAAGGAAGGAATTCGGAGCCTATCGCTTCCTGCTCCTCACTTTCGCCTCAGTCGACATCTACTATGGACTCGTCCACTTCTTTGTTATGCCTGTGAGTCAACTCAAGCTTACACAGGATGAGATGGTTAGGACGGATAGTGAAAGGTAATCAATCCAGATCCCGGAAGCTTGGGACAACGCCTTCTACATGGGAGCGCACGGTTACATCACAGGTAAGGTTTGCCAATTCCGCACAAATCTACGATGGCTTGGCTGTGTTTTCCATCGATCCCAGTCTCAACGAGATTTATTCATCAGTTCTATATCTAGGCAAGGTAGCGGTTTGCTGGTTCGCCGGTGCGCATTCGCATTCCTTCGTCGTACTCGTCTTCCATTTTCTCTATCGACTACTCGCAGTCAAGGGGTTCGGCTTCGAAAAGTAATTTATGCTTACAAAAGTATTTGAGCTCCACCCGTCTCCAACTATTCACTCGACCTTGGTTCTTCGGCTTTCAATTCATCTGCGTATTTCTGATTGGAAGCGCGTGGAGAGTGAAAGTTTATTTTACTTATCGCACTCCGCAGGGGGTGCTGCAGCAAGTGTAGAATGTACGAGAACTAAGAGAAAGGGAAGAAAGGGTTTAAGAGGACGGAGGGAGTATCATACCTTCATCCTCTCTCAATCTCAGTCATTTATTTTAAGGTATTGTGTCCTCTACTACCTCTACGACGCTGATTCCTTCGTGGTTGAGTACATGGAACCGATCCTCCGTGAGCACGCTATAGGCACGAGTCTGCCCATCGATCAGTACTCAACTGCCGTATTCTGGGTGAGACTTAGGGTTCGAAATTATGGTAACGATCTCTTCACTTTATCTAACCCAGTTGAGAAGCGAGAAAGTACATGTATGTATACAATGAACATTTAGGACAATTTCTCAAACATAAAACTCCACTGTGTCTCCAATGATAGTCCTCATCTCTTCAGACGAATGGCACCTTCATTGGTCCTCGGTGGAAGCCCATCTTCGGTGTCTTCGTAATGGCCTCGACCATGAGTGGTGGATACGGATTCATGATCTATGCATCACTAATGATTAGAAGGTCAGTGACTTTTTCTGACCTATGTCGTATAGCAACGTTGCAACTACTGACTTCCTCGGAGTTCTCAACTTAGCGAGGATAAAGAGGCCAGCTCTACAATCAACGTTCAGATACATGAAACAAACGTCGTCGATTCAAAGTCAGAAGACGTGCGGATTGCAGAAGCAGTTGATGAGAGCATTGATGTACCAGGTAGGATAAGAGAGCTATGAAAGTCATTCCCAGTCAGAACGAATATGTTATCCCAGTGTGATAGGCTTTCCCATTGAAAAGGCATATTCACTCGTAATTATGCTACGTACTCTCTGGGAAAGCCATGCGAGAGATATAGACTCGAATGTATCATATATCTATAGTGTGGAATAAAGTGAGACTACATGAGAAGGAAACACAAACTATGGGAGAGGGAGAAAATTCTCGCCATGGGAAGGCTATCGAATCAAGAACTTTGCTCGATGATCCTGAGCAAGAGAGCAGAGCAAACGAGAGATTAGCTTAGAGTGCAATGATAAGAATTATATCGATAGAATACCTATTCAGACGATCCTCCCTCTGGTGACAGCCTACTCTCCTCCGCTCATCTCCGTCGTCAATCCGTTCCTCGGCCTCTCTCTGCCCATCATCGCAGATCTCTCTCCCATTCTATGCGGTTCACATCCGTGGTTGGATGGATGCGTGCTCATATGGACGATTAAGGAGTATAGGTGAGCATCACATTTGAGTAATAGAAAATATATTTCCTCATATTAAGCCCATTGTTGAGCCATTCTCAGATGCTAGTCTAGTATAGAACGCTAGCCAATTATATTGTGTTTCGAAACAATGTTGCTATTCAGACTCCTGCTTTTCCGTTGTTTCCGCAAGAAGAACGATCGAGATATCAGCAGCAGACGGATATCAGCAGGAGAAATCCTCAGAACGACGACCCTGGCGAGGAGCAGAACTTCGATCGTCGGAAGTAGTCCTGCGCTATGATTTCAATCGACAAATGTGTTGTCATACGATGCCAATAATCTCAAGATACAGTAATGTATCATGGTTGTAAAAATATTATAATTGAACCCCCCCCCCCCCGATGATGCAATAGTGCTTGGCTAAAAGTCTGTGTTCTGTCAATTGTACGATATAGTTTGACAGCTGTTTCCTCGATATTCCAATAACATATTCTTAAACGTGCGTCACCGGTTTTCATACGCAATGAGAATACACCTGCCCTCGCGGATAAATTTCACTCGGCTTCACAACGAAATGCGTATGCCCCATTTCGAGTCTGCTTTATTGGCCGGAGATCTCCTTGTTTTCGAAAGGAAAACAATGGAGAACAATGCATCTTTCGTCCCTTGTTCTGCCGGTCATGTAAATGATGCTAAAGTGTGAGTTTTTCTCTTCGAACACTTTGGAGAGTAGGGACATAGTTGTGGTCGGTCTCACCGAATTGCACCACCTAGCGTAGTCGTTTATCACTTGTTTCGAAAATGTATGCATTTGCTTTTTTAGATGGTTGGTGGCATTTCTCGTGGTGGTTCTGCTCATTTCTCTTCTCTGCTGTTTCTGCATCCTACGCAGAATTCCGAAGACCGTGGAGAGGCGAGAGAACAATTGCTCGATTACGATGACTTCCCAGTGCGAGACGCAGATTGTATGAAGTAATCAATAATTCTCGTTTTGCCCAGCATTGAAAACTGTACGCATATTTTTCTGTACAATCTCAATTCACAGTTCTTCTTGTGAGAATATTCCACGGATAAAATCAGTTCAAAATTCTATTTTTTACAACATAAATCCAATGACCAAAGAACTTTATCTTTATCTTCCATTCTAACGATGAGGAAATGGCAAGGTTAATATATTGGCAAATGCGGGCTGAGTATCGTGCGATGGAAGCGGTCAGGTCAATGTGCGATTGGCATAAGAGCAGATTGGCTAGAGTTCGACATTCGTTACACCGTCTCTACTTTACGCACTCTGAGGATCGGACGAGTGGTGAAAGAGCGCATAGAACGAAGAGACTATTGGACAATTTCTGCAACTCTGCGGATGAAATGCATTAACTTCAGCAGAAGCGGCACCTATGAAAATAGTCAGAGTGGCATAGTCTGCGCCATTGCAAGTTGACAAAAATACCGCTGATATGAGCATTGGGAGGTCGGGGAAAGGCGGGTATCATGGTCTCGGAAACTGTGGCATATGCTAAGAGCAAGTGAGAGGAAGTGGTAATCACAACGAATGGATAGATGCATCGGGGTTGCTAGGGTCTACGGAATACGGTATACAGGCAACATAAGGGTGCATCGGTATGGTGGTACAGTAAGGGATGGGATATTGTGAGAGATCAAAGATCAGGGAATCTGGAGGGGTCTTCCCTGTAGGAGGCGGGCACTCGGAACATCTTCTCGCTGATGTCATCCACGAATTGGAAGCGCGCGAAGGTCACCTTGGCGGAGATCGTAGGGAGGAGAGGGATCTCTGAAATTAATGAATGTAGGGAAGGAATGGAGGATATGTCGATCGATGAATAATCAATCAAAATCATTATTACACGCAAAATTATCTTTTGAGATCTGCAATCGTTAATATCAACCCCTGTTCCTAACAAATCGATTTTTATTGAAGAATTAATGCAATTCATTTTCATAAATCGATCCATTACCGTACCCAATCTGACGGGGAATCCGGGCGGGAGTCGGGCATCGCAGAATCGGCGCAGCTTGTTCAGATGCTTGAAGGGCGCGACGATCTCGAGGATGTCCAGAAGGACGTCCACGCTGAGGGGAAAGTCGTCCGACTGGAAGGAATGCATATGAATATTATTGTCTTCAAACTACTTTGTGTGAGTATTACTTATTCGAGGAACTTTTTGGTGTGATCGATGGTCATCTAGCTACGATAGGTACAAGGAGACATGAAGGTGTCTAATTCAATTTTTAAATCTCAATTGTTCAATATCATATCCTCAGAATTATGTTTTTTGAACGATAGACCCATCCAAAAACGTTTCAAAAACCAGCTACGAAATAAATGTTTTTGTTGTAACATATCAACGAACTCAAAAATTCGACAAAATGTCTATGACGAATGAGATCCTGGATTTTCATGATGACTTATTCGTTCTGGTTCCTTAAAGATCAAAGATCATCGCTCACCATTCCTATGAGCGCCTTGAACTGCTTCGTGTTCTGCTTCAGCACGTGAGCTCGGCCGAGTGGAGGTGGAGCGCCTGCGATTACGTCCTTTTAATTGATTCTACATTACCATGTAAGTTATATGTCTGTCTGTGAAACCAGTTCTACAGTAACAACCGAATCAGAGATAGTGAAACCCATTAAGGGAATAGACTTACCGGGTGCGGCTCCCTCGTACTCCTCCCAGGTGGTGGGCATGCGACCAGGAGGTGGTAGTGACTTGCGATGCTGCAGCGACTGCAAAATCAATGATCAGCAAATATCGGAGGCCGGTTAATATTAACTACAAAATGATTTTAAAAAAATAACAGCAGCATAGTGTCAGGGATCAACGATCAAAATAATATCATTCAAACATCATATATCACCTTGAAGTCCTCGTCCTTAACAGCGGCGCCCTGAGTGAAACTCTGCATGAACGTCTTGTTCTTCTTGATGTCTTCATTCGTGAGGTGCTCCCTCCTGGAAAACTTATCCATTTTTTCCCGCATTTGCGGATTCCATTTTATTATTTGTAGTGAATCAGACTGCATGTCGAACACGCAAGAAAATGTTCCGTACGCTCTGTGGCTCACTCTGACCTACGAGAGAGCGTGTAGAATGAAAATTACTCGGAAAGCTCACCTCTTCCTCGTCACGAGCATCATTCCCTCGACCATGTGGAAGGTGGCGGCGTAGTCGCCGATTTGCTCCTGAGGACATATATGTTTCACTCCACATTAATCTTTTTCCGAAATTTTCCAGAGATGCCTGAGAATGTATGTTTCACTCCTTCCTTTTTCGTTCTACAAATCACATTGTAACCATTAGGGCGACCGTTTCTCTTCCAAAAAAACAAATAAATTATCGATCTATCTTCATCATCCCTCACCTCTCGCTCATGCCTGAACACCCATCCAGTGTATGCGGGGGTGAAGGAGATGGGCTTGGTGCTCATCTGAGCTGAGACAATGTCCGATGACATCAGCACGTCGACCTCAAATTTGAGAATTTAATTTTAAATTCATATTTTTTTAATTAGTATTATTTTGTTTACCTCCTCATCAATCTCCGCCTCCGACTCCTGGTAGCGCACGCGCTGATACACCTAAAACACTATTTTAAATAGTCCAAAAAGCTAAGAATTTGGGACTTTTTTACATTACGATGTGGATTGTTGGCGAAACTTGGCGGGATTTTGAAAACTAAAATTCTCGCCTTCGCATTGTTGTCGATGACGACGAGCTGATCCTCATCCGGGGCCTCGGCATCGAAGAGGAAGGAGATGTCGCCGCGCTCCCATGATCTGAGATGTTTATCTTTGTTCTCTCACTTGCCTATTCACTCTGAGGACTGTAAAAAATACATTGTGGAAACCTCGTCACTAGGACATTTTTGGCATGTGAACAATTTTATCAGCTGACAAACAGTCATAATGGACTTTGCCAAAAACGTACATTTGCCCTTTTCACATGAGTCTTATCAGTCACTAGAGTTCCTATTGACATCACATCCCGGAAGTAAATTTTGTGCAATCGTTCAGTTTGCTTGAGCCGTTAAAAGAGAGACAAATTATTCAATGAAATAATTAATTATCATTTACCGTTCATTAAAGTCCACAAGTGTCGTGTCCATGCGCAGTTTCGTGCCCCGTTTGTGGATGCGACAGAGGTCGGAGGGCAGCATCTTCGAGAGCAGCGGGACTGAAGAGGGTAGAGATCAGTGGACTCCCTGGCATTAGATACTATATCTTTTCGATACACTCATCCCTAGGCAATCCGCTTCCAACAATCAAATTCCTGGCATTGAGAATTTGTAATGAGTTTCATAAACTATACAAGACACTCTGAATCATTGGCATAATGATCGTCTGCTCCTTGATCTGCAGAAAAAATTACAAAACAATAACGAACTCCACGAGTGGAAGTCCCACTTGAGCTCGAGGTAGAAGTCGCCCAGCGATCGCAGAACCTAGCAATTTGTTTTTATTTTGATTGTCCATAATCATTTTCTTCAAGCCATTCATTGTGAAGCCAATTCACAGACTGCACACCCAACGAACAGAAAAGTATGCAGCTACTGTCCTGCAGCATGTGCTTCCAAAATAGTCTATCATTAACCTGCAGCAGATGCGGCTTGCGTCTCGAGAGCTGTTCGCGCGCCTGGAACTTCAGCTTCCTCAGCATCTCAGTGACTGCAAAATACGAATTATTGGGTGTTTTATTATTTTTTTTCTCTTTCGATTCGAAACCGAAAATCATTGAATTATGCTTCGGTGAATCGGAAAAAAATGCGCGGATTCCTAGTTCCTTTTTTCCAGTCTTGGCCAGACATTCATTTGCATAATTTATTTCAGCTCTGCAAGGATAGTTAATTTATTCGAATTGGGTATGCGCCGACGCAGATTCATGACCGTCTCGATCCTCCCGCGCATACATCCACTTCCTTTTTTCTGACGGATATACAGAAGCGAGTGCTAGATATGCATGCTCTTCGACTATATATTCAATCAGTTCTGACGCTCATTTCGATACAATCAATATATAATCTCAGTCAGTTTGAAAGGATTCATGAAAAGCTGCCTAATCTGTATATTTCCTACGAAATTGCATCCACCGCGTCTTTCAAGTCTTCCGGAAGAACAATCAGAAGAAGAATAACAGACTTACTGATCTGTCGATCTCCGTAGCTGACAGCCTCCATCAACGGGTTCCATCCATCGCAGTTCTTCACCTTTACTGGAGCATTGTGAGAGAGGAGAAGAGCGGTAGCCTCTAGAAAATTAAAATTTATTCTCGTATCAAGACACACTAATCATGAAGGCAGCAAACTGATAGGACAGTGTCGAAGATAGGCTAGTTTAATTCGGAGTGCCTATTCTTGGCCTTTGGTAATCATAGGAATAATATTGCGTTTTTATTATTGCAAGAGTCCGTTATAATTGCCTGAAGACAACTACAAGACAGTGAGTGTTGTTTTCGAGCAGACTCAAGTATTTTCGAGTACTGACAACTATGCCATGACTTGTCTCCATCGATGGTGCGTTGGCAAGGTTTACAGTGTTTATTATTTTCAGAAACCAGGCTGAATTAAATCACGAATCAAAATAAATTATATATCTTACTTGTCGTATGAAACACAACAAAGCCGTTGCATGCAAAATCCGTGATCGTTGACCACTACTCACCTCGATGGCCGAGCATCGTAGAGATGTGGAGCGCCGTGTTGCCGTGCAGATCCTGACCACATACATCCCAACCTGGCAATGATGACGTCATCATTAGGCAATTGTTGTTGAAATGGTGCCACTTTTACACTAAGGTAGGCAAACTCCGTTCAGGAAGTTGTATTCAGGAAGTAAAAACTCAGCAATAAATTGAAGGTAGTTACGGATGCAGGAAGTGAGTTTACTGTTGTTGCTCACCTTCCTTCAGTAGTATCGCGATCGAGTGGGTGTCGTTGAAGAATGCCGCCTTATGCAGCGGGAAGAGATCCTCCTCGCCCATCCTACAATTTCAATAATAACAATGAATCTACGCCCGAGACACGACGCAAGAGTGATCGAATAAAAACGAAATATGAATTGCATCTCAGTATTTTGGAGGTGAGATAACATGGCGATTAAAGGGTAGTTCAGCAATCGGCTTTGAATATTTGGGGTTGAATTTCTTCAGGGAAAAATTAATTTCAGGCTCATTTAATTTCAGGAAAGCGCCAATTGCTCGGTTGCAACGAAAAATAGGCAGAGAACACACGAATTTTGTGTTTCCTCAGGGAATTGCACACTGCCTCTTCATTGTGGTGAGAGAGAGTTCAGAATGGAAAGAATCGCTGCTTGCCATCCCTAGATACTGTCGTGGGCATCATCGACTAGTCTAGAATGATCAATGTATAAAGTGCGGCGAAGAAATGGCCAGAAAACACGAGAATTAGCTGTTCTTTTGAGAGTCGGGCCAGAAAATCAGTTCATAATCCGCGTTCTCTCTCTTAGACCAGAGTGGTGAGACAGCACGGAGAATAAAGGGAATCTTGACTCGGCATGCCATTCGTGGCTTTTTCGTGAGCATGAGCAAAAATGCGTTCTCTCTCGTCAGCCATAGTGGTGAGAGAGGACACAGAAAGGAATAGTTTCTACGAGTCGAGGCCGAAAATCAGTGCATACTCTGCGTTAGCGAATCGGAATAATGCGCGGATTCCGGTGGACTTCCGGTGGACGTGAGTAAATTCTGGAAACAACGTAGAAAAACCGAAAGCCGCTAGTAGATATGGAATGGGCCTTTTGTCTTCCTTAGAGGGACTAGTGCTGGAGAAGCGAGAGATATTTCTGCAAGATAACAAGATTCTAGAAATAGCAAATCACGAGTCGAATAATATGATGACGGTAATGGTTGATGACCAGCAGACGGTTACCGTAGCTCATAGACCTTTACGCAATGATGGGCTCTATGTTCATCTATCGACGAACCGAAAGGACGCTTGGAGTAGCTATTCCTAAACATACTGAGACCTCAGATAGCATTATGCATACTACAGGTTCGCCTAAACGATTTCCTAGTCGAGTGTTCTCTGCTCTCAATAATGGTGCACCATCTGCTATTCCTTACGGGAAAGATTCTCGTGATTATCAGCAGCCGGTACCATATCGAAACCCTGTTAGTATTAGATAACAACTAATATTGTGGTCGTATATCAACAGGCCTAATGATATTCGTATCAGCCATAGGATAGAAATACAAACCGACAGAGTACCTGGGATAGAGCGCGTGTTCAAATACTTGTACCAGGGGAGTATTTGAACGCAGGGGCGGCGCCCACATAAATACCGTGCGAAATGGTAGAGTCGTGGGAATTGCTAATAAGAAAGTCAGGAGAGAAAGGCATAGAGAGAGAGGAGAAAGGGAGCTGGAAGGAAAAAGGGGATGAAATATGCATGGGCATCTATGTGCTGAAATCATGCACGACAATGGGGAGTAGAGGCAGCAACGGCCTTGTTTCTATCTCCCGAACGGGCCCATTCTTCTGATTTCCGGAAGTCTGGGCCGGGGCTTTGTTAACGACAAAGTAGTCTGGGCCTTGTATTCTAGCAGTTTGTCTATAGATGACAACCAAGATTGTGGTCGTCTATCAACGAGCCTAACGGTTTTAGTATCAGAGATAGCGTAAGAATACCAAGATAAAAGTGCCTTGGACAGAGCGTTTTTGAATACTTGAAGCGTACAAAAAAGGGCAACTAGGAGAGACTGAAGAGAAAACAACACACCCTTTCCTACTCCCGTACCTCGAGGAACGGTTTGAGGGGGCGCGAGGAGGGGTAATTGCCTCGGTGCTTGATGCCTCTGCTATGATACAGGGCAAGATAGTGCGGGGAATAGAGTGAGGCGAACACTCGTCTCACGCTCTCCATTCTACGTGTTCTCTCGTCGGTCAGACAGTGCGAGAGAGCACGTGAAAGGGAGAGAGTCAGACGCGTGCCAGAGAGGTCTAGCATCACTCGAAGGAGGGACAGGGGAACAGTATCGACAACAGAACGATTATTGCGCGGGCGCGTGCGGGTAAACATCAAAGAATGGCCTTATCCTACGGGAGAAAAGGCCTCGAGAGGGACAGCCGTAACCTTATTTATGAGAAAATATTGTGGTTGAAGACCAGAGATGAAATCCGTGATTGTGAGGAGGTACATGGGGGATTGAACAGGGTTCGGCATGGAAATATTTAATATCCCCCCTCGGAAATGACGCCTTTTCGCCGTGATTCATCAAGAAAGGATATAAATCGAGCACAATCTCTTCTAAGAAAAGTAAATATGAAGTGACAATATCAGGAATGGGGATTGACTGCGGACAAATATTGGAATGTGATGTCATGATATCAAGAAACGCGCGATTGCCGAATGATTCACCTGGACAAAGCATGAATATCTAACACTTTAGCGACCAAGTCACGCCAACGCGAAATATCGTCTAGACATGAATATGAATTACAAGAAAATGGGGATCACGAAGACTATCGAGTTTCACAACAACACCAGCGGATGTTCAAGGCAAGCTCTCCGTCTTCCGTCAAGAAACAACTGACTCGCATTCTCCTCTTGCCCGGCTATCAAAGCGTCAAAGCCGCAAGAATTCGCCTTTTCATGATTGCCCGTTCCAGAAGAAGAACGAAGAAAAAACGCCGATTGCTCATTTTAGAGAGGGAGAGAATGGAGGATTGGACAACGCCAAGTCACGCAAGCATGGACTTCGCAGAGAACAACTGAGTATTGCTTATTTTAGCACGAAATGGACAATATATGGGTTAAAACAACGGGCTTGAGCTAACGGAAAGGAAGATATAACGAGAAAATGGGAGAAACAAAGCGGGAAATGATATTCTCGCTCGTTAGCGCATGAAAGAAACTCAAGCTGCAACTTCGTTGTCTTTTTCGCCCTAACGAAGGCTAAAAGAATGGGGGAGTGCTGGTGCGTTCTGCTATTTCTCCCCTCTCTAGTTGCCGGATCTGGCCCTCTCGCTCTCTCTCAAGTGCATGAGAGGGAAGAGGAAATGCGTGAAGAGAGTGGGAGGTTTCAATGAGAGTGGGGCGAGAGGAGGAAATCGAGTTATTGCTGCTACCCCTGTGCGCAGACTATCATGGGAAGGTTAGGTAGTAGTCTATCCTTGTTAGAAATCGAGAGTTAACTCGGGAAAAGTGAGGTAAATCTCGGGTACTTGCTAAAGAAATGGGGATTAGAGTGTTTGCTCTCACTGCCGACACTAAAGTGTTGTTTTCGCCCCGTTCACCGCGGATTTGAAGCACAAAATGGGCGAGTTAAAGGAAGGAAGGTGCCAGAAATCGCGGGCAAAACAGACGTCGTAAAGGGGTTGGTGGGCCCCGCCAATGATAAGATAGCTGGTGCAATGATCTATGGATGATAAGTGAGAGAGTGTGGGGAATAGAGAGAGTCTGATTGATACTGGCAAGGACTACGAATAGCGCACTACTCTTGACAGTCGGAAAAGAACAAAGAAAAGTCTCGAGATCATTTCCTCTTTTTCGTTCCAGAAAAGCCGATTAGAGATTGAATGAAGGCAAGAAGGAAGGGAATTGATGTCATTTGCGTTTGAACCGAGCAAAACAGCACGAAAATACTAGGAAAAGGATGACAATGGAGTCTGCTGAAGGTGTTTTCCCGCGAAGTCGACGCGAAAAGCCATCAAAAATCGGGCGGGACTCCGCCACTCAAGTAGTAGTAGGGTCGTATATCGAGAGGGACGATGGAGGAAGGAGGGTCGTATATTGACCCCTTACAATGGAGAGAATTGAGCGATTCTCAATGAGTTGAGCGGGGAGAGACAATGCGAAACTGAGAGACGGCTAGAGAAGAGGGGAGAATGGAATAGGAATGTGCGAGTGGGGCGAGAGGGGAGGAGATTTCGTTCGGCTTTTGCAGTCAAAAACACCGCGCAACGCGACGAATCATCGAATCTCGCAATGCGAAATCGAATTGGGCGGGAAGGGAAGATCTCAGTATGAGTAACACGGGATAGGGAGGAATACAAGGGAGGAGTCAGCGAAAATAGAGGAAAGCAATGGTAAAATGGTCACAAATTAACCGAAAACAAGTCGAATTTGACAATGAGTAAGAGAGGATAGTGAAGAGTCAATCTATCCGCTCGGTACGGGCGGAGAAATGGAATGTGCAATAGACAATGCGCGGCCGACATTTCGTCACCGCACTCGAACGTTCGTAAAAGTCAGAAATATCCTAACAAGAGGACGAGTCATGTCTCGAGAGAGAATCAGAAGCATTAAAAGAACTATCGAAAAGATTGTGAATGATCTCACAGCACAATGAACAAGGAATAGGCATGTGAACACCATGCTCATTGCCGGAAAAAACCTGCCCTGCCCTGTCGCACTTGGACACTAATTAGAAGTGACAGATAGGCGTAGGCTGCTAGAGGAGCGTTCCTGACTCTGCATTTCCTGCGTTCCCTCGATTTCTCGATGTGTGAAAAGTGATTGATGGGGATGATTACTCCGAGGAACTTTGCCGTTCTCTGCAGAGAAAACGAATGCCGCGCATTCCGGGGAAAGATAAGAGAGGTGCGGAAAAGATAATGGAATAGGAGAGCAAGAAACACTGGGAGGGGGGTGGAATAGAGTCGAGTACTGTTGCCAATAAAGCATGAGATCTCCTCATTTCATGTGCTCTTCCAACGTTCAGTCAGAGCGAAAGAACGTGTGAAGCGGAGTTTTCGCATCACTAGTGGGGGGGGGGAATAGGGAGCAAGAAACACTGGCGGGATTGACTAGTGTCGAGTTTCTCTGCAAGAGAATCGGCCTCGTCTCAATTCGAGCAGGCGAGAAACTGGGGAGAATGAGGAGGATCGAGTCCCCGCTCGTATTCCACTCGTTAAGCCCCCGGAAACGAGCAACATTCGATATGGGCGACGAACATGGGCATGAATCATGACGAAATTCGTCTTTTGCACATGCAGAAATCCAGAGAATTGAATCAAGTGAAGAAAGGAAAGCTTGCACCAGCGATTAAATAGTTCGTTGAGTGTAAAAATAAAAACGTTTCGCTGATTTATGGGTATTTTACGAGGATTTTGCAGAAAAAGAGAAAATAGAAAAAGAGGAAAAGGCTCGAATAGTAAGTCAATCTAAGAATTACGCCTCGAAAATGGCTCGGAAAAAACACGTCCACTGTTTCCCGAAATATGCAGGTTTTCAGCACCGTCACAGTGCATTGTGTGAAGAAACTAAGGTGCGAAGAACTAAAAACCTCGAGAGATGAAAGGCGATCATTATTATGACCCTTCGCCAACCTCTCTCCTCTCCTCTCCCTCTCCTCCGCTCTCCCTTACACAAAATGAGTGGCACCACTCTCCATATCCCTGCAATTTCTCCAATCTCAACTTACACAAACACTTTCTGACCAAAAGAGAGATTTCGTCTCATCAATCTGCGTAGTCTCTAGTTGATCTGGCTAAAGGAAGAACTGGAAGGGAAGCTTTTGATCTCGAAAATAAAAGCTTCCCGGCGGATCAATCACAATAAATCAGCTGAAGCAGGCATAAGATGCAGCAGGATGTTGACTCACTGGAAGCTGTCGTTCTTCTCATGAGCAGTGGATGGCACATAAACAATAACTAATACGTTATAACACTAATTTCACGTCTTTGTTACGTTTTATCGGAATCAGTAAAGAACGGCTTCCATTTTGAAGCAATTTCAATCAGAATTTCATTCAAGCCATGACAAGAATCATGATGTATCCCTTGTAGGAAAAAATGAATCATTGAAAATCAGGATTACTACGGGTTAAGCATTGCAAAATTATTCTCAAAATCCTGTAGAAGAGTATTTTTGGTTCTCATCTGTCCGAATACAAATGAATTATTGGAAGTCAGGATTACTAAAGGTTTCCAGATGTTCGATCAACTGGATCGCTGCGCCTATTATGTCACCCTCTCAACCGAGCGAGAAGTGCGCCGAAACAGTGCGAACGATTAACAGAGGTGGCAGAGGAGTAAGGATCTCTCTTTCTCCATTCCCGTTCCCTCCCCGGTCAGACAGTGCGAGATAGCATGTAAAAAGAGGAGAGCGAGGAGGTACTCTCTCAAAATCACACACTATCTCGCCTCGGAACGGGACGCAGAGACCGTTCCAAGATTGCCCTGTTTACTTTCTAGTGCAGTACTCCGCGCACTGTGTACGTAGTCCTCGAAATGAAAATATTATCTCGACGCTGTTTGTCTTTCCAATTCGTCGTTTTACCCGGCATCCGCTTGCAAAGCCGTCCCACATCACCACTTTTCGGTCGGAATCTGGCCCCTTTTACGACGATTGACGGAATCCGCTTACATCGAATGCGATGTTGTGTAGATGACCTCAAGTACGAAGTTATCACCCATTCATTGTGCTCCACTGCTGTCAACTCATATTATTCGCCTCCCTTTTCCTCTGAATACAGTCGGGTTCCGCACCCTATGTTTTCGCACTGTGACCCAGGGTTCGAGAATGGAAAACTACTAGCTTTGTAGTTTCTTGACTGAATACTTTCTTGAAACCCATAGTTTCTAGCGTTACATCCAAGGACACTTATTTCTAGCTTTTCGAGCTCTTTAGAGTATGATTCTACGTATGCATCCTCAATCAGAAAGCACAAATCATAAGTCTTCCCGTTAATCGTTGCCTGACCGCCCTTGATGAATCACTTCTTTCTTGTTAGGACTGCCTTCATCATCATGATTTCCCCCTCCTCCACCACGGCATAAATCATAACTCTTACTGTTAGCTTTGTCAATTTATGAATCATTGCTCATCGTAAGGCTGCATGCATAATGATTTTCCCTCCCCGTCACGGCACAAATCATAATCCTGCGTGTATGCTGTCGATTTCTGATTCAATAATCCATCCATCCCGGTCATTCCGACTCGGCTGACAGCATGCCTTTGCGCAGTGACTATAAAGCCGGGAATTCTCACCACCACACTGATAAGCCTCATCTCATTGTAGCCAATAATGCCTTGTCGTACAAGAAAAGAAGCGGCGATCCGATAAGCGCACACCTTGCCCGATTCCTTCCACTTTATTTCCACTTTCTTGTGCTTCCTTGCCCAGTATCATTCCACGCACTTTCTCGTGATCATAGATGGCTTCGCAAGCAATCGCCTTCTCATTAGGCGTTCTTCCAGTTCAGTTAATTGAGAAGCCTTTTTATAGGCGAGAGAGATGGGAATGTTGAGAGACCTGGGAATGGGAAAGAGCTTTTTTGTAAAGGGTAGTATTGCTTAATCATATCGCTTGGCCTTTATGAATCGTTCCCATGCTTTCGATTTGTTGCAAACAAGACATTCAGCAATGAATGCTACCTCTGCCCACTTAGACTCTTGACGGCTATAACATCGATTGACGTGGTTGCTCATTTTCTTTATCTTTTTCATCATTTCAGTAATGAAACTGTGGGTGTGCCTGGCGATCCTGGTAGCAGCCGCTGCCGCTGTTGGTAAGTGACTTTAACTAATCACATGCCTAATTAATTAATTAATCATATTCTAACAAATTAATTACAGGCCAGGATGACCTCGTGAAGGACCTACCCGGCTTGCTGTTCAAGCCCAACTTCCAGACCTACTCGGGCTACGTCAATGCGAACAAGGACGCGACGTGGAAGATGTTCTACTGGTCAGTCACGCACTGCTATGACTGAGCCAGGCCTAAACCAGTGTGGTAACATGAAAATTCGAAAACAAAAACGGAATGAATCATCAACTTGGTTTCAATCAACTGCCAGGCTAATTTGAAAATGTATTGAGTTTTACTAGGAGCATACAAATTAAAGAGAGCTTTAGAGATTGATTTTTCACACTCTGGCTCTCTTTGGAAATACAATTGCATTCCTCATCATTATGACGACTGTTTTGTCATGACATTGAGTAAAAGATAAATGCAAATCCCATCAGCGACCGATTCTTGACCTTTTCCCGCTTCCCTCGCCCGCTCCATCAAATCACCGAATCACTGATAACGTCCTGCCATAGAGGACCAGCGATCTGCAGGATGATTTTATGACCACTACGTCATTCTCACCAGCCCGAATTAGACTACGAAAACGCACCAGCGAACAAAAAATGACAAACCTGTTAGCATTTTGAAAAATCAATAACTTGCAGGCTCTTCGAATCACGCAACGACAAGGACAAGGACCCCATTTTGGTCTGGCTAAACGGCGGTCCCGGCTGCTCCTCGGTTGGAGGCATGTTCGAGGTATACTGTAGTTATTTGTGACTGCGTAGATCACTATTTTGACGGTTTAATCAGCACTCGTGAAATTCAGGAACTCGGTCCATTTTACGTGACAATCGACGGCAAGAACCTCTTCGAGAACGTACATTCGTGGAATCAGGTGAGCCTCTCTTTTTCGATGTGATTTATCACGCTCTTCTTTAGTTCACAAGAGTTCACATTGGAGAGGTTCAAAATCCCATAACTGATAAATACGACAGCCAGATTGAAACAAGGAACCAAAATAGAGATGAACTGCTACAAAAGTATCCGTCCGATCATAAGCCAAATCATCCGGGATTATCCTTGTGATCCGATTGCTACATCATTCCGAGCCTAATCTTTTACCTATAAACTACAAGTTATATTGGGTTGTCCCATAATTCGTGTCGTTTTTCTTCTACATTTAATTTCTCGTAAATAATCAAACGCCTTCATTACCTCAGGCTATATTTAATAGAAGACTCATGTTAAGAAATTTATCGCACATTTATCTCCGGCGTACATTGCCTAATGATGATGCAATAAGTGAAAATATAGAATTTCCGACCTTTTTTTCAAAAATGTTTAGTTATTTTACGAGTAAAGATTAAAATCCCTAACACTACGGGTGTAAGGGTGGTGCATGGCATGTCACATTAATGCTTCTAAATCATAGTCTTCTGAAATGTTCACTGAAATATTTCACAATTTGTCATCGGAGGGGAGTTTCAAAAGGGTCGATTTCACGATTTTAGTATTTCCAATAGTCCAACCTAGCTCATTTGACTATGATAATTCAAATACAATTATTTGCAAACTAATCCACACTGTTCCGGAAAGAAAATCCACAAAAATTTTCAAACCACATTGAAAATCTCAAGTTTTGTAGTCACCTCGCAAATCATTTTGGAAGGCAGGGATTGTGTAAAATAAACTTAGTTGCTACTAGAGAGTAACGATGCACTGTATACTTATTTTTATCTGTTCGTTAGAGTTGATTTTTTTCAATTTTAAGATCGTCGATTTTTTATCAAAAATTTCGCAATCGTCTAATTCCCCTCCACGGCAATGCCTTTACCAGCTGACGCCCCTAAAATGTAGAGAGCTGACCACTGTATCTAACGCAACATACAACAAGTCAAATACTTAACTTGTTCCAGCAAAATATTATTTAAAAAAGTGGCGACACGAATTATGGGACAACCCAATACTTGCCGATTATGATACACAGTGTCGAAGATTGCATCTGTTCCCTTCGTATTCCAAATGGTATCTTATCAGTCAGATGTAGAGAGAAGGCTTGAGAAATGATGAGACACAAACCATAATGTGCTTTATTGTTCAGCGCGCCAACGTCCTGGCGCTCGAATCGCCCATCGGAGTAGGATTCTCGTACAGCACCACCGTTGGTGCGTCTAATTTACCCATTCATTCATAACAGAATTTACTGTCCACAATTCGAAAAACGACTTCCCAAGCCAACCAAGCAATATCGTCTAACCCTAATCGTCATCTCCTAATTATTGATTCAAGTGGTTTATGCCCAATATTTGATCTTTGAACTAATCTTTGATCCCTTCAGCTAACTACACGGAGGCCAATGACGACCAGACTGCCTCGCAGAACTACGAAGCACTCAAGGACTTCTTCAGCAGGTATGAACGATTAGTGACATCGTCAGTACGCAAACATTGTCTTCATAGGACTTTGCATGCAATATCTTGCCTTAGAAGAGCAATGACAGCCCAAACTCTGGCAACATCGAACAATTCATCGTTTCAGAGTGCAGAAGACGTACGGTGATCGTGACTTCTACCTTTCCGGAGAATCCTACGCCGGTGTGTTCTTGTTTTACTTTTGCTTCGACTTTTGCTTGTTGATCGGTTTGGCGAGGATGAGTTTCATAATGTACGTATCCTTGCTAAGAACCTCGATTTTTCGCTTGTGATTAGTAACTCTATCAAAGAAAAATCAATAATTTGAATTCAGGTATCTACATTCCGACGCTCTCGAAGTTGCTCGTTAATGGCATCATGTCCGGCGACTTCCCCAACAAGAACTTCAAGGTGATTTCTTACTTCTTAACTATATTTAACTAATTTTTTACAATTTTTTAATTGATTGATTCAGGGAGCCGCAATCGGCAACGGTTTCATGGATGTGCCTAAGCTGATGAACTCGCTCGTGCTCTGGGGCAACTACCACGGACGAATGTCCACTGAGTAAGCTCTGTTTTATCATTACCAAAACGAAATCATTCTACCAATGGCCTTATATTATGGGACCATTATCCCTATTT
This sequence comes from Pristionchus mayeri, assembly GCA_036245805.1. Taxonomy (NCBI): domain Eukaryota; kingdom Metazoa; phylum Nematoda; class Chromadorea; order Rhabditida; family Neodiplogasteridae; genus Pristionchus; species Pristionchus mayeri. The sequence continues at coordinate 12,278,589 of BTRK01000002.1, forward strand.
TGACCACAATTTTATGAGGATTCCATTATATCAACATAGGTCACTTATTTCCGCTTCAACTACGATTTCTCTGTAGTATACTTGCAATATCGATACAGATTGTTTTGAAAATACAAATCACATCATGATTTGCAGGGACTGGGACACGGTCAAATCCAAGTGCTCAACTGGTGGGCAGGACGTCGAGAAGTACGACTTCTCCAAGTACTTCACCTCCGACAACGGCATGGACTACTACTCCGACGGATCCGAATGTGGAAACCTCGTGAGTGATCTTGATCTTTAGTATCTGATCTTTGATCTTTACATTTGTTCTCAATTGCAGACCGCACCGATGCTCACACTGGACGAGAAGTGAGTTCGGCACCTTACATATCTGCTTTCGTTTGCATTCAATCAAACATATTCTTTCGATGCTCAGCGTGTAGGATCTCGTTCTGAGTAAAAATCATTGCCAAGCAGGGACATTGATCTATGCCTTTTGCTCAATGATGGCAATCAATTCTCGCTTACAGCATGGACGAGTACAACTTCTACCAGGACTGCTACGCGGGCAATTCCGCGGTGCTTCCCAGTGGCGCTCGATCCGCAAAGAACCGAGGCTCCAAGGGCAAGGAACAGCGACGGTAAGATATTAATACACAAATACAATATAAATACGTTTGTTTTAGCCGCCTGAAGCGCTCTGCTGGCTACAACATCAACTACAACAATAATCCCGCGGTTCGAATTATGTACTTTATATTTATATTTACACTTTGAGTCCGTTGCGTTTGCGCATTATCTATGACATTTTTATTCATTTTCTCAAGGAAGACCTGTGATAGAGAACACGGCACTAGGTCGGATGAGAACTACGACGTCATGCCGCCTTTGATGTATCAGTGCCGATAACACAGAATGAAGAAAATCATTTATTTCACCAGCATTTGCACTATTCTTCCATGTTATTTAACCATAGTCCGCTTCGCTCAGGACAATCTGTGGGCTGACTCGACGGACACGCAGCTCGCCTACCCCTGCTGGAACGATGACGCCGTCACCTACTATCTGAATAGGCCGGAAGTTCAGGTTGGGCTTTTCGTGACTTTTGATATTTTAGTTCATATTGTCCATTTACGTGCATCCGTTTTTTGCGCATGATTGTATGATGTGCATAATGAGAAGAGAGCATGGCTAGAGAGTGTTCAACGACTATTTCAGGACGCCCTGCACATTCCTCAGGAGTGGCGCGACAGCCGATTGGGAGATGGGTGGAAGGACTGCAAGTAAGTCGAGAAATCAAAGATTAATCTTGGATTGTTTCCATCTTGCATCATTCTGTAGACGCATTGTTTATCAATGGTTGGCGAGTGCGTAATGTTTATTTTCGGAATTTTCACGTCATATTCTTTACAGCGATCCTATCTACAATCAGTATCAGCTCACGTACTCGAGCACCTACGATCTGTTCAACTACGTGTTGAGAACTTACAATGTGAGTTTTCTATCGCAACGTTCTCTTGATCCAGAATCACAATTATACCCGATATCTCTCATTCAACTACGTGTTGAGAACTTACAATGTGAGTTTTCTATCGCAACGTTGTCTTGATCCAGAATCACAAATATACCCGATATCTCTCATTCAACTACGTGTTGAGAACTTACAATGTGAGTTTTCTATCGCAACGTTGTCTTGATCCAGAATCACAATTATACCCGATATCTCTCATTGAACACTCATGAAGAGAGCGAAAGAGAGAAATCGCGTATGACATGGAAAGATCAAAGATCAAAGATCATCTCTCTCCAGAAGCCCTTCCGCTTCCTCATCTACAACGGCGACGTCGACACGGTGTGCAACTACCTGGGAGACGCCTGGCTCATGAAGGACGTCGCCAACAACAACAATTTGAATGTGAGAAATGTTCACCTTTTTCCAGGTTGATTGCTCGATCGCTCGTGAGAAGTTTGTAAAAATGCGTTTCATTAGTGCATCTGCAGTAGGTTTGCCATTGGCATAATTCCAATCATACAATGCACGATAATCGGGAATTGACAAACTTCTTCATTGCAGCACAACCCCCGCCTGCAGTGGTACTACCGTAACCAGTCCGCTGGCTACGCCCAGAACTACCAGAGCAAGGACGGCAGCAAGATCATCGACCTGGTCACCGTCAAGGTGCGACTGAATCTGATTTTAATTTTTTTACGAATTCAACCTGGACAAATCGATTTCGGCTAGATTCATAGAAAATATGGCAGATGTGAACACACAAGCAACAGTTCAACTTGAATTTCCGGATTCATTCATTACAAGTTTCTCATACTGATCGTGCCTGTCAGTTTTCAAATGAGCCTAAAACTACTCCTAATCGATCATGAAGCTCTTAATCTAGCCAATAATCATATTCCGATTATACCAACACATCTCTGCAGGGCGCTGGTCACTTCGTGCCCAATGACCGACCCGGCCCCTCTGCCCAGATGATCACCAACTTCATGTTCCCGCAGACGAATGGACTCATCGACTATAGGTTGAACGAGTTTTCTCTCTTCTGCTTTCTCCTGTTTCGCATGTAGAATTCGAATGCGTTTCATTAAAACATCCTTTATTCGAAGATTCAGGAGAATTTAGATGTGCTTCACTGATATTACAATGCACTGATCATAATCGTATTTCAATTTTATCTTCTCCATTAGGAAAATATCACAACTACGATCGAAATTCCAGTGACACGACGCTCGTCAATCCTATTCCGACGCCTCTTCCCCTGGTCAATGGCGGATACCAAGACCCCACCACCAAAAAACCCGATACCACAACCAGCTCCGCGACTACCGTATCCGCCGCGCTCGCCATGCTCCTCGTTGCGGGAGCCCTGTAAATACTACAATTATCGATTTTCTCATCAAATATAGCTGTGATCTGCTTCACTGTTGCCATTGTAAATTATTGTTGATGTGTATGAAATATTCATTAATGAATAAATTGATTACTAAGAACTTTTCAGTTTGATCAAAATTGAAATCACACGTAATTATCAACGATGTTCAACCAATTTTTAGATATAGGAGAGACCGTCTGAGAAAATTTACCAGAGGCCGTACAGCAAAAAATGAAATTTACCCTAAAATTATCCCTAGGGGTAACTTTTCATGTAGAGTTCGAAAATCGGCCTTTGAAAGCCGTATCTCCAACCCCTCATTTCCTGTGTTGCACTGCATCTGAGCGGTCGGTTTTTGTAAATCGTAAACGGTCGCTCCAAACTCCATACATGTATAGCAATTCTTAAAGATCTCGACGAGATAAGCATTTTTCTTGTTGTAAGTGAAGGGCTAGCTCATCTGTGAAAAAAGATCTGACCGTTTGAATGTTGAAAAAAATCATCATAAATTTGGATGCCATAATTATTCGCTTTTTTATTCTTTCATTTGATTCCTCGTTGAAAAGTACCCCTACGGTTTTATTTTCATGGAAAATTTCGTTCCTGTAAAGGGTCCGCCAAGATGCCGAAATAGCAGGCATTCCATGTTTTTGCCAATATATGCAGTTCTAAGCCGCGTCGATGTGAACCACGATTAAATCTACCTGGTGTATGACTATACTAAGCTAGGGTAATAATAACCCGAAGAGAAAAATACGTTATCTAAATTTTGAAAAAATCGATCTTTTTCATGTCGATTTTGCCCATGTTTAGGCGCATTCAACTTTTCCTTTTCAATCCCAATTCTTAATTTTCTTTGCAAAACTAGTAGTACGCATAAATGTAAGTCAGAAAATATTAAACATAGGGCCATCAGCAATAAGTAAGTTAGGCATAAATGTGCATGAAAATGCAATGTCGCGTGGTAAAATAAAATATTTTAAATTCTAATAAGATAATTTTAGAGGAATAGTGCTTAAATTGTTACACTATACAATGGTTACAACGTCGCACAACTAAAATATGCATTGAAAATGGCACATACCTTCATCTTTTAAAAAATGATTTTTCGGACACATGAAAATATATATTTCTTGAAAACGACTGATATTGCGCAATAATACATCCAAGCCGATTAGTTTGGTTGTACGAAGAATTATTATGTTAAAATCTGACAGATTCGCGCGAAACTGCGCTTGAAATTTAATTTTGTTCTTTTCCGATGCTCTCAATATTACAATTTTAAACAAACTTATGCCTAACTTACTTATTGCTGATGGCCCTATGTTCAATATTTTCTGACTTACATCCATGCGTACTACTAGACTTGGTAAGAAAATTAAGAATTGGGATTGAAAAGGAAAAGTTGAATGCGCCTAAACATGGGCAAAATCGACATGAAAAAGATCGATTTTTTTCAAAATTTAGATAACGTATTTTTCTCTTCGGGTTATTATTACCCTAGCTTAGTATATATTCACATCGACGCGGCTTAGAACTGCATATATTGGCAAAAACATGGAATGCCTGCTATTTCGGCATCTTGGCGGACCCTTTACAGGAACGAAATTTTCCATGAAAATAAAACCGTAGGGGTACTTTTCAACGAGGAATCAAATGAAAGAATAAAAAAGCGAATAATTATGGCATCCAAATTTATGATGATTTTTTTCAACATTCAAACGGTCAGATCTTTTTTCACAGATGAGCTAGCCCTTCACTTACAACAAGAAAAATGCTTATCTCGTCGAGATCTTTAAGAATTACTATACATGTATGGAGTTTGGAGCGACCGTTCACGATTTACAAAAACCGACCGCTCAGATGCAGTGCAACACAGGAAATGAGGGGTTGGAGATACGGCTTTCTAAGGCCGATTTTCGAACTCTACATGAAAAGTTTCCCCTAGGGATCATTTTAGGGGAAATTTCATTTTTTGCTGTACGGCTTATAGTTGAAATTGCTCAGTTCTCTCAGAAAGTCTCTCATAGTACCTTTATTACTACTGATTTTCGTAACCTACATATCCAATAGTGGCGATCTTTCAAAAAGAGGACGCTAGCTTTGAACATCTTATTTTCGAAAATAAGTTTCCCGGTGGCACCGTCTCCTTTCCAGCACCTTCATCACCTCATTTACTCGACCACTTCACAGGACTTCCATGGTCACCAAGCCGCAGAGCGGGGATAGGGTTCAATATTTATTCGCTCATAGCCAGTATATTCTCTCTGCTCCCTGGCCGATTTCTACCACTTTTTTTTATTAAATTAAACATATTTATATCTCAGGAATATGTCAGACAGGATTGCCTTCAAGATTGCTTCCACTAGAAATGTTCACCGCAAAGTTGACTTGTAAGTCGATATTTGAACTCTGATCCAGACAATAGACCCAAATTTCAATGATAACTTGCAGTTTCTGCTGGGACTACATCAATGGTGATAGTATTCTTCTCAATGCGATCTACTATGCCGTTGCTACTTACGTAGTCAGAAACGATACATTCAAGCTGTATTGGCGGGGTGAGGATACCGATCATAGCTGTCCACGCCGCCGGCGACCTCGCGACCATGAACCCCGGGTCATGGTTTTTTTGGCAGGTGGTCGGGAAACCTCAGTCGTAGAAGATAAACCTAAGTTGCCATAACCGTCGTCATGTACATCGACACAACTGGTATTTGTCGGCTACCGTAACCCGCACCACCGTAATCTGAGTACCGTGGGCACACCACAATGTGGTAAAACATACCTTAGACGGATCAGGATTGCTCGTCCGTCATACCGTAATCTAGTTACAGTAGCCCAAGTACAGTACCATAACTAGCAATCGTGAACTGACTTAATTTTTTCATGAAATTTCCATGACATGGTTGAGCCCCACTGACACATTTTGTCAGTGGGGGCTCACCATCGTATAGGGGGTCATGGTCAAAAATGGATTGGAAGGTCAATGGTTGGTCAAGACTTGGTGCCGTACCTAAACCACTACCGAAACCCCGATTATCGCAAACTAACTTTATTTTTAAAAAGTCCTGGTACCGGTCGCAATCGATTCTACAGGACCCAAGTAACTACCGTAACCCAGTTCGTTGGGTCAGATCCAGTTCGTTGGGTCAAACATTTTTCTAATAATCCGAAATTGAGCAAACAATTATTTTAAAGTATCATACAGTTCCTCTAATTATTGTAGCGTAATTGTATGATAGGTTTAGGATTTTTAGAAAAATGTACCAAAATTTTAGAAAAATGTTTGACCCAACGAACTGGATCTGACCCAACGAACTGGGTTACGGTAGCTACTTGGGTACTGTAGAATCGATTGCGACCGGTACCAGGACTTTTTAAAAATAAAGTTAGTTTGCGATAATCGGGGTTTCGGTAGTGGTATACGGTATCTGTGGGTACTGTACTATCGATTAGGTACGGCACAAGTCTTGACCAACCATTGACCTTCCAATCCATTTTTGACCATGACCCCCTATACGATGGTGAGCCCCCACTGACAAAATGTGTCAGTGGGGGCTCAACCATGTCATGGAAATTTCATGAAAATATTAAGCCAGTTCACGATTGCTAGTTATGGTACTGTACTTGGGCTACTGTAACTAGATTACGGTATGACGGACGAGCAATCCTGATCCGTCTAAGGTATATTTTACCACATTGTGGTGTGCCCACAGTACTCAGATTACGGTGGTGCGGGTTACGGTAGCCGACAAATACCAGTTGTGTCGATGTACATGACGACGGTTATGGCACCTTACGTTTATCTTCTACGACTGAGGTTTCCCGACCACCTGCCAAAAAACAATGACCCGCGGTTCAAGGTCGCGACGTCGCCGCCACTGCTGGACAGCTATGATACCGATGCCGCGAAATATCGGTTTTGAAAAGATATTTATTGAGTTCATCTAGAAACACATTAAAGCTTCTCAGCATTGTTTCAACGAAGTATGTGTTTCAAAGCTCAAATAATATTATCAGAATGCCTTATCCATTATTCAGACTTATTATTCATTTATTATTACAATATTATCATTATTATTTTAAGAATAATGATAATATTGTAATAATAAATTATAATGCATTTTCAGCCGATGTCTCGAACGTTGAGCTGATCAGCGATAACGATCTCTTAGCAGCAATTGAATATGCGAAGTCTATGAGAATGAGGTAGGAAAGTAATATGTTGAAATGTTTGCAATTTGTGCGGCTATACCAGCATCTGTCATTCCAGCTCTTCTGATGATCTTTGCGTGCATCTGGTAGTGGGTGCTAGTGATGAGGAGGAAAGTCCCTTATCTGCGAAGCTTGCAGCGCAATACAAGGTGAGAAAACACCCATTTTCCTCGAAGAATTCGAAAAACGATACCGCGCTATGTCCATGCTCTCTAGATCGATTCAGCGTGCACAGAATGAAGTGGTATCGCTTCTAAAAATATCACTAGAAGTACTCATGTCTTTGCTCCCTTGACTCTCAATTATTATCTCGGTTCGGTCAGTGAATCATGTCGCGGTTAGGTACTTGAAAGCTGGATCATGGGGCGAAAAAACAATTTACACCCAATATTCCAAATATCACCTCGTCTAGGACCGGAGATATGAAATTGCGGTAAATCAAATATTTACTTTGCTCCATTATTTTTCCACGCCATATGTTACATCCAAATTTTATTCGATGCAGGCTATGATGAAAACTTGGAGTAACGAAGAGGAGAAGCGTGATGATAAAAACGAGAAAGGCGATGGATGAAGAGGTGCCGCAGCTGGAGCCTTCGAGTGGCCTGAAGAGAGAGACTCCTCACGATGAGGTTGGCGACGATTTGGACTAATTTCCAGAACCAAATAAACGAGAAACAACACATAGCTGTATTATCTTAATTTACAAATGTACACGAGAGTGTATGCATTTGAGCGCAGAGATGGAATACGTGCGACAGACAATATTGATCATGTTCAGGAGGGGTCTATCAAGTCAGTTGAAGAAGATGGTGAGAACGAGGAAGGCGAAGAGAATGATGAGGTCGTGAAGATAGATCGGAAGGAAGATGAGAAGGATCCTGCGGGATTCTGGAGAACCTTCGAAGACGGTCTCATGAAAGCTCTGAACATTGTGAGGAAGTACGTGGATAACGAGGCGGATGAAGAAGGAAAGAGTGGGAATCTCGACGGGAAAGGGAGTGAAGAAGAGGAGAAGGGGAAGAAGAAAGTGACTACTCGAGGATTCTCCGATGCCATCAAAGTTACCAACGCGATTGTTCGAAGCATGCTATCGGGCGAGGACTTTGTGCATCCTCTGGACCGGCTGAAGACTAGGATCGATAGGGAGGAGGAGTTTGCAGATCGCGAGAGTGCTGTCAAGGAGAGAGAGGAGGCTGTGGAGAAACGCATGGAGGAATTGGAGGAGAGGGAGAGAAATCTCAATGAGAGAATGAAGAAGATCGAGAAGGGGAAAGGAAGAAAGGAGTTGGAGGAGAGAATGGGCAAGATGGAGAAAAGGCTGAAGAAGATTGAGGAGAGAATCGATGAGGATGTGATTTCCCTGTAAAAAGCGATTCGTTATGTTCATGTTTCATGTGTATTGACGAAATGATGTGAATTTTGTGTGGGATAAATATGACATTAATCTTGACTTGCGTTCGTCTCAATCGATCATGGCAGCATGGAAGTAATGGCTAAAGTAAATAGTAGTCCACATGAACCTTGCCGCCAGCTGGTCTTGTGGTGTAGTGGTTATCACGTCTGCTTCACACGCAGAAGGTCGCCGGTTCGATCCCGGCCAAGACCTACGTTTTGTCGGCACACGCCGATATTTTTCTCACTCCTTCACCCTCCCCCCTTATTTGACTAGATCTTAGCCGTATCCATGCTTTACCATACTCCGCCTCTCTTAAGTTGCATTTACAATTTTTAATATTTTTGGATCAACATCAATTTGCATCTTTCACTCCAATCCAATTACTATTCTCTCCTCTCCCTCTCCTCCGCCATTTCCGTGCTCCTCTCCTCACTCTCTCCTTCGTTTCTCGTCATGAGCGATCGTCAGGCGTCTCTCTTCTCAAATCTGCGCCGGCTCTCCAACATGTGCATTGAGGTAAGGCCTTTTGTTCTTTGAACTTTCGTAACACGTCGTTCCTTGTTGATCTCTGACCTTTCCCAAGGACATTTCGTGAATACTTGATCTTTTTACGTGAATTTTACAGTAATTTGGTGATCTTTGACCTTTCAGACCCGCTCGATTCTCCTCCCGGTGCTGCTCTCCATCGGTCTCTCGCAGGCGCTCTGGGTCGGCGTCTACGGCTGTCAAACGACGCGAAATGTGAGCTATTGATCTTTGATCTCTGTTTCGAAAAAACCTTCGCCTTGATCCGTTTAGTCGAAAATTAATCTCTGATCGTTGATCTTTAGATTTTCTTCTACAATTCGGACTCGCCCAGCTTCGAGGATCGTGAGGGATCTTCTGATCTTTGATCTCTAATATTTCTGCTCCAATCAGATATTATCCGCTACCTCTTACGATCTTATCGAATTTTTCGAAAATTGCCAAATTTCCGGCCCCAAATTCAAATTCGATTTATCTCATTTGGGCTCTTGTGCTGAAGCCCAGATCGTAGTATATCATAGGGTTTAGGTTGGGATAGATAGCAGTTAAAGGTACCCACCAGTCAAAAATTGAGTGTACTTCAATTTGCGCAGTTTCGCTCCCTCATTTCAATGTAATAAGTCAAAAAAATTAAATAAATTTTATTAATGCTAAAAGTAAACAAAGCCGGGAAATAAAAATATTTACTGTTCGTGTAGTCGAGGTATTGCAATTACGGTATTTGATACGAATTGATTAAAATTTTCATGGACTGGTCGCACTCGAACTCCTTCAACCATTTTCCGCTGTTTTCCTGTTTATTTTCAGCAATTCTTGTTGTATTTTACATAAACCTGCTTTGTATTGTAGCGCTAATCACTTTTGGTCATATGTATGCGGTTAGGAAACCAGTTTAACGCAACTGCTCAAGAGTGAACTTAGACTGTTTGTGTTCTGCTGTCAATGTATATCGTGTAATTGCCTCCTAGTAATTGCCCTTCAAATGCGTTGTGTGCCCACGTAAAGAAGAGGTCGCGAAAACGATACCGAAGACGGAGGAGAAGAGGAAGGAGTGGCTGCTGCGAATCTACTGGAGGAGGAAACGAGAGATTGACGTATGGTAAAGAGCTCGGTCATTTATAATGCGGTTAGTAAAGTAATCTGGCCCTATTGAATAGCGAACGAGCGTTTTCGGATTGCTTCATATTCTTTCTAATCGTATTTTATTGCTTACATTTGCTGTCAGTACATGGGTATAGTTAGCTGCTCCACCTGCCTGTTACGATCGCACTTATGCCGGACAATTCGCGACGTTGCCAACATTCAATAAGATGAGTTCAAGTTACTCGAAGAAAAGTCTAACGACGATTCAAGCAGAGGTGTGGCGAGCATGGTTCGCCACCCCGACTTCGTAAGGACACTACCAGGACCCCAAAGACGTGAGTCATGGTATATTTCGCCTATTGGACTTACCTTCATGGTCAGTATGACCTATCGGTTGTATAATCCAATTCTAAATCAGTATAAACCCTTTCTTGTTTTGGTATTGGTAATCGAATGTTCCGTTTGCTACACTATGCGTTTTTAGTATAGTAAGAAGAGGGAAGGGGAGGCTCTAGCAGGGCGATGTACAGGCACTGGGCAAAATGTATTACTTACAAAAGAAAGGATACATTCATTCTAAGAATTACGACAATCTTAAGATCAATGCTATGAATTGACCGGCAAACTTTCATGAAAAATGGGAGCTGGAAAATGTCGATCTGGGCTTCAGCACAAGAGCCCTCATTTGAATTCGCGCACAGGCGAACGCTGGCATCGCAGTGCTCGTGATCGTCGGCGTCTCCATCACGATGCTCACCTTCGTCATCTTCAACTTCAGACGCGTCGTCACGGTGAGATCAAAGATCAAAGAACAAAGATGAAGCTACAAAGTGGAGCATGTCTGACCTTAGTACTTCGATTCAGGAATCAAAGCACAAAGATCAGATATGAACAATAACCCCTCGCAGGCGTGGCTGGCGCTCTCGAACATCACCTGCTCCTTCGTCGTCGCTGGCTGGATCCTCAAGTTCGTGATTAGAAAATTCAAATTTGAACTTGGCGCCCGAAAATTCGAAATTTGTGAAAATCGGACATTTTTTTTGCGTCGCTGCTTCCGCTCGAGGAGCACCAGAAGGTTACGATCGCCCTGGTGGCCACGAGCACGTACGGAGACGGCGCCGTGCTGGTACGGTAATCAGAGTTACGGTAGGATACGATAGCTGATGTCGATCGATAACTGGGGGCACTGGTGATAGCTATTGGCCATCGAGAAGAGATTTGTTGCGATCACTTAATAATAACTATTGATCAAATTCTAGCTAAACTAAATAGATACGGTAGAGTTTCGACATTATCGATTTATTATCGCATTATCTTCAGTCGATCTTCACGAAGCTCTTGCCCGCGTGGTTTCAGCAGTTGTACGGGGTGAGTGGCTCTCGCACGGAATATGCCGATTACGGTACCTACCGCAATCATATTGATCAAGACTCTTCGCGAATATGATATTAGAGGATCAATCTACCGTAATGCCAACGCCCTACTGTAGTCTACCGTAAGACAATCGATAATCTCTGGTAGATCACAAACTGCGCCGCGATCTCCACCTTATACCTCACTTGTCTGCCCGGGTACACGGCGTGGTTCCTGCTGGCGATCGTCATCATATGGAGTAAGGATTGATCTTTGATCTTTGAACATTGAACTTTGTATTTTTCTGATTTGATTTATTTCGTCTTTTTGGAATATTTCCTGGAAGTAATGCACTCTTGCAACATGTAGTGCGTAACATAGGTGTGTGAATAACAGTTTTAAGTCATTCTTTAAAAAAGAGCTCCCATAAGTATTTCGGTAGGCAACCTGGCAAAGTGGGACTCAGCTTGTTTAGCCGTTGTGAGAGTCCATAAATTCGTTTCGAGCAAACCTTTTTTAAGATTGAAAATAATTAAAATTTGAATTTTTTTATAGACATCATTACGGTATTCTCTCCGATCGATCGCATCGTTCTCGAGCGCGCGCAGGACTACAGTGCCGATGTGAGCAGCATTATCGATTGATTTTTGCTAGGATATTTTATCTCTGGAGTACTGTATAATATCTTCAGTGTCTACGGTAGATGAATTTTAAACAAAAATGCAAAACGATTTGAAACGGTGTTCGATTTGTGCAACCCTCTTTCTGAGAAAATATTTCCGTCTTCCTCCACTACTAGTCTGTTTCCTTTGACATCAATTATATTGATTTTCGTTCAAACTAGTGTTGACGTTTTGACTCATTGAATACACTTTTGGATCTTTTCATTCCGAGCTATTCGGCTCCGAGAGTCGGTGGATCTGAGATCCATTGGATCTGAGATCCTATGGATCTTTAGATCAAAACTCATTTCAGAAGTCTTGGATTTTGCTTCAAACTTTTTGGCAGTAATCATAGGGAACTTCAGGTTATCCGCTTCCTGATGTACTCGGCGCCAGCCCCGGATAATGATGCAGCTGCAGCTCAGAGGTGTGGGCTGAGATAGACATTGGACACTAGTGAACATGGGGCAGTATTGATTCTGTAGTCATCTATAGGTTTCCAATAATCATTGTTCTCTATTGGAATTGGTGTATATCTGGTCTTTTTCAGAAGTACTGGGTAAAAAACAAAGATCATCCTCTTCAGACCGCAGTATCTGGAGTCGGAGTCAGAGAGGGAATCGGATTCGAAGGATGATGCAGTTGTGTGAGTTGCAGCCGTCATGGTCAAGTTGATCTTTGATCTCTGACCTACCTTGTCTTGCCATGCTCCTGTTAAGTTTCATCCTTATGTGACCTACCGAAAGTCTACCGTAATCTTTCCTGCGTTACCAGGATGCATCGCCCTGCCAATCGTCTCGCGGGCGGCGCCGACGGCCAGGAGCAGGCGGATGCTGCGGAGAGCGGAGAGGATGAGGTGAGAGGAGAGGAAACGGAGATCGAAGATCAGGGATCAATAGCATGAATCAATTTCATCAGGAAAAATATGATGAGGGTGAACAGAAAGAGAGTTAAAAAATCTGATTAAATAATAATGAATTTGATGGGCAGCAGCTGAAAGATCAAAGAGGAATGAAATTTTTGCGAAAATAATCGATTTATGAAGAGGTGAAAATAAGTTGATATACGCAGGATCGAAATATGGGGATGTGTGTTGAATTGAATTGAAAGTTTAAAGATTAAAGATCAAAGACCAAATACCACGCGCAGGAGCTCAGCTCGAGCGGCGCCTTCAGTGACGAGAGCATCTTCGGAGGAGACGAGCAGCTGAGAGCGCGCGAGGCTCTCAACGTGGGATGTGAGTACTGTATGGAGTACTGTAGGGAGTACAGTAAGGAGAATAATGACATGAATTCTGGTATACGGTAAACTGTTTAGTGTAAATTTGCATATTTCCATACCCTTCACTCGCTTCATGTGTACCGGCAATAAAACGAAATATGAAAGATCAACGATCGCCTTTTCAGCGCACCTCGGATACGGCTGCTGGATCTTCTGTTCCGTCCTCGTCGGCAGCTCCATGACCGTCGGTAGGTAAAAATGGAGAAAAATCAAAGATCAAATACCATAAGGGACTCATCTGTTCAAACATGTTCAATAGTGTTCCTTGATTATCGACCTTAGATCTGCTGCCCTGCAGGGCTGTAGGAAGCAGTCGATTGATCGAAGTATCATCTTGAAAGAGCAAAGACCAGAGATCAAAGACCAAAGACCATCCCTATCGTACTCTCTGCAGGCCTTCTCCCTGCTCTCGTGACGACCGCAAGCGTGCTCGTCGGCCTTGCCTACACGCTCAGCATCCACAACGTGGACCAGAACATGCCCGCCCTTGCCATCAGGTATACGATAGGATGGGGTACGGTAGGTGAGAGGTACGGTAGGATCGGGAACGGTAGGATTGATGTACGGTAGAATTTGGGTACGGTAGGATACAGTACTTTCTACAAGTAATGCTTTGCAGCATCTCCGCAGGTCTGGCGGGCCACTTTGTCACCGTGGCTCTCCTCCGTGCACTCGAATTCGTCGCCTGTTCCCTCCTGTGACCGTACCCCCCCCCCCTGAGACAGTTACCGTACCCTCTCCTACCGTATTCCACATGTAGATACCGTATCTGCTAATTATGTGTTTCAAAATAATGATTTCGCTTGGAGTTTCGCGGAATAAAGTGATATTTCAACATGTTTTCGTCGGTATTCTACTTTTATACCTTTCTCCGCTTTTCAAGCACATACATATTTTAACATTCATCTCCCTGAATCAGGGATGAGCTGCAGTAACCCACGACAGTGCAATCTACCTTTAGTGATTACGCCTGTTCAAGCCAGATTCCTCCAATGTTCTGGCCATTCGACCGAGGCAGTTTGCCCTACCACGAACCTGAAATTTGCATATTAGTCGTTTTTACAGTGTCCATGTGGGCAATCTGGGTGGATGACATCCAATTATGCAATGCTTTATCATCCTAGCGAGCACCTGACACTATGGCGCCCTTGCCCCCTCACAAAGCGGTTGAGAGAAGGGTAGAAACGTGCGCACATTCTCCCCTCGTATTTTCTTATCACCAGATCTTATCGAACAGTCCGGTCAATTCTCCCCATGCTCGCTCCTCTATTGATTCTTCTGCCTCTTCTTGCAACGGCTGAGGTCACTGTTTAACTTTTTAAAGTTTGCTTCTTTTAAGTCAAATAACATAATGACTCGGCTTCACTTAAAAATTATCTGAGGAATACTGAGTTCATCTGGTCTGTGTTTCCAGTAGCTCTCAATCTTGAATTGCATTGAGGAGCAGTCTTTCCTTTGCACATGCTATATAGCATCTCTGACCGACTCCAGAACTGGCACCAACTTAGTCACCAGTTGGAAATTTTGCATGATAAGAGAGTTGTCAGGGACATGCATGTAGAATGGAGTGGGGAATAAATGTCAAATTGCGTCAAGGATTATCAAATTTCCCAAAAACTGACGTTCAAAATTCGAATAAAACGAACTAGTGATGATCCAATCGCGGCACATATTGATGAAGGTACAAATACAATGATATCTGTCCCCTTTCACTGTTTGTTATGTACCTTCGAGCGAACACATGGGGACTCATAAAACGATTTTGAAGTAAATTCTTAGAACTTTCTAAAAATGAACCCCAATGATTCAGGTCGACTATCCTCAGTGCGATGACAAGGTGGACAACATCGTTCGCATCTTCAACTCACCAGGATCCGAGAATCGTACGTTCTTTCATTCTTGATTGGAGTATCCCAGACTGATTCTGGTCCAATATTCAACATTACAAAACAAAATCTTAATACACTTGAAATTCTAAGTCGTATTCCACAAAAATGAATACAATTTGCCACAATTCGATTCTAGTCAGATTGATCCAGCAAGGTTTCCGAGTACTCAGTTGATCGGCTTAGAAAGTGTGTAAAAATATGGGCCTACGACCTTAATTTCTAACTCTACTTTTCAGTGCCCGTGCAGCTGAGCAACGTATCCATGACGACGTACGATGCCAACTTCCAGCCGAGTTGCAATACGACGGGAGGAGACATCACGTTCCCCGGAAGTGCCAGCCTCTACCAAGGTGGCCAAGTCTGCTTTTTTTTTCTGGCAAAATTCACTCACTAGAGCCAAGTGATGCGATAGTTTTTTTCTCGTTTTCTCTGACTTTTCTCGCTGGAGAATGTCGTAATCTCTTTTGCAGTTCTGCCATTCAGCAAAACATCTTACACGGAATCGCTACACTGTTATAATTTCCATATGCTAAATTCTAGCGAAAAAATCCGGAAATCTATCTACTTCATAATTTAAACTGCCAATATTGTAGGAATGATGACGGTCACTTCGAAATTCGACACTACCTTTGTCACGCTGAAACTGACTCTGAAGAAGAACGACACGGAGACCGGATATGTGTGCATCAACGGAGAGGCGCAGAATGGCGTGGTCGATGACACTTTCTGGTCAGTTACTTAGTGCTGAAATAGCGAAAACACAGCTTATTGAAGATCTACTTTGAATAATTTTCCTAACCTACTAATCATAAGAAAAATAATTTTGCAGCACCTTCGACCTCTGCGACCCTGATGTGATCTACGCTCTGCCCATTTGTGAAGCTCTTACGCAGCCCGGAGTCTACAATCTGAGTGGTTCGAATTTTCCTAAATTCTGGCTCTCAGAGAACGAAAATTGAACTGATTCAACATCAACGTTGGCAATGCCCCACAGGTTCATTTATCAGACTGATAAAGATATTTATAATTCATTAGTTGCAGAGAAAACGCCATTCCCGATCTACCTCCTGTTCAACCCGATTCCGTACGAAAACCGCAACCTCATGACTGTAAGTCATAGAAATAAAATTTTAGAGCCTGTTACTTACAATCCTGTTCCAATTTTTTTCATAGTAGTTCTTCCAGGGAATGTGGAAGATCTCCGCAGAAGCATCGCTCGGTGATCAGCGGATCTTCGACTGGACCTTCATTGGCACCGACGACAGTGGATGGGTGCACATCACAAAAACGGGGGTTCAATGACATCGACAATTCCAAGAAAATCAAACAAAAATCACACATTCTATCACATATTTTAGTTTCAAACCCCCCTGATATTTTCGAATTGTCCCCCTTTCCACCTGCCTTGTGTACGTTTCCCATTCGGAAATTCTTCAGTTTAAACTCAATTAAACACGAAAGTACAACTGTATTTACATTATATCATCCTATCTATACAATATTGACACAATCAGTGAGTTCATTATTTGGCCTAGAAGAGGTCTTTGTCGTTCTTGACCTTCTTGTTGATGATTTTCCGATCGCAAATCAGCATCTGGTCCTTCTTGCCGGAGAGGTAGTCGTGGAAGTCGTTGTACCTGCAAGAAAAATTTTATTTTATTAAAATTTTAAAAAAAACAAAGATTTTTTGACTTTAGTAATACAAAATTGTTAACAAACATAGACGAGATCAAAGATCAAAGATCGAGGACCAATATGTAGAGGGTGGCGGGTGAGGACTGGAGGAAGGCCTTCGACTTCGCGTCCTCGTCCCATACCTGCAGAGATCAAAGATCAGAAAGGTGACGTCATTCTGGCATCTTGCCAATTTCCATCATCACTACGCAACCCTCACCAGCTGCCCCAGCAACTCGCCCTCGCCAGGCGTGCGGCAGACGCGCGAGTAGTCGTATTCCTGAGAGGAGAAGGGTTACGGTAGGTGCTAATCAATATTTCTACCGTACTCATTAGAGTACCGTGCCCAGTGAGTACTGTAGCCTACCTTACCTTCTTGACGGCGTCGATCTTCTCGATGGCTATGCGCTGGAGCTCCTCGGGCAAGTCGGGGAACCACTCACGGGTGCGCGCAGCACCAGCCGATGTCACCTAAAACAAATGGTAAGGTACGGTATCGATCGACAAATAAGTTTGGAATTATCGTAATCCTATCGCTCACCGAGTCCCAGTAGTTGCGGATGCCCTCGCCGGTGAAGAGACGGGGCTCGGGCTTGTACTCGGTCAGGTGCAGTCGGCGCTAAATGGCGTAATTTTTCGGAATTGAATTACAAGCGGAACGATAAATTCCCCACCTGCTGCTGCTGCACCTGCTGCAGCTTCTGCTGCATGCAGCTCCAGTGGGCTGCATGGTGATGGATGTTGTTGAGGATGGTCTCCCGCAGCGTCGCGTCCACGCGCTCCGGGTAGGAGAAGGCGGGCAGCGGCTCGCCCTGAACGTGATCTTTGAACTTTGTTCTCTCGAGGGATTCTCATCTTCAGTCCCCGCACGAACATGTGCGCGCTCTCCACGTAGTTGTGCGGGAAGTAGCCACCTGAATGATTGGTGTCTGATGATTTTTGAACTTAGATCTTTGATCTCTCTCCCTCACCTTCGAGGATGGCCACCGTGCGATCCGGACAGATCTCGTTCAGCTGACGAGCCATGTGCCCGAAGCTGGAATGGGCAGATCAGAGATCAAACTAGAAATTCAAAGATCAAACTACAAGGATCAAATATAAAAGATCGTACCCGTGCGCCTTCACGCCCTGGCCCATCTCCTGGTTGAGGTCGTAGTAGCCGGCGTCGAAGCCCGCCGAGACGAGGATCATGTCGGGAGACCATCTGGAGAGATCAACGATCAAAGATCATCGTCCGAGATTGGTCATGGTAGGCCATAGTCAGATGAGGAGGTGCGTGTGATGCAATACAAAGATGGGGTGAGGCCAATCGTCATTGATTAGATATTGACCGGAGGTCAAACTACAAACTCCAGAGATCAAACTTCAGACTACAATTTCCATAGATCAACGATCAAAGATCACGCACTCTCTGAGCACGGGCAGCAGCACGTGGTGGAAGGCGGAGGGGAAGCCGCCCTCGGTGTTCATCGCGCGTTGAGCGGGAAGAAGAGCTGACCCTCTGCAAGTTGTAGTTTGATCTCTGATCTCTGATCTTTGAACTTTGACCTCTGGATTGTATCAATTCGAAATGCACGAATGTGAGGGCGAATTCGACTACGAGTATTGTTGGTAAGAGGAGGTGATCTCTTGCCACCTACACTCTGTCGATTGCGCGACGACTAATCTTTGATCTTTGAACTTTGATCCTTACGCACTCTTGGTGTCGTAGTCGAAGGTGCGCTCGTAGGGCCAGAAGGCGCCGTGCTGGTGCGCGTGGAACGACGTGAAATGCAGCCTGTCGTCGTCCCTGAAAGATCAGAGATCAGAGATCAAACTACAAAGATAAACTCACTTGACGGAGTGGAACGTGCCGTTGCCAGCGTGGAAGTCGAAGTCGGCGATGGCGACCTGGGGAGAGAGGAGGTATCAAAGATCAAGAACCAAAGATCAAAGGTCAACCTTCTTGAGCCCGAGCTTCTCCACAGCATATTTGGCGGCGAGCGCGACGTTGTTGAAGAGGCAGTACCCCTGCAAAGAAAACAAGTTGATCTTTGATCTTTGATCCTTGACCTACCATGGGCGTCTTGCCGTACGCGTGGTGGCCGGGCGGGCGCACGATCGCGAATCCGTTGCCGATGCTGAAATCAATCGATGGTGGGTACAGTAATCGTTCACACATTCCTGTATTTTATACCTACTGTAGCTGATCGCAAATTGACTAGTACACGTGGGCTACAGTACCATAGCCCCAGTCTGCTACCGCACCCACACTACTCAATCTGATACCGTTCCCACAGTACCCATCATCCGCCGTGCAACAGTACCTGACGGCTACCGTACCCTCAGCACCAGTTGGCTACCCCATCCCCAATAACCAACTTTTACCGTAACCCCAATACCCGTCGTCTGGCGTACCCTAGTAATCAACTACTGTACCCACAGTACCCATCGACTACCGTCTCACAGCACCCATCAACTACGGTACCCGCCCCTCCCCCTCAATCGCAAACTGACTATAACACATGTGCGCAACATTTGTCCACAGTATCTGTCGGCTACCGTAATCCCTCCATCCCTTGCTTACCGTCCTTCGACGTTGGCTTTCACGATATCGAGCGAACTGCCGGCGGAGAGACGCGCAGCGGCGAGTGACTGAGGACCCAGCCAGAGGATCTCCTTGTATCTGCGAAGATAATCTTTGATCTTTGGTATCTGGCCTTTGATCTCTGGTCGTTGATCGTTCTTCTACCTGCAGTAGTCTTCGCACTGCTCCGACGTCTTGAGCGCCTCGAATTCCTGTAATTATAGGGTGTCATTTCATGATAAGAAAAAATATGATCTTTTGCTTACTAGGAGAATTGTGTGACCCGTCGGACTACAGTAATCTTTTAGCCCGCTTCCCCCCTCACCTTGATCAGATCCGCGGGGTGGTTGAGCATCAGCTCCTCGTCGGTCGCCGGGCGGGCAGGGATCTGCAGAAAATCGATATTCGCTGTTCGGGTTACGGTAGCCCTTATCGTGCCGGGACCTACTCGCACTGCGCCCTCGAGCTGGCCCTCCTTGACGAGGCGCTCGTAGATCAGCCTTAAATCAATCGATAGTCTCTCAGATTACAGTAACCGTACGGTGTTTTGATGATTATTTTTATCGAAAAATGAGTTAAAAATTTGCGGAAAAAACATTAAGTTTATTATTTTTTATTATTTATTTTTGTAAAACTCTCTTGATTCTCTCCGGCTTCTCCGCCATCGTCGGGTCGTACGGGCAGGTGTGCTCAAGCATCCGCTCGTCGTAGACGAACCCGAACGGCTTCGAGCTGAACGATCACGTCATTATTACGTCATCGAGTATTACGTCATCAATATTCGATGGCGTCGTCAGCACCTGGTAGAGGCGTAGAGACACTGCGTGAGCGCCGAAGCTCGACGAAGAGAGAGGAGCATCTGCAAGTGGGTAGGGTTACAGTAATCCTGTTCGTGTCGGGACCTGAGATGGACGAAAGAGTGAATGACCTACCATGAAGCCAGAGGAAGAGGACGAAAATAGGCGGAAAATAGGAGAGGAGAGAAGGGGTTGACCACTCGGGACGGAGGGAAGGGATGGGAGTGATTGCGAGAGAGGACGAGTGGAGAGTGAAGCAAACAATGGAACGCAATTATAATATTACAATGATCAGATAATTGAATTACGCAAATGTCGTTCGTACGTGTTATTGCACTTGTTTTGACACGTGCTTTGATCTTTGTTTTGGGTTGTTTAGAGAGCACTTTAATTCCCCTCCGCTCCACCACGGCTGTACTGGTGCGGTGTCATAGATCTATGCCCGAGGGAAAAAATAAAATATTCCACCATGTTCCCTGTCAAGTGGGAGAGCGCCGGACTGGACATGAGATAGCTAACCTATTCCATTTAAAGGCCTTTTTTGGTGACACCAATCAGATTAGATTTAATTGGATTAGAAGACCACCTTTGCGAATACCTCCCTTTTCATTCCCTTTCCATAGTGCGTGTGTTTGTGCGGTACCAACTTGTCACAAACGCCGATCGCTTTTCCCAGGAGGTTGTTGAGCTAACATTTCGAATTTCGGTTTCTAGCGCCACTCAAAAAAATTTCATTGCCTCCCTTTATTTCTCAACATCTTCTTCTGCCCTTCTGGGTGCCTTTATTTGGAAATAAGTTTACCAAGCTTTTCCTCATTTGGGGAAGCGCTAGACTAATCATGTGTGAAGTAATCGACATGAAATCGATCCGATTAGAGTTAATTGGATTATCAGAAAATTGAGGCAGAACGTACCGAGAAATGACGAGGAAATTGAATTAGATGGAAGCAATAGACTATGCAATAAACTGAAAAGTCTAGCAAGAAAATATTTGTCGAGGAAGTTCCCATTTTCTTCTGAAACTCGCTACCAGCTAGTTATTTTCTCTTTTTGGATAGAAATCGGCACCGAAAAAGTGCATAATTTTACCCTTTTTCAAGGTATTTTTTGCAGAAAATATTCGCGACCACCACGTCTTGAATGGGATAAGGAGAAAAACGATTAAATAGGAAACGAGATTGTATAGGAAATCATATATAATAGGAAATCTCTACACAATAAATTCTGGCTAGATTTTCTCGTATCACAGATTGCTTGAGAACGATCGTGGTTCGATTCGTTTCGTTTTGAGATAGCCAGCGATGTCTGTTTTTAGGTGATCAAAACTTCATATTCTTACCTGAAATGCATTCATACTCAAAAATGATACTTCTCACCTATTCTCTCCCACTCTCGTTCTGCATCCTGACAATGATCTTAGACAGAAACGATATATATTTAGTACTCTCATTTGCGTCGCTCATGTTTATTATTCCTGATATTTTCCACACTGCCTCCATTGCTCCACTCGCCACCCACACTATCAACCTCAATCTCCCCATCACTGATCTCCGATGAAAAAACACGGCCTCTCCATGATCTGTACCTCGTGCGCTCGCGAGAACCGCCAAAGATCGTCACCAACGCATTTTGCACTGGCAGTTCACTCAGTTTCCCATTAGCAACGGCAGGGCCAGTGAAGGGTTAATGAATAGGGTGATTAAAAAAACGCTAAATTTTCATACAACAAAAGAAAATATCTTAGAATGTTTGAAACTTTAATCCAAGTCGAATGGTATTTCAAAATTTAAAAATGGTATTTCAAAAATTTAAAAAAAATTTAATTAAAAATCGCAGTTACTGTATGACGTTCTCATTCATTTTCTAAGCAATCTATGTTCTGTCAACACTGATGCTGTAGAAGTTTGCTGCTCTTGCTATTGCATAGCATGAGAGAGCAAGATTAGCGAACGGGGAGTGGCCTTTGATGACCAGAATGTGAGAGTGATAGCACCATCTGATTGGGCACGTGGTCGGTGGCTGAGATATCAACCCCCTTCCCCTGCTCGGCAAAATCATTCCCCACGCCCGTTCGCCATGCAACTTAGTCGACTCTGCTCCCTTATCTTCTTTTCCGTTGGAGTTACTTTGGCCGCACCAGGTGGGCGTTGGTCGCTGGTTGATCCATTTTTTCAATGAACCCACCGGATGAAATCCTGGTAGAAGCATGTGAAATACCATAACGGAGCTACGCACATTTCGAAAATTGTGGATGGTTATGATGAGCTTTTGTGAGGACTACAAGGACGTTCTTATCGTTAGCAGTGTATGTTTTCCAGTTCAAGTCTGGTTCTCTCTGAAACAATTGCTTGGAAATACCAATACTTGCTAAACCCAGCTTGCTAATTTCACGGTTATTTCTTCACACAGTTAACCTATACATTTACAGCACTTCCAAGTGCCTCCGAAGGCGTTCATGTAGAAGAAATTGACAAGAATGAGCAGAATTTAAGGTTAGCGATTTTCGAAATTATTTTTTTGAATTGAAAAAAATATTCAGAATGCTGGCGATAATAGCCGTGGTTGCCTTCGTGCTTGGCTTCGCCCGAATCGTTCTCTTCTGGAATCTGGACAGCGAAGATGTTACGAAGGACGACAACCCGAAGACGGCCCAGATTCCGCCCAGTATCTTCGCTGCTTGAGCTCTTCTAGTTCAAAGCGCTGAACGATGTACACATTGTATGTATTTATCCGTGAGATGTAGAAAACTGTAAATATAGATGGTGAGAGAGCGTTGTTTACGCTGCGTTTGACGAATTGCTGGGAGTGGTACGAAGATCGGCAACATAACGGCGCGTAGGTAGCGAAGTACCCCACAAGGAAGTGCTCCGAAACTTCCGCATTGTAAATATGATGAAATTATGAATGTTAATACCTAAAAATTATGGCGAATTTCGCTGATAAAATGTTGTGATCATGATTTCTGCAAATAACCACACGAGTTCGCTGAATTTCCTAACTTTTTCCCTGCTCTCAAATCGAACTCAAAACACGCTTTACAAAAATTTTTGTGTTTCGAACCCTAGCCAATTTATCTTGCAGCACATGAATTGACACATTGTTATCGCAATTCGTAGTACCGCCAGAACTTTAATTCGCTCGAGCTATAAAGACGGGAAAATTGAAAGAGCAAAGGTATGTTTGGCACAATGGCATTTATCTATCGATAATATTCTCCAGACATAATTGCGTTAAATGAAGATAGAGGGAGGAGAATTGCCGTGCAGATTTGCCCTGATTCCGATCACTGAAAATTTTCGATTAAAAATATCAATTAATTCTCAAGATTTGTTGTTATCAGTTAAAAAGCGTTGTGCTGCTTGAAAATTCGTATTGAATTAATTGGAAATTATAAATTTAATTAACATTTTGTATATATTCGAATTTCTCGTCTACCTGGTCATATATCGAGAGCTCGCAAGTGGCCGGGACGGAAAGCACTGCCATCTTCATGTACCACCCAGCGAACCTGCAGTGGCATCTACTTTGTTTATCTTATTTCACAGGAAAAATTAACAGAAATACCAAATCTTCAAATCATTACTGTCTATCTATTGGGATGTCCGGAAAGTTCGCTATAGAATGCCGCCATTATGTATTGTAGTTGTTAACAATAAGCGGTAGTATGCTGACATTGAATAGAAGGTGGCCTGAGTAAGTCTCAGAATTTTTACATTTGCTTAAGTGATGGCAATATGACACTTCTTTCACATAGTTTCTTAAGTGACTTCCCGAAAATAATCTGCCTAAAATCGGATGATCGATGGATTAATTCCATAATCATCATGTACTAGTAGTGGATCACCTACAATAACCTAGCGATGAGACTTCAGTGTGTTGGTGTCGATAAGAAGCACAAGCAGCTTCCAATTAGGGAAGGGCACGGAATGTCGAAACTGCACCACTTCTTCCTCTATGTGCTTTGTCCGTTCTACTGTATTATCCTATCCACTAGTACTACCATCACTACCGACATACTATCTAACAACCACTAATAGGTGACCATCGAAATCCCTCTCTGTCTAATGTGCGAGAGAAAGATCCATTTCACTGATGGTCCGTGTGCCACTTCATCGAGCAATTATGGATCCTATAAAAATAGCCAAACGGAATATCGACAGGCTTTCTAAACCAATGTAATCTTACGATCAGTCACCATGTTACTACCACAGTTTCTGCTCTCAATTTGAATAATGCGAGAGTAAGAAGTTCATGGAATAAGATGTGGTGACGCAGAATTTTTATATTTCATTTGAAGCCTGCCCCTTTTTTGAACAGTGGAAGAATGACCCTGCCCAATCGATATATACGAGTAGTGGGAATAATTCGATCATCAATTGATTACTAAAAATTGGGAATTGCTTTTGTATAATATAAAATAAAAAAGGACACGAACTTTCCGGACACCCCAATAGTAGTATTCGAGAAACGGTACCTTGGCCTATTCGCTTCGTCGAAGTACTCCTCCCATTGGCCCTTCTCTTCGTTGTAAACCTTGAAGGAAGCGGTTGCGAGGAACAGTTTGTCGCCCGAAACGAACAGATGCGGGGCATGCCTGGAAACAATCAGAGTTTCACCTATAGATAGTTGGTTTGTCTTAAGAGGGAGAGATGACATATTGTCTAATGCACAAAAATATCTCATAATTATAATAATAGTGATAGGATAATAACAATAATAACACTATACAGTTCCGAAGGCGTGTCGGCGAGCGGAGTCCACATGTTGGTGGAGGGGTCGTATACCTCCACGTGCATCGATTCAATAGTGCCTAGTTTGCTAAAATGTTGTTTTGATTACTTTGTAAATGTAAATCCAACGTATTTTTTTCACTTTTTTTGTTTATTGATAACGTTTTCGTGAAAAATATACAATTATATTTATTTTATTTGTTTATTGATTCGCTCACATTCCGGACGCAGCAATCTTGCTCTTCCAGACGACAGCATTCATGATGCGATGGAACTGATTCGTACTCGCGATGAGGGTCCACCTGAAGAAAGAGAATAGAAAGGCCGACCTCAGAATGGTTTAAAGTATTATTATTATTATAAAAATAGTATTTATTATTATAATTAGATCTCATTCGTGTCTCACTCGTTCCTCTCCGGGTCGTAGCACTCTCCGTCTTTCCATTCATCTGCATTGCCTCCGCGCGCCCCGCCGATCACTGCAAGTTTTCCTTTGTTATGAAGCCACTAGGTCGGACGAGAACGATGACGTCATGCCGTCTTTGCTATATCTAAGGCGGCGTGACATCATATTTATGATCCGACCTAGTGCCGTTATGAAGGATAATTTCGTTCGTATGCATTTCAAAAGAAAATGATGCTTAATCGCCCGCTTACCGTAGAGTTTGCCGTTGAGGACGCAGCTTGCAGCGTGTATTCGTGCCTTAATCATTGGCTCGCACACCTGCCATCATGAAACCACACTGGTCGTCGGAATAATCGCCTCGTAGGTCAGACAAAACGAGATAACACGCGAAATGAAGAGAGTACAGGGCTGAATTCCAGACACTAGCAGGCTTTGCTCTAAATTACTTCATCGTGAAGGCTTCGTGCTAGATGATCTATCACTGTTCAGGGAAAGCACGTAATTCTATCGCAATTTAAAATGTGCTTCTGACGGTCAGATAATAACATACAGATTGAAAGCAGGGAATTGTTTCTACATCGACATTAGGGATTGCTTCTCACGACTATCCTCATCACTCTCAATATATGGAATTTGCGAAGGAATTTGCCTGTGGAGGGGTTTGTGGTGTCGATGGTGAGCACTCTTCGACTGGCCACGCAAAAGTCCGCGAAGAATCCACCGGCCGCGTATCTGAGGGGCTCCATCTTTTCTTACGACGGTGACTGTCATGGTTAGTGCGCGACTGATCACCGCTTAGTCACCGTACATCTTCTCTCCCATCACCGCCACTGCGCGTTCCCTGATCTGTCTGCTAAGGTCGACGAACTGTAATGCGATGATAAAGACATGAACAAACGCATATTGAAATCAAAATGATTGTAGCGAAAAATGATATTCTGATCGCTCGCAAATGGTGCATAGCCTTCACGATTTTTCATTCACTCACTTCTGGCTAAAATGTGTAGATACATACGGCACTAGGTCGGATGAGTACTACGACGTCACACAGCCCAAAGGCTATCAATCTATCAATGGCGGTATGATGCCATAGTTCTCATCCGACCTAGTGCCTGCCTACAGGCTACCTGACTCCACGCGTTCCCCTGAGCGTCGTACACAGCTATGCTATCCTGCCAACCACCAACGAAGAATACCTGAATAGGGGGGCTGGTTCTTTCCCAATACAATTGCATATTTATATATGCAACGATACAAATCAATTAATTACTTAATTAATACTTTGATTCACATACCTTCCAGCCGATGACAACTGAACTCGCCTGGAACAAAGGCCTCGATGCGTCACTCATTTCTTAATGCATAATATTTATATAAAATTTAGAATTATTCATTATTCGGATAAGAAAAGCACACATAGAGAGAAGGATCAATCGAGAGAAAAAAACATCACTCTTCCATTCTCGAGTTGCCGGAGAGAAGACGCTCCTCTCGCCGTTGCCATGATCTGTGAAGGTTCGCATTGAGATAAGCAAATTATTTTTTTTTATTGTGCAAACTTTTAATTATTATAATTTGTAATTGCTCACGGAACATGAGGACGAGTCGATGGGTATCGGTGTTGTCACGTGCGTGACTCTTACTCTCGTTCATCCCCGAGTTGGGCTGGAATTATCGAAATGAGAAATAGGCGCATTTTTTTCCGTGTGAACCGTAATGTGAACCGTAACACACACAACGAAGTCGTGCCATTCTCATCCGACGGAGTGCCATTCTCACGGTGCCTGGTCGTGTCTGGCGAGCGCTTCGGACTCCCCGCACGACTTCCAGTCGGTTGCTGCGACCTCGAGACGACAGGCAGCAGATAGCTGGCCAAGTCGGACATGCTGGATGAGTCTGAAAATATTCTCGATTTTTAGTGAGTCGCGCCGAACATCCTCCTGCCAACATCGTGTCTGATCCATCGATCCAGCGCGTCGAACACCTCAAACTAGATTGTTAGAAATTGCTCGTTAATATCCACCTACTTCCACTCTTTTCGTCAATATTTTGTCTTTTAGCATGCAATTTTGCTACTTTTCACACATTTATGGCCAACCTGCTGCTCTCCATCGATACGGAGAGCGTCGCTCTGCAGCAGATCTTCCAGCTCGTGCACCGACAGCTCGAGGAAGGAGGACGCGAGCGAGAAGGGCACGAAGTTGAGCTGCAATATGACGTCATCGACATCTTGCACTAGCGAAGGCTATCCAATATTGACTTGCGATATCGCAACCTCCTTCTCAAAATGCGAAATCCGAGGAAGGGGAGGAATTGCGATAGCTCAATTCAATAGTAGAAAACACCGTCTTGCGCAATATAGCATTGCATGGGGAAATATTGCTAGAGTAGAAGTAAAACTCATGATTTTGCATAATTCTGCTTACAAAGATGACTCGTGATGCAATGCCGGCCGGCTTCATGAATCCATGCCAGTAGAACATTCGCTGCAAGTCGAGCAGGTCGTTGGCACATGCGTGCCTCATCAGAAAAGACGCAGCCGCTTTGCACACCCCGCCCTGAATGAGTTTCTTCCAATTTTTTCGCCAAATATCATTGATATTTATCGATAAAAAAGGTCACTGCACGAAAGAAGGTAAACACAGCACGGTTGTGAGCGAGTTTAGAGAGCTCAGAGAAAGAGAGCAATCACTCGCAAATTTACATGCTCTCTAGCGCTTTGTCTCAAAGCGAATATTTTCTCTAAATTTACCAGAAAATGCAGTGCGCAATTCACCATGATCAAGTAGGAAGCGTCGAGCATGAGATCCTGCGCTATGGAGTGCGTTATCTCGATTCTGCCAGTGTATGCGAAGCCGATGAGCTCAGCGAAGCTCGAGTAGGAGATTCCTGCTATTGCATTTACAGAGCAGGCCCATGCTCGGTGATAATAAATTCGAATGAGGGGAGGAAACGCATGAAACGGACTAATTGTAAGTGAGAACACACCACAATGCGAGAGATCGACAGTTTCTGCTTTGGACTCGGCGAAGTTCGGCCCGAGCAGGGCTGCGAAGTATGGAATCCGCGCTCTCAGAAGGTCCTTAAGGGCGTGGATGGTACAAACGATGCGCTTATTTTTAGTTGTTACATTTTAAATATCATATTAATGCATAATTAAATTAATAATTTGTAATACCTTGTGAGCGCGTACGCTCTCTCCGCCCAGCACAAGGGTGACGTCGAAGTCTCCATCCCGACGCTTCTCTTCATAGTGGCGAAGATCCTGATGAGATCAAATTTCAACTTAATGTTTTCGCCCATTTTCTGTTTTCATGGATTTCGAACCTAGGGGAGATCTTCTGAGTGGACGAGACTGGGTTTGCTCTTGGCCCTGAGTGAGATGGTCGTGCCTGAAGATTTGCTCAGTATTGTATGTTTTAGATTTTTTGCTATTTGTTATTGCAAACATATTGTTTGCATGTTCGCTACTTCCATTCTCGCTTGTTTTTTTGTGAACGGTGCAGCTAATCAAGCAGTCCTGTTTCGTTCAGGATGTAGCAATTTGACACGCTCCATTACAGGAAATGTCTGTGGAGCATCAACCGACCAGCAATGGATAGGGCGGAATCGTCTGCGGTGGTGGGAGAATCAGAAGTGGACGAGCTGAATAGTCAGGGAACACTTGATAGGATGAGTTCTCGATTTTTTCAACTAACTCCCTCGGAAGATCTGCCTAGTTTGGGCTCTGTTCAGTCATTGTGCTGGCGATTGCAAGGAGGCACCTGAGAAAGGAAGATGGTGTTAGCCAATAATAGTGTCAATTGAAATTTGAAGTAGGTTAAATAAGGTAGGGTACAAACGACCACCGATTGGAGAGGAGCGAGAGGAGAAGAGAGAAGCGAGTCGACTGCTCGCGACGAGTGAAATAGAAAGGAGTGAATGGGGAAGGGCGATCAATATTACCTTTCTCACTTAACTGAATTTCGCATTTGAAACGTATTTATATTTAAATGTTCCAATTCCACGTGTCCTTAGAATTCGTCGTTCCCTACTTATCGATCGTGTTTTTGTGATTTGCTAAAGAAATCACACTACGAAAAGTAACCGAACTACATTCACATTTTTATCCTTATGGAAATACATTCATGTTCATACATTTTACAGCAAGTTCACTTTTGGGAAAATGTAAATGGTATTTAGTGAGTTGCCAAAGATTCATTCTGGAATAGCTGATGGCCTGAGAGAAGCAGCCTTCATTGTCCTCGTCCGAACTGGAAAATATATGATTCCGACGTTATTAGTACAGCTGTTTTCAGTATTTTTTCTTACCCTAATCAGTGCTTGCTTATATTTCTTCTCGAGTTCAGCGATCTTTCGATCTTTCTCTTCGCTTTCAGATCGAGCCTGCAAATATTTCAGAACTACTATGTTTGCTTTCGTTCAAGTCGGATCAACCATGGCCAAGTCAATCTGCAGTTCATCGTTTATCACTTTGAGCTGCTCGTTCTCTTGAATAAGATTCACGTCTACTTGTGCATTATTTGGCTGATTGGGCTGAAATTGATGAATGGGCTCTATCTACCAAGTGATTGTTCATTATACCCAACATGCTTCTATTCAATGTTGGCCGAATATACTAAAATTTCTATACCTCATTCAAGCCTTCGTCGCCTACCGATTCTCCTTTGACACTCTCGAATTTTCTGTGTTCTTCCTTCTTGCATATGTATTCGCTAATCACGAGACTTTCAACAAGGCCGTAAATCCCCGCCTCAACGACCTGCTCCTGCAAATGAATCTAGAACAAACGATTCTTTCGTCTATCGTAGAATTCAACTGCG
Source organism: Pristionchus mayeri (assembly GCA_036245805.1). NCBI lineage: Eukaryota > Metazoa > Nematoda > Chromadorea > Rhabditida > Neodiplogasteridae > Pristionchus > Pristionchus mayeri. Next base: position 12,308,865 of record BTRK01000002.1, read on the forward strand.
TGTATATCATACTCCATTAAAATGCTTGAATTTCCTGGCGTTCCACTCGCCTTCCGCAGTAATCCCTGACACCCATCCATTTCGGCGCGTCTCCATCAGGTGCGAGATCATGCATCTGTCAAGTTTGATGATTTACATTGATATACTCATAATTTTCATTAATACTAGGAAAATCCTCAAATAGAAGGATTTATATTGATATAATCATCATAATTTGTTCTGTACTCACTTAATTTTGTCACTACCGATAGCCGATGCAGCCTCAAGTATCGTGAATGTCTCGTTGATGGGGAACATTGGCCTGCTCGTCATTCCTATTTTACTAAACTTCGTGGCGATGTAATTATTCTCATCCTGTATGCGCTTTCCGACAATCTCGAACATTCGAACCGCACAGTCGATTGAATCCTCATCCTGATACGGGATAGATGGGAGAAGTTAAAAGGATTTATAATGGCATGTAGTCGATACAATGATAGGAGAATAAATGAACTCACGGCATTGTATCCCTCAAGGTTCGCCGGCATGCCAATGATGGACTTGAGAAGAGAGACACTTACATATGATGCGAAGAGCAACGACATTTTGAAGATACAAATGACTGATGAACCTGGTAGATGGGTTAACTTATACCACTTGAAACCGAAACACATGAAAGTGAACACACGCTATGGTTCCAAACTTTCTCCGTTGTTCTCGCTCGACCTTAATCTTCATCTTTATCTTCTCAAATACATCATCGTCAATGTGGGCTGCCTAAAAGAAACGTAAATGAATATTGTATATTGTAAAAAACGCATTTTTCTTACAGCACGTCGAGTTAAAGTCGATTTAGGCAAATTCTTCAAAACAAAATATTCCTGACTCATCGTGTCGAATGACTTCTGAACGTGTTCAAGGAGAGCAGTGCGGAATTTGGAGACATTATTCAGCCTCAATTCCTCGGCAACCTGTTGCAGATTATGTATCGCTGATTATTGGCCCAGCATTGATAATATAATTTTTGTCTTAGGTCGTGATGATGTATGTATGATGAATCTCTCTCATTTCCAATTAGGCGTTTAAATTGGTTCAACTATTTCAAATACCTGCTTTTGACAGACGGTTGCAAAGAGTTTAAACTTGCGAGGGTACTCGAAAATTGTCTCGAACATCATGGATATTATCTGAAGAGAATGTTGCGCTTGGATGATAAACAAAACCAGTGGAATACTCACTTCTGGTAAGGAAGGAGAATCGTATATTGGGGTGTCCGGAAAGTTCGTATAATGCTTCGGAAAAAAGTCAGTTCGCGATCAAATGCAGTGATTGTGCAATCTGTTTGTCAACAATGTATTGCATCATTCTGACGTTGAGTAGTGAGAGGATTTAATCAGTCTCCTAGTTGCTACATTGATTCTTGTGATGGACTCCCATCTCTACCTCCGAGCAGTTTTACTTCATTACTACCGTCTTGGCCGATCCGTGAAGGAGGCCCACTCTGCCCTGGCCCAGTCGGAAGGAGCTGACGCCCCCTCCATACCCTTCTGATATAAGTGGTTCTCCCGCTTCAAGAAAGGGGAGTTTGGTCTCGATGATCAACCCCGCTCTGGACGCCCTCCCTCCCTCGATCAGCCTCTCGTTCTCCGCACACTGAAGCGCAAGCCCATGGCCAGTGTGCGTGAGTTGAAGAAGGATACTGGTACTCCCAGATCAACGGTGTCCGATATCCTCCATCGATCTGGGAAGAAGCCGAAACTCCCACAAGTGATTCCCCATGACCTCTCCCCCGAACAGCTGAAAAATCGTGTTCAAGCCTGTCGGGAATTACTCCATCGTAGATCCAATCTTCGATGGGTCAATTCTATCATCGCTACAGATGAGAAGTGGATCACGTACGATAACCCTGCGAGGAGACTGCAATGGGTGGATGCAGATGAGAAGCCCACGCCCGTCCCGAAGAAGGAAGAGCACGGAAAGAAGGAACTCCTCTGCTTCTTCTTCTCAGTGCTCGGTCCCATCTACTGGGAGATCCTCGCCCCTGGCACCAGCATCAATGCCGACCTCTTCTCTGAACAACTGGAAGATGTCGCGATCAGAGTCCCTCCCAGACTCCTGAACCAGGGTAAAATTCTTCTTCTGATGGCAAAGGAAAGAAGTTCAAGAATCGAGATGAAGTTGTGAGGGCTTTCGTGAACTGGGCGGTCTCGAAGAAACCCGCATTCTGGACGAGAGGAATCGAGACCCTGCCCAATCGCTGGAGGGAGGTAGTGAGAAAGAAGGGGGCATACATTGGTCACTGAGAATTGTAAAGCATTGAATAAAAAATAAAAACAAAAAATTATACGAACTTTCCGGACACCCCAATACATTGTGAGAGAGAAATTGCCGGATCAGTTCGTCCTCAGGGAGAGTTATGCGTTTGAGCAATGATCGAATGCTCTGTAATAAAGAGCTTCTACCATTATGTGGAAGGAGACATGCACTAAGAAGTAACGGAAAGTGAATAATTCTGATTTCAAAACCATGGCTGTATATCTGAAGGTAAACAATTGTTTACGGCAGAACGTTTCCTTTAGACTTGTTACAAACACATTCGGGTTTATTATTAACATGGTATTGCTTGAACAAAATAAATATTTTTTATTCGTAGAGATAATAGAATTTTTGTATACCTCAACCGTAGTTGATCCCGTATGTTGGTTCATGTCCTTTTAGTTGGCGCCTCGCTAAAGAAATCTTGGAAAAAAACATAAATTCCCATCATAAAAATATTCAATGTAGAGTCAGAGATAAAGTGGCGAGATTAGATATTTTAAAAAAAATGTGAATATGTGTAATTATACAAACGAGCGGATTTTATCGAAGTAACACGCGACTACTGTAGAACTGCCTAACATATTCAAGCGGGAAAACAATAAATGCGCGCTAAAATATTACCAAGAACTCTATCTTCACTCTCCCGTACATCTTTCTTCTCTCGCTAATAATCATACATAAGTGAGATAAGTTAGGCCATGGCACCCTCAGGACATTCAGGTCAGCTGAAGGTGCCAACAGTAGAAGTGGAACTTGCAGATTTGATAGGAACATTTGAAACACTGACGAGGGGTAATGAAATGAAGCCTTGTCCAGTGACAGATCAGAAAACCAAATGTTGTAGTCGCTTGAGGCCCACTGATGTTTTTACCGTATTTGACAAATACTGTTTGTCACGACGGCTTTCTCAGGAGAACATCAGTGGATGTTTTTGCAATTGGGCTTCGCGATATAAACAATCTTGATAGTGAGTACTAAATGACCTTGATGCCTCTTTTCAAGCGATCGAGGCCAGGTAGTACTCACTTAATCGGTGTATGCATATATTTATTCTACAGTCTCACTTTTTTATTGATTATGATGGAGCATTGGTAGAGGCAATTATGCATGATCATACGGAAAAGTCATTTCAAACGACGGATCGAATAAGAAATATCCACATATACAGTAGCGCTGGAAAGTATTCATACGATTTGTTTTTTTTCATATAACTTTTTCTGCCGTTGACTTAGCAAGTTAGATGTTGTACCACTATCTATCAAACCCATCGAGGAATACGATGCACATATTGCGTCATCACGTTCATCATAACTGATTGCGTAGTTATGACGCAATCGAATTTCACTTTTTCAAACAGGCGTTATTCTAATACAGATTTTTTCCAGCTTGCAAACTTTCTGATGTTGGAGAGAGGACCGAGGTTTACCCAGAGTAGAAATTTGCTAAAAAGTTTGGATTCATATATATAAGACATTGTGAACATGCTTAAGCAAAAATCAGATTTTTATACAGTTTTCCCGAAAAGTTATGGACCTCCAAAAAGTGGTCATGTGAAAAAGTGATTTTTTCATGCCCTGAGGGCAAATGTTGAGATATTGTTCTCATATTCTCAGGATCAACTGCACTCGTGATGACGATCATTTTGATGCCTTGAACCATTTTCTAGCTTGACAATGAGTCGATATCTTAATTTTTGACATCGATTTTGCAGCAAGGCTGCAGCCAATCTGCGACCGAGCAGCAACTTAAAATTTTTACTCTGGGTAGACCTCGGTCCTATCTCCAACATCAGAAAGTTTGGCAAGCTGGAAAAAATCTGTATAAGAATAACGCCTGTTTGAAAAAGTGAAATTCGATTGCGTCATAACTACGCAATCAGTTATGATGCACGTGATGACGCAATATGTGCATCGTATTCCTCGATGGGTTTGGTATATAGTGCTGCAACATTTAACTTGCTAAGTCAACGGCAGAAAAAGTTATACAAAAAAATCAAATCGTATGAATACTTTCCGGCGCTACTGTATGTACAAGATTTGTCGATTGATTCTCGGCGATGAGCAGGATAAGAGATTATGTTTATTGTTCCCTGCCGAACTGAAAAAAACGTAATTTTATACGCATCCTTGTCATCATCTTTATCAATAGTACTCACTCTCATCAGCGCTTGCTTATATTTTTTCTCCAGTTCAGCAAGCTTGCGATCTTTCTCATCTCTCTCCGATAGAGCCTTAAACGTGTTTTCAAAGATTGTTGTCCACTGCCTCCTACCGTAGCCAACTCATTTTGAAGTTTCTCGATAATTGCATTTTTATCGTTCTTTTCTCCCGCAGATTCGTCCTCCTTCATTTGTTTATCGTTCTCGGCGGTTAAGTTCTCCTGAGGAATTGTTTTATCTCAAGGCTTATGTGGATATGGGATGTCGTGTAACCTCGGTCATCAATTCTCTAGCACTATTTGATACATAAGTTTAATCAATCGCTCACCTTCGTCAACCCATTCTTATTCGCGTTTCTGCCCTCTTTCTTTTCTGAATTTTCCGAATTGATCTCCTGTGTGTTTTCATCCAGAACTCGGGCATATTCTGAATACTACGGATGTTCATTCTATATCAGTCCACCCATGTTTTTCTCTTTCTCTAAGGCATTAAGCCGATTTTATATAATTAGCATTACAGATTCCTAAAATCGATGAGTGTTACGGGAAATTAAAACGTGAAAGCGTGTGTGTTATATTGCGAATTGATATCTCTGCGTCATAGTGCACCACATACTGTGCACTCAACTGCTCACTTGGGAAGATGTTAGTCGGGAGTTTCTCGTTGGTTGCTGCAGTCCTTACTCCAACTCTGTTGAGCTGTTTCGGCTGTCTTCCCGGTCTTCCCTGGTAAGGCTTGCGGTCGTGGCCGCCTCGCTGTCCGCCTCCGCCCTACGACAAAGTTGTTTAAAAAGAGGTATCAAGATCCGTAATTATACATGGTCATCAGTTTATCTCTACATATAATTTCAAAGCCCATAAAATGACCAGGTTATTACGGGGAAAACGGTGAAATTCTGTCCCATCACACTTTAGTCATGATATTCGCACCATGTGAAGACATGCCCAAACTGTGACGAATAGTTACTAAGACTAAGAGTGAGAGCTCACTCACTGATCTGGCCCATCCTGGCATGAATTCCCCTTGTCCGTCCTGCTTCTTTCTCGGTTCGGAAATGAGCGACTTGCAGACTCCGAAGTTCTTTAACTCTTCGGGAGTGAGAGGGCAGGGAGAGACGTTAAAGTACTGCAACGAAACAAGGAATCAATACATTTTGATCAATCAAGTGGTAAATTAGTTTGCAATCCACTTTGCTTTGAACAATGTTATCGTACCTTCTCGAGGTCTCGCACGTTGTAGAGGTATTCGCGCTTGTATCGACAGCGCGTGATGTCGACCTGAAGAGATGAAATTGAAAGAAGAATATGATAATTGAGCACTATTGCAGGTATATTGTATGTGATCAAGGCAAAAAGGTCGGTTCTTGGAACGAGTCCTTCAAATAACGTATGTTTTTATTTTGAAGTAGGATTGAATGGAATACTTTCGGATGGGCTCTCGCATAGATTTACCTGCTCGATGTCATCTTCATTTACGGTTATTTCAGCCTCCAGTTCTGCTCTTGATCGATTTATATCGACATCTTTCACTTCTGAGTGTTGAGTTCCAAGTATTATCATTATAATTCTTTTTGCAATATACCAAGTGAATATTTTTGCAACCATGCGAGATCATGTTCTACCGAGAAATACCAGTTCACTTGTTTTTTTTTCTCTCAGCACTTTATGCTGCATTATCTTTTAGTAATATTTAAAAAATAATAATATTGCAGATGACTCACCTGTGCCGTTGTTGGTTGGCACCCATCCATTCTTCCGCAACTCCACCAGTTTATTAATAATGTTTCTGAAACAATGCATTCATACGTCGTGGCAGCACAAACCGATAATATGTTGTTGTTCAATATTTAAAAAAATTCGTCTATTTGCTTACTTAAGTCGGCTGCTCACGAAGGGCACCGCATCCTCAAGTGTTTGGAAGGTCATGTCCGTGGGGAAGATTGGCTTGGCGAAGCGGTTATTCTGAGCATCGCGGGCCGCTTGGTTTGCTTCTTCCTGTACTCGCTTCCCGATCGTTTCCATCAGACGAACCGCACACTCCATAGATTCCTCGTCCTACAGTAAAATAGATATAATTTGCACAAAAAATGCTTTAAAAAGCCACGAAAACATGTATATGTAAACACATGTTGCACCAACAACCTCACAATTTTGTATCCCTCGAGGTTTCGCGGTTTCTCGTTGAATGTCTTTAGCAAATCAACGACACAGAAGAGAATGATACGGACGCTCATGAGACTCTGGACTCCCTCCAGAGTCTGGAGATACAGATGGCCGATGAACTTGATGCGAGATCAAACTAAGCATAGGCACAGTTCGACTCACCTTATGTTGGCGAACTTACGTGCTCTGAACTCGCTTTGAGTTTTGACCAGCTCGAGTTTCAGTATGTTTTGCTTCCGTTTGTCCGGCTCATTACTTATCTCTGATTCCTGAAATCACTAACTTATATCATACATTAATCAGCAATGAGCATGTCCAATATCGCAATTCGGAAAACACATTCTTTCTATAATACTTGTTTTCATTTTCTTGTAATTGTCCTGATCCTTAGTCATGAACGTTTCTTGAGCATGTATGAGGAGAGCGTTGCGGAAGTTCGAGACGTGAGGGTTTAGCTTTAGTTCATCTCTCACCTGTGACGAGGAATGTGCGTTCACTACGTAATAAGGGATTATATAGCAAAATATATTGTTTTATTAAACATAGATACCATCTGATTGCATAGAATTGCGAGCTGTGGTCCGAATTTGGAATCCTCTGCTGCTTTGTCGTACATGATAGAGGCAATCTGAACACATTGCCAGTATGGTCAAGTATATGTTGATCGAAACTGCAAGCATTCAAATATCTAACAAACCTTGCCGAGTTCTTGAGATTGGTTCATATAATAATAATAATTTATCTACGCCCGAGGCGCGACGAAACAGTAAGGTACATGAGTGATCAAATAGCAAGGAAATGGGAATTGACTCTCAGTAATTATTCAGTGTGAGAGAGTATGGCGATTAAGGGGTGGTTCAGTAATCGGCGCTTGAATACTCGTATGTTGGGGGCGGTTCGAATTTCTTCAGGGAGTTGGGAATACCATCTGGATGTTCTAACAGGAAAGGAATGAAATCTAGAAGTGCTAGTGGTCAGTTCGATATTGATACCAAATGTTGATGTTCGATCTCGCTGGTCTCGTTGAGGTTTGTATACATAGAATGACGAACGGGGAATAATAGTGGATCCAGTCATAATCATATGAGTCATACAAATATCACCTATGACTCTCCTCTCAGTAAGCGGGCGCAGGCCAAGAAGTTTCAAACGATCAGGGTAGGAGGGTAGAGAAAGAGGATAGGAAGGAGAGGGGAAGCAACGATAAAAGACTTGACGGGTGAAAATATGACGGGTGAATAACTTTCTCAAGAGTTTCAATGTCAGATAAGTAATGAGGATTCCAAAAAGGAGAAGCAAAGTCAAGGAGGGGAAGGACATACGCTTTGTAACTACGAAGAAGGATGGTAGGGCAGTTGAATGGGAGGGCTTTGAGAAGCAGGAATAACTTAGAGGTGGCTTTCTGAGCACGGTTTCTAATAGAGCAAGAATTTTTGAGGTCAGAGCGGACTTGAACACCTAGATCACGGACGTTATTCTCGAGGGGTAGCTGAATGGAATTAATATTGTAACGAGGGGAGGATTGTTTGGAGCCTATACGAAGATGAGAGCATTTAGAAGCAGACAGAGACAATTGGTTGAGTTGGGTCCATTCAAAGAGGCAATCAAGGGCAGATTGAAATTCAGAAGTAATAGCAGATTTGGTCGACTTATTGTAGGAGATATACAATTTGACATCATCAGCATAACATTGGACGGATACGTTGTGAAACTTGGATAGGAGACGAGAAAGATCAGCTAGATAGATGGAGAAGAGAATAGGTCCTAGGACACTGCCTTGTGGTACTCCTGAGAGGATGGGGAAGGGGTCGCTAGTCACGGAGGGCAAACGAACGGAGAAAGTGCGGTTGGATAGAAAGGAGTCGATCCATGATAGTAGATTACCATGGATACCGTAGTGAGATAATCGAGCAATTAATTTAGGGTACGGAACAACATCGAAAGCGCGAGTGAAATCAATGTACACTACATCAGTTGTAAGCTTTTTAGAGTGAGAAGTAGTCCAATCATTTTGACAAGTCAATAAATTTGTAATAACACTAGCACCAGAACGGAAACCGTGCTGGTTGGAAGGGAGGATATTGAAGCGAGAGAGGTGACTATTGAGGTGGTCTTTGATGAGACGTTACATGGTCTTAGCAGCAGGAGAAATGATAGAGATGGGTCTATAAGAGGAGGGAAGGTTGCTATCTTTGCCCGGCTTAGGAATGGGAGTAATAAGGGAATGTTTCCAAGCTGATGGGACAGTCCCAGAAATGAGACTGAGGTTGTAAATATCAGCTAAGGGGGTAGATAGAGCATATGCACACTTAGAGAAAATAATCTGAGGAATGCCATCATAGCCTGTAGAGCAAGATGGGGACAATTTGCGTAATGCTTTGTAAACTGCGTGAGGGAAAAGGGTGAATAGAGAGAGTGAAGGAGAGATGGGTAAGGAGGAGAGAGGGGGGAGAAGGCCATCATCTAAGGTGAAATGAGAAGCGAATTCAGAAGCAAGTAAATTAGACTTAGAAGAACTATCATAAACTGGCTCATTATCAGATGAAACTAGTTCAGGTATAGATAGCTTAGGTTTTGTGAGAGAAGAAATATGGCTTCATCTCATTATCTAGGAATATCTTGAATATATCCTCGTGGGTCGTTGGTGTGATATCTCTCAGTAAATCACGCACATTTTCGAGTAGACGCTGAAATAAGTAAAGTTCCCAGTTTGCAGATCCTTACTATCCAAAATTGTAAGCTAAGAAAAGCTGGTGTACATCAGGAGATTTCCCAAGCAAATCCGCCCTCACTCTCGGCATGACATGTACAAATATTGTTCTCGCCGGCTATATTATTTAAATTGTCGTTCTCTACATCGATTAAGTTTTTAAAAATATAAATTAGTAATCCCTAGTAAACGTAAACAATCAGATACCTCTTCACGGGAGCCCGTCAGCTGCTCACCCATGGCTCCTCAACAATGGCTCAATTATAATGTTGTTTGTGAATGTAGAGACGAATCAATTTTGTAACGTGAGAAATATGTAATCGCGATACATAGATGAGAAGACAACAACAATGAATTTGCGAAGTGGTAAACATGGAAGGGTAAACACTCTGAGCGAGACACTCGAGAAACTGATCGGCCAAGTTGACTCCAGTCTTACCGTATACTTTAGCGTTGCGCGTTATTTTGGGTCAGATATAATATTGAAAATATAATTGTCTAATAATTTCGAGCGAAATTTGTTAATTAGTTAATTTCTAAAGTCTGTGTCTTTCAAAAATATATCGGATACAAGATGCTGCAAGACGTAGAAACCCCAAGAAGACAGAATTGATGCCCTAGTTGCTGAAGATATTATGTGATCAATATTGGGCATTCATTCGTTTAATGTAGAAGTTGTGGAGAAAATGTTCTGTGACCGAGGGAATCAGAACACCGTAAGTATTTTTTTATCGATTTTGATCTGAGGCATATGCGCGCACAAGTTTCAAAGCATCGACGTCAGATGAATTGCACAGTCTCACGTTTTATCGATAATGTTGTTTAAATCTTTTAGTTAATCGACGTCAGATGAATTGCACAGTCTCACGTTTTATCGATAATGTTGTTTAAGTCTTCTAGTTCTTCTAGTCTTCTAGTTATGCATGAACATTCGAAAAAATATAACAAAAGATATCAGTGAAACAATAAACACAGATGTGAAAGATTTGTAGAGTGATTTCCTGTGATTTTTCAGGAGAAGAGATGATGTTCATTGTCCCCGCCCGAGCTGAGTAAAACGTAATATTACAATCATTCATGATAACGTCTTATTATTCAATACTACTCACTCTCATCAGTGCTTGCTTGTATTTCTTATCAAGTTCAGCAATCAGGCGGTCTTTATCTTCGCACTCCGATCGAGACTAAGACGGTACTATTTTTTAGAATTATTATGCAAATTCTCACTAACTCTGGCCAATTCCATCTGAAGCCCCTCAATTATCGCATCTTTCTCCTTTAGAGATTCCTGGACAGACGAGGGCAATCCGTGCATTGGCTGTTGCTGGGCGGTCGGGACTCCGCCCATCGGTGCTGCAGCTGCATCCACTCCTCCGGCTGCATCTCCAGCCTGCTGCTGCAGCAGCGCAGGCTGCATCGCCACGGCGGGGGCAACATCCATCTGTTGATGATGCATCATGTGCTGTTGCTGCATCATCTGGGAGTGCAGCTGTTGCTGCTGCTGTGCATATGCGGCAGCATAGGCTTGCTGATCGGCGTACTGCTGCCTCTGGTACAATGAACCCTGCATGAAGGGATAGGCCTGTGTCTGGGGCTGAAATGGAAACATATTTGATTCTCATTCTCATCATTTAAATTTCAATAGAATCCGATATTCACCATCGGATGTGCTACTCCAGTGTATCCTCTGTTCTGGTGTTGAAAGTCATAATTCACGTGGTCAGGGGCCATTCCTCCGTGCACCATCTGGGGTTGCTGAGGATTCTGAAATTTGCGTAAGTTGTATTATGATACTGTCAGAGAGGAGCCTCGCCGAATCGATCATTAAAATTCTCTCTTGAATTTTACTCCAATCTTTGGCGAGAATAGTTTTGTGGTAACGCCGCAAACAATTTTAAATATTTCCCGACCGTTCACATAAAACAATATTAATAATGCAGTTGCAATCACCTGCATGTTCGGGTTGACGTGCCCATGCACATTCTGGAGAAGCCCCTGCATATTGGCGTATTGATAGGTCTGATCCTGCAATATATGCCTTTGTGTTATTACTTCGGCCAGTGAACTTTTCAGAATAAAATAAATGAATCAAATACTCACCTGCTGGACAATCATTCCGTTAGACACAAACATAGCAACTGACGACTACTTGATGCACAGCTTTGTGTATATTAATGTTTGTTCAAGAGTAAACAATGGAAGTGGACAGAGCTAATGATTAAGAAAAGGTAACCCCACTGGCTATCCTGATTTCATCATTATAGTGACTACAAATACTTGAGCGCTTTTTTATATGAGAGTCAAGCCCTCTGGCACGGCCAGACTAATTTTCAATGGAGACTGAATGTAACTGAGTTCAATTAAAAAGATCAACCGATCTCCTGATGGGTTGGAATATCATCAAAAAGTGAACGCGGTGTGCTGTGCGTTTTTGTAACCTGGGTCAACAATTGTGATTGATATTATCTGATACAGTAGCAATCTCTCGTTCACCTTCCTCAACCTTTCCTTCTTCGCTTTTTTGCTCTCATTGTCTGCTTTTACTCCGTTCTCCGCATTGTTGTTTTGCCCGTTCTCTTCCAGTACACCTTCATCGTCTGAATACTAGGGATACTAATTCAATACCAATGCCTCATTGCACAGAATACTTTCTCTTCCTCTAAGGTGTCAGGATTGTTACACAAAGCCCTCCACCCGATGTGCATCGATTTACACGGATATTAAAATTGGAGGGAGAGCATAGCGAATTGATATCCCTACAGCACAGTGCACTCCTACACAGATCGTATTGATTTATTCAACAACTCACTTGTTAAGTTGGCTGTGGGGAGATTTTTGATGGATCTTGGCCTTCCTAATCCTCTACGGAGCTGCTCCGACTGTCTTCCCTGGAAGGGCTTGCGGTCGCGGCCACCTCTCTGTCCGCCTCCGCCCTGCAAATAAGTTGTTTAAAAAAATGTATGAAGCTCCGTAAATATGCATGGACATCATCTTATCCCAATGTATAATCGGAAGTGCCTAACATGATAAGGGGGCAAACTGATATATTAAGCGGGGAATCTACATCCTGACGAAATTCCTAACTTTCTCTCCTCTAAGGTTTTATGGCTTTTACAACATGTGAAGGAATGTCCAAGCAGTGACGAATAGTCTCTCTCATTAGCCGATATGGCCCATCCGGGCATGAATCCTCCTTGTCCGTCCTGCTTCTTTCTCGGTTCGGTAACGATCGATCGGCACACTCCAAAGTTCTTCCGCTGTTCGGAGGTAAGAGGGCAGGGAGTGTCGGAGAAAAGCTTCAGATGAAGTAGGTTATGATTCAGTTTGCAATTCACACAAATATTTCGTAAATTCTCGAGGTCTCGCACTTTGTAGAGGTATTCACGATTGTACAGAGAGAGTGGGAGACACAAATATTTGCGAATTTCTCACTACAGCGCCCTTCTCCCACCGTACCTGCTCGATATCATTCTCGTGCTCGCCGATTGCAGCTTCGAATATTTTTCTCGTTCGCTCTCTCTCAAATTGTAACCGATCTTTCGTATCTGCACCCTCATCGGAATCAGAAAATTGAAAAGCACTTAATGTAGGAGGTGCAAGAAAATTAATAATTGATGGTGTTCGTATTTCGTCATTCTTGCGAAATCTGGAGTGGATTCCTTGGAATGCATTTCCTTGAAATTGGAGGAAACTGCTGGGGCGATGAGAATCGGAGCTATATTCATACTGCTCTCTGCAGTAGCTGTAGAAGGAGAGATCAGAGAAAGAGAAGGAGAGATGCGTCCTACAGCATGTCCCTCTTCCCTGTCTTCCAGTCTTCTCATACGAATGAAATAGGCTCAAATATAATAGTGATAGCAACAAATAGGATAGTGATAACGAGCACGATGCAATCGATTCTTCCCGCCAACCCCGTCTTATCTCCTCACTTTAAAAATTGTTTTCTTGATTGGACATCGGGGTTACAATGCTTCTTTAACTTTGCTCAAAACCTTTATTCCATTTCCTGTCCACGGCGATCTTTCAGTCTCGCCGTCATAGTCCGTAGTGAAGAACCTACGCGCTACTGCACAGTGATAGTGCGGGCGCAGTGATTCAATTTGTTTCTTTGTCTGTGCTGTAGGATATGCGATCCACTTCTGTAGGTTTGCAGTGTCATCAAGCAATTTTTTTGTCGTCAACAGACTGCTACGTTAGGCGGTGCAGTTATCTCTGCACGAAGATGCTCATCTCCCGCATAGAAATCGATAATGTAAAGACGCGGGACTAGGTGATAACCTAATCCCTATGGCCCGGTTTGCCGGCTGACGAAGGGCATAACAAGAGCATGCGAGCAGATCTTTATTTCTGTAACCCATGCGTTTTTGAAATAATGAAATTTTCAAATAATTAGCTTTTCAAAGCATCGATGTAAAATTAATGAGCAGTGTCACTTTTCAGTCAGCTTAATCTTGAACAGTTATAGTTAATTATGCATAAACTTTCGAAAATAGCCATAACAAATAAAAAAAACAATTATTACAAATTCACAAAAAAGTACACAATTTTGAAATTCGACTGATTCCCGGTGATGTGAAGGATACGGAAGAAATGATGTTCATTGCCCCCGTCCGAACTGAAAAAGCGTAATATTGCAATCATCCATTAGAACAACTTTTTTAAATACTACTCACCCTCATCAGTGCTTGCTTGTATTTCCTCTCGAGTTCAGCAATAATGCGATCTTTCTCCTCACTCTCTGATCGTGAATAAAAAAATGTTTTAGAAGCAAATATTTTTAAATTTTGTTGAAAATTTTCTCCTACCGTAGCCAATTCAATCTGCAGTTCCTCAATTATCGCATCTTTATCCTTCAGTTCTCTCGGAGATTCGTCGCTCTTCAATTGCTCATGATTATCAGCTGATGATTTCTTCTGATTTTCGGGCGCTTCATTCTGTCAAAAAAGTTGCACTCCATGCAATTATTGTCTTTGAGATACAATATACTTTTGGACTTTTTCCCCTGAGTAATCATTCACACACCAGCCTGATCGCCTCTTCACTCTTCGCTACACTGTGCATCAAGACGTTAATCCGCATTTCTTGTTCGACGCCTGAATGCGATACCGGGTTAAATGTGAAATGATTGACTGAGCTAGGAAACCGAACCCTCTTCCTTCTCCGCATTGAGAAGAGCTTCCTCCCTCTTGCTCTCTTCGGCAGCATCTTCGTTGATCGCCTTCTGGGTGTTTGGATCCACGATGAGAAGAATCTGAATATTTGGAATATATATTTGCTAAAAAAATCGCGTGAAAGAAAAAAAGGGCAGTACTAAACTGTTAGCAAATTGTGTGTGAATGCGCACATCGAAGAGCAAACACTAACTACTAAACTCACTGTTTTCTTCTTGGTGGCGATCGGAGCTGCCGCCGCAACTTGTTGCTGCTTTCGCTGTGCAAACTTGATGGCGGGATTGAATGTACCCTGGGGTACCCTTCCAGGAGGGACATTGAGGGGAGCAGCGTCACCGCGCTTCGATTGCTTCTTTCTGGTCGGGACTCCGCCCATCGGAGTTGCGGCTGCACCTCTGCACTGCTGCTGAAGAACAGGCGGCAGCGGCATCGTCAATGCATTCGCAAAACAAGGTGGGGACATATGTTGCTGATTCATCATGTGCTGTTGTGGCAGCTGTGCATATCCGGAAGCATAGCCTAGCTGATCTGCGTACTGCTGCCTCTGGTACAATGAACCCTGCATGAAGGGGAAAGATAGTGTCGGGTAGTAGCCCAGCTGCCTGTCAATCTGCTCGTCAGAGAAAAGAATCTGCAAGAAGGGGGCATTATCATAATACTGTTTGAATCAACAATTGCAGATGTACATGACTCTTAGATTAGAGGGCAAGATGGAGTTACAGTTAACACTTTTAGGGAGGTGACAAACTTATGTAAATCAATATATCTTAACACATCACTTTTCTTTCTTTCACGGGCGGGACAGGTGCAGGTTGATCCGACTTGGTCATCTAAAAACACGAAAGTATATTCAAGATGTTCTAGGCATTTCTTAATCTGAATAAAAATTGAACATCAAACTGAAAGAACAATCACAATATATATTTGAGAATACAACAACAATATACTAACAAGTGAGAAACAAAAAAAGACTGATATTCAAACACTCGGAAAATTGGCGTTCCATGTTCACCTAACTCTTACCGTATTAACGTTGATGGTTCTGTTGGGTCAATTATAATATTTAAACATTTTGCAATTGTATATAGTTTTATATTGTGATATTTATTCGCAAATTTATATTTTTTATTCGATAGATTTATATTTAAAACAATTATTTTGATAATTTGTTAAATTCATATGCTGCATGATCAAGATGCATATTTTTCACTGATAAAAATTCGAAAACGTTTAACAATATTAAATACTATTTCACTCATTCTTTAGTTTTCTTAGCGACAATTTTGATGTAAAACACCTGGCAATTTTATAGACAGCGACGAGTATAGCCAGTAGAGCTGTATAGAGAACAATGACAATATCGTATCCAAGATGCTGCCAGAAGTAGAGATCGCCCCCAGGAAGACGGAATTGTTCGCCCAGCCTCTGAAAGAGTGGCAATAAGACGGGCCATTTGTTCAGTCTCGTTCTTAGGGACGGAGGCAATGTCAATGAACTATACCAATAAATTATTATTTTGCTACCAATGGATAGCTCACGATGTCGAGTTTTCTCAAATATAATTAGTTTTTCATAAAAATAAATCACAAAGCAACAAAATGCGATTGAAGGTAAGAAAGATGTGCGAACTTTTTTAGTTAGCCGGTTTTGCTGGAGCGCGTCGTGGGTCAGACTTTAACTGAGATTGCGAATTGATGTCTCACATAATATTTTTTGATTTATCGATTTGATTGATTTATGAGTTCAACGCGAAATATCAGCACTAAATAATCAACAAAAAGCTCAAAACACTGGTTAAACGACCTGATTTGGATCAGAAAAGTTTGAACTCTCGCTCTTACAGTGACAGCTCCATGTGGAACACCTGGTCACATAGGTGATTTCAAGGTTTTAAATTATATTTAAGGTAATTGGGCAGCTTCAAAAATTCTATTTCGTTCAGTATAACATGATCAGGATCCATACAATTTATCCTGAAAAGGAAAAATCCAAATACGCAGTTTCGTGGTTGTAGGAACTCCAAGTGCTGATTCGCCTCGGTTTACCGTTGAAAAATAGTAATTTTCCGAGCCCATAAAAACTACTTTGGGCGAGTTTATTTTTCATAATTTTGACATATTCTTGTTCTCTGAGACCTAATCTATCTCTGATTGCAATAGAAATAGCTAATATGCATTTTCGATGTGCTCGAGTTTGTGAAGGACTCCATTGGTTACTTTTGAAACATTTGCTTTATTCTTTTGTCTCGATCAATTCGTTATATTTCTATTCATATGTTTCTCTCAAAATAATTGTAAATAATGTCGAATTTCAATAGAAAATCAACTAAAACAATTGTCATACAAAAGTACTGTAGCGAGTTCGCAGGTAGGAGCCCGAAAAACCGTACTCAAAAATTCACGCCTCCGTCCCTACTCGTTCACTTGAAATATGGCGGATGGAAATATATTTTGAATTATCGAGTATAATTTGCTTGTATGGCAAGTAACAGTGACATGCATTTATTGCATTTACTCACGTTGGCCTTCGCAGCGAATTCTATTGTCTCCACGAACACTCGAGTGGGATCATGGGGATAGACTGAGAGCATCGAAGAAATCTCGCGGGCACGAATGACGTATCTGGAAGTGAGTTAACGACGACTTGGAATAACAACGGTTGCCATCTACTCACTTCTCGTTCAACAGAACTTCTCTCATCTTCTCCAGCATCGATGCCCTTGTGATCTCACTCTTCCTGAGGATCACTCCCATTCCCAGTCGCTCCGCGTTGTAGGCTGTAACTCTTATTCGTTTCTTCACACAAAATGTATTTTAGAACTTCACACCCTGACAAATAATTCTATAGTCGTACAATTATGCAAATGAGATTTAACATTACCGTTATGGACTTGATCGGCGAATAATGGAATGGATACTAGGGGAACGCCAGAGAATGAGGCCTCGACGAAGGAATTCATGCCCATGTGAGAGACGAAGGCGACGACCTTCGGAGATTCTGAATCCAACCAATAATGTATGCCCTGACTACTTTAGTGTTTGACATAATAATACCCCCTCCATTCTACGTCCTCTCTCACCGGTCTCGCATAAGATAACGCATAATCAAGAAATGATTTCATACCATGTTATCCTTAGTCAACTTCTACTTACGGAGTAGATCATTCTGAGGCAGCCAATCGACGATATGGAGATTTGGCGGAATTCCCTGTAGTGGTTTCGTGTATCTCCATACGAAGGTGATCTCGGGCAGACTCTGAAAGGTAGATTACGTCGTATCTATAGATGAGTTAGTGGTGTCTGAGACGGTAGATAACAATTGTGCCGAACTGTGTCCCTCCTGTGAGTGAGAGAGATGAAGATAGAGAGTGAAAGATAGAAGGAGAGAGAGACCCGAACTGACCTTAGCAGTGTGAATGAAGGCGTCGATAACGTGAGGCGGGAATGCCTCAGCGAGTACTTGTGACCCGAAGGAGATGATTATGAGACCACGAGAGGCAGAAGAGAGGAGGGAGGAGTAGAACTGATCGAAACTATCTTTCTAAATTTGCCATCTAGATGTGGCATCATATTATCGTTTTTTTCTGATTCCCTCGAACTCGTTCTCCGAATATATTATTCTTTCTTGTATCGCATGACAAAAGTTTTGAAAATTATTGAACGTATTGAGATAATTCAAACCTCGTCAGTAATATTCTTAGCTGGTTTGAATCCGATTCCTCCAATGTATTTGATTCTGAGTGAAGTCGGCTTAGGCTCTTCTAGGAGAGGGTGGGAATTGGCCAGTTCGTAGAACATCTCTCTTCCCAGGTGATAGACATCCGGGAAATCTGCGCCGTAGTGACTACGGATCACTTCGTTCTGAATAACTTGAAATTCTTTCCAAAAGATTGGATGATTTCACCATTCCTTTGAACACTTCAACTCGATCCGCACCCATGTAGGCAAATCTAGCAACATTTCGGAGCCGATCGAAGAAATTGTTCATGTTGAATGTCTCGAAACGGTGGATGGTATCGGCGATGTAGACGGGAAGTTCGGGAAGGCCGTTGAAGAACTGAAAGAGCCAAGTTGCAAGGAAACTGTTAATGACTTATTTGACTAATGGAAAAAGGTTATACGAAGTTATAATTCGATAAAAAGAAAAATATTTACCAAATAACATTTTCGCGGTTACATTTTCTTTTTGGATGGGAAGTGAGATCAAAAAGTGGTATACATGAGTAAAAAAACTTACATATTCAGGAGACCCAACAGGGAAGGAAGAGAAGCCGACGACTCGATTGATTCCATGCCGATGAGCGAGTGCAATGGGACACGCATCATAGTTGGAGATGAGAGCGAGATCGTAAGAGTGAGAGGAGAGATGAGCAGAGATGGCGGAATCAGACAGGACATCTGAGCAATTGTTCATAAGATTGCAACTCGCATAATGTATTTTCTAGTTGCACTCGTTCACAAACCCAAACCCCCTCTATTATTGACACTTGGCTTGATCTTTGATCCCGTCCCCTCCCCTGCCCTTGCTGCCTAGCAACCTTCAACCGATTCTATCCAATCGACGGACATCCTTTTTTGTGTATACCTTCTTGTTTTTACTGCAATACCACCTAACGGAA
Organism: Pristionchus mayeri; assembly: GCA_036245805.1. Classification (NCBI taxonomy): domain Eukaryota; kingdom Metazoa; phylum Nematoda; class Chromadorea; order Rhabditida; family Neodiplogasteridae; genus Pristionchus; species Pristionchus mayeri. The sequence continues at coordinate 12,327,982 of BTRK01000002.1, forward strand.
TAAATGAATTAATAAGTTGAACAATGGTGTTTTTGTGCTGTGCTCTCGCTTACTACCGCAAATCGAGAGATCCAAATTTTCGAACACTTTTTGAAAGTTGGGCATTCGTGATCTCACACAAGATCTTAGCTAAAGCATTCCTGATAGTGTGAGGAAGATACTTTTCTGAAGAGTACTCACGATGACATAGATCCTCGGCAAGTCTGAAGAAGTCCAGATCCATCGTCGCAGCCCAGTAGTCATCGCCCGGTTGTAGAGAGAAGGGACGAGTGATATGAGGCTGGCTTCCCCAATCGGCTCCATTCGGGAATCCAACGTTCAGCACCTACGAAATGTGCCATATTATAATTTAGTGTACCTGTAACAGCATCCTTCCTGTCTCTTTCTCGAGTGTTTGTGAATAGTATAGATGATAAACGCACTGTATTGGTGGGCATGGAATGTTCCTTATGCCGACACTCACCGCTCGTGCGTTGTGTGTGCCATTGGAAGTGAGGGCCTCATTGAATCGGACGATGATGAGATCCTCAATTGTAATAGTCTACTGATTTTGTAGTGACTAGTTTGGACCATATATTCGTACTGTCAACCGTGCCTACTTCAGGCGAAAAAATTCAAGACGATAAGTTCCACCTTTCAAGTCACTTTTTTCAGACTACAAAAAACTTTTTATTTACAGAGTGACATCTGTCGCTTCTACAGACTCACGATAACATGCCCGCGATCCTCGAGTTTTCTGATCAAAGTCGAAGCGAAATCGAGATGTGAATGGGCGATTGCCAGTGAGTAGACGAGTATGTGAAGGGAGTGAACGAGGGAGAGAAAGGAAAGGAAGAGAATTAGAAGTCGCATTGTGGAGAAATGAATACGAGAGGACATTTTCTTATCAGACCCAGTCTACTCCTCGGTTATCAATTCACTAGAATGACCAGTGTGAGATGGAATGATTACATTCAGTGTAGTCAGCACCCTTTCCGTTCGAAATTGTGTTTCGTCGATATTGAATTGCATATGGAAAACGATATTGAATATTTTAATGTATTAGGCTGAGTAGAAAGTTCTGTCACATTTTGAGTGCCCATTTCAATACTTTTGTTCTTTGTTCTTTGTCAAAAGCGGATGCCCTATTTTTCAAGTTAATGAGGTATGCAAGGTGACATTTTATATATGATTTAAATTTGGTAATCACTGCCTATCTAAACGAGTTAAAGCTAAAAGTTCGTCAACGAGGGTTCATGTTTTCATGACACAATTATGTTCTTATTAATTTCTACTTTGACAACAAAGGTAGGTAAACATCAAATATGGCATCCATATCAGGGACTTGTCCCTTCGCTACCGCTGTGCGAAGTTTGTTCGATACAGTCATCAATAAGTGGTTTAATATAATTGATTAGATTCGGTTTGATGAATCTACGTCGTCAGTCGTTTCGCGCCCTCTCGTAGAAGCAGGCAATAGCCTCAACCTCACTATGCGCAATCTCAACATCAATATTTGGGGTAACTATTCCATCATCAACCATGGGCTTTAGTTGTTCCGAAGCATGTGAAAATATAGAAAAAAAAATTCACGGCTGAAACAGGGATTCTCACAATATCACAATGATGAATGTGTCTCTGACTTATTCCCTTCTTCCAGGCTGTCCCATTTATCTAGGCAATGTTATTACATGGGATGATTGCTACGTGGATTGCGCAAAAAATTAGCACAATTAGTCACATGATCTTGCAGCACGATAGGCTGGATAACATTCCAAAGGCCATTTCCGCTGTCTAAAAATTCCATTATTTTACCAAATAAGTCAAAAATTCATTGATTAAAACTAGCCCAAAACTTTGCGCATGGATGTAATGGTTATTGTCTGTGTTCACTACTGACATAATTTCAGGGTCCATCACGAAAGGACCCATCCGGGAGGTGATATTTTCTACCTCTAACCCCACATGGCTTGCGCCATCCCTATAAAACCTTCACTTCATGGGAAGGCCTGTTGTTAATGATACCTTCTAATACACTTATTTTATTCCTTTGACATTGCACATTTCAATTATCACTTGTTCGCAGCCCTGTCTAACTTCTAAGATGGGCGGCAAGTCAAAGATCACGAGTCATTGAAATGCAAATGATCAACTTATTCGAATCATAGCTCCCAACATATTGCCAGTGAAGTGTCCGTAACACCATTAATTTATAGCATATGACTATCCATAGTATTCCTTAGAATATCTAGATGATGCACCCGTTTGAACCATAGTAGTAACCAAACGTTTAAATATCAAAAACGACAAAACTTTCTACTCAACCTGATATCTAAGGGTCAAGATGGAGATGAATGTCGGTAATAGCAAGACATATATATCTTTTTTTATTCAAATGCAAAGATAAATGCAAAGATGGTTTCATTACAAAATTTTCAATGAAATGCAACGATCCTTTTGGTAAAAAAATGAAAGGTGTAGTTCCATAAATGGTAACAAATAAACACGAAGAGAATAAAATTGTCGTCCAACAAACATCAAGAGAGGCTGCGGAAGGAATGGTGTTCATTGTCCCCGGCCGAGCTGAAAAACTATTTTATCTCCAATACAATAAATTCTGTCTCGGCGCACCTTCATCAGTGCTTGCTTGTATTTCCTCTCAAGTTCAGCAATAATTCGATCTTTCTCTTGGCTTTCAAATAGGACCTGCAAATATTATGATTTGGTAAAGTGGTCAAGGTACGTGCATTCCAACCTTAGCTAACTCCAACTGCAGTTTCTCATTCGTTGGCTTATCATTCACCGTTTTATTAGCTGTCGAGTGGCCCTGAAGAGTTATTCTATTTTATCAATGTGTCGGCATCACAAACCGTTTTATGCTGACAGAAAACTGTTAATCCCTTTAGCACGTAAAACGATATATTAGGTTGATTCAAAAGTTTCTCCATTTTTTTCAGAATTTTACATTTTTGATTCCCCTGACCTACAAAGTTGACCAATTCTCATAAGTTCTTTTGCAATAAATAAGTGCTTGAATGAGCTTTATAAAAAGCCGTATCACATTGCTCCTCAATTAGCTACGCCGATACAACAGTCCGACAAATTTCGCTAAATTGATTATCAAACATAATATTTATGCATACATAGTTATTAGGTTGGTGCAAAAGTCATGCGGTTTTTTTATAGTTTGCCTTACATCTTCCTTTCAGTTTGACCGATGACCTTCCGTATATTAATTTCTAATGAGGCCTTGCATACTCTTTCATATGCGCACCCTATCAGCATTGCCCAATCGGAGAGGCGAGAACAGGACAAAGTTAAAATTGCGAAAATGTATCCAACGAAAACGACACATTTCTCAATGTTATGTTTCCTCTGAAGCACGAATGCTCAATTCCAGGTGGTTATATGAAGCTCCCATCTTTACCCTATACATAATTTTTCTCATGGATGCTGGAAGTTACATCCTTTTGAGAAATGCATTGTTCTGTAAATGACTACATATTGCATTTTTTTGTTGATTTCGCATATTTTCGAAAAATGATAAATTCAAATTTTCTGAAACGAGAAAGGTGCAGGCGCCAATATTTTTTCTGAGAAGAAAGCCTCTTGGTGGGTGAATATAGCGCACTCATAGTGAAGCCTGTATGCTTGGTCTTCGATGCAAAAAATCCGAAAAAGTTTCATGTAGCCACCATCGACAGCATATTTTCAATAGCATGTAATTCGGACAAACTTAATCGAGACACAGTTGAAACATATTTTCTGAAAGGGTATACGTAATACTTCTCAGATATCAGTATGGGCAGGTTTTGTGAATTTTTCCAACAAATATCCAGTAAAATAAATTTAATGCAAAATTTTGAGCATCAATTGCAATTGGGTTTTTCATAATTTATTGCGTTGATTGCGATATCGGATTGATTGAAATGTGTGTATGTAAAGTACTAGCATACCTCTAAACACTGCTATCTTTGTTAGTCATTGTGATTTGGAACGAGAGAGTTATGATAGTTCAAAGTACGGACACAAAAAACCGCAAGACTTTCGCACCAACCTGATATGTGGAGAAACGAGATAGAGATTAAACAAACATACTAGTGTAAAGCGTGATTACTGGGCATGCTCGTGAATGCAATTCAGTATTTGTACACCGTCACGCCAAGTTCAGATGAGCGCCTGATTAGATATTAGTTCGAGATGCATTTCTGCAGAAATTCATTTCATATCCCCGAATGGTCAGTTGTTGACTCTGTAAGCCATAGTGTTGTGCACAATAAAGTACTCGCCAGTCTTAGTATTACCGTTATTACCGTTCTTGAGATGAATACATCTACCTATTCGGAAACAGCACCATATTACAACAAAATTACGAAATTTGAACAACGAAATCAGCACTTTTTCTAATTCTCATCTTCTAAAGCCTCTTAAATGTCGGATAATCTGTAACATTCTGGAAGAGCAACTCGAGTGGCATCACTCCTCAACTGGGCAGAATCGATTGTTAGCGCGTATTCAAATGGTAGGGCCCAGCAAAGTACACCTAAAAATCATCATATTTTGAGATTTTGACGTTTTCTTTATTTATTGCCGCAATACGCGTCCCAGAATCGAATCGGTCCGACGAGTGTAATCTATCTATATGTCCAATACTTGTGTTAAATGGAAATTCCAGTCAGGCAACTATGGCTCGAGATAATTTTAAAAATAAAATAGGGAGAAACTTTTGAATCAACCTAATAATTTTCCATTGATAGCGGTACTTCTTCTAGATAATAGCTAGTTATGTAATCGATACCCCATCCATGTTTCTGGAGTCATCAAGGCAATTGAATTCGTCAGTCTTCTTTGGCCTCCATCCATTTTTGCTCATCTCCACTAAGTTCATGATGTGCTCTCTGGAATTAATTATCTTTATTTGTAAAACGAAAGGCACTAATTTGTCTATAATTATAATTTCTTTGAATTATACTAACTGTAGAGTGTTGTTAACGATGGGCGACGCTTCCTCTAGGGTCTGCAGAGTGATGTCCATGGGAAATTCTATGTTGGGCCTCTGCGCCTCGGTTGCCACAATGAGAGAATCTATCTGCAGCCGTCTTCCGATATTCTCAAGCAGCCGAACCGCACACTCGATGGATTCCTCGTCCTGTTGAAAACATGGGAGGTTTAAGTAGTGTATGATATAGATTAGGATATATGTTAATTTACTCATGAATCTTGTTCACCAAACTTGTAGATTTTTTATCAAAATTTGCGATAAATATTAGGTTGTCTCAAAAGTTTCTGACTATTTTCACTTTTCCATGTTTTCAGCTCTCCTGTCCTTGGATGTTGGCCGATTTACTTCTAGTCTTCGACCATTTATAAGGGCTTGGATTATCTATCTATATCACAGTATCTCACTCCCACAGACCTCGTACGAATCTCGCGATAAATTATAAAACTCAACGAGATGTGCAAGTTGGCGGACTTTTTGAAAGGTTCAAAATTCTTCTGTGAACCGTCTGAGTTGCAAATTTAATAGACTTTCGTGAAGTACTCCCAACGGGTAATTCTTGGGTGATATTCGATAGATGCACAGCTATTTCCAAGTTTATAATGAGCGCTCAATCCAAAAAAATCACTATGTGGTAATTCACGAAGTAGCATCAACAGATCCTGTATTTGTACTGAAGATCCGAGAGAGCTGATTTGTGGTGTTTTGTGAAGTACCTTCCCTACTAAGTACATGATCATAATTAGGAGATCTTTGGAACAGCTGTTGTGAAGTTGAACTTATCGGAATGTTGAAGTCCAATCCCCTACATTAAAATATGAAATTTTCTCAACCCCCTTTCCAAGCACACATTGATTACCGTATTTTTCGAGGTTATCTGAACAACAAGATCTTGGACTATCCATCAACGACTGGGCTGAATCAATAGGCCAAAACTGTTAGAGAAATAAGCATCTACAAAATGCACCCAAAATAGGCATATTTCGGCCTTTCGGTAAAAATATTTAATTTCTCTCAAACTACGCATCAGAGTTTAGATTGCAATGCATGGTAGTATTGCACTACAAAGACCCTACCTCACGCTAAAGGGAAAATTGAAACATCCGATGCTGACGAGCCCAAACTTGAAAAATTAAATAGTCAGAAACTTTTGAGACAACCTAATAGTATCAGGTTGTAGGGAAAGTCTTTGTCACTGCTTTTATTTTTACACTGCTAGCCACAAAGGCACTTTGCTTTTCCCATGTTCCTCGTGAATAACAACCAGTGATGGAGCTTTATAGTAAACAACTCCCCATTGCCTTTCCTTCAGTCAAGCTCTAGTAGATCAACGATTTATGTTCCTGGTACCACACACTTCCGACATGTTTTGATTTACCTCTCTCTATTCTACATCACGATGAAGGATTCGGAGACCCTACTGAAGAATGTTTATGACACTCATGCCCCCTCTACAACACCTTCAGAAATTGGATCCAGATCCGCGAAGAAGGCAACTTTTCCCTCAATGAATGGGGTCGGTCTGGGAGACCGCGTTAGTTACATTTTGAGACTTTGTAGAAAGCTGCTTAAATGAACCCATTTCAAAGTGCCCGTGAAATGACTATTGCACTTAGAGTCCACCATCGCACTGTCAGAGAAGGCTTGAGATATCTTGGAATGAGGAAAATAATCGGTCGATTTAAATCCCATGATCTGATCCAAGCCAGCCATGACCGTCGAATCGATGATTCCAATACTCTCCTCATTCTCCGAGGTGGGGATTGATGGCTGGAACGGCTCATAACTGGGAATGAGAAGTGAGTCCTCTACGATAACAACCACATGAGAACCAAGCGGGTTGGAGAAGTAGAGCCTCCACAGGGTGTTTCCAAACTTTACCTGAAACCCAAGAAAAACAAGCTGTCAATGTGGTGGGGAGTGGATGGCGTGATCTACTCGGAGCTACTCCCCGGGGCATGTTAATCACCGGGACCAAGTACATTACACAACTACAGAATTTGAAGTTGGAAGTACATCGTTCAATGCTGAAGGACAAGAAAGTGTATAATCATCAAAATGACCCCCGTCCTCAGGTCTTAAATCAAGTCAAGCAGGAACTGGCTGGATATGGACGGATGGTTCCCCCTTGCCCTCCGTATTCTCCTGACTTGGGCCCTTCCGATTAGTGGCCTTTCGCAGATCTGGCCCATGCCGTTCGAGGTAGGGCCTTCAATTCACGTGAAAGTCTCGAGGTAGAACTCGAGCAATACTTTCATTCGCACCCAGGTGGGTTCTAAAGGGAGGGGATCCATACATTGCAAGTACGTTGGGCACATATTGTCACTAATGAGGACAAGTATAATTAAACTCACGATTTTCCTTTCCCCAAGAACTACAGTTTTGAAAAAGTGACAAAGACTTTCCTTACAACCTAATATTTACGTTCATCCAGAATGCTCACAGCCATTGGTTCCTCGAGGTTTGATGGTTTATCCGAAACAGTCTTGAGTAGATCGACGACAAAGAAGAGTATGATTCGCATGGATACCAACTTATGAAGGTATAATTGGCCGATTAACCTGTTTTTAAACTAATCTCGGTTCCATCCATAAAGTAAAATCAAGTAAGGTACAAAGTGAGCACCACTATGTGAACTATAGAATATTATGAGGAAGTTGAACAGTTGGCTTGAATACAACTTGGAAATTAACTTGAGTGTCAGGGTGGATCACAATTTTAGAGCAATCATGTTTACAATTTGCGTGATTATACCGGAGCTGATAATGCCAACTCACGCAACGTTTCCGAATTTCCGCATCCTGAACTTGTTTGTGCCTCTATCAGCTCAGTCTCCATTTCCACCTTTTTGTTTTCGTCTTCCTCCGAGTCAATCTCGATTTTCTGAAGTGACACCTTGGCCTGTAGCTTACTCAGAAAATAAGCATGCATTGTCAGCAAAATTTGCATACTGTTGATTCCCTCATTACTCTCACCTTCTTTTTCACGAACTCATCCTGATTCTTCGTCATGAATGCTTCCTGTGCACGCACGAGGATGGCATTGCGGACGTTTGAGATATTGCATTTGTTCAGTATCATTTCTTCTTCCGTCTGTAGTTGCATATTAAAAATTAACTTAGCTATAATGCGCGATACAACGCATGTACGTATGGTATTAACAAGCGAAGTATTAACAATTTGAGACTTCGATACCAGTTGTTGGCAAATGTCGGCGCATAGCGAGCAGAATGTTGGGTCTTCAACAGCCTTGTCGAAGATGAGCGAGATAATCTGATGTTTGGCATATAGTACCTTCGAATTTTGCGTAATAAAAAATAAGCTCACCTGGGAAAGGAATGGAGTCTCGTACACCTTATTCTCTATGAATACTTTGAGCAGCGCGTCTTTGGTATCAGGAGTGATATGCTCGAGTAGCTCACGAACTTTCTCGAGATTCAGCTAAAAATTATCATTCATTATTCATTAAATCACGCCGAAACTCGACTCAAGCATGAATATTCTATACGCTTGGAAATAGGCGTGAAACCGATCGAGCGTCTCTATTGTTCGAGTGAGCAGTTGAATTGGCTAGACTCTTGTCAGACGTGGAATTGATCCTACGCCTCTCATATTTTCCACTCATCTCTCTCTCCTCAAGGTTAATCAAAATCCCGACTCAATTCTCGATCATGCTTCTCGATCAATTCTTCGAGAGCTTCATTGTAACCGAATCTATCCAATAATCCTAACCCAAGTCTCGACCGAACATTCCGTCCACGTTTGATCGGGGTTGAAACTAACTAGAGCTAAGTTCCGAGATTTCAGCGTCAATCCCCCTCTAATATCGGGAAGTCAATTTCACCAACCCATACCCGTTCCTGCATTGGCCTTTGCTCTTTCCCATCCGTGAAGTCCATCTATTCTGCAGAGTGAGGATTATTACTCGAGATTTAATTCAATTCAAAGAGATCACTGAGACGGTTGAAAGTTTGAAATGCGAAACGATTTACAAAATTCAATCCACACGTTGCGTAATAAGGGAAATATTGACGAGCATTTGATACTATTGTTCGTCTCTCATTGTGCAATTTATGAACATTTCCTAACATTTCCTAGACTACGTATTTTCTCCCACTCTAACAATGGATCAATACGTAATCGGCACGCTACGGCTGATTGTTCAACTGACATGCGCAGTGATGATCATTTCGACTACACCGAATGCGCAAAATTAAACTTATTGAAACTTGCAAATTGGTTTGCGTAAAATGTATTGACTATAAACACTGTTTCGGAAAAAGGGGGAGGAAGTGAGATATGAATGGTGAAATATTATGTATATATAGATAAACTGGGGTCAATAGATGGTTCATGTGAGGGACATATGCGTTACATATAGACGTCTCGTTTTACACGCGATGTGTACAATATTCTTTAGGTGAGAAACATGAATCGGTTAGAAAATGACCCCTCTGGCATCGATTCTCCTATTGGCAAATCATCGTTGGGCAACTCTCGTATACACCATTTTAATTTAATATAATTTTGAGTCATTATAAGGTAGCATGAATAAGTCGAAGCAAATGAAGCATACATACTATACAAATTTGTGAACGAGAAACAGTGTACTATATTCGACACAACGATACTTGGGTTTAGCGTCAAAATGGAAAAAAATAAACGTTACGATTTTATAGTGATTAGACATAAATTACTGAGGAAATTCATGTTGTTCTGGCGTCGAATGAGCAAAACCGCTTCGCGTAGTTAACATCGTATTGGAGAGAAACCGTTTGAAAATCAACACGCCATTCCAATTGTCCAAAAGGAGCGCATCGTGGGTCACGATCGTTAACAAGCTGTAATGACCTCCCCGTAAAATGATAATTTCAATTTAAACGCAATAAAATTTATTATGAAAACAATTGTGTTATTTTCAAAAATATTTTTATCTCTTCGCTATAGAGGATGTACTCTATCTACATATTCTCGCAATTCTTCCACTGCAGCTACGGCTGCGATGTTCCGCAAATTATGCGCTAAATCGTTGAAACATTTTCGATTTTACTAAGCACTTTGAACAATTGAACAAATAATACCTGACAATCCGAAATTGCAGCTCTAAGATCTAATTGCTTTCTCCTCTCTCCCTCATTCATTCCTCCCCTTCTCCATCGCTCCGAGTGGTCATTACTGCAATGGGAGAGATGAGCGGCGCTGTGAGTTTGATTTTTTAAAATATTTATTTTATATTTGTATCTGTTTTATCTTTCCTTTGGTGTAATTCTCAACATTTCTCAATTTTCAGGAGATTGGCTTGATAATTGGGGGAATAGTAATCCTCTGTATCGCTCTTCCCATCGGCATCGTGTGCTGTTGCGAGCAGTACCGGAAGTAGAAAAGAAAGGAACAGCACGATATCGTTGCCCAAGATCACGACGGCATTCCGAGGTGACCCTTGGTCATTTAGGTTCATTTTCGGATATGTTTCAAGTGACTCTTGCGTATCAACTATCTAGAACACACCAGAGAACAAAAAAACACCAGAAATAACCCACAAATATCTGACTAATGAAAATAGATTGACACATGATATTCTACTATCACCTCTCGTATTTAAGTGCCGCGATAGCAACTCAGCAGAGAGTACTTCAGGGCAACATCATCGACATCCCACCGTGAGTATTCGCAATTTCAAAAATATGTTATATTTAAATATTATAAAATAAACAATATATACATTTTTATAATTATTCATCGTTTTCAGGGAATCCACGACAATACATTCCATTAGAACTGAACACGAGACGTATCTCAATCCGTTGGGATATAACGTGATACAGGGAAGACGGGCTGAGTGCTGTAGGGAAGACAGAGCAGGATGGCTCTTCGAGGACTATGGTGGCAGTGTTAGTTTTAATAATACATATATTTTCATTTATTTAGATGTTATTACGATATAGTGTACCCGTTCCGAATGCGTCATCTGCACCATGGACAAAGAACTCAATAATGCCTTTTATTTTCTTGTGCAATCGAAAAAGCAATGTCGGCATGTATTTCCAATTGTTTTAAAATAACTTTTAAGGTTGCGATGAGAACATGCGATCCTCCCCTTCGCTACATTACATCTCACGGAAACGGATTCATCTCTCTACGAGAGCATTTGACGCCTTGCGAACTATGGACGCCATTCATGAATCCTGATCGTTCTATGTCGTTCCAAAGCTGGGACGGAAGATGGCTGGCCGCGCTGGGTGATGGACCAGTTGGAGCTCAGTCTCATAGGAGATCATCCGAACGATTCTGGCTTGACATTGTGTGATGCGATTATCGATAGTCACAAAACATGAACGCCAAATATGCGGTCATTCCCTTGATGCTTCATGCTCGATAAATATGCATTCCGATCATTCAATTCCAGGCTGTTTTACGGACCTGCACATTTTACGGTGTCCACCATAAAATCACAAAAAAACGAAATCGGCTGTGTATAACTATACTTTACCATTGCTATTATTGCAGAAATTGGTTTGATTGGAAAGATTAGTTGAAAATTGAACAAACAATACGTGAGAAATCGAAATTGAATTTCTCCTATTTGTTTTGCCTCCTTTCTCCTCCATTCATTCCCCCTCTTCTCCCTCTCTCAGACTGGCCATCTTTCTGCAATGATAGTGATGAGCGGCCTTGTGAGTTTTCATTGGTTAATATTTAATCTTTGATCTACCCACTTTACGAAAATGTTTCATCACTCTTCAATGGGACAATAAATGAACTAGAATTTTGATTTTTTGCAGAAGATTGGCTTGATAATCGGTGGAGTGCTAATACTCACCATCGCCCTTCCCATCGGCCTCGTCTGCTGTTGGGAGCAGTGCCAGAAGTGGAAAAGAAGGCATCAGCAGGATGTCGTTTTTCCAAGGTACTTTTCTTCATTATGTTCGCTATCTAATGCATCACGACATTCTGCTATCATTAACCATTTTTGAGTGAGATTTAGAAAATAATTTAGTGTATTTTTTTATATTCCAGGGCCGCTATTGCAGCGCAGGCGCAGCCCCAGGCTTACAACAACGACATCCCGGCGTTAGTGCTCTTTATCCATTGAAAAGACGAACGCAGTTTTCAATTACATGACCCAAACATATGAATCTATCCCGTGAAACTGGGGTACGATAGTTACTGGGATACTGTACATATAAAAAATTCATATTTTCTCAAAATTCAGAGCTTTTCTTGGCGATCTTTAACTCCGAAAATGCTGTTCATTTAATCTCACTGATATTCAGAGCCGGGACATTTGCTCAGCAGCCCGTACGCCATCGCTACAACATCGACATCCCACCGTGAGTATACGAAAATCCGAAAATAAATTCTATTATAATATGGTAAAATAACAATGCAGATATATTAATAATTATTCACTGTTTGCAGGATTTCCTCGGTACTTCGTACCATCAGAACGGAGCGTTTCACGTATCTCCAAGCGTCAGACTATCATGTGGTGCAGGGAGATCAGAGTATCTGCTGTAGCAATGACAAAGTGGGATGGTTCTTCGAGGACTATGGGGCAAGGTGATTGTAGTATTGCATTATTTAGTTGTTATCATGATATAGAGTGTCTGCGTAAGCATAACGTGGTGTCGTAATGCATAGACATTTTTTTTTCTTCCGGAACAAACTTTCGAAAAAGACTTATCAGGCCTCTCATGAGAAAATCGGGACAAATGGGTATTTTCAGTTGACATCCAAATTTTGGGAAATCTTGCTTATTATGTTTCTATTTAGTATATGCCTACATTAGACTAAAACCGACGTTTCAGATTTTTTAGATGCGCTGCAGCCGCAGCAGGCTTCTGCAAACTTGAGACGAAGGACATTGGTTATTGAGGTTTTTATCAATAAAAGTGGTGACATTTGCACACAAAAGTGTTTCTATGATCAAATGATCGATTTTGGCGCACGTTGTTATTTTTTCACTTTTGCGACCGATGCAGCAGACGCATTTTAGACCAGTTTTTAATTTCTAATTTGAACCCTGATTTTGAGCCGCAAACCAAACTTTCCCAGTTTGTAGAGCTTGAAATTCTGCATATACCACATTTTTCCTTGATTTTATCTCAGTGGTCTTGGCACATTCCCAAGCCGACGAAAACCTAGTAACAGGCTGCACGGCCCACAGCCAGTGGAACTGGGTTCACCAAGTCTCAAGTTCGAACCCCAGCCATAGCAGACAAGAAGTTTTTTGCTATGTGATAACATCTAGAAAGCAAATCTGAAAGCATTACAGGTCATATGAAAGAGAAAAATGTATGGCAAAAAACTTGTCTGCTATTGCTGGGGTTCGAACTTGCGACTTGGTAAACCCAGTTCCAGTGCCGCTGGGACGTGCAGCCCGTTGCGAGGTTTTCGTCGGCTTGGGAATGTGCCAAGACCACCGAGATAAAATCAAGGAAAAATGTGGTATATGCAGAATTTCAAGCTCTACAAACGGGGAAAGTTTGGTTTGCGGCTCAAAATCAGGGTTCAAATTAGAAATTAAAAACTGGTCTATAATGCGTCTGCTGCATCGGTCGCAAACGTGAAAAAATAACAACGTGCGCCAAAATCGATCATTTGATCACAGAAACACTGTTGTGTGCAAATTTCACCACTTTTATTGATAAAAACCTCAATAACCAATGCCCTTCGTCTCAAGTTTGCAGCAGCCTGCTGCTGCAAGTAACGATCGGGTCGAACCGAACAAAGGAAATCTTCTAGACTCCATACCCGTACCAAAAAACTGTGAAAATTAAATATTTATATTTTCAATGTCAACTCGTTGTCCCGATTCTCTCGTGAGAGGCCTGAATCATAAATGACGTCGTTTGCTATCGAAATAGGGGAAATTACCAATTGCATTCTCATAGCAGGCAATACTGTTAAGGTTGCGATCAGAGCTGGTGCTCCTCCCCTTCGCTACATTAAATGTCACCGAAACGGACGGATCTCTCTTCGACAGCGTTTGTCGCATCGTGAACTATGGAGACCCTTCATCAATGGTGATGGTTCTACGTCGTTCCGAAGCTACGACGGAAGATGGCTATCAGCGTGGGAAGAAGGACCAGTAGGAGTGCAACCTCATAACCTAAAGACCGAAAATTTTTGTCTTGAGCCTCTGTGACGCGGTGGTCACAAAGTATGAACGTCAATTATGCGTTCCTTCCCTTGGTGCTTCTTACTCGATAAATACACATTTCAATCATTAAATTCCGTACAATTTTACGGACCTGATCATATTACGATTATTACCGTAAATGCTCAAAAAATAATGCAATGACATCCGATCAGACTATGTGTAATATTTCATCGTATTTTTACATAAATCCGCTAATCGAATGAACTTGTTGACAAAGGCCAATTTGCGTAATTGAATTATCAATTTGTTATTTTCTTCCATACGCACGTTCGTTCATTCATTCCTTCTCTGCTTCCTCTCTACGAGTGGTCTTCCGCGATTTCAATGGACGATATGACCAAGGTGGGGGATTTTTTTCCAATTTTTCTACGATTTTTTATGAGGTATGGCCATTAGTAGGGCATTGGATATTTTTGAAAATATTTTTTTGATTTAAAAAAAATTCAATTGACAACAGCGAAAATTATAAAATTACAATGGATATCGCCAGCTTCATTTTATTTATTTTTTTTTAATTTTAGAAGTTCCTAATCTTCATGGGTGGCATGCTTGCCCTCCTCCTCGTGATTATCGCTTCGGGTGGTTTCTACCTGTGGTGGCAACTCAGAAAGATCAAGAAAATCAAAGAAGAAACAGCTTATTGGAGACTAGCACTAGTGAAAGCACAGCTCCGCAAGTTCCATTTAAGTTTCACCCCCCGATTCTACTCTCTTCGGCATCTCTGTCGCCCTAGAAAACGAGGGTTTCTTCCCGAACCAGATCCCTAGTCAAATGAACCCCATTTCTCCCCTCAATTCAGTCTTTGCTATATGAGCCGCCATTAATGCCTTCTTGAGGATGAGGGAGGATGATGAGGAAGCTCGGGTCGGCGCAAAAGTCGCCGCAACGGAAGACGAAAAATGAGCGCGCATGAAGAATCGATTGTGACCAAGAATTCTTTAATCTGCTTGCAAATAAAAGTGTTTTTCTATTTTTTTGAATATTTTGTGAAGTAAAATCGAATGATTTTCGTGAATTCTTCGATGTTAGTTGTTGTTAGTTATAAATAATGATTTAGTCAGATTAAGTAGAGCATTTTGGACAATTGAACAAACTATACGTGAGATTTCAATATTGAATTTCGCGTAATTGCTCCCCTCTCTCCTCCATTCATTCCCCCTCTTCTCCCTCTCTTCGAGTGGTCTTCTCTCAACTATGGGAGAGCTAAGCGACAAGGTGATTTTCCATCTTTCTTTTGAACCGAATTTCCCGATTAGTGACTCCAATGAGATCAAAAAGCTCATTTAAACTATGATTTTGCAAACTTAATATTATTTTGTAGGAGATTGGCATGCTCATCGGTTTAATTTGCCTAATAATAATCGTATTCTTTGCACTTCCCTTTGGCATTTGGTACTGTTGCGAGCAGTGCCAGAAGTGGAAAAGAAAGGAAAAACACGATATTGTTGCCGAAGATAGCAAGGGCATTCCGAGGTGACGCTGATTTTACCATTTCAATGTTCACGTTTTTTATGTTGATTGTCAGATATGTTTCAGATACACGGCATAACTCATTAGTTTTTTTTAGCATTCTAGCACATTGCACTTGAAACACACCAGAAAAATGGCCCAAAATCACCTGAGAATTGAACCCTACTTTTTAAAAAATATTTGCAATCTAATGAATCATGATTCCACGATCACCTCTCATATTTAAGTGCCGCGATAACTGCGCAACAGCCACCGATACTCCAGGGCACCAAAATCGACATCCAACCGTGAGCATTCAAAATTCCTGTACATTATACAGGGTGCGCCATAATTACCCGGACAACCGTTTTCATAAGATTCCCAGCTTTAGAATGGGACTTGAGCGATCTGGTTCAGAGTAAAGTGTGTCTGTAATACGGGCAATAATAACATACTCCATAAATTTGATGAGACCTCATTTGCCTTTGACACCGACATTGAACATCTTCTCAGATCCGACTGTCGATTCCCGCAGAAAATTTTCTTCGATTTCGCCTCATACTTTGAGAAGGGCAACCTTGATGGAGATTAGTGTCGAGTTCTTGGTAGAGGACATCTGGACCTACAACACCCCCAAAAGCTGAAGTCGACGGGTTGAGATCGGGGGAGTTCGGGGGCCAATCAGTCTGAGTGATTAATCGGGTGCATGCGCATCCAGTAAGTACTTTTTCATGTGAATTAAAGTAGAATCTCGCTGAAAGGTCTAGTGGCCCAGATCGAAGTGGGAATGGACCCAGGGTAGAAGCGCGTCTCAGATGATGTGCTTCATGTAATATTCCTTATTGATCTTGACGCCCGGAGTAACAAAAACGAGTGGGAACTTGCCTGTTGGGCAAATTACAGACCAACTCCTGATCTAAAGGGTTAGAGAACCAGCGATTCCACAACTATTGTAGGATTCTTCAGGATCAGGGACAGTTATTATGCCAATTTGGATATTCATGTAACCATTGACGGTAAAGATATTAACATCGCTGTTTAACATACAAAAGTGCGCGGACATAGCACAATGCAACAACAGTCTACAGTATCGTTATATGCGAATCGTGATCTGTCGTTCCTGTAGTCCGTGCAACTTAATGCGCGTGTAAAGGCAAATAGTCAACTGGGACATGAGAAGACCACGAACGGATACGTTCGAGCTATCGAGATTCTTATCCATCTGTATGTGGTTTCAAACCACCCCTCTTTCGGATGCGCTATAGGTTCCTGGTGGTGGAAACAGAGACCGATTTCCCACAGCCCGGACGACCCTGTTCAGTATCAAGGCTTTGGTACATAATAACGGTATCGGAAGCAGCCGACTTGTGAAAGCCGATTTGATGATCGATGACACACCGTCCTTGTACAACTTGATAATGGTGGTTGGAGGCGACTAGACTTCACCATTACTAGGAGGCTTGACTAGGTGGCATGAAACCTTGAATTGGGAGAGACCAATGAACATACGTCATGATGGTGCAATAGGAATCGCACATATCGATTGGGCTGAGGGGCTTCACAATGAACAATTTTGTCCGGGTAATTTTGGCGCACCCTGTATTAAAATATGAATAAAATATAGACATATTTATAATTATTCATTGTTTTCAGGGTGTCCACGACAATTTGTGCCATCAGAACGGAACACAACACGTATCTCAATGCGTTGGCCTACAGTGTGGTGCAGGGAAGAACCAGAGCAAAATGGCTCTTCGAGGACTATGGTGGCAAGGTGATTGTATGATATTGTTGCATTTATTTTGTCTTTGTTATGATACTTATGTGTAGTATCTGAGCAAGCTCAGGTCATTGTCGAGCTGGTTCAATAAAAGTTTTCGATGTGAAGAATTACAAATCATACCCGTTTCGATCATATCCTTCGAAGCCGTGCACCATAATAACTTACGCTACATTGTTCAATATTTAAATAAGACACAACTTTCAAATAATTCATATTACAAGATAATTGTTAATACTTTTAAGGTTGCGATGAGAGCTGGTGCTCCTCCCCTTCGCTACATTCGATCTCATGGAAACGGATTGGTATCTCTACAAGAGCATGTGACGGTCTCCGAACTATGGACACCATGCATCAATCGTGATGGTTCAATGTCGTTCCAAAGCTTCGATGGAAGATGGCTGGACGCTCTGGGTAATGGACCGGTTGGAGCCCAGCCTCATATGAAATCATCCGAACGATTCTGGCTTGACCTTATGTGATGATACAACGATAGTCACAGTATATGCTTACTCGATAAATACATATTCGGTGATTTATATACTGTCATATATTTTGCATGATTTATTAGGTTAGTGCGAAAGTTTTTGACTATTTTCATGTTCGGGCATTTTGACCTACCCCGTCCATCTCATTCAGCCAATCAACTAATGGTTATTCATAGTTGATGAAGGCTTGGGAATAATTTTTGTGCGATACAATATCGGGCCAATTCGATCAGCAAGGTTGACACTATTCACAGTCAAACTCTAAATTGTTCTTGATTTTCAATACCATTCAATTGATCGTAACTCCAAGGACAAATGAGATTGAGACAAACGTAAAGGATTATTGAGAAGCTTATTACACAGGCATATAATTTGACTCTTCAGAAAAAATCCCGCTTAGTTGGTCTGTAATTTGCCCAACAGGCAAGTTCCCACTCGTTTTTGTTACTCCGGGCGTCAAGATCAATAAGGAATATTACATGAAGCACATCAAAAAAATCCCCCCTGAAATCCCGCTTAACATTTTGACCAAATCGGTAAACTACGCTAATTGGAAAATGCTTGTTTTATATTTTCTGGCACTGTACTCGTATAGATCGACATTGAGAGCTCAATAGTGGTTCATTATTTTCTACCTTCCTATCTTAGAACAAATATATATTTAGGAACAGATTCATTGATCAATAGGTAATTAGGATATTTCGGAACCGCGATTTAGAAATTTAAACATCGAAATCAGCACTTTTTGTTGTTTCTCTCTTCTCACGCACAATGAAGACCCAGTTTTTCACGTTTAACCGAACAAGCAACTCTTGCCCTACTACATATCGGTTGGGCAAATTCAGGAGGTCTCAAATATTTGAGATGTTGAGTTTAACCAAAAACACCGAAAAACACCATTTTCGGCAGTTTCGATATGAAAATAATGTTCTCATGTTCAATAACCGATATATCCAATGTTAATGTTTCCCGGTACTCCACCACTACTGACGTCACTAAAACTATAGAGAAATTGCAGGCAATCGAAATAGGGTAGGAAAAATTTTGAAAAATAAATAGTCTGAAACTTTCGCACCAACCTAATATGTACTGTCATATATTATGTCTAAGGGGTTTCGCAGCAATATTACGAAGAAAACACATAACTTTATATTCTACGTTTGTACTACCCCAGATTATGATAGATTGAATAACTGCGACCGACATGCGCGAACAATTGGAAACCAATATCAGCCGCAAACGACAAAACTGATTCGATAAACGGCTGCACGTAATAAATACTACACATGCCTGTATTGTGACGTGCGCAAAACCATGCAACCGAAACGGTACTTACCTTTTTTCACTAATAATTGTTATCTAATCCTTTACAGAATTATGCATTCAACTATTAAACCATTGATAGAATTATTATATTGCCTTGATTTCAATATTCATTCGAATATTTGAACGTGACAAATCGACATTGAATTGTATCTAATTGATTCCCTCCCTCTCCTCCATTCATTCCCCCTCTTCTCCCTCTCTCCGAGTGGTCATCGCTCTGCAATGGGTGACCCGAGCGTCGTTGTTAATTTTTTTTGTCTTATCTGATAATATTACGTTGTGTTTTACTTTTGTATTTCCTATCATGACCATGCCCTTAAGCAAATGAGTTAGACTTATTGATGAGTATTTTGAATTTAAAATTAGTAAATTCCAGGAGCAATGCTTGATTTACACCGGCATTCTCATTGTGATCTTTGGCTGCATATCTCTACCAATCATTTACTATTGGTGGAAAGAGAAACAACAGGCTAAGATTCTTCAAGGCCAATATAACGTCGTCATCCCGAGGTGATTCTGCCTAATTTGTTCTGATCGATCATTTCTCATACTTCAGAGCCGCAATAGCCGCGCAGCAGCAGCAGCAGTTCCGCCAGGGCAACAACAACAACAACAACGATAATACAAGCAACAAAAACAACATCAACGACGGAGACTTCCCACCGTTAGTAATCTTACTTCAATCCGTTGAGCACCAATTTTCAATTCAGGGTTTTTTTTCCGAATTGGACTCCGAGAACGGCGTAAATTTTCATTTGCATAAATTCAGATCCGCGATGGCTCGGCCACTGTATCCGACTGGCCCCAACCAGCCCACTATGGTTGCCATGGCACAGAAGGACGAGAATGGAAAGGTCAAGTATGTGATGGTTAGTGATTTTAATATTTTAAATTGTTCATGAATATTTTAAAATCAATAAAATATTGACTGTTTCAGGTTCCTGTAATGACTCAGCAAGTCAATAAGCAGTCGAACGGAGATGTTAATTAGTCGACCGAATACTGTAAAAACATGAGTAAACTGTCACGAGCAAGACATGAAGATATCGAAAGTGAAAACGAATTTGATAAAACTTCTGTATTCACTAATGAGACTGTATCGACTTTACCACAGAATCTGTGTGTATATTATCAAACAACATAATATAAGAGTGCTTGTGTTTTCTTCCTAGCAGATAAATTCTCATATTTGTTACATAAAATTGTTGAAATTGTTATAATTTTACTATGAACTTCCAATAATTGGACAATAGGTGACAATTCGAAATTGAATTTCATTTAATCGTTTCCCTCATCCCTCTCCATTCATTTCCCTTCTTCTTCCTCTCTCCGAGTGGTCATCGCTCTGCAATGAATGACGTTGTGCGTTCATTCTTATATTTCTGTTGGGTTCAATTGCCTTTCCGATATATTTGCTATATGATCAGGTTGTATCAAACGTGTCTGACAATTTTCATTTCTCACTGTTTTCTCCTCTCCTCTCCGTGGATGTTGGCTGATTTACTTTTTACATTATCAAGACCCTATCTCAAGCTTAAAGCAAAATTGATACGTCCTATGTGACGAGGCCACACTTGAAAAAAAAACAATTAGTCAGAAATTTTTGAGACAACCTAATATTAAACACATGTGTTAGTTTATACTTCAAAGATGAATAATTTAGTCTCAAAATGTATACATTCCAGGAGCTTGGCTTGTTGATCACTGGTGCCATTATTGGCTTTCTCCTCTTTACCTGTATCCTCATGTCTCCCCCATTCATTTACATGTGGTGGAAAAAGAAGCAGCAAGCTAAGATTCTTCAAGAGCAAGACAAACAAGGAATCAAGGATATCCCGAGGTGAATCTGACTGTTTTTCAGTCACTATTAGTCTGTTTTACATTAATTATCTTTTAGTGCCGCGATAGCGGCACAGCAACAGCCACTGCTTCAGGGAAATTGCAACGGCATCCCGACGTGAGTGTTCTTCTATCGATATTTTGAACGATAATAATAACAGTAATAATATACTCATTTGATTTATGCGGACTAGATTTACGCTTACCTACTTTCAGAGCCGCGATTGCTGCGCAAAATCGGATTCAGTGCAACAACGGCATCCCACCGTGAGTACTATTAATCATTTGAGTCGTAATAAGATAAAAACAATTTAATAAATTAGTTTTAATAAATTCTTCTTTTGAATGTCCTGAGATACACTTCTGAAATATTTTAGAATAATAATGGATTGTTAACAGAAACGCGAAAATGCGTGCCATCAGAACGGAACACGGTACGTATCTCAACGCGAGAGACAATAGTGTAGTGCAGGGAGACAATGGAGAATTGTGGTTAATCGAAGCCTATGTACACAATGTTATTATTACTGAACTTACTACTTTTATATATTTTTTTTGTAATGATCACTTAACAGTATCTGAACTCTAGCCTGGCTCATTATCGACGTACAAGTTATACCCGTTTCGATCCGATCGTTCGCAACACATGCACCTTGATTACTCCAGAAAAATAACTTTTAAAAAGGAAATTTGTAGTGAGAACTTTAGTTGTCGAAATAGGTACATAGTCTTTTGAAATCAAAAAGGAAATCGTATATTTTAATAGCAATGCATACACAAATGCACAATTCCTGATTATAGCAGTGACTACTGTTAAGGTTGCGATGAGAGCTGGTGCTTCTCCCGTTCGCTACATTACATCTTATGCAAATGGCTCCATCGCTTTGCAATTGGATGTAAAGGATCATCTACTATGGTCGCCAGTGACGAATCGTGATGGATCGATGTCGTTCAAAAGCTGGCAGGGAAAATGGCTGGCCGCGTTGGCCGATGGAGTGGATCGAACTCGGTATAGGAGAACATCCATACGATTCTGGCTTGATGAGGACATTCCGAAGTGATTATTTCTTTTTTCTCTTATGTTTTCACAGTATCCACTTTATTCGGGATCCATTATATGATAGTTTAGAGCCGCTCTTGCTACGGAGCAGCGGCCGGTCCACCAGGGCACCAACAACGAGATCCCCCCGTTCGTATTAACTGAATTTTTAAAAAGAAAAAATCGTTTGATTCGATAGGTTGGTTACAAGCACACACATATTCAGAGCCGCAACAGATGCGCAGCAGCAACCGTTTCATCAGAACAACAATAACACCATCCCACCGTTAGTATTCTTACTTCAGTAATAACGATAATTATGGGAAAATAAGAAAAATGCGTTACGTTTCACAAGTCAATAGATGCATACATGCATTATTTGAGAATTGCTTCCCTACGTGAATATTTAGACAAATGATCAGTGACTTAACCTCGCTTAACCTCGTTTTTCCAATTGCGATTTTACTAGCACCGATGATGTTCTAGAAGGAAATCAATGTGTATGGCAATTGAGAGCCGAAATGGATCAGCGCCTGGAGCACTACTCGACGGGCCCCAATCAGCCCGCCCTGGCAGTTGTGGCACAGAAGGACGAGCATGGAAAGGTCAAGCTTGTGCTGGTTAGTAATTTGGGCTCTATTCCAGTATCCAGGACCCAAGCATCGGACCCGAACTTTAAAAGAACATCATAATGAAGGATGCCGACGCAATCGCTCTCACTGCATCCTTGTGTGGTGTGGTGCTCGTCGTCCTCTTCACGTTCTTGTTCGTAATGTGTTGCTGCCCCAACGGAACGTGTGCTTCGAACCTGATAATAGCAAGAAGAGCACAACGCAACTTCTATCAAGCTCAGCAAGAGTATAACGGCATCCCGTGGTAGTTCTTTCCTATCTTTTCATTTTCACTCTAAGAGTTCATCGACTATCAATCAAATTTGAGAGCCGCCATAGCAGCGCAGCAGCAGCCGATCCTTCAGAGCAACAACGACAGCATCCAGCCGTTAGTATTATTAATTTCATCCAAATATTAATACAAATATAAACATTTTATTTTGATACAAGGAAATTGATGAGTATTCTTGTGTACGTATTTAACTTTGTAATTTTTTTTGCAGGAAATGTTCAGAAGGGGATAATTTATGACTAAATTCAGAGAAGCGATGGCTCCGCCCCAGAAACCAACTGCTCCCATCCAGCCCATCATGGTGGCCATGTCAAAGAAGGACGAGCATGGACAGATCAAGTATGTGCTGGTCAGTGATGTCACTTTATATAAAAATATATTTTATGACATTTCCAGGTTCCAGTGATTAATCAAGCAGCCAATCTGCAGACGAACAGAAATGTAAAGAAGATGAGCGAGTAGATAGAAGCCAAGAGTAAGCTGAGCACGAGAGATATCGACAACTAAACCACATATTCGATAAACGGATGTAACGAATATTCCATTTTGAGCCTGACCGAATTGAGACTTCCGAAAAATCGAACTATACAAATGTTCTTCGTTTGTTCATTGGCGATTTGTATTGTTATCTTGCGAAACAGACGCATTACTTCAAGTACTACAGTACCGGACAAAAGTTTGGCCGCAAATTTCAAACTGTCGTAACTTTCTTCAATGATGAGATATTGATTAATTCTTTGGACTGATCGGTAGGTAAACCATACGAGAATATAGCACTATGGCGTACGTAGAAATGCATTCGAAGCGCTAAAATCAGTGTGCAATCTTCGATTGTAAGGTCAGAAAAAATAATTGTAGGGTCTACCGATTTTTTCTAGCTTACCCCACTTCATGTGGAGGAAGTACAACCACTGTTATGTAGAATCCACCATCAAACTTGTTGAACGCATTTCGCAATCTCTGGGAAAACTATTTTGAAATCACCTCGAAATTTTCGTAAAAATTATATATCTTCGTTCTCCGTTGAGCTACGGGCCTCAAATTTGGTAGGTAATATACAGTAATGATGGGCAAATATTGTGCCAAATCTGAGGCAGCTCGGGCACTCCATTCGAAAAATCGAAAAATCGTGGACCCAAATGTTGACCTATAGTCGGCTTTCTAAATGCGTGCACCTTAAAGTCTCAATTATTGCCAAGTTGTGGAGAATCTATCAATGTTCATGTGTGTGAAGTTGTGAAGTCAGATCTTTCCATTGACGGATTTTACATTTCGTAAAATGAAGAGTGTCAGAGGGCTCGGAATGAGCAAACGCGGGGAGATTTGGACGAGAATCTCTTCTCTCTGCAGAATTAGCAGTCTAATCACTCTGGTTAAAGTATTGGGGTGTCCGGAAAGTTCGTATATTTTTTTGTTTTTATTTTTTATTCAATGCTTTACAATTCTCAGTGTCCAATGTATGCCCCCTTCTTTCTCACTACCTCCCTCCAGCGATTGGGCAGGGTCTCGATTCCTCTCTTCCAGAATGCGGGTTTCTTCGAGACCGCCCAGTTCACGAAAGCCCTCACAACTTCATCTCGATTCTTGAACTTCTTTCCTTTGCAGAAGTCAGAGAGAGAACGGAAGCAGTGGTAGTCGCATGGGGAGAGATCCGGGGAATACGGTGGATGGGGAATCCTCTCGATCTTCAGCTCGTCCATTTTCTTCTGGGTCATCTTCGCTCGATGTGGGCGAGCATTGTCCACCAGAAGAAGAATTTTGCCCTTAATTGCGCATTACCTCAGCGCTTTGAATGTTAGTTAAAAAGACGGGCGTTTGCTTAATGAATGGCGTACCTCATTGAGAGCAGGAGATTCCCACACCTTGAGCTCGAGGAAATCGCATGTCAGTCCATAATTGGTGCTGGGAGTGACCTTATTGAGCAAGGCACGAACACTCCTGAGCAATGCCTGTAATATTAGGTATGCCAGTTGACAAAATTATTTCGCCAATTATGTCAATCAAGCCATTTACGCGGTCCTTCTATCAGGCTGGTGCATAAGTTTTGTCGCGTCCTACGTCTTAGGCATTCTGACCTCCAAAATTCGTTGTATTAATTTCAATACTATGCAGTAGTTATTATTCAATAAGTGAGTTTATACGCTCTTTTACGCGCTCTGCGCCATTCCTGTCAAGTCAGTCAGGAAGGAACAGTAATCACTCAAAGTTGTAACGATATCAGGATTAGTAATTCATTTCACGCATCAGCGCATGTAGAAGAACAGGATTTATGCCGATCTAATGCAATAGGAATAAAGGTCTACACATGGGTATAATTTTTAGCCACTCTTGGACAATGAGAAGCGAACAACGTTCAAGAAATTTAGATGTGTTCACGTGATGTGGACAAACGGTAACGGTCAAACACAGTTTTACACGCCGAATTGTCTTCTAGATGGGCATAGAGACTCTAATAGTAGTTTAATATAATTCACCAAAGGTGTTCAGTTTACAAATATATTTTGGGTTCGATTGAGTTCTGCTGTGATAAGCTGCTTTGTGCAGACCGTTTGTATTGAAATCATACTGCCGAAATTTGCACTTTATTCAAATTCCTGCCTCGCACACAATTTTAATAGTGCATGGATTGTGATCATCTGAACCCTCAACCCATCCCTTGTCAGCACCTACTTTGGATAATTTCAGAAATCGACAGTTTTTGAATGGCGAACTGGAATTCAAAATACCTAAACTTGATTTTTTTGGTAAAATTGTACATGAATTGAATTTCTGAAAATGTCAATTTTTCTGCAATACGAGCATGTTTTGCCTAACATATTTCATGCGAAATTAGTGGCCCATGAGTGATAATTGGAAAGCACTTAGGTTGAGCTCATTTTGTATATTGTTGGTTTCAGGAGATTTAGCCAAGTTGTCTGTGAATCAGTGGCTTCGCGTAGATTCATTTAACTATATCTTTGAATACGCTCAACAGAACACCATATCTTTCATATATTTTGAAAGAACACTTACGGTGCTTATCACTATTGCGCTGGAGATTGGAGCATTATCCGTCTCTGCGAACTAGCGCTCAGTCAATCAATTTGAAAAATTTTGCACGAACGTCAAATCAGATCATATTGCTATTTTCTCCAAATGCGGAGTGCATAATTCAGTTACACCCTATGGTTGCAATATACATGCATACCACTAACATACGCTAGGAGATCAGGCGACATAAATAACTGAGAAGCAAAATCGATGGAAAAATTATAAGCCGCCAAAATACGACAAAACTTATGCACCAACCTAATATATTGTATACTCACCCTCTTCTTGCTCGCCTCGCTCTCATCCACTCCCGTGCCCCTCTCCGGCCTCCACGGCTGCTCCGCCGTGTGCAGTTGCACGTTCGTGTGCACACGCCGAATCATATCTGCAGAATGGCGTATTTAAAGGTTTATTTTTGTATAAATTAGTAATATCATTTTAAAAAATCTTTCGGATTATTGAAATGATGCTTTTTTATGCATTATCAATATAATGAATTCAAAAAAGCATGCTGAACGTGGTCACTCACTTATAGGAAATCTTAGCTGGTCGTTGGGCGCAACAGGCCTCCATTCTCTTCGCTCGTTGTTCTGTGAAGATATGAGTTGGAATTAGCAAATAAATGTGCACAATGTTAACATTTCCGCACCCGATTCCGCAGCTCAAATGTTTGATGCATTTGACGCATTCCTTGTTCGCGATTCATTACTTAGGCAAAGCTGAAATGCACACTGGAGATTATGCGAAGGCGAACATAAGGTAAAATATTTTTTGGGCGAAAGACTAGTCGCTTCTTTATTCGAAACAAACCGGAGAGGTGGTTTGCAGGAATATAAATTGGCAGATGAGGGAAGGCGTGAAGGAAATAACGTGTCTCCATTTTCGAAAATAATTGTCAATTGAAATGTGAAGGAGAACAGCCAGTGGGTTTGTGAGTGTCGATAAGAAGGGCAGCATAGGAAAATCAGGAATCGTGATTTATGATGCTCTAATTTGGACCGCCAGTGGGCGAAGCATGTGTGTAAGAATATGTGAAGAATCGATAGAAGCATCAGAGGAGAATGATGTTTTTCGAATGTGATATACTATTAAAAATTGTAAAAGGATCGATATGAGTACAGAAAAATATGGACACAAGAGTAGCATAAAATATATTAACAAATTAAAGTCAAGTAATAATTAAATTAAAAACTCTAACAGTTCACACAGTTCTCATGCAATTACCTTATTCATAAGCAAGTTTGCAAATTTTATTAAAGGGAAAATAAAATACAAATTACAAAATTAAGTTTTCAAGAATATTTTAACATATTCTATCCTCTTATCCACTCATTCTCCAACTCTTCCCTGCTCTTGAGCTATTGTAGCTCTCGCTTATGGACAAAACATATACTGTCGTGGTTTATCTTCTTACCATTTATACTGACAAAAAAATCGTTTATCAGATTGGAATCGGAATTTTGATCTTTACACTGGTCTTCGTAGCTATCTTCTATTGCATCGGATGCTACTTTGTGCGGAAATTTCTCAAGGAACGAGAAGAAGAAGAGAACAATCGTCGGTAAGTACACCCTATTTTAAAATTTCATAGAATATAACATATGTGGTTCCAAACAACTTCAGCAATGCGATCCAACAGCAGTACCAGGCTCTGCCAGCTGGACCCAACCAGACCCAGTTCATTCCTGTGACTCAAAAAGATGCAGAATTTACAAGAATAGTACGTTCTAACGAGTGGCGGGATGATAATTGGTAGATTCGATTCAGAAAGGATCCGTTGCCGAATGAGAAGAAGAACCGATGTCATACAATTCCATACACAACATCCTTGCACGATCAAATATTGGTGATCCGGGTAAACTTCGCGGAAACAACTGTAATGCAGCACCACTTGTTTATCCGCGTGCTAATATTTTGTGCTTACATATTTTTAATATTAATTTACCTGCTTCGCATGCCATCCGATAATGATACGTGCACAATATTTGTTTTGCAAAGTGCACAAATCAAATCAACTTGTGGACAAAGGCCAATTTGCGTAATTGAATTATCTAGTTGTTATTTTCGTCGTCACGCTCGTTCGTTCATTCATTCCTCCTCTTCTCCCTCTTTCTGAGTGGTCAACTAGTCCTTCCCTCTCAATACATGGAGACTATTATGGTAAGGAATCTAGCAATTTTCTTCATTTTTTTTCGACGAATGCCGTTTTCCAATTATGAAATCGTTCTGAAACTAAATATTGCATTCAGCATGACTACCAAATGATGATTAACAATATTTCAGATTTTCGTCATTATCATATCCGTGATTCTCTTCATTCTTCTCATAGATTGCGCGATTGGAATCTTTTACCTCCTCCAATTGAGAAAACTGAACAAAATGGAAGAAAAATCAAAAGAGGAACGTTACCACAGGTGCGTTAACAATTGTGTTTCAGTGAATTTGTCTTCACAATATTTGAATAATTCAACTGTTTAATATATACTCTTTGGAAACCCTTCTTCACCAAATCTAATTTCTGAGCTATATGAGTGACTATCTGAGAGGACTCACCTCAGGCCGTACAACAAAAAATGAAATTTCAAATACAAATTGCCCTAGGTGTAACTTTTCACGTAGAGTTCGAAAATCGACCTTAGAAAGCCGTATCTCTCGCCCCTTATTTATCGTTACGCGCTGAACTTGAGCGGTCGGTTTTTGCAATTTTTGAACGGCTCATCCAAAACCCGTACATATATATTAAATCTGAAAGATCTCGACGTGGTAAGCATTTTTTCTGTTGGGAGTAAAAGGCTAGCTCATCTGT
The DNA here is from genome assembly GCA_036245805.1 of Pristionchus mayeri. Classification (NCBI taxonomy): domain Eukaryota; kingdom Metazoa; phylum Nematoda; class Chromadorea; order Rhabditida; family Neodiplogasteridae; genus Pristionchus; species Pristionchus mayeri. Next base: position 12,356,782 of record BTRK01000002.1, read on the forward strand.
GAAAAAAGTTGAGGCCGTTTGAATTATTAAAATTTGTATTGTGAAAAGACTTTTTTCGGGGTGTATTTTTAAGTATGTTCATTCGATTCCCCGTGAAAAGTTACCCCTAGGCCCAAATTTTCATTCATAAATTCGCGAACCAATGATTTTTCCCGAAATGCGGAAAAAGGGAGTATGGTGAATCACTGAACTTCTGAAATTTCGCACCTTTGCGATTTTGAACTTTTAGCTATTAGGAAAATAGGAGTACTTCAACTTTTTATGCATAATTAGAGATTATTCTCTTTAATAAACATGTCTTACGATAGCAACAAACCATTTTTTTCACTTCACATTTTCTCAAATTTGCACGTAGTAAACTCAACAGGCAGAAGCCACTTTACGCTTTACCCATAGCCATATTGTAGAATACCTCGGCATGTGTGAAAATTGGTGGAACAGTCCTCCTCCAATGTATCGGGAATATAGTTATTGACGCCCGAATATGGCTAAGATGAAAATGTTCGAAATATTTAAATTAATTTCGGAAGGTAATATTGAGAATTATGATTGGATATTGCTGTAAATAATGTTTTCGTAATCTGATGTATAAACTTTATCCAAAAATATACACCTCTTACCTTTTTTAAAAAATTCCGAAATTTTAGATATCTGAAAATTTCGATTTTTGAAAAATTGTTTAAACGATCGCGTTTACAGACGTATTTGATTCCTCACGTTATGAAAATATTATTTACATCAATATCCAATCATAATTCTCAATATTACCTTCCGAAATGAATTTAAATATTTCGTACATTTTCATATGAGCCATATTCGGGCGTCAATAACTAGATCCCCGATACATTGGAAGAGGACTCTTCCACCAATTTTCACACATGCCGAGGTATTCTACAATATGGCTATGGGTAAAGCGTAAAGTGGCTTCTGCCTGTTGAGTTTACTACGTGCAAATTTGAGAAAATGTGAAGTGAAAGAATGGTTTGTTTCTATCGTAAGACATGTTTATTAAAGAGAATAATCTCTAATTATGAATAAAAAGTTGAAGTACAGTATTGGGAACTTTTCCTAATAGCTAAAAGTTCAAAATCGCAAAGGTGCGAAATTTCAGAAGTTCAGTGATTCATCATACTTCCGCATTTCATTTTTCCGCATTTCGGGAAAAATCATTGGTTCGCGAATTTATGAATGAGATTTTGTTCCTAGGGGTAACTTTTCACGGGGAATCGAATGAACATACTTAAAAATACACCCCGAAAAAAGTCTTTTCACAATACAAATTTTAATATTTCAAATGGCCTCAACTTTTTTCACAGATGAGATAGCTTTTTACTCCCAACAGTAAAAATGTTTATCTCGTCGAGATCTTTTAGATTTACTATATATGTACGGGTTTTGGATGAACCGTTCAAAAATTGCAAAAACCGACCGCTCAAGTTCAGCGCGGAACAATAAATGAGGTGCGAGAGATACGGCTTTCTAAGGTCGATTTTCGAACTCTATGTGAAAAGTTACACCTAGGGCAATTTTTAGTTGAAATTTCATTTTTTGCTGTACGGTTAATAGGTAGAATTGCTCAATTCTCTCAGACAGTCACTCATATGAGCACTCATGCCTTCTTCAGGAAGAACAGATTCTTATGTGAAGAGTGTGCTGACGATGCTCCCGCCCGCACAGCCCCCACTCCGAAGGCTGCAACCCCGAAAGAATGAAACTGAATGCCAACGAGGATACGCATTGAGACAATATATCTCAATAGATAAATCATATTGGGGTGTCCGGAAAGTTCGTATAATTTTTTGTTTTTATTTTTTATTCAATGCTTTACAATTCTCAGTGACCAATGTATGCCCCCTTCTTTCTCACTACCTCCCTCCAGCGATTGGGCAGGGTCTCGATTCCTCTCTTCCAGAATGCGGGTTTCTTCGAGACCGCCCAGTTCACGAAAGCCCTCACAACTTCATCTCGATTCTTGAACTTCTTTCCTTTGCAGAAGTCAGAGAGAGAGAGCGGAAGCAGTGGTAGTCGCATGGGGAGAGATCCGGGGAATACGGTGGATGGGGAATCCTCTCGATCTTCAGCTCGTCCATTTTCTTCTGGGTCATCTTCGCTCGATGTGGGCGAGCATTGTCCATCAGAAGAAGAATTTTGCCCTGGTTCAGGAGTCTGGGAGGGACTCTGATCGCGACATCTTCCAGTTGTTCAGAGAAGAGGTCGGCATTGATGCTGGTGCCAGGGGCGAGGATCTCCCAGTAGATGGGACCGAGCACTGAGAAGAAGAAGCAGAGGAGTTCCTTCTTTCCGTGCTCTTCCTTCTTCGGGACGGGCGTGGGCTTCTCATCTGCATCCACCCATTGCAGTCTCCTCATCGTACGTGATCCACTTCTCATCTGTAGCGATGATGGAATTGACCCATCGAAGATTGGATCTACGATGGAGTAATTCCCGACAGACTTGAACACGATTTTTCAGCTGTTCGGGGGAGAGGTCATGGGGAATCACTTGTGGGAGTTTCGGCTTCTTCCCAGATCGATGGAGGATATCGGACACCGTTGATCTGGGAGTACCAGTATCCTTCTTCAACTCACGCACACTGGCCATGGGCTTGCGCTTCAGTATGCGGAGAACGAGAGGCTGATCGAGGGAGGGAGGGCGACCAGAGCGGGGTTGATCATCGAGACCAAACTCCCCTTTCTTGAAGCGGGAGAACCACTTATAGCAGAAGGGTATGGAGGGGACGTCAGCTCCTTCCGACTGGGCAAGGGCAGAGTGGGCCTCCTTCACGGATCGGCCAAGACGGTAGTAATGAAGTAAAACTGCTCGGAGGTAGAGATGGGAGTCCATCACAAGAATCAATGTAGCAACTAGGAGACTGATTAAATCCTCTCACTACTCAACGTCAGAATGATGCAATATATTGTTGACAAACAGATTGCGCAATCACTGCATTTGATCGCGAACTGACTTTTTTCCGAAGCATTATACGAACTTTCCGGACACCCCAATATATAACGCAAATTGTGATCCTTTTTACAATGCAATGTTTGGGTACAAAAATATGAAAATATCAGGTTGGTCATAAAGTTTTGCGCGATTTTGACTAAGGTGCTTTGTGGCATCTACAATCGTTCATTGTTATCCAATCAACTTAGATCTTTTTGTGGTAGATAGGGGCTGTTATACTCTCTTTAGCGCACACTATCATAGATCTGTCCGATCAAGGGAAAGAATACGGTGATTCACCAAACTTCATGTGGTTGATCAACGACCTGACTATTCAAAGGATTAGATTTTCATTTAGAACGGAGACAGGACCCAATCTAAACCACATTAGTAAAGTATGATGGGCATATATCGTACTGGTGATGTTGAGACTCATATGCTACAAAGGGCCTATTAGAAATAGCGCGTAAATCGTTTTTGGGTTTTCACTACACTTGTCAAGATAAGTTTTGGAGTACTATATCTATGCCGACAGATCTTGAGATTTCAATTATTCATGAATGTGAAATACTTTACTAGTACAAGTCATTATTTCCTTTGGGAGTGAGTGGGGATCTACATTTCCGAACAGGGTTCTTCGGATTTTAGATGTCTAATTTAGAACATCGAAATACATACTTTATGCGTTTCTGTGCTAGCCATGTGGTTTGGAAGGCGGAACTTTTCTGTTTAAATTAATGAACAACCCTTGCCCTATCACTCATTATTTAGGAATATTGTGGAGTTCGCTACTTTTTCTATGGTGAGCCCTGCTTGAAGACACTCCATATCAAGTTTTTCGACGTTTTCATTGAAAATAATTGAGGTACAAATGTCACTTTTTTAGATGAGAGAGATAACTGGGCTCTTAAATATTGATGTGATAGAAAACCGAGTAAGTAATGATGACAGCGCCCATAGGTAGAGGTCATCCTCGTCAATCCTTGAAACAGGTGATTTGTTCGAAAGAACTTTGGTTTTTCTAATTGTCCGTGATTCATTGACCGGTACGAAGCCTATAACGAATTCAGCAGCTCGCTCTTTTTGATACTAGGTAGTGCACGCCGAGTGCTATTTAATACACTTTGTGAGCCTCCATCTAAAAAATTCTCTGCGAAGAACAGCAACTTTAAATAAAATATTAATTTTTCTGAAATATTCAAAGTTACGCAGACCTTGATTTCTCGAATAGTAGAGATGATCACACTAGTTCAACGATAAAATGCTAAAGGTCGAACATGTCCCTATATATCGACATCAGGACTACAAGTGGCCATTTGAGCAAAATAAACTATACGAACTCAAAGTTGGGATCCAAAATCGCGCAAAACTTTATGACCAACCTAATACTTGATTCAAGTATGCGTTTCCTTGCGCATCTCGCCCAAATTCAAGATAACCTTTCCACGCTTACCTTTCCAGGCCAAATTATTATGAGATGGTATAATGATCTAAATATTCACTTTAAATAACTAAATGTGGCACTTCAGCACGCTTATAAAAATGGTTTCCCCGTTCCATGGGGCAGATCCAGTTCCTTGGGTCATTTTTTTTCGATTTTACAACAAATTACCATACCTCAGATTGATATTGAATTTTTGACCGATTTATATTTTTTTAGAAAATTGCCTGAAATTGCACTAATTTTCTGTTTATATAATGATATCCGATCATGCTACGTTGGATATTTCATTTTATTGTTTTGCATAAATCACGTAATGAAATCAAGTTGTTGACAATGGTCAATCTGCGTAATTGAATTATCTAATTGTTATTTTCGTCCTCACGCTCGTGCGTCCATTCATTACTCCTCTTCTCCCTCTCTTCGAGAGGTCATCGCGTGATTTCGACCTAGTGACGGTGGGGGAATTTTTAACATATTTTCCGACATTTTCCATCGGTGGGATATTTGTGAATGTTGTTTTGAACAATAATAAAGAACATTGATGGCAGGGAAAATTGTATAATAATATAACACCAACTTCACAAATAATAATCAAGATTATCGTCCTTATCGACGTGCTCATCGTCGGTGTTGGGGGCATCGTCTTGCTCGGGATGATGGTCTACAAGGTCAGACTGCTCGTGCAGATAAAGAAGGTAAAAGAAGCAACACGCAAAGCTAGAGAAGCAGCCGCACTTGACGAGTACCACAGGTTAGTTCACTTTTGAGTTTCAGTCATCGATTCTGTCTTCTCCGGCATCTGCCTCTCGCAATCTAGACCAATGAGATGTGCTGTTTCCCAAAAACGGGAAAAAAACTCAATTCTAAATTTGATTAATTAGCAAAGTAAAATTTATTAGCTGAATTAATAATGCCTTCAGGATGTGTGAGGAGATGCTCGACGAGTGCCCCGCAGGCACATTCCGAAAGTCGCTGCCACTCACAAAGATGGTACAGTACCGGACAAAAGTTTGGCCGCAAATTTCAAACTGTCTTAACTTTCTTCAATGATGAGATATTGCTTCATTCTTTGGACTGATCGGTAGGTAAACCATACGAGAATATAGCACTATGGCGTACGTAGAAATGCATTCGAAGCGCTAAAATCAGTGTGCAATCTTCGATTGTAAGGTCAGAAAAAATAATTGTAGGGTCTACCGATTTTTTCTAGCTTACCCCACTTCATGTGGAGGGAGTACAACCACTGTTATGTAGAATCCACCATCAAACTTGTTGAACGCATTTCGCAATCTGTGGGAAAACTATTTCGAAATCACCTCGAAATTTTCGTAAAAATTATATATCTTCGTTCTCCGTTGAGCTACGGGCCTCAAATTTCCTCAAATTTAATATACAGTAGTGATGAGCAAATATTGTGCCAAATCTGAGGCAGCTCGGGCACTCCATTCGAAAAATCGAAAAATTGTGGACCCAAATGTTGGCCTATAGTCGGCTTTCTAAATGCGTGCACCTTAAAGTCTGAATTCTTGCCAAGTTGTGGAGAATCTATCATTGTTCATGTGCGTGAAGTTGCGAAGTCAGATCTTTCCATTGACGGATTTTACTGTTCATGGGCTGAAGAGAATTAGAGGCCTGGAGATAGTGAAATGTGATGTGATGCAAAAATGAACCTTCTCAGATTCTCATAAAATTTTGCCAAAAATATTGTCTCGCCGAGTTATTCACAATTCTACTTTAACCAGAGTGATTAGACTGCTAATTCTGCAGAGAGAAGAGATTCTCGTCCAAATCTCCCCGCATTTGCTCATTCCGAGCCCTCTGACACTCTTCATTTTACGAAATGTAAAATCCGTCAATGGAAAGATCTGACTTCGCAACTTCATACACATGAACATTGATAGATTCTCCACAACTTGGCAAGAATTGAGACTTTAAGGTGCACGCATTTAGAAAGCCGACTATAGGTCAAAATTTGGGTCCACGATTTTTCGATTTTTCGAATGGAGTGTCCGAGCTGTCTCAGATTTGGCACAATATTTGCCCATCACTGCTGTATATTACCTACCAAATTTGAGGCCCGTAGCTCAACGGAGAACGAAGATATATAATTTTTACGAAAATTTCGAGGTGATTTCAAAATAGTTTTCCCAGCGATTGCGAAATGCGTTCAACAAGTTTGATGGTGGATTCTACATAACAGTGGTTGTACTTCCTCCACATGAAGTGGGGTAAGCTAGAAAAAATCGGTAGACCCTACAATTATTTTTTCTGACCTTACAATCGAAGATTGCACACTGATTTTAGCGCTTCGAATGCATTTCTACGTACGCCATAGTCCAATCAGTCCAAAGAATTCCGATCAGTCCAAAGAATGAATCAATTTCTCATCATTGAATAAAGTTACGACAGTGAAATTTGCGGCCAAACTTTTGTCCGGTACTGTAATTGAGTGTAGTGCGCCCAAGATATCGAGAGCGAAAACAAATTCGATAGAAGCTTTGAATAAATGTTTTCCATTTTACAACAGACTGTTATGTAAAGTGCACAACAACGATGATTTGAGCAAGTCGATGCTTCTTAACAGACTTGATCTACTTCAATGTTATTTATCTGTTGGCGTAGTTTAGAGATTGCATTGATCTTACTTGTAATCACTCACCAATAATTCACGACAAATACGTGACAATTCGGAAATGAATTTCAATTAATTGATTGTCTCCTCTCCCCCATTCATTCCCACTGTTTGCCTTCCCTTCGAGTGCTCATCGCTCTTCAATGAACGACGACACCGTAGTTTTCATCTTTTCAGTGATATGAAAGTCATAAAATTTAATCTATATTTTATTTTTAAATTTTAATTTAAAAATTTAGGACAGTAAGATAATTTAGTTTCAATTTGTATTGAACAAACTAGTGGGCAACTATGCCTCTTTTAAAGTTCCCTGAATATTTAGAAAATAATCCCATTTGGATGCTGCAAATGCCTGCAAAATCATGGTGATCACGCTTTTTTGCATCCATCCGCAGATAAAATCATGAATCTGACCCAACATATGACCCAGCGCACTGGTATACGGTTGGCTTTGGTTACTGTAGTAGTACGATATCGATGATTTCCATCTATCCTCCGATGAAATCATGAGTATGACACACCATCTGACCCAATGCACAATGGGTTACGGTATGCACAGACTCACAGACACCTATTTTTTGGTCGTAAAAAGTTTTCTTCTGGAAATTTTTGAAATCTTTTACGTGTAATGATCTTGTATTTTAAATGCACACAAACCAACAAAATCTGATTCGAATCGAAAGCGCCAGTCAAAAAAGCTTTCAGTTTATTGTAAATGTTGCAACTAGTGGGCAACTACGCCCATCTCAACATGACTGTATTCAAGGAAGAAGTGTAAAACCACTTCTTCCTATTGACTGTAAAAATGCCTGCAAAATCGCGGACATAAAGCGGCGTCTGACCCAACGCTAGAGCGTACGGCTTAGAATCGACATCGACGTGATGCATTGATTCAACAACAAAATCATGAATCTGATCCATCATATGACACAGTGCCACGAGACACGATATGTTTTGGTTTCTGTTGGATTTTAGTATTTTAGTTTTGCAACCATCCTCCGATGAAATCATGAATCTGACCCAACGTCTGACCCAGCGAACTGGGTTACGGTAGGCACCGCTTACTGTAGTAGTACGGTATCGATGATTTCCATCTATCCTCCGATGAAATCATGAGTCTGACACAAGATCTGCCCCAACGCTACACCCAGGTTACGGTACGCACGCGGGCAGACGAACACCTATTTTTTGCCCGTAAAATTCTTTTGCGTGTAATGATCTTGTATTTCGGATGGGGACATACTATCAAAATCTCATTGGAATCGAAAGCGCCAGACGAAAAAGCTTTCAGTTTATGGTAAGGTATGCAACTAGCGGGGAACTACGTTCTGTTACACGCATACAACTAAGTTTTATAGGCTTAAAATAACGGACTCATGACTTGGACACAAGTCTTTCAGTGTGAAAAAATCTTAATCATATGTATGACCCAGCGAATATTATCTGACCCAGGACGAATTTTGACCTACCGTAATCACAAATTATTTTTCCCATCATTCCCAGGCTTCTCAAAGCTTGGCAAAACGATTTTACGGCGGCGGGAATCGAACCCCCAACTTTGTGTTTGTGAGCCAATCCTGTTAGCCACTCGGCCAGGATAAAATTACAAAAGTATATCCTAAAATTTTTAAATAATAGGACGGCCATTATTTACCAAAGACATAATTTAATTATCGCGTTTTTGGAAAAGTCATGAAGTCGCTCCAAAAAATATTAGTTGACCAACCGGACTTTTGCGGTTTACGGTGATCGATCGATCCAAGTTTTGGGGAATATGCTTAGGCCGGCAAAACAAGTTGCACGGCAATTTCAGCTTGCGGAAATATTGCCTAGTTTTGGAGAAAATCACGTCACCTGGACACGGACAGAATCATGCATGTTTTTTTGGCCTCCTGAAAAATTTCCCAAGGGGACCAAAGCTGCACTTGTTCCTAATGGGCAAGTGCCCCGTTGCCGCTCCCAGCGTCCCCACTCCCACGCCCTCACAAACCCTCCAGCAAAAAAGCTTACGGGTTACTGGTAATATAGCAACTCATCCAAATATTTGCTACAAGGACTTTGTATCATCGGTGGGTGGTATTTGCTTCTTAGGACTCTTTCTCGTTGAAAGCCCGTTCATTTACAAATACTGGTACTTAAAGTACCCTTCCACACGAAGTTTTTTTCGAATTCGCTCCAAATAATTTATGATCCGCAATTTCGAGCGAGCAATTTCAGAAAAAATTACAGTATCATACAGTATATCGATTATCAGTCGGCTGCTGCACAAAATATGTATTTTCGGGTCATGTTCGATAATTGTGTCATGGTAGGTCAAGACTAAGTACCGTACCCGATGGTACAGTACCCCACGATACCGTATGACGCTACCGTAACCCAGAATATCGTGAACTAACTGTATTTTGAAAAAGTCAATATCAGTGCGTTCGCCTAAGACTCACACCCCCACCGGTACAGCGAAAAACCGCCGCCTGAGATAATCATAAGTTCTGATAGCCCTAAGGGTTCTGCATCGATTTACGTTTTTGTCACCTTCCAATTAGTCTCACATCAGTTGCATAATTATGGTCACCCAATGTTTGACCGAAACATAATTCCTTTGTATGCTGTGCCGCGGAGATTGTTTCGATTTCCTCGAAAACGTGGACATGCTGCATCCGCCTATGATGTGCGTTTATAGAAATTCGGAGTTTCAATTTTTCGTGAAAATTTGAATAATTTCTTTCTCGGAAAATTGGCCGAACACATAGCTGGATTGCTGATATGTTGCGAATATTGGTGCTACAGATTTTTCAATTTTTTTGAGATTTTTAAAATATCAAACTTAAGGGTTATAGTCTAAAACTAAAAATTTCATTTAGAGGGAACTCCATCATTCCGACCCACTCACTTCACTCGAGCGGTCAAAAATGGCCATTCTTTTCTATAATCATTCTTGTACAATTCCAGAACGAGTTTCGTTATCTGTCCTGTTGGTGTAGTGGCTAAAGCATCTACCCCTTTTGGAAGTAGCGTGTTCGAATTCGCTTTTCTTGAGTAAATTGTTGCTCATTTTTCTTATTAAAATATCAGAGTTTTAGAGCGGAGTTTCTTTCCAGCCGGATGAAAATGCATAGTACATTATCTCTAAAGCATAACACATATCATAAATCATCTCAGCGACAAATGAAGCTTTTTTTGGTCAGGATGTTCTTTAGAGTCAAATAGAGTGTTACAATATTTTCAGGGTGGAAAAAAATTCCGCTCTAAAACTCTGATATTTTAATAAAGAAAAAAATGAGCAAAAATTAACTCAAGAAAAGCGAATTCGAACACGCTACTTCCAAAAATGGGGTAGATGCTTTAGCCACTACACCAAGAGGACAGATAACGAAACTCATTCTGGAATTGTACAAGAATGATTATAAAAATGGCCATTTTTGACCGCTCGAGTGAAGTGAGTGGGTCGGAATGATGGAGTTCCCTCTAAATGAATTTTGTAGTTTTTAGACTATAACCCCTAAGTTTGACATTTTAAAAATCTCAAAAAAATTTGAAAAATCTGTAGCACCAATATTCACAACATATCAAAAATCCAGCTATGTGTTCGGCCAATTTTCCGAGAAAAAATATGCAAACTTTCACGAAAAATTAAAACTCCGAATTTCTATAAACGGACATCATAGGCGGATGCAGCATGTCGAGAAGGGTCTAGTTCCACGTTTTCGAGGAAATCGGAACAGTCTCCGCGGCACAGCATACAAAGGAATTATGTTTCGGTCAAACATTGGGTGACCATAATTATGCAAATGAGATTAATTGGAACGTGACAAAAACGTAAATCGATGCAGGACCCTTAGGGCTATCAGAACCTATGATTATCTCAGGCGGCGGTTTTTCGCTGTACCGGAATCTCCAAGAAGTGTGCGAACCTTACGCGAACGCACTGATGTAGCGTACCTAATTTATCATAAGGTACCCATACCGTAACCTAGTGTACAGTACCCCTTGCTACCGTAATCCACATCACTGCGGTC